>CM060935.1:898362206-899612206 GCA_030765085.1 Allium cepa | reverse complement strand
ACGAAAACTCACCTACACGTGAGCATGAAAACTCACCAACACGTGTAACTTAAAGCGAGACGCTATCTCATGATGGCTAACCGAAAAGCAAAAAGGTATGTGTGAATGGAATCACACAAGTGGTGTCTAGCCTAACCAGAAAGCAAAAAGATATGTGTGAATGGAATCACACAAATGGTGTCTAGGCTAACCAAAAAGCAAAAAGGTATGTGTGAATGAAATCACACAAGTGGTGTCTAGCCTAACCAGAAAGCAAAAAGATATGTGTGAATGGAATCACACAAATGGTGTCTAGGTTAACCAAAAAGAAAAAAGGTATGTGTGAATGAAATCACACAAGTGGTGTCTAGTCTAACCAGAAAGCAAAAAGATATGTGTGAATGGAATCACACAAATGGTGTCTAGGCTAACCAAAAAGCAAAAAGGTATGTGTGAATGAAATCACACAAGTGGTGTCTAGCCTAACCAGAAAGCCAACAAAGAGACATCGCACTATTGCTAGTCTAAATCATAAAATGATCGTCATGATCAATGAGATGTGTCAATTACACTAAGCTAGTAAATATAAAAATTTAGCTTCATGTCCCATAACCACTTGCTCAACTTAAATATTTACGAACAAACTGTAAATCTTCACTAGAAAATTGTCACAAAAGATTCAATCGAACAAGTCCAAGAATTAACCGACGAAGCAAACACAAGCGTTTCATACAACTCGTTTCACTAAGCCGTTTAATTAGATTTCTCAACCGAGTGAGGTAAAGGTTTGTATATACTAGTAGATTAGAAAACGGTTTAGGCAAAAGAGTTTTGTAATTAAAATAGTGTTGAAATCGTTTGGAGAAAAGGGTTTTGATATTTACTACTAGTATAGAAAACCTTTATATTTTTAAAGTGACAAATCACAAAAATGATTGTAGGAACAATCAATCACAAGAATTCACATACAAAGATGTGAATAGAATCCAAAGAAATCGATACCGAATCCTTCAAAAAGTTTGTTCATGAAAATCCCGAAGAAAATGTCACTAAAGTTGCTAATAAATGATAGCGACAAATCGGGGAAATAAAACGAATCGGTTAAATTTGGAAACCAAATCAATTCACAAAAATTCACATTCGAAGACGTGAATAAAATCCAAAGAATTCGATTCTAAATCCATCAAAGTAGGAATACCCAAAAATTCCAGAAATAGAAGTTATCAAAGTCGACAAAGATGACAACAACTAATCGGAAAAGAAGAATCGATTAACAATTGGAAAAACAAAGCAAAACGAGCATAAATGCATAGATGACTTCAACAAAAGTAAAAATCAAGTCAATGTCGAAGTCAACAATTAATGGCCACAGTCGAGTACAAAACGAATCAACATCATCATCAAAGAATTCAACGACAAACAAAGTCAGAGTCTTGGAAATCAAGAAACTAGCAATTTCATGAAAACAAAGTGACCGAATTCGAATGGAAATCAAGCCGAGGAAAACACAAAATATCAAGTTCAAAATCGCTGAGATTCGAACAAAATCAACATCGGCTAAATCAATTCAAAGCCAAAAACACAAGAACAAAATCCTCATCATCAAAAACTCAACTTGAGTTCGCAAAGCAAACGGAGGCCGAAGCCAAAATACTTTCACGAAATCAAAATCAAATGCACATGAATAAGCGTTAGGGATTCATACCTAACAATCAAAGATAATCATATACAAAGATGAGAGATAAAACATCGACAAATAGTTGTAACACATGTACTATCTAAGTTATGTTTTATATTTGTCCTAAACCCCAGGCTCTGATAACAAGCTGTGACGCCCCAACTCTATACCCACGCTAGCCAAGAACACTACGGTGTAGTGCTGTCAACTAGCACGGAGAATAAGGCTGTTGAGGAGCGGCCATCAGTAGTTAGGCCTTACACTAGTATTGGTTATCTCGATAGGAGTGGTATATAAATATATATATTCTTTCATTTTTCATCTCTGATTTATTTTCTCCCATCGACATACCCCAATTCCAGTATAAAACGAACTACGATGGTTTATAATAGTTTAGGACAAAACATAAAATATTAACACAGATAACATAATGCGGAAAACAAATGAAACAGAAAGTCTCATATATATATATATATATATATATATATATATATATATATAATAACTTATGTCGGTTACAATACATTTGACACGATACATATGATACAACTACAACAGTCGACTCAGGAAGTTACATATACAAGTACATTAACGTATATAATATACATGAATACATATCTTCCAATATAATTATACTGACTACTATAAATGACGACGACTACTCCAAAAGATATGAAAGAACTTCATAGCTTTAGCAGCAACCCAAAGCAGAATATCTACAACCTGTAAATACTCGGTCTGACCCGAGTATTAGATTCAAAAGAAAATAATACTCGGGTCAGTCTAATTCAAACTCAGTTATTAGTGCACAAAAGCAATAATAATTAAATAATGAATAGACGACAGTAATTAAACCAAATCAGAATGCAATTCAGAATATTGAATTGAATAAACAAAATAGTTCAAACCATTGAAATATCGATTAAAATATTAATTCAAGTAGGGCTGCAGTACACGCACACGTGCACTGCCTCGCCACTACGGAATATGGAATACGCAAAAGATCCATAAATCGAGACAAAATAGAATTTCATAAACGCCATACCGTGTGGCTGCAGTTCACGCTTGCGTGCACTGCCTTGCCACTATAGTGATGTCGTGCCCAAAAACTCAATACCGTGTGGCTGCAGTTCACGCTTGCGTGCACTGCCTTACCACTACAGTGATGATGTAAACAAAAGAATTCAAGTAATTAAAATATCAATTCATAAAGTCGATACTGTGCGGCTTCAGTGTACGCACGCGTGCACTGCCTCGCCACAACAGCATATACAGAAATTGCAAAAAGGCACAAAGGCCAATTCACAAGAATTCACAATCAAACACAAGGTCAAACCCGAGTTTAAAACTGGATTCAACACAGGTGCGGTAAAAGTGTACAAGCTCAAACAAAATCAAGTAAGATAACCAATGCAACAAGACTCAGGTCAGTGACCACAAATGAAATACTCAAGCAAGGCCAAACCAACATAACAGCACACAAAAGCCACCAAGTGTATATGAACACAAACACATATTAGCCCATATATGCAAACTGCCTCAAATATAAATCAGAAGCAGGTGCAAACAAAAACACAAACAAGAACTAATCCACAGATTCACTTGCAACTAGAGCTGCACACAGGCAGTGCCTACATGGAGCAAAGACTAGTGATGCAACTATAATGCATCAATACCAAAGTGATACATGATGAACCTGACTCAATATAACTAGATGAACAAGACATAGCAGGTGATCGAGCAAGAGAACAATGTTAACAAAGACCAGACAATAGTGAAGTACGACATAACTAACAAATGCAAGCTCAAATAATCAAGTATAGCCAACAACAGCAGCTACCACAAAATGACCGAGAATACAATTGCCTGAGACTACATAGCTGAAAGGCCAAAACCCAAGCCAATATGAAACAGTTCAACCTCAAACACGACCTATTCACAAATATGTGCAAGCTAAAACTAAATCAGTGAATAGCATGGCAAAAGTCAAGGGCACATGAAGGCCAACACAACTCAAAGTGATGCCGAAGTCAATGAATCAAACAAGTTCAAAAATCAAGAAATAGCAGTTCGGAAATACAATTACAAGAAGGCATGTACGCATATATATGAATACGCATACATATCTATATAACAATGGAAAAGCATCTGCATAAGCAAGAAACATAGGTAGCTCGATCCAAGCCACCAAGACAGTGTCGAACCCAAAGCAAAAAACCACAAAAATCACTGCCGTGCAATTCAAGTAGCAAAGAAACAACCCAAAGTCAGATGAAATCAACATCGCCAACATAAAAAATCCAAAAACCAGAAATCAAAGCCACGTTAGCACACAACAAGCGAGCATACGAATTCGAACCAAGTCCAAATAAACCGAATTGGAACAAGTCAGAAATCAAACTAGGGTTTGAATTAGATGTAGGTGAAGGAATCACTTACCTGATTTGCGAACTCGATCGAATGGAGGAAAGGGACGAACGAGCAAGCCCTAATTTCACAATTGATCTTCAGAGAAGCAAGAGCAACGCAAACAAGACAATTGATCATCAAAAGCAGCGTGCAAGAGTATCACAAATCAGATCGAACGAGGAAACAAAAAACCCTAAATCAACAGAGCCGCCATTTTTTTTCACGAGTCAAAAGAAGTGGATCGGGTCGAATAATAAACAAAAGGGGCCGGCTATGTAAAAGGGGATTAGGGTTTTAAGAATCCTTATTTTGAATTTAAGGGTGTTTTTATTTATTTTGCTTTTGCAAATTTTCACGATCCAAGCAAATGAAAATGTGGGCCGAGAATTCAAAGCCCAAAAATCCTTTTAACCATTTATAAAAGAATTTTAACACAAATTCAAAAACTTCAATTGGAAATTTGCAACAATATTTATCGTTTAGATGTCGATTATTAATCGCAGCGAAATACCGGGTTGTTACGTCTTTCACTGGTAAAATTTGACATGTATAGATACTTGCTAATACTTTAGGAATAATTGTTATTATAGTATCTTGATTAATAAGGCTTTTGTTTATAGGTAAATTATACAAAAATTAGCTGGATAGAAATTGAACTTCATTTCTATTTTCAGTGTAAGTAGTGAGGAAAAAAATGTTAGAGGAACCCAATTCAATTAAGTAGATGTTGCTATTCTCTTTTGAGCAAACTAAAGATTTGATCTTCCTTATGGAGAATTTAACCTCACTTTCTATACATACATGTTAAAGCGACAATTCTAATTTTATTATATAGATCGATTAACCATCGTATTGAAGTTAAATGCAGTATTGTAAGACGAGTGTAGACAAACCACTAATATTGTAGTATTCTTAAATTATGCATTAAACATGCAAAATTTACGCATCAAACATGCAAAAGCAGGTTGTTTTCTTTTTTACATCTAATTCAGTAGTACATGTTGATTTTACAAGTATAATAGTTGGCCTCTTATTTAAATTATATGGACATAATTTTTTTTATTTTTGAGTTAAAGGATGGAACATGTAACTTCAAATTTTTTTGCCTTTATTTCAATTTTTTATATCATATTAAGTAATTTTATTATTGTCAGTGAAAAAAGAAGATAGTTTTTTATATTTAAATTTTAATAGTAAAAGTAGTTGATATCCTTAGTTTAAGTGGTTGGTAGTTATAGTTGTATTTAGTGATTTCGCTACGTGATGTTCGTAGACACAAAATGGAATACAACAATTCATCCTTTTATTCATTATACTACAACAATTCTTCGTATTTATTTAGCCATCATTTCTTCGTATACCTATAGCCTTCAATCTTTAATTAAGCATTTTTTGTAAATTGTGTGTACTGATTGCCTAGCTTGCTTTCTTGATTGACGATGATGATTAAGAGAAAATATATTTTGTTTATTTGGGATTTCTTTGGTTTATAATTTATTTTGATTTTGAAAGGGTTCATCTCCATTATATGCATCGATCATCAGAGCTTTTTGCGAGTAGGGGTTCTTTAAGTCACTCGTAGAGTGATGTGGGATTGGAAGGGGAAATTAGCTTTCAAAACTCTATTATTTTTGAGTTGAAGATAGTATACTTTTCCTTTTATATGGATAAGAAAAATTTTAGTCTGGAAGTTTTGAAAAACACAAAAGTTAGTATGGAATTCATATTAGCGTTTTGAGTTGATCAGACATGTAACAACCCGCAGTTTTAACCGGTTTTAATAACGTTATTAATTGAAATTTGGTGGGATTTTAAACGATAAAACTTTGAAATATAAATTTGATATTTGAAATGCGTCCAGTTAAACATAGCAACCGGTAAATTTTTGTCTGAAAATATGAAAATTTATTTCGTGCGTAAATTCACTTCAATTTAATCAGTTAAAAGCGATGAAAATAAAATGTTTTCGGAACCTAAATATTTTTACATAGAAAAATTCTAAACCATCTTCTGGGCAAACGTCATTTTTCGTTTTTCAAAATTCGTACTTCTTTAGCTCCGTCGATCTTATTTTTCTGTGTTATTCATGCGTTTTCCGCTAGTATAAAAAGTCGAATTTTTACAATTCAATTGAACCACCGATATCTGTATACTGTTTTGATCGTCTCGTCATGCTAATCTTCGCGGTATATTCGTTTATGCGTTTCAAAGGCCGAAAGATGGCAAAATCTACGGAACGATTTTCGTATCGGCTACATTTTGTTTGTGCATTTCAATCCTTCTCACTGTTCGCTCTCTGTTGTCTACTTTGCATTTTTTTCATCTTACTATTTCATTTCATTGGGCAGCCAGAACACTTTTTTTATTCATTATTCCTATTTTCACAACTCAACTCTATTCTCTTATTTTCATACAGTCCATACAAAAGCATCACTAATAATTCCAATGGAAGTTTAGTCTCTATTTTACGAACAAACCAATTCCTCATCAACATTTCATATCATTTACTGTTAGTATTTGCACACTTCACCAAGTCCAACTCCTCCATATGATTTTCAACCTATAGCATCACGCAACTGCATCAGTTCAAACTCCGCCATATACAGTGGCAAACCTAAAAAAACATAAACGCAATCACTAACACTTCCAAATTCCTCCACCTCCCTGCCAACGAGACACAACAACTTTCAGAATCTCACCAAACCTGTAACTGTGAAAACTTCCCCAAACAATCCACATTTCACCACGACCGATACTCTTCTTTTATCTGCCGTGTAAATTCTTGCAACAACTTGCTTTTCAAATTTCCAAATTACAACTATTGCCGGTTGTCATTCATCGCTTCAAGTAATTTTTGTTGCTTCGTTTCTCGTTCTCATTCTACACTGACTTTGTAAATATTTAATAATAATAGTAACTGTTCATTCACATCAGAGTCGTGTTCTAGTAAAACGTACTGTCTCCTCTTTTTCTTATTTCTATTCGTTTCTCTGCAAATATAAAAAAATAAATAAAATAAATATAAAATCGTATTCTCTTGTTTCGTTTATAAGGAGATGCACATCTTACCCTTTCCTTATTTACGTTTTTTCTCAAGCCTTTAGTTCTTCCATGGACGAATCTGTCAGCAACTCTCATCTAAAAAAAATGAAGAGAAAGGAAATCATATTTGCACCTGCTCCTTTTGAATCCATGCAACACAAATTCATGTGCGTTTGCATATTTGGTTAGCTGCTCAGCCTTCCTCCTCCACCGTTACCACAACCGGCCTCGCTTCCCTCCTACTTCAGCAGCCGCTCTGACCCAACACGGCAACCCGCCACTTTGGCATACACCCTCCACTGCGAACATCTCTTCAGCTGAAGCCACCACCTCATGCCAAACCTCCACCTTACCTACCACCCCGGCCAAGCTTCCCTAGGCCAGATTCCTCCATCACCACGTTGCCGAGCGTTCATCTTTGCTCGCCTCTATCAGGTTCGAATTCCTTGCATTGGCCACCTTTTTCACTGTCCTGTCGGTCGTGCCTTCCTTCTAGCTTGCAATTTATTTTATTTTATTTCTTTTTAAAGAAGAAAAATCCTATATATGTTACAATGAATGTTAGATTTATAGGAGGATATAATTAAAGTGGTCATGTTTTAAGGTATTGTTTTGAAGTATGTTTATGTATATATGGTTTTGTTTTGCACCAGGGAACTTACAAGGGTATAATATTTCTTTTGTGTAATTACTGTGCTTTGTGTTATATAAAGTTATGTATATGTATTTACAGGTTTGCGTGTATGTGTAAATATTAAGTATATATAGTTATAGTATATAATGTTTATATTGCAGTTTTATATACATTATATTTTAAGATATGTATGTATGTCAGGTTTACATATTTTATTAAATGTATATATTTGCAACTGTATATATAAGTTTACCGAGATATGCCTGTATTTTTATAAGAAATTTCATATATCTTGTATATATAAAGTATGTTGTTAGTTTGCTGTGAATGACTTAGTGATATATGTGTAGATTTCAAATTGTATGTTTGTATCATTTTTATAATAGATATTGATATATAAAAAGGGTATATAAGTTATATATATATGTTATATATCAGTTTATATACATAAATTATATATCTGTTTGGTTTTCAATTATAGTATGGAAGTTTGTTTAAATTTTTAATATGTGTTGAGTAGTAATGATTTGAAATATATATATATATATATATATATATATATTTGTGTGTGTGTGTGTGGGTGGGTGTGTCTGTGTTTGCATTAAATATTAATTTCAAAATATGTTTTAAATTTATTTTTAGAAATTTATACATATGCAATATATCTTGTTCCATCGATCTCCTGCCATCTTAACTTACCAGCTCAATATCGATTTGTCGCATCAATCCCTGGCTTGTCGTGTCCCGTGTCATTCCTATGTCTGTGTGCGTATCCATATCAGTCGCTTCTCATTATGTCTTCTCTAGCCTCGAAACGTGAGAAATCACTCACGATTAATGTTCTTTTATTTATTAAATTTAATTTCAATTGAAACGACAATTGAAATATGCTGTTGTTAGTTAATTACACTATTATATATGCTATTACCTGTATCAGTTCACCTATGACATCTGACACCATTATCTGTTAGTTATGCGATGATTATACAAGTTTGATTGATAAATGATTGTTGTATGATGTTAAAATTGGACGTTAATTGTAAATGTTAAAGTGATAAATAATATGAAATTGAACTTAATATACGATAGTTAACAATTTAAAATGGATTTATACGATGAATGTGACTAGTTAAATATGACCCCTTTTAAATGATGAATTAATCGACATGTAGAATTTGGTTAAGTACACCTTGAACTGTTGAATGTATATTGTATAAATTGTTGTAGTATAAATTTGAATAATGGATGCCAAGTGTAGAACCGTGTAAAATAATAGTGCAATAATCTTTAATCTACATGAAATGATAGTGTAGATTGTAGAAATAATTATATTAATTTGCACAAACAACAATGTGAACTAATACAATTATTTCGGGATTATTTGAATTAATTATTGAGTTGTTATTGTTTGTTGTTATTGCTTGTTTATTCACTTTGACAACATCCCAGTTATCACACTGCAAGTTCCCTTTATTATGCTTGAGTTTGAGTTGAAATTGGAATCGGGTTGAAATGATATATACCCAAATGAACTTGACTTAGGATAGAGAACTAAATTAAAGCCGATTGGTCAATCATTTGATTTAAATAAATAAAGATTTTATTTGAATAATAATAAGGTTTTGAAATAAAATTGGAATTTAAAATTTTAATGAAAAGAAATGTGAATACTTGAAATTTGAAACAAAATATTTACGTTGTAATTGATGAAAGAACGTTGTTTAATTTAAGAAATGATTGAATTATGTTATGAAATTATTTAATAATTAAGTTTTGAAATTATTTAATAATTAAGTTTTGAAATTATTTAATAGCTAAGTTTGGAATTATTTAATAATTAAGATTGGAATTATTTAATAATAAGGTTGTGGAATTTATTTGGTAATTAAATTTGAGATAATTAATTTAAGTTTGAAATTATTTAATAATTGAATAAGTTTGAATTAATTGATAATTAAATAAAAATTTGAATTCTTTGATAAGAGAAACTGAACTTTTGAACAAGTGAATTTGAACTTGAAAATGAGGTGTGGTGTGCAAATATAGTATACACGGATCGTGTAATATGGAATATAATATAAATGCGGAAATAGATGATAGTAGCAAAGTAAATAAAAATAGAAAAATCACATCAGAGATTTTTATACTGGTTCGGAGCACCGTCCTACGTCCAGTCTCAGACTTCTATCTGGATTTTCACTACCAACTACCTCGCTTCACCCGGAGGAACAGGTTTACAACACCCGAACAGACGAACGGGATTTCACGCCTCTAATATACCGAGGACTTCAATACTTGCCTCTTACAACACCGAGGACTTCAACAAAGATGAATATAATTGTTTGTTGACAGTATGTGTTCTTGCTAACACTATTTGGTCACTTGTAGTACAGACTTCCTATAATCTTATCCTCAAATGGATTATTTGTATATATGAAGATTTGGAAGTGGATATCGTATTGAATCAAAAGGATGTTAAATAAATTCCAGGATTCAAAACGATATATGATAGAATATGAGCAATTTGAACGCTTGAGAGTACAAGATAGAATAGAGATTAGAAGAATATAAAAATTAGATTAATTAGATATGTGGAATAATGATTTCATGATGTTTATATAAGAAATAAACAGTTGTAACCTTTTGTGAAAAGGTATGAACAAAGGTCATGATCATTGGTGAAGAGAAAGAGAAGCAACCGTTGAAGAAAAGGAAGTGTCTATACGAAGGGTTGCTTTCTGTTTGAAAACGGTTGACAGGTCAAAAAAGACCAGTAGACAGGAATTTGAATATATATACGTTATGTTCACTTGTGCACGTTATCTGTGCATTCTGGGCAAAAACGATCGACCACCTGGTTTTGACCAGTCGACCGGTTTTGTCCAGAGTGCACAGTTAATGTGCACTCATATATATTTATATATATCTTCGAAGATTGAAGGCATAAGATTATTTGAGGATAGATTTTAACATAAATAATCATTACTAACATACCAAATAATCAACTCTAATCATATGGAGCTCTTTGTGTTTGAATAACTTCTTTTTGTTGATCACGGCTTATCCCTTTGTCAGAAATCAAAACTCTATAAAAAATCTTGACTCAACATTCTCCCCCTTTTTGATTGATGACAACTTAGTTATGAATCTCCCCCTGTATATGATATCCCCTTTGAATCTCCCCCTGTATATGATATCCCCTTGAGATTGTGTCCTGCATATATACTGTTAGCACAATTTTCTCCCCATTTGTCATCGACAAAAAGGAGTTGTTAAATGGAAGATGTAAAGGAGATTATAAGCAACATAAAACTACTATCACAGGTCAAGAGTAACATTCACACAGAATTATAATACACATAAGTCTAGTACGAATTAAAACATGACACTATTTAGTACAAGTGCCAGATAATGTATATAAAGCAAAAGCTAAAGTCATAAGTACGCATAAAAGATAAAAAGAGATAGACTAAAAGGACTTATTCTGACTCCGTCTCACCCTCTTCTTCTTCTTATTCAACAAGCTGAGATTTCCCGTATCGACGTTCATGACTAGTTCCTAAGCTTGTGCCCTCCTCCGAAGATGTCCAAGCAAAAGTAGGAGGAGCTGGGCGCTTGCCAGGGTCTGAAGCTTGCATTGATGAAGATGATGCACCACAAGATATTGCTTCCCATATAGAAACGAAGAAAGACTTAAGTTTGTTAAAGCGTATATCCATTTTTGTGTCCATGCGCTTAAGTCGTGCTTCGAGAAGGAATTGATTTCGAGCAATAGTTTCAAGTGATTCTTTTGTTGAGGAGGATGATCGTAAAAGTTTGACTTCCTCAGGTTTAGGGCGAGATGGGCGAGATGAAGCTTCTCTATGTCCTTGTTCTCTCCATTGTTCAAAAGGCATAATATTAAAGTCCGGAGCGGGAAGCTTCATTCTTGTAATGGTTGCTTTGTTGATTACCTTTGGTTTGGAAATTGAAGACTTGGGAGGTTCAATGCCACAATCAAGCAAGAGACGCATAATATACTCGTTATAGAACAAGTGTGGTCTAGAGGAATTTTACTTTCAAAATCTCATCAAAGATCATACCAATCCAATTTATGCGTATACCCCCGTAGATTGAGTATAATGCCTTGAAGTTTTCTTTATAGACGGCATCAAAATTTCCTATTCTTGGTAAAAGAGAGTGCATAAGAGTATAGTGAAGAATTATTGCAGACGGCCGTAAACCCATAGACTTAGTGCTATCCTTGTCATCTTCAATAAATTGATGACTAATTTGATTACGGATGTGAACATTGCAAAAATTAATTGAGAATTTTTCACCAAAAAATGAAGAACCAAGAGCGGTTGCCATCCGATCACAAGAGATGAATACTTCTTTGCCACAAACAACGGACCAAAGACAATAATTGGGATTCTCGGCTTGTTTTTCTCTAAATTTAAGTTAGCATAGAATAATTTGATCATTACATGGTTAATTTCAACATTGTTTTGATCAAAATCAATGAGATTTTCAATGTCGGCTTCCTTCGCTAAACTAAGAATACGATAACTAGAGAAATCTGAAAATTTAATAAAAGAACCCGGATGGATTTTAAAATCCTTCATCTCATTCCACCTTTTGATTGCTATTGGATCTACA
Source organism: Allium cepa (assembly GCA_030765085.1). Classification (NCBI taxonomy): domain Eukaryota; kingdom Viridiplantae; phylum Streptophyta; class Magnoliopsida; order Asparagales; family Amaryllidaceae; genus Allium; species Allium cepa. The sequence continues at coordinate 899,599,826 of CM060935.1, read as the reverse complement.
AGCCACTTCCTGATAGAGAGATCAATTGGTTGTGTTTCAGAGGTAGAAGCTTACTTTAATTTCTTTTGTGGAGGAGCCATTTGTGTGGAATTGGTAGAAGAGTTGAGTACTAGGGTTAGGAGAGTTTTTGTTTTAGAAAAAAATGGAAGAGATGGAGAAAAAATGAACCGTATGTGCCTTTTAAAAAACAACATAGCACGAAACCGGTCGACCGCCCATAAATAACCGGTCGACCGTTTTCTTCCAGAGACAAAAACGGTCGACTGGTTGTTTTTGGCCGGTCGACTTGTTTGCCAGTGTGGTGTTTTTCCTTCTTTTGCGTGTATTTTTGAACGTTAACGGTCCATATAATATCAAATTTCAAGAACATGATATATATATATATATATATCGATTCATAAGAAATATAAAAATACAATCATAACATTAAACAAATTTTAATGAGAGGTAGAGGAATTATGATCGGAAGTCTCTTCTTTGACATCGGTAATGCGTGGTTTCCATGGAGACCATTTTTCTTTCGCTCATTCATTCTGAGCATAGTTTTTATCCCATGAATTTGGGCTTTTAGAGGATGAAGGTGCATGAGGCATTGGCTCGTATACGCCATGTTTGTTTGAACCACAAAAGAATGATGCCATTCTTTCTAGAAGAGATAGACGTTCCGAAGTCAGTTGTTGCTCATAATGCAGCTGTCTTTGAAGATCGATTTGATGCTTTTGATAATGGTGAATCTCATTGATCTTTTCTTTGGTACGGGGTGAACAAAACAATACCTTCTTTGCTCGTTTCGAAGTAGACGTATTGCCAGGAGTATGAATGCATTGGTGATGACACTTTGATTTGTGTTTTGGAGTTTCAGGAGAGTAATATTCTTCTGGCTCAGAACTTGTGATCGAAATGTGAGACCTTCGAGCACACTCATCACAAATATGTGCCATAATGAACTATAAACTTATTAGGTTCAGATAGAAGTGATGAAAACAATATTTTTGTTAAGCTTATATAACAATTCCTATATATAAGCTTGTGGATGAAAAAAATCGTGCAAATTTGGCCATAAAAAATTTGAAGCTCATATTCAATTTCCTAATATAGTAATAGGAGAAATAATCTGAAAAGAACTTAGAATATGACATTAAAGATTTACTTATCAAGTTCTTTTCTAGAAATTAAACCAAGTTCTCTACGAAATTTAATGAAATTAGACTCAAGTAGAGGCTTAGTGAAAATGTCCGCTAGTTGATTATGAAATGTAAAGAATTAAAGGAATTAATTTGTGAATTTCAAATGTATGATTTCGAAAAGTTATGATTTTCAAAGTGTAATGATTTCAAGTATTTTGGTTTCGAAAGATTTATAACTTTGAAAGTATTATGATTTTTGAAAGTGAATATATGTTTTAAATAGAAATGGATTTGTTTGACATAAATTTTGATGATTTGGAAATTTGGATTATTTTCTAAATCTGTTGGTTTAAGAAACCTTGAAACCGAATATATGTAACTAGGAAGAAATGATTTGGCGAAATCGTATATGATTTTGAAAACTGAAATGTTATTGAAACGAATTAAAATTGAGAACCTTGATTTACTAAATACTTGATTTGGAAGTTATCAAACTTATATAAAATGGATTTGTATAAGTATGAAGTTGATTTGAAAATGTTGAATTGAAGAGGTACTCAATTTGTAAATTGAATCTTATATAAATCAAAGTCTATATAAGTGTGATTTGATATACTATTGATTTTGGAAAGTATTTGATTGGAAAATGAAATCTTATATATAATGGACTTTATATAAGTATGATCTTTGAAAGTGATTTTGAAAGGTACTATATGATACATATTTTCGAAGTAAAGATATGGAAAGTGCCTTCTGCTTGATATTCGCTTTGTGGCCACACTGTGGATTCATTCTATCGATATTATTCTCTCTGATTTGGGTTTTCTGGATATGATACTTGAGTGTCCATCGAATTCCATGGCGATCTCCATGGTCTTACGAGCGCGACTGCATAGCGCGATTGCCTGACTGAGATGGCCTATGGGTACGGATTATTTCCTGGGGGATCCAGGCATAACCATTATGTATCCTGCAATCTATGTAGGTTGCATTAGTAGCGAAACTGCCTGGCTGAGACGGCCTAGGGGTACGGATAAAGCTTACGGATACGGATTGTTTCCTGGGGGATCCAGGCGTAACCATTGTGTATCTACGATGCATGGTTAGACAAATGTTTTGGTTTGGTTGATTTGTTTGGATTGCACTTTCCATATCTTTTTTTAAAAGGCTTTTTCAAGTATTTTCACCGGGTGTTGAAACAAGTCTACTAAGTACCTAGAGAATTCTAGCTTTTCGCCTGATCAACGCATAGCCAGAGTCTACGGGAACGAAAGTAAACTTGTTAAGACATCGAGTTATAAAAGTATTTTGATAAAGTATATTATATACAGGATATTTTGATCATTTATTTTACTTTTCTAAATAATTTAAAATGTTTTAAATATTGTTTACTTCGAACTATCAAATTTGAATCAAATGACTATTTATCATATTATAAAATGTTTAAAATGTTGTAAATATAAAATTTTAAATTGAAATATATATGGTTTTAAAAAATGGTCCATCCTTGTGTTCCAACCCATTTTTCCTTCTAGCTATTCCTACCTTCTTCTTCTTTGAGGGTTCTTTCCGCAATTGTGGAAAGAGTTGGTTCTTTGGCTTATCGTGTGGATTTTCCGAGAAGTTGTCTGGAGTGCATGATGTATTCCATGTCTCGCATCTTTTCTGGTATCTTCACGACCCATATTTTTTTGTTCAGCCTTCTGCTCTTGATAGTTTGGATATTTAGCCTAATCTGACTGTCGAGAGGAAGCCACTTCGTATTGTCGACAGAGGTACGAAGCAGCTAAGAAGGAAATTTGTCAGTCTGATCAAAGTACTATAAAGTACTGATGATTAGGATTGTACCTGGGAGACGGAGGAGAGCATTCGTGCTTCGAATCCGAAATTGTTTTTCCAGGCACTATTTGTTGTCTATCTGCTTTTTCTTTTTTTCCTTGTTCGTTCTTTTGTAAGACGAAAAGATTTGAGTGAGGGAGAGTGTAACAACCCTGTATTTTGTAATTATTTTAATTGTATATTTTAATTATTTTAAATTTAATTTTTTGATTTAAAAACTTTATGTTATTTATTAAAATGGATAAATTTTGTTATTTTAAATATAAATTTTGAGTTTGACATGAATTAGAATTCCAAACATGACTGAATAGAATATTTTCCAAAAAGGCGAACTTTGGTCAATATGGTCAACTTTGACTTTTAATTTAAAATTTTAAAAGTTTGAAAATTTGAATTTTATCTTTTATTATAAAATTAATTAAAATTTTAAGAATATTGCTTTTCGTTTCATTGAAATCCGACTTATATTGTGAAAGTTATGCCTTTATAAATATTGTGTGTAATTTGCTATATTTAACAAAATTGCTTATTTTAAATTGTATAAATAATATTTCATTTGGTCATGTAATGTTCTAATTTATATTTATATGGGTAAGATAATATGTTATGTATATATTTTTGTTTTAAACATTTTAAAAGTGTAATTGACATTTTCCAGTGTCAGTTGTATTTTTGTTTACAGTTTCTAATTTCCAGCTTCAATGAATTAATGGAATTCTTTATTTATTTTTCTATTTTCTCAAGATCTTATTTTATTCTCATTCCCACTTTATATTTTTCCTTATTTATTTGACTTTTATTTGTTTTAAAGTGAAGTAGGAATTTTTCTAGAGCCAATGGAATTTTATTTGTAATTTTCATGTCCTGTTTCCAATTTTTAAACAATTTCTTTAGTTCTTTTTCTATTTTCTCTAAATTAAATTATTTATTTCACTTTGACAATGTTTTAGAAAGTATTTTATTTCAAAATTTTGCTTTAGAATATTTTTAAAATGAAGTAGATATTTTTCCAAAGCCAGTGAAGTTTTAATTGTAAATTTTTGAACCCTGTTTTCAATTTTTAAGCAATTTCTTTACTTCTTTTTCTATTTTCTTTAAATTTAATTATTTATTTTCATTTTATTTCTTTTTTCGGTTTTTAAATGCATTTTATGAACTATATTTTTTTATTTGAATTAAAAGAAATGGTATATTGAAGAGACAAGACTCTTCCTTTTCCTATGACTTTTCATCTGCTAGACTCTTCATTTTCCATAACCTTCTGATTACTTGTGTAACAGCCCGAAGTTTTAACAAGTATTTTTAACTTTTAATTATAAAACTTTGGGGGTTTATTATATAACAAATCTAAATTTTGAATTGATTAAACAATTTCCCAAATTTTTAAATAAATAATAAGATCTCTGAAATTTTGACGTGGTTAAGAATTTACTTTAGTTGGAAATTTGGGTTTTTGTTGAAGATGGTAAATAACTTAATTTCTAGCAAAATCATGTTTTAATTAAGAAATAAGATTTTTTAAAAAAATTAGTGTATAAATAAACTGTTTAATTACGCGTTAAAAAGGCGTGTTATTGATGGAATATTTTTGACGTATATTTACTACATAAGTGAACGCGTAAATTTAAAAAGCGTTACTTTTATTATTAAACTGGGCGTGTGTTTGATTTAATTATTGCGTCGGTTTTTCACGCGTCTAAATTTCTTACCTTGGATATAAATAATCAAATAAATCAGTAAACGTGCATTTTCGAGTAGGAGGGAAGCATATCCGTTTCAATTTTTCCTTTAACCGTGACTGGCCATTTACCTTTAAAAAAAAGATATCTCGTTTCTCTTTTTACTGCAACTATTTATTTAGTACAAAATCTTTCACTAAATTAACGTTCAAATCTTATCTTATTGTCGTTTCCTCCAATATCAACGCTAGTTTCTGCTCATTTTTACACACGTTCGCAAATTTTTCCAAATTCCATTTCCGTTCAAAGACAAATATATTCACTTCCAGTTTCTCTTCAGTTTTAAATAGAAAGTTATCCATAAATTTTATTACCCTTTTATAGCAAGATCATCTCTTGCTGTTACTTTGCCTAATTCACTCAGCCTATTTAAGGATATAAATCACGCACCCGTTGAAAAGAGATCCTATACTTCTTTAACGTCTATCCTCTATTGCCAAAACAATCAACGCAAAAAAAGAAAAAAAAAAAGTAAACAAAACATGCTTTAATTAAGGAATAAAATTTGGAAATTTATAGTTTATAAAGAAACTGTTTAATTACGCGTTTAAGGTCGTGTTATCAGATGAAATAAATAACATGTATATATAAGGAAACGTATAGAATTTTAATCCATTATTTCGTTATATTTTGAGCATAAAATATTACGGCTATGGTACACATTCTTAAAAAAATGACCTTAGCTGTAAATGAGTAAATTTATCAATGACATGTGTTTTTAGAGGGAAGGATTTGTCTAGCGTTCAAATCAAGTATGTTGCCTCTAATTCAACGCATTGGTTCAAAAATTTGATTCCCATAGATTTTTTCACTTCAATAAAATTTATTGCTTGCATTTTTCAGAACACAATTTTCTCCTAAATCTCAGTCATGCGCAGTATCCATTCTCCTATCTGCTTGCCTATTTTATATGCGCCTTTCTCTTTACCCATATTTCTTACGTTTATTTTTCTCTTTGCAGTAAAATTTACTTCCCTATATATATATAGACACCCACGAAATCTGTTAATTTTGAATGAAAGCATTTACTTCCTTCTGTAATTTGTTTCTGAAAAAAATCAAAATTTATTTTCCTTGCCAACTTTATCATTTGTTTACACACCTATAATTAAGCACATCATAAGTGGAAAAAAAATTATTCCTTACTGGCAAAAAAAAAATCGCATGCCTGATTGCACACATTTTTTTTCTTGCGTGCAAAGAAACGTGAAATTCTTCCTATAAATACAAACCTCATATCACTTTTCCCCCCATCTCATTTTGGCTTATTCTTTCTTGTGCAAAGCTTCTTCAGGTAAAGATGTTAAACTTTTCTTTTCTTTTATATTTTTTTTTGGTTCCTCCTTGTTTCATTTTTCACCGGTCCACTGGAAGACTCGGCCACTCACCACTTTCACGATCAACTCCTTCACCCAACCGAAGTACTATTACATCTCAATGTCTTTTCAACGCCTTTTTGCTCTAGGAGCATGCGTGCATGCCACCATGAAGAGGTACAGGTGATACATCTTTGATGTATTTAATCAAACCCATGCAACAGCAGTGCACTGCACGACCGTGCCACCTTTTTGTTCTAGCTAGAGTGAAGAAAAAAAGGAGAGAGTTTTGCATGCGCCTGTATATAATAGGCCAGACGTGCATGTTGCAAAGTGTCAGGCGTGCTTGTTCCTTGATTTGTGGCACCTATGTTTTAAAAGAGAAGAAGTTAGTGTGAGTGTTTTAGCCTTGTAGCCAGAGTCTTGCTATTTTGAGTCAATCTTTTGCATAAGCATGGCGAGAAGGGTAGGTGGGTTAGGCTGGATTTCGTGGATTGCAACGTGAACATGGTTGCAGAAAAAAAGGAGGAAAGAAGAGTGCATTAGAATGGCCACCTTTGCATGTTATATCACGGCCTCTAGAGGATTTTTGCATTGTGAAAATTATTATATGGTTTGCCGTGCAACTTGATGATGTTGGAGCAAAAAAAAATAGGGAAAAATTTGCAATCAGCTGTGAAATATAGGCCAGGACGCAAAATTTTTGCATGCGTGCATGCTTTCGAATTGGATATAGGCTAGGGCCACGCCATTGTATAAATATATATATATATAATAATAATAAACGTGCATGTATGGGCAGAGAAACAAGTAGGCAGTGTTTGTGATTGAGTCGAGTTAGGTGGTGGAGTGGTCGAGCCTATGGGTCAAATTGATTCCATTCGTTCCTGTTTGTTTCGAAGACTTCGTGTTAAATTTTTTACTTAGTTTTGTTTTTAATTTATTCGTTTCCTTTTCAAGAATTAAATCTGGTCGTCGCCTCCGCAATAATTTGATCGTGCTTCTGTACGTTTTCTTTTTCAAGTGTTACCATCGCTTTTGAATCAAATCTTCGACGGCATTAGGGTGAGTATTCTCACCTGACAAATGTACTTATATATCTGTAAATATAATAACAAGTGTAATTGTAAAATAATTATATTTAATTTTATTTGTCTGTGATATAAACTTATGATGTTAAATCCCCATTATTAAATTGACACATCATCAGTTATATTATCTACTGTTAAATGCATACTGTTATTTATTTATTTATTTATTATTAAATGCATGCTGTTATTTATTTATTTATTTAATTATTTACTTTTTTTACCACACTGCAAGTTCCCTGTAGATAGAAATCGTTACGGGCTGAAACGATAGGCCTGGACAATATTTATTTATTTTTATTTATTATTTAACTTGAGATTGCGGGTTTGAAATGATAGAACCCGGTTTTTCTTTGTATATTACGGATGAAATGATATATTATCCGTATCATTTGACCTAAGTTAGAAAATAGTATATAAACCCGTGGTTATATATATATATATATATATAAATTTTTTCTGCAAATATTAAATATTTTAAAATAGAAAGCTATGACCTTTTGTTTAAAATTGGAATAAAAATGTTCCTTATAGTGTAGTGATATTATACAAGTTAAGATGTAAGTAATTAAATGTTAAGAATTTTAAAGTATAAATATAGTTTGAAAAAAAATTGATTTGTAAAATAAAAATGGAATTCTAGTTAAGAAATAAAATAGGATGTTTTGGTAAAATTTTAAATATAAGGGTCAAGTTGACTATGTATTAAATGGCAAAATAAGGTGAATACTAAAAAGGAAATTTGGAATATAGCTAAATTTTGAATATAAAGTGATAAGTTAAGAAATTGACAAGAAGTTTAGTTTACTTTGAAGTGGTAAAATTGAACTTAATTATTAAGTAAAATATTATGGGAAATTTGCACTTGATTTTTTTTTATTAGTGAATCATAGAGAGGTTAGATATATATTTGTAAAATGTACTTTATAAAAATCATAATTTATTGAGTAAATTTAAATGACTATTTAAAGGTGGAATATGATTTATTGCTTTAATTATTGGAGAAACTATAGTGAAGATTAAAATTTAATTTTCTCAAATCTGTGTAAAGGATATTACCGCACTGCGCAAGTGCTGGAGTAAATATAAATAAACTAAGGTATAACCTTTGGGATGTATATTGGATTTTTATAAAATTTATAACTTCACTTTTAAATAATAAAATGAAGTATTTTATTTTAATATAACTATTTTGGATTCTTTATAACCACAGGTAATAATAACGTTGGTTGTTAAAGAGACCGGGATCGGATATGGGCATACTCTCTGTCGATACCGAAAACCACTTTGACAACCGTGTGCGCGGTGGAGATTCCAGAATAAAGTAGGATGGTGGTGACGTTTTCTATGAGGTAAATACGTGGACCCGACTCCCATGAGTTGGCATAAGGTGGCTAAAACAGGAGCGATTCTCGGATTAATGAGGTAGCCCCTCTGATCGGATGCACTTTTTCATATGCCATTCTATTACTTTTGTGATTGTTGTGGTGCGCACCTTTGATTTGGGAGTGTTGTTCGAGGTGGGCGGTAGTAGCAGCTACGCGTTTCCATCGGTCCGGATGCGTAATTGGTATATCTACCCTGGCATTGCCTAGTTGTGCCGTGTCACCTACCATAGCGAGCCTTGTACGAGTTTGGTTTTCTCCCGTAGCCCGTGCGGTATCCTCTGGTGGCTTCACGATAAGGAGGGACTATGATACTGGATGGACTACTGGGACTATTATTGTGTTAAGGGGGAGATTGGGTAACTCCTTAACGCTATTTAAAAGTAAGTTTATTTTAATAATAGACATTATTATAAGAGCGAAGTATTACTACACAGTAAATAGTTTAACGGATCCTTAGAGGATGGGCGGTCCCAAGCATCCTTTAAGTTACTTGTTCTATATTGCAGTACACTTAAATTTGTTTACACTGAATAAGTATGTATGTCCTGACTCGAGTGTTTATGTTTTATTTTACGCTCGGCTCAGCCCGAGTTGCAGTTCAGTCTTCATCCCAGAGCTAGGACTTCTGTAGATCACTTTTCAAGCTGCTGGCAAACTTTCCTTTCAGTTCTTTATCTTAATTATGTAATCAAGACTATTGGATATTGAGATTTTCTATTGTTGATGCAACTATATTGGGTTTAAATACTATGTAAATTTTATTGTTTTGAGACTTTTAATAGTGGCTTCATGAACCACTAAGTTATTTTAAATTCCGCTGCGAGTATTCTGAATTTCTATGTCTGTGATTATTTATTTACTGTATATTCTGAGATTTGCCAAATTTTATTTACAACGCGGTATTTTGAACAATTCAAGTCCAACATGTGCGGATGCGAATGGTTGAAAATATCGGGTCGTTACATTTGGTATCAGAGCTTTGGCTCTAGGCAAAACTTAGAATGTACGGTAAATTTGATTTACAGAATCATTTTCATTCGAGCTTGAATCTCTTCCTTTTCGAATTTTGGAACGTTCCCTGCGGTTCCAAAGTTCATTCGTGTCCCTCACTATTCATCTTCTTTCGATTCTGGAGTATCCCATGACTCCACTTCGGATGATCTTTATAGTGAATTGGCGGTCTCGCCAATATTCTAATAAAGGGGTGAAACTCCTTTACAAATTAGCATTGATTTACCAGAGATTTATATTTATCCTCGGTTTAGATGCTAGTATCTTTGGTTATTCCGAACTCTATCTCTTCAGATCGAATGTAGATTTACCCCAAAAAATCCACATCGATCTTACTTTTTAAAGTCACGGTTGGCCAGGTTAAGGTTGCCGCGATTTATATAAACTTATCCAGTTCCTTATTCTATTATTGATCATCGGATCTTCTAATTCCAACTTATCTTTAATCAAAATTCTCTTTGATTTGAGTCCATCAAATTTGAATCCCTATCCTTGTTTTGAAAAATTTATTCCTATATTTGGAAAAAAATCTAATATTATATATATAAGTACAATTTTCAGAATTTTTATAATTAATTTAACTAGTTGTCAAGAGATAATAGTCTTTATTTATGGTTTTGTAAACCATGGGTTTTGTCTCATATAAATAATTGAATATAAACAATTGTTATATGTTAATTTGGGAACAGAAATGAATTTAAAACAAGAACTTGAGAATTCAATTTTCGACGGTTTCAAACCTTGTTTTTTAATTTTAAAAGGATATATTATTTAAACTATTTTCGAATAGAAATTTGTTTCCAAAGAATTTTAAAGGTTTAAAAATCAGTGCTCTTCTCTTTGTCACTGAGAAATAATTTCGATGATGATTGCAACATCATCGACATTCATGTTCGAGTTTCGAAGTGAAGAGACCATTCTATAGTCTGGCTACAGTGTTACCTTGAGAATTTAATTGATTTTTAGAAGTTAACAATGTAATTGGATAATATCCAATGTAAAAAGATTCATAAATAAAATTTGAGTGGTTATAATAAATGTTATACACTTAAATTCTAGTTATAAAAAAAGATTAACAAGAGGTAATGGAATGATTTACAATATAAAATGATGTTAAAGGAACTAAGAATAAATTTAAGCAGCTGTAATAAGTGTAAACATATTTAACATAGATGATAAAAATATATTGAGAGAAATAAATTTAGTTATAATTAGGAATAAAAAAAAGATATTAATTTATTGAATACATTTTTGAGTATAACAAATGATTTTCAAACATATGATTTTAGAAATTTTTATTTTAAGATAATTGGAAGATGAAGTAATGAAATTTGAAATAGTAAAATTTAATTTAAATGAAATTAAATAGATGAAATCAATTATTAATTTAAAATTTAATTTGTATGGTTTAGATTAATGATTCTATTTTAAGTTTCGATTTAGTTTTCTTTCAGGTTGTTTCTATTCCCCTACCTTCTTCCTTTTCGAGGACGAAAAGTTCTGAGTGGGGGAGAGTGTAACAGCCCGAACTTTTAACAAGTATTTTTCACTTTTAGTTATAAAACTTTGGAGGTTTATTATATAAAAAATATAAATTTTGAATTGATTAAAACAATTTCCCAAATTTTTAAATAAATAATAAGATCTCTGAAATTTTGACGTGGTTAAGAATTTACTTTAATTCGAAATTTGAATTTTTTGTTGAAGACGGTAAATAACTTAATTTCTAGAAAAATCATGTTTTAATTAAGAAATAACATTTGAAAAAAAAAATTAGTGTATAAATAAACTGTTTAATTACGCGTTAAAAAGGCGTGTTATTGATGGAATATTTTTAACGTATATTTACTACATAAGAGAACGCGTAAATTTAAAAAGCGTTACTTTTATTATTAAACTGGGCGTGTGTTTGATTTAATTATTGCGTCGGTTTTTCACGCGTCTAAATTTCTTACCTTGGATATAAATAATCAAATAAATCAGTAAACGTGCATTTTCGAGTAGGAGGGAAGCATATCCGTTTCAAATTTTCCTTTAACCGTGACTGGCCATTTACCTTTAAAAAAAAAGATATCTCGTTTCTCTTTTTACTGTAACTATTTATTTAGTACAAAATCTTTCACTAAATTAACGTTCAAATCTTATCTTATTGTCGTTTCCTCCAATATCAACGCTAGTTTCTTCTCATTTTTACACACGTTCGCAAATTTGTCCAATTTCCCTTTCCATTCAAAGACAAATATATTCACTTCCATTTTCTCTTCAGTTTTAAATAGAAAGTTATCCATAAATTCTATTACCGTTTTATAGCAAGATCATCTCTTGCTGTTACTTTGCCTAATTCACTCAGCCTATTTAAGGATATAAATCACGCACCCGTTGAAAAGAGATCATATACTTCTTTAACGTCTATCCTCTATTGCCAAAACAATCAACGCAAAAAAAGAAAAAAAAAATGTAAACAAAACATGCTTTAATTGAGGAATAAAATTTGGAAATTTATAGTGTATAAAGAAACTGTTAAATTACGCGTTTAAGGGCGCGTTATCAGATGAAATAAATAACGTATATATATAGGAAACGTATACAATTTTAATCCGTTATTTCGTTATATTTTGGGCATAAAATATTATGGCTATGGTACACATTCTTAAAAAAATGACCTTAGCTGTAAATAAGTAAATTTATCAGTGACATGTGTTTTTAAAGGGAAGGATTTGTCTAGCGTTCAAATCAAGTATGTTGCCTCTAATTCGACGCATTGCTTTAAAATTTTGATTACCATAGATTTTTGCCCTTCAACAAAATTTATTACTTGCATTTTTTAGAACATAATTTTCTCCTAAATCCCAGTCATGCGCAGTATCCATTCTCCTATCTGCTTGGCTATTTTATATGCGCCTTTCTCTTTACCCGTATTTCTTACGTTTATTTTTCTCTTTCCAGTAAAATTTACTTCCCTACTTATATAAATATACCCACGAAATCTGTTAATTTTGAATGAAAGCATTTACTTCCTCCTGTAATTTGTTTCTTAAAAAAAATCAAAATTTATTTTCCTTGCCAACTTTATCATTTGTTTACACACCTATAATTAAGCACAGCATAAGTCGAAAAAAAAAATTCCTTACCGGCCAAAAAAAAATCGCATGCCTGATGCACACTTTTTTTTTCTTGCGTGCAAAGCAACGTGAAATTCTTCCTATAAATACAAACCTCGTATCACTTTTCCTCCCATCTCATTTTGGCTTCTTCTTTCTTGTGCAAAGCTTCTTCGGGTAAAGATGTTAAACTTTTCTTTTCTTTTATATTTTTTTTGGTTCCTCTTTGTTTCATTTTTCACTGGTCCACCGGAAGACTCAGCCACTCACGGCTTTCACGACCAACTCCTTCACCTGAACCGAAGTACTGTTACATCTCAATGTCTTTTCAACGCCTCTTTGCTCTGGGAGCATGCGTGCATGCCACCGTGAAGAGGTACAGATGATACATCTTTGATGTATTTAACCAAACCCATGCAACAGCCGTGCACTGCACGACCGTGCCACCTTTTTGTTCTGGCTAGAGTGAAGAAGAAAAAAAAAGGAGAGAGTTTTGCATGCGCCTGTATATAATAGGCCAGACGTGTATGTTGCAAAATGTCAGGCGTGCTTGTTCCTTGATTTGTGGCACCTGTGTTTTAAAAGAGAAGAAGTTAGTGTGAGTGTTTTAGCCTTGTAGCCGAGTCTTGCTATTTTGAGTCAATCTTTTGCATAAGCATGGCGAGAAGGGTAGGTGGGTTAGGCTGGATTTCGTGGATTGCAACGTGAATATGGTTGCGGAAAAAAAAGGAGGAAAGAAGAGTGCATTAGAATGGCCACCTTTGCATGTTATATCACAGCCTATAGGGGATTTTTGCATTGTGAAAATTATTATATGGTTTGCCGTGCAATTTGATGATGTTGGAGCAAAAAAAAACATAGATAAAAATTTGCATTCAGGTGTGAAGTATAGGCCAGGACACAAATTTTTTACATGCGTGCATGCTTTCGAATTGGATATTGGCTAGGGCCACGCCATTGTATAAAAATATATATATATAATAACAATAAACGTGCATGTATGGGCAGAGAAACAAGTAGGCGGTGGTTATGATTGAGTCGAGTTAGGTGGTGGAGTTGTCGAGCCTATGAGTCAAACTGATTCCATTCGTTCCTGTTTGTTTCGAAGACTACTCGTTAAATTTTTTACTTAGTTTTGTTTTTAATTTATTCGTTTCCTTTTCAAGAATTAAATCTGGTCGCCGCCTCCGCAACAATTTGATCGTGCTTCTGTACGTTTTCTTTTTCAAGTGTTACCATCGCTTTTGAATCAAATCTTCGACGGCATTAAGGTGAGTATTCTCACCTGACAAACGTACTTATATATCTGTAAATTTAATAACAAGTGTAATTGTAAAATAATTATATTTTATTTTATTTGTCTGTGATATAAACTTATGATGTTAAAACCTCATTATTAAATTGACACATCATCAGTTATATTATCTACTGTTAAATGCATACTGTTATTTATTTATTGTTAAATGCATGCTGTTATTTATTTATTTAATTATTTACTTTTTTTAACACACTGCAAGTTCCCTATAGATAGAAATCTTTATGGGCTGAAATGATAGGCCTGAACAATATTTATTTATTTTTATTTACTATTTAACTTGGGATTACGGGTTTGAAATGATAGAACTCGGTTTTTCTTTGTAAATTACGGATTGAAATGATATATTATCCGTATCATTTGACATAGGTTAGAAAATAGTATACAGACCTGTGGTTATATATATATAAATTTTTTCTGGAAATATTAAATATTTTAAAATAGGAAGCTATGACCTTTTGTTTAAAATTGGAATAAAAATGTTCCTTATAGTATAGTGATATTGTACAAGTTAAGATGTGAGTAATTAAATGTTAAGAATTTTAAAGTATAAATATAGTTTGAAAAAAAAATTTGATTTGTAAAATAAAAATGGAATTCTAGTTAAGAAATAAAATAGGTTGTTTTGGTAAAATTTTAAATATAAGGGTCAAGTTGACTATGTATTAAATGGTTAAATAAGTTGAATACTAAAAAGGGAATTTGGAATATAGCTAAATTTTGAATATAAAATGATAAGTTAAGAAATTGACTAGAAGTTTAGTTTACTTTGAAGTGGTAAAATTGAACTTAATTATTAAGTAAAATATTATGGGAAATTTGCACTTGATTTTTTTTATAAGTAAGGCATAGAGAGGTTAGATATATATTTGTAAAACGTACTTCATAAAAATCATAATTTATTGAGTAAATTTAAATGACTATTTAAAGGTGGAATATGATTTATTGCTTTAATTATTGGAGAAACTATAGTGAAGTTTAAAATTTAATTTACTCAAATCTGTGTAAAGGATATTACCGCACTGCGCAAGTGCTGGAGTAAATATAAATGAACTAAGGTATAACCTTTGGGATGTATACTGGATTTTTATAAAATTCATAACTTCACTTTTAAATAATAAAATGAAGTATTTGATTTTAATATAACTATTTTGGGTTCTTTATAACCACGGGTAATAATAACGTTGCTTGTTAAAGAGACCGGGATCAGATATGAGCATACTCTCTGTCGATACCAAAAACCATTTTGACAACAGCGTGAGCGGTGGAGATTCCAGAATGAAGTAGGATGGTGGTGACGTTTTCTATGAGGTAAATACGTAGTAGACCCGACTCCCGTGAGTTGGCATAAGGTGGCTAAAACAGGAGCGATTCTTGAATTAATGAGGTAGCACCTCTGGTCGGACGCACTTCTTCGTATGCCATTCTATTACTTTTGTGATTGTTTTGGTGCGCACCTTTGATTTGGGAGTGTTGTTCGAGGTGGGCGGTAGTAGCAGCTACGCGTTACCACCGGTCCGGATGCGCAATTGGTATATCTACCCTGGCATTGCCTAGTTGTGTCGTGCCACCTACCATAGCGAGCCTTGTACGAGTTTGGTTTTCTCCCGTAGCCCATGTGGTATCCTCTGGTGGCTTCCCGATCAAGAGGGACTATGATATTGGATAGACTACTGGGACTATTATTGTGTTAAGGAAGAGATTGGGTAACTCCTTAACGCTATTTAAAAGTAAGTTTATTTTAATAATAGACATTATTACAATAGCGAAGTATTACTACATAGTAAATAGTTTAACGGATCCTTAGAGGATGGGTGGTCCCAAGCATCCTTTAAGTTACTTGTTCTATATTGCAGTACACTTGAATTTGTTTACACTATATAAGTATGTATGTCCTGACTCGAGTGTTTATGTTTTATTTTACGCTCGGGTCAGCCTGAGTTGCAGTTCAGTCTTCATCCTAGAGCTAGGACTTCTATAGATCACTTTTCAAGCTGCTGGCAAACTTTCCTTTCAGTTCTTTATCTTAATTATGTAATCAAGACTATTGGATATTGAGATTTTCTATTATTGATGCAACTATATTAGCTTTAAAGACTATGTAAATTTTATTATTTTGAGATTTTTAATAGTGGATTCATGAACCACTAAGTTATTTTAAATTCCACTGCGAGTATTCTAAATTTCTGTGTCTGTGATTATTTATTTACTGTATATTCTGAGATTTGCCAAATTTTATTTACAACGCAGTATTTTGAACAATTCAAGTCTGACATGTACGGATGCGAATGATTGAAAATATCGGGTCGTTACAACATGCCGTACACCCTTATTGTAGCCGTGAGTTTCTCAACTCATAATTCACTTGAAAATACTCCATCTCACTTTATTTCTCACGGCAAAAGCATTTGGTAATGGCTTCTTCTTCCTTTTTCACTTTTTCTCTTCATTTTTCCTTTTGATTTTCAATGTTTTGCCTTGTTCTCTTGCTTGTTTGGATCGGCCACCACCACTATTGCTTGGACATCACCTCCACCACCTCCTCTTTGTCACCACCACCACCTATCCCTCTGACCTTGGCCAAGCCGCAGCACTCATATGACCAAAAATCCACAAAAATGCAACATCTCTTAAAAACTATGCAAGCCAAGCCACTACATGCAACAACATCTCCATCCATCACCTAGGCCACCACCATAGCCTCCACCACCACCTGATATGACTACCACCCATCACCTTAGCTACTGTCCAGATCTGAAACATGAATAGCCAAACCATAGATCAATGTAGCCGAGCCAAATAGTGAACACAAACTCCTCCATTTATGCCATTAATCACTCAAACAACTTCCATACCTTCAATACCTTTGTTAGGCCGAGCATATATGACCCATACCTGACCAAATACACCCCATGGTAGTGCCATATCACCCTATAGGCTGAGCATAGTGATGGTGGAAGCAAGTGCAAGTGTTTGATTAATTGTTGTTCCTTAATTCCAGCTTGTTTAATGTCATATTTTGGTTTGAAATTCATGTTATATGCATTGTTTTGTTTCATATGTACAAGAAAAATAGCTTTGGCTTTTCCTCACTTGAATCATAGTTGTGCTTTCGTGCATTTTGGATCTCTGTTGTGTGTCTGTATTTGCTATCTCCAGCTTGTAGAGGTGAGTATTTCTCACTAGACATTCCATACTTATATAAGTAGTAAATTGACATCCTGTGAATCTGTATTTCATATTATTATGTTATAACTGCCTGTGATATTTATGATGTTCACCCCTGTTTATACACCTGTTATATCATCTATTACTGTTATATAATGTTATTCTTTTATTTATATCCGTTTATCACACTGCAAGTTCCTTGTAGAATATAATCACTATGGGTTGAAATGATATATACCTGAACATACTTTAGAATAGGGAAAAATCGTTATGGGCTGAAATGATAAGCCCGAATGATTCTTATTTTATTTATTTCATTTAACTTGGGATTACGGGTTTGAAATGATAGAACCCGGATTTTTCCTTTGTTAATTACGGATTGAAATGATATAATATCTGTAACATTCGACTTAGGTTAGAAAAATTATATACAGACCGTAGTTAAAATAATTTTTCTAAAATTTTTAAAATATTATAAAAATGTAAATATTATGATATTTTGATTTAAATTTAAATAAAAAATGATTTCTATAAAATATTAGTGATTTTATTCAAGTTAAATAAGTGAAATAAATAAATGGTAAAGTAGAACCGGAGATATAAGTAAAATGTGGAATTTATGATTTTTTAAAATAAAGTTTAAGTTAAGTAAGAAAATATTATAATTTGATTTTAATTTAAATTTAAAATGATTTTTATAAAGTGTTATTGATTTTCTATAAATTAAAAATAGTTAAATAAATAAATGTTTAAAAGTTGAAATTTGAAGTATAACTTAATTTGGAAATATGAAAGTGTTTTAAAAATAAAAGTTAAGTTAAGAAAATAAATTGGAATTTAAATAAAATTATGAAATGGAAAACTTAATTAAATGTTAAGTAAATGAAATGTTATAAAATTTTACATTTATTTTATAAGTGAATTATTAAAGATTTGATAGTTATTTGTGAAAATTTCACTTTGTAAAATCATAAATTAGGGGATATTTAAATGATTATTTTTAAAGTGCGAAAATATGATTTTTATAAGTAAAAATGGTAAATAAATTTTAATTGTTTATGAAATTGTAGTGAAAGTTTGGAATTTAAATTGACAGCATTCCTGAAATGCTATCATTTCTAAAGTTAAAGATATTACAACATTATGTAAATGTTGTAATTGATATAAATGAACTAAATGGCTAAAATGAACTAAGGGCTATTACAACACTTTGTAGGTGTTGTAGTTGCTGAATTTAACTAAAATATTATTTGAAATCTAAAACCTATTACAACATTTTAAATGCTGTCTTTTGCTAATTGAATTGTTTTAAACATAACTTTCCGTAGCATTTTCTAAATGCTGCGAAAGTTGAATTTTCATTTTCTAATAAATTTAAGTGAATAAATGAACTTTGAAATATTTAAATTTTGAAAATTTAATAATTTAATTATTAAGTAAAATAACTTTATTTTTATGATTTAAAATGAAGTAAATTGTTTTGAAATATAAACTATTTTGAAATGTGTGTTGAAATAGTATTTTAAATAAAATGAATGTGGTTTGGGAATATGATATTTTGAAATGGATTTTGAATGATATTGAATTTTGAAATGATATTTGATTTCAAAATATAAAATACCATTTTTGAATTTTAACCACGGGATGTATTTAATTTATGGTTTAAAGGATCCTTACAGGATGGGTGATCCCAAGCATCCTTTAAGTTATTGTGTATTACTACTACAGTTCACTTGAGTTGATTTACATTATATGTATGTATGTCCTGACTCGAGTGTTTTGTGTTTTACTTTACGCTTGGGTCAGCCTGAGTATTTACAGCTTAGCTTTGGATTTCTTTCTAGAGCTAGGAATCGCTGGAGATTCTGCTTGTCTAGTTATCTATTCCCTTTCAGTTTCAGTTGTTCTATTTCAGCTCTGGTATTTATAAACTTCTATGTATTTGGGATCTCTATTTTATATGTTTTCAGACTGATATTATGTATTTTGTTTTGACATTTTGTTATAGTAGCTTCATGAACTACTATGGTATTTTAATTTCCGCTGCGAGTTTTTCTGTTATTTCTGTGTATGTGATTTTGTGATTGTTTTCATTTGCTCCAAATTTATTTACAATGTGGTATTTTGAGCAATTCAAGTCTGGAATGTGTGGATGGGAATGGCTAAAAATATCGGGTTGTCACAGGGTCAGTCGGCATTACGGTTCGACCTAGATGAGGTGGTTCGGCTAGTGACGAGGGACACATATGGGTCGGCATTTGAGTCATTCGGCATTTGAGTCGTTCGGCACTGGAAGCAGTTGGTGTCATGGGTTCAGTATCCTCGTTCGACATTAATGGTTCATCATAAGGTAGTGGTTCGACAGATGCCACTCGACCTAGGGTAGTGGTTCGGCAGATGCCGTTTGGCATAAGATAGTGGGTCGGTATGATGATGGTTCAGTCATAGTGAAGTGGCTTGGGATCGGCACTCATCTAACTCCGGGATGGCAAGCGAGTTGCTTCGAGTCAATGCTAGGGCTGTTTCGGGTTGTCACCTAGGAAGGCATGGGTCGACATGTACATAACTCAGAGTAAGTTGCAATGAAGGGTGTAGGCTCGGCAAAGGTCTTGATGGGCCTATGCCACTCAAGAGGCCCAACTACCTAGATTTCCCTATAAATACAACATGGGGATCTCTAGAAAGGGGGTTCTTCTTTTGGACTCTCTTGCTTTCTATTTCCGAAGGCTAACATTACTCTACCATTTTTAACTATACTCGATTATACAGCAATAAAAAGGAAACTTCTGGAGTGGACGTAGGCCGGAGTTAGCCGAACCACTATAAAATCTGTTGTTCTTTACTGCTTTCATTTTAATTTTGACCCTTCTTCACATTACTACTATCTACATATATTCTACCTGTGAGTTGTGACTGTGATTTGTTTCTTTCGCTCGGATTTGGGTGTTAGTGACCAATTTTGGCGGTAATAATTTCAAAGTGAATATGATTCGAAAGTATTATGATTTTGAGAAGATAATACTTTGATATAAATTGTGAATTTACCTTTGAAATGTAAAAGAACCATCCCGTGTGTAATAAGCGATTGGTTGTTCAAGAGACCGGGATCGGATATTGTCATACTCTCTGCCAATACTGAAAACCACTTTAACAACTATGTACATAGTGGAGATTCTAGAAATGAAGTAGGATGGTTTAGTGAATGATTTCTGTATAAGGTATGACATGGCCCTGACTCCCATGAGTCATCTTAGATGCTACTAAAATTAGGAGACACGCCGGGACAAGTGAGGTCATTCCTCCTATCGGGCACATTTCTTCGATACTATCCTGATTTTGTGATTGTTTGGTGGCCACCCTTCGATTTTGATATAGGAGTGTGTCTGAGGTGGGCAGTAGTAGCTGCTATGCATTACCACCAGTCTGGATCCGCAACAGTATATCTACCCGGGCATTTCCTCGTGTGTCGTGTTCACATGACCTAGCGCACCTTCTATGAGTTTGTTTTGTACCATACCTATGGAGTGCCCTCTGATAGCCCTCCAGTTTATGGAGGAATTACAGTACTGTATAGACTATGGGAATATATAAAACTGTGTTAAGGGGGATATGGGTAATGCCTTAACACTATTTTAATACTTTTACTTTACTGTAGATATTATTATAATAGTGTATTGTACTATATAGTAGATAGTTTAACGAATCCTTAAGAGATGTGAATCCCAAGCATCTCTTAAGTTACCGCACTCACGTTGGACATTGGATAGGAGATGTCAAACCCCGTAAACATCTCTGATGCCGTTCCACTCATATTTATTTCTGTTGATTTAACTTACATAAGATCTTTTAGTTCTTAATTGAGTGTTTTGTCTTTTCAATTCACACGGGTCAGCCTGAGCATTTTCGGATTTGAAGACCTGATATCTGGAGGACGAAGAAGAAGATTGTATTATTATTATTTACTATAACTCACTACATCGTGTATTCCATTGCATTATTTATTATTCTCTGGTATGTGTAACTCTGATCGATGTTGTATAAATATAATCAAATGTTTTATTAACGGCTTCATGAACTATTATTTGATTATTATATTTTGTCATTCTGCTGCGAGATTCTTTTTTGTTGTTTATTCTTTCTCTGCTTTTTTTAGTCACCCCATAACAATATGCCCTTCTGTATGGTTTGAGTCGACATGTATGTCTACTTAAAACATACAAACAGACGGGATGTTACAATAATAAAGGAAAGAACCTATTCAAAACTAAATATGGAAACGAAAAATTCAAAATTTACTATCAAAGAGATGTGGATAATATGTACGTATTCTCACCTAATCAATCAATTTACTCCGAAATCTCTTTAACCATGTCGGGACCAAGTAGCAATCTCTTTGTAGACTCTAACCAACATAAAGGCGACTTGCACGGCCTTCTAAAAAGGGCTTCGAAAAGTGCCATTCCAATGTTAGCTTGATACCATTATTATGTGTGGATTCCACTAAAGGAAGATACTCTTTTTAAGTTCCGCCAAAATTAAGAATGCACTTCCTCAACCACATAGGTCTTACTATCTTACTAATATCACCTTGCTATTCTTCTATAGTTTACATACCTGAAGCAACAATTCTAGATTCTCTATAGTGTCCTATACACTTCACGTAAACTTCTATTATTACTTCTAAAAGTAATCACTGCTATCTTCTACATATCCTTACACTTTTTCCATCACACCTAGGAAATGACTCCTATCCACTCCACATTTAAAAGTTTGGTTTTGTTATTTATTACTTCAAAAACTGAAGCTTCTAAATATTTAAAACATTAGATCCCATAAATTTTTGCCTTTAAAAGTGTTATTTTGAAATTTCTATTAAATTCAAAGGTACTTGGTTACTTAACATTTTATCTTTCTAGACTTGCATCATTACAGCGTTTTGAATTTACATTATTTTCCAAACCTAGAGGGGAAAACTTACAAATTCTAAGTTCAAAACTTGTTCCTCTTTTTCTTTAAAAGACCTTTACAGTTTCCCATAAGGATTTGGATTTTTAAATTTAACTACTATTAAACTTTTCGCTTCCAAAAACTTATTTACCTTTTCACCAAACCATTTTTCTTTAAGATATCTTTAGAATATCCACAAATGTTTTCAAAACATCTTCTTTTCATAGATTTTTAATTCTGCAAAAACTGGAGTAGATAAGAACAACTATTTTATTAAAAAACCCTTTAACTTTCTAATTACCTAACCTTGGAGGAGTTTCTAACTTACTACAAATTAGGACTTTCTACAAAGGCGCTCTATAATATCTCTCCTAACAACACTATATCTACTTATTACACTTCTTATTACACCTAATAGTTTTATACCTTAATATATTAGAACTACTTTCTTTTATAAGAAACTATTAACGCTAAAACCTTCTATGAATCCTTTAAAGGGGGACTCCATGTTTATATGAAATTACAAGGAACTTATTTTATATTTTTCCAAAATAGGCTATACAAAATATGGTGCTTCCCATGCTTTGTACATCTCTTTCACATATTCCTTATAACTTGCACAAAACATCTTTATTTATGATTTGGTTTCATAGAAAATTATATCATTATTCATTTCCTTCCAATAGATTTGTGATGACCTGGAATTTGAAAGCAAAATCAATTTAATAATTTGAATTAAAAATTAAATTGATTTGATGATCTTTGTAATAAGATTTGAATTAATTTAATTAATCCAATTAAATAAATATTTAATGGATAGATTTTATTTTTTAAATCTAAATAATTGTTTTATATTTATAATATATATAGAATATGTACATATTGTTAATAGATCTTGTTTTAAATTTAATTAATAAATAAATCCTGTTTTCTATAAAAATATACATCTTTAGTAAAAATTGGGAATTTTGGTTTTATTTGAAAGGTTAAACTTTTTTAAAGGTTATTTAATAAATAAGATATGATTTTTACACAGATAAGATAAAAATTTAATTTGTTTAAAATAATTTATTTGATATTAAGTTTTTAAAAGTATGTAATAAACAACAATATGATTTTAAATACCTAAGGTAAAATATTGGAATGGTTTAAAATATGTTTAACTCAAGTTTAAATTTAAATAAATAACAATAAGGTTTATTTGGATATAAATGAATAAAATAAATAATTTATTAATAAGAAGACAATTTCTTTTATAAATTATTTATGGTTATCAAATGTTGTTATTTTTAAAAATATAATAATACATTGTTTTAACAAATAAATTTTTAATAAAATAATTATTTTTCAATATTTAAATTGCGTAGTTATATTTGTAAATAAACTTGATTTCAAAATTTAACTTGGACTTGAATTCAAAGCTTTGAAAACTAAAGTGTAAATATTTTTAATTTGCTTTGATTTTGAAACATTTGTATAGGCTTCATTTTATAAATTAAATTTGATTTATTCATTTATCTACATGCAAATAAATACATGTTAACTAGTTAATTAAACATGGATTTTTATTTATCTTATATTAAACATCTAATTAAAATACAAGTTAACTTAATTATAGCTTATTAACATTAAAAACAAGTGTAAAATTTTTAGAAACTTAAATTAACATGTGTTAAGATAATAATCTAGGTGCATGACAAATGTTAATGTAAAGGACAAGTGTCAATACTTGTTTTATTTTCTTTAAATTTTAGTTAAACAAAATTCTTATCCATATAAAACGCTTCCACATTTCTCATTCTTTTCTTTTCTCTTATACATTGAATTCAAACTAATAAGTAATGTTCAAAACTAAAAACAAATCTAAAATGAATTAAACACTTCTCCTAAAACCTAAACTTTCTGAAAATCCACTTCTCAAACCAAGTTTGTAAACCTGAGACTTTCCTCAAACCAAAATCATGCAAATCAAATTTCAAAATAGCATACAAACTAGATGCATGAAATCAAGTTAGAAATTCTTCATTTCTTATTCAAACAAACCTGCAATTTCAAAACAGCCTGCACATTTTCAAGTTGAAAAGAAAAATTTATTTGAGCCTGCTTTCTGGAATCTGGAGTTGTCTGCAAGCAACTGCAGTTTCAAATTAAAAAAAAGAAGCAAGCATGCCACTTTAAAAATAAGTTCTATAGCAATTCAAGTTTCTGAGTCAAAAGACATTCATATGAAGGCTGTTTTCAAAGGAATTGGAGGCTCTGTCTTCTGATCTATACAAAAATGTGAGTAACATTTCTATTCCTAAAAGATTTAACTTATAAACAAGGTTGCATGTTTAATCTCTGTGATAAAAATGTGTTGAATGCATATTTGAATGAAATCTGCTGTGACTATAATATGCTTGTGACTTCCAAAAGTACTCTCTGTTTTTATAGATCATATGTTCAGGTTTTGATTTAAATTCAAAATCTATAGATTTCTGCCTCTGATTAAACTTTAAATTTAATCAAACTTGTTTGTTTATGTTAAACTTTAGTTTAAGATTTTAATTAAGTTAAAATAACTTGTAAACATCTCTGTAAACCAAAATTGACTGATCAATTTTTAAATATGTGAAAATTTATATTGAATAAATTATAAATTCAGTATTAAGAATTAAATACTAAGATCAAAACTTGATTATTAGAATAAAATTCAGTCTTTTTAGTTAAGAGGTTGGGTACAGTTCTGTGTTTAACTGTAAAAGAGGAATTTTGAGTTTTGGGTGATCTAGGAAATTTGAAGTGTCGGGGTTCTTCTGGTAGGTGGAGGAGTAACCATTGATGTTTGGAAAAATAATTGTTGTTGATGCAAATCAACATGGAGATATTGGTGACAAATTAATATCTGAAGCCCTAGTTTTATCTGAGTTAGTTGTTTGGGTCGATTCAACCTGTAGGATTGATCGAGCGCCAAATGTTTTTGGGAGGTGGTTGCTGGAGTGTAGTAGAGACTGTGGCCGGTGATGGAGGTCCTTTGGTGGTCGGAGCACCGTAGATGATGTGTTGACAGGTTCTGATGGTGCTTTGGCATTTTGTTTCTAGGTTTATGTTTTTGAACTTGAATTTAAATTCGAGTTGAATAGGAGCAAGGTGATGGTCGTATTGGACTGAGGGGATGATCGTTGATGATTGGAAGTCACCGGAGAAGGATGTTGATAGCTGGAGGCACGGTGTAGGTGCACCGTGCACCATTGAGTTTCTAGAGAAATCTGGGAGACTACAATATTTTTGTCTCGAGTTTTTACTCGAGAAATTGGGTTGTTTGCTCGAAGGAAGGAGCTGGCTGACTCGGAGCAAAAATTTCTTTTGGTCGGGTTAGTGAAGTGGTTGCAGTTTTTCTGCAAACTTCCTGTTGGTTTTGAATTTAAATCAAAATTTAAATAAATTTCATAGTTGTTATGATAAGATTTAAACAGGTTTAAATCTGTAGTATTTATTATAGTTTCAAAGGGTTTGAAATCTTATAAGTTTTTAAAATTTGAAAGTGGTTTTCATTTTTTTTAAAAATAAAAAGAAGAAAGAAACCTGACGATTTCTGGAAATTGAAAGTTTATTTCAAAATCTGAAAAACTAATTTAAAAACAGCAGTTTGAATTTCAATTTTAAATTCAGTTTTTCTTAAGATCTTTGAATCTTCAAGTTTTTAAAGGAATGAATTTGTATTTTAAATAAAGAGTTTTAAAATCAAGGTTTAAATCAAAAAGTTTAATTCAAGTTTAAATTCAAATAATTTAAATAAGGAATGGGTTCAAGTGTATTGAATTTAAAATCTGGATATTTGAATAAGTTTTAAAATTTGAATGATTTTCAAACTAGTTTAAATTTAAATTGTTTATTAGAAGTAAATTTGTTTTCAAACAAATATTTAAATTTGATTTTCTTTTTGAATGAAGTCATTATAAAAGGTTTATAAAGAAAGTTAAATGATTTGTTAACTGGAATTTGCAATTCAAAATAATAATGTACTTAAAACTTAATTTTAAATTAAATTAAGAAAATTAAGGTTTATCTTATATAAGTTTTAAAAGGTAAGTAATAAATGTTATGTACATTTATTTTGAAAGGAGTATAAATGGAATTTAAATTGGTTAATGCTTAAATAAATGTCATTTTGAATTTTAGATTCAAAATGGAATTTGAATTTTTATTTAAAAATGCAATGTTCTAAGTACACTTTAATATTAATAAAATTATTAATAAGGAATGGGATATCTTAAAAATTATTAAGGTGTTAAAATAATTAAATAAATAAGATAATTAAGGAATGACTTATTTATTTAATTTATAGTTAATAATTGGATTAATTTTAATTAAAGATTAATTAATAAATAATTAAAGATTAATTAATAAATAATTAAAGATTAATTAGTTTATAATTAATATTGATTTTTACTTAAGAAAAAGTAATTAAAGAATTAATAATAGTTAATGATGGTCATTAACTAAGGTTTATTTAGTAATTAATTAATATGATTAATTTTTAATAATTAATTAGATTAATTAATTAATGATGATAAATTGTGAAATTTATTTAAGTTAATTACTTAAATGAAAGTAATTAAGACACTAATTACTTAATGTAACTAATGGGGTTTATTGAGATTGGTTTAAATTAGTTAATTAAGTTTAATTAATTTTAATCATTGGATTTGATAATGACTACTTGATGTAATTAATAAAGTAAAATTACTCGGTGAAGTAATTAAAGATAATTACTGGATGTAATTAGTGGATAATGTTGGGATTGTAAAAGTAATTTGGATTAAATTATTTTATATGATTAATCAAGGGATTAATTCAGAAATTAATTAAGGAATAATTAATTGAATGAAGTGATTAAGTTAGTTAATTACAGAATGAGATTAATCAAAGGTGATTAATAATTATGGTTTAAGTGAGAGTAATTACTGAAATTAATTAATTTAATTGAGTAATTAATTAAATATAATATAGGATCATTAATTAATATAATTAATGATGTAATTAAGATTGATTAATTAATATTCATTAATCAATAATAAGTGATTAATGTCTTCCTGCTCCAGCGACATTTGCGTTCCATCCCGTTGACCTTTTCTTCTCCCTTCCGTTTCGCCTCTCTCCTCTCTCCATGCCTGACTCTACTTCGCTTCCCCCCTCTTTATCGCTACGCTCTTCCCCCTCTTCTACCAGATCTGGCCGCGTGTTCAAAGTCCAGTCGTCCCTCACCGATAGCCTCATGCCTCCAAACCTGTCCATTGCTGATTTCCCTCCTCTCCCTTCATCTGGTCCGGCTTTAGTTGCGAATTCTTCGCCAGTCAGTCCATCGGTTCTAGGTGTTGTGAATAAGGCTGCGTCCACTTTGCTGTCGTTACCTCCCCTTGCTTGCGGTGGAAGATCTGGGTCTGATGTGAATGTGAATAGTCAGGCAGGTTTCGTTGGTTCAGGTACTAATGGTTGTGTTACCCCTGTCGACTGTGATTTTACAGTTCGTGAGCCTCGTCCTAATAACGGTGACAATGTAAGTAACCACGGCCCAGTTTGTGATGTGGAGAAGCTGATAGTGAATGTTGTGAATGATGATGGGGGTAATGTTAGTTTGCCTGAGTGTTTTCTGGGGAGAGAATCGGCTGGCAATCATTGTTCTGGTCAGTGCACACTTGGTGCTTGTGATAATGCCCCAACGAAATCTGTTCCAATTCCCAGTTTGGCTGGCACTGATGTTTCTTTTCCAGCTGCCTCTATTGGCTCCCGTCCCGTTCTGGAGCGCCCTGGTCCAACTCCGCCTTCGATGCCGAACTCCAAAACTTGGTCTTCCCTATTCTCGTCCTTGCCTCGGAATGCGGGTAACTACATTCCGATTGATTTTGAAATGGTCGAAGTAAATGGAGTAATGATCCCTCCCCCTTCTGTTTTGCAAGCCGGTGTGGATTTTTGGGCTGATCATTTAGTAGGTTTCTTTCTTGAATCTACTTACCGAATAAAAAATGTGACTTTAGCTCTTCGGAGGGCATGGAAGCTTCGTGGTAATTTGGATGTGAAGCTGATTGACTCCATGTACTATCTTAAGTTTTCCTCTCTTGAGGATCGTCGGATTGCTCTTGACGCTGAGCCCTCATTCTTTGATGGTAGGCCTTTCATTGTTACTCCTTGGACCCCAACTGTGGCAAGTGCACGTGAACAAGTTCTTACTATCCCCGTGTGGGTATTTTTCTCTCAGATTCCCTCTGCTCTTCAACCGCTTATTGGTCTGAATTGGCTAGCCTGTAACGTTGGAAAATTAAAATGTTTTGACTCAAACACAGTGGCTCGTGATAAGTTGATGTATTCTAAGGCTCTTATTGAAATATCCCCTTTCAAGCCTCTCCCATCCTCTATTTCTGTCCAACTAGCTGTTGGTCATGTTGAGGTAGTTCGTGTTCGCTACGGTTGGGTTCCGGAAATCTGTTCATCATGTCACTCCTTTGGCCACCTGGCTACTGCCTGCTTGCATTCGGAAGCCGTCGCGGATGCTCCGAAGATCCCTTTGCCTCGCCCCCCTCGTAGGATTTGGGTCCCCAAGGCTACATCCCCTGGTTCTCTGATTTCCCCTTCATCGGCTGTTCCATCTGCTGACTTGCCTCCGTCGCCGATGGTTAGGCCTGATTCTGTGGTTGTTGTTCCTGATCCTGGTTCGACGCCGTTGCCTGTCGCTTAGGATGAGCCCGAGGGGTGTTGGATTGATCCCATCTCTGATATGAGATTTAACCCGGTCAATGGATCTTTCTTCCGGTTTGTTTCTGATGATCAGCAGGACCTTCGTTGCCTTCGCTACAAACCTTCAGGTGATTCCTTAGTTCTTGATTTGGATGGGTTATATGCAAGTTCGAATTCTGCGATGCTAGCTGATATTACCTGGGATCGTTCTTTTATCTACTCCTCTGATGCTATGGGTTATGATCCACGTCTTGCTCTTCTTTTCCGACCTTTTGCTGGTTTTTGTGGATCCATTCCTCTAGTCGCTTCTCTGGTGGATGGATCTGATGTGATATCTTCCTCTTCGGAGGAGTGCTAGTTTTTTTTTCTTCTTCCTAGTTTTAGTTACGGTGACATATTTGTCTCGTACCTGTGCTGTATTTTCTGTATTATCTCTTAGTAGTTAAGGTGCTTTACCTTACTCCTGTACTTCAACTTTATTACTTACGTAATAAATAGTGGACGGTCCACTATAAAACCGGCTTGCTTTGCAAAAAAAAAAAATAATAATAAGTGATTAGGTGTAATTAATTAATTGTAATTAATTAAGGTTTAATGTAATTAATTATAGTTAATTAATTAATAAAGTAATTAAAGGTTAATTACTGTATTTAGTTTAGAGTAATTAATTATGTGAAATTAATTGAAGTATAATTAATCAGGGGTGATTAATTAAGATGATAAATTAGAGGTTAGTTAATTAATTAATTTGTGATTAATTAATTGTGATGTAAGCAAGATTTGTTTTGATGCAAGTATTAATTTTTCATTTTAAATTAATTAGAGAAGATGTAATTAATTTAATTCATTTTAAATTAATTATAGATGGTATGATTATAGATCATTGCTTATAAATGGATGATATTGGTTGCCTTGAATGGTTTGGAATCTCAACTATGAGATTAGTAATCTTGTGTGATATGGACGCATTAGTTGCATTATGATATGGATTATCTTTGGTAATGATAATATTAATTATCTGTGGTGATGATTATCTGTTGTAAATCTATGAATTATCTATCTATGTGTATATAGATAATGTTATTGAATTGTTTTAAACTCTAAAACAACTTGGACCTAAAAGACACACTTTGGATTTCGATGAGATCGGGATCGAGTTTCCATATTTGGATATTCGAAATCCACATCGATCCAAACTAATGATAGGTCGTGAATCTTATGTGAAGAGTGAAGACTCGAGGTGTAAGGACTATTAGTCAGTATAACTCTGGGGGTGATTCCGTGATGAGTTTGATGGAAATAGTACTTACAAGCTCGAGATGGAGATTCAGAGTGCAAGGGTTATCGTCGTTAACTCTGAGGGTGATTCCAAAACGAATGTAACGAGATATGCCTTCGGTTTCGTTCGAACCCGGAACGAACTTGTATGGATTGAATGCTTTCAGCACATCGTTAGGTGGACGATGAGAATTCTAAGAGATGTGTTCTCTAAAGGTAATCGTGGCCTCAAGCCTCATTAACCAGGAATGGCTAAAACAGGGGAGGTGCAGCAAGGCTTCGTGGGTAGCTCCCACTGGAGAGCAAGATTTTCCCCTGTC
This sequence comes from Allium cepa, assembly GCA_030765085.1. Lineage (NCBI taxonomy): Eukaryota > Viridiplantae > Streptophyta > Magnoliopsida > Asparagales > Amaryllidaceae > Allium > Allium cepa. The sequence continues at coordinate 899,569,475 of CM060935.1, read as the reverse complement.
TAGAGGTCCCTTTTTATTCGGCTTAGTGGGCAGTTGGATATGCGCACCAACTACGGGGCTGTCTTTTTCGGAACTGTTCAGTAAGGAATGGTTCCGGCCTTGTATTGCAGGGGAGCGGGCGTACTCCTCGGTACATTGATCTAGGCCACGTACTGTGACGGACAGTACCCCAGTAGCCCTGCCATTGTATGTAATCCAAAATCCAATAAGTGCCAACGGTTTTGATTGTATTACCCCCTTTTGTGGCTAGTAGCTGGAATTTAATCATGCAACAATTTTGGCTATTTCATATTTACTTGAAAACCCTAGACCTATTATAATATCACTAGATTTCCTATCAAATGTTTTGGTTAGCGTAACGTAAAAACTTTTCCATGTTTATGTGTGGGAAGTCTTACGTGATACCTTTCTTTTCCAAAAGGTTTTTGAAAGTTAAGCAACCTTAACCTGTTACTCATACCAGACCCATGTCTGACCCGGGGTTTATTCTTTGTTTTTCTTAAACTCTTGGGTACTCAAATTTTTACGAGTAGCCAAGGGATTCAGGTTAGCTTTGACGAATTATGGAGGAGCAATGGATCAGGAGGCTTCTGCGTTGTAGATGTATAGTTTCCGCTGTGCGTTCTGTGTTGTCCTTAAGTTGTATTGAGTTGTAAATATTAGACAGGTGTTTATAACTGTCTAGAATGTGTTGTATTATCTGTGTACTCTGATAATTGTTGTATACTATGTAATATCTTATGTTATTAATATAATTTATTCGTTCCGTTGTTTAGATTCTTATGTTAGTTTCTTCTTTCTTCTCTTTCTTTCACTTTTGTATCCCTATCTTTCTTATTAATGATGCGTCATTCTGTGAAGACGGATGGCGGGTCGTTACAAGATTAAAGTATGTTTAATCTATATTCTCTTACAATAGAAAATTTCTATGAAATTCATTAATTTCCTAACATTTAAGTTACACTTTTCTTTAAAAAAAACTCATTTTCAAGGCTGTTTTAATATTTTCATAACTAAAAAACTGTTAGCACCAGAATTGGTCACTAACACCCTTAAGAAAGATTATGTGGAGAGATTAATGAAGAAAGTAAACGTAAACGGAGAACAGAATGCTAAATTAAATGCAGAAAACAAGAACACCAGATTTATAGTGGTTCGACGTAATTGCCTACGTCCACTTTGAAGTTAATCTTTATTACTTTACTCAATAGTTGATTACAGATACAATCCATACACCAATCACTTGGATACAATTGTTAAGTAAAATGATTGAGTCTTGAATAAGTCTTGGATGAGTCTTGAATGCAGTAGAGTCTCTCCGGTGTTCTCGAAAAAAGGTCCATTTCACTATGCCCCTGCCTTTCTATTTATAGACAAAAATGGGATGGACTTCCTTGATGGGCCTATTAGCTAGATAACTCGGCCCAAAGTGAGTGACTTCTGTGTGCCGAACAACAAATGTCGATCGGCAAATGTCGATCCGTGTCTCTAAGCTAAAAGGGGCAGTATGTTGAGTGAAATGTGTAGGCCGAACAAGATCCGAGGCCGATCGAGGGGAGATGCCGAGCGGCATGCTTATGCCGAGCGAGGCCATGTGTCGAACAAGGCTGGAAAGCCAATCAAGGCATGAATGTCGAACGAGGCTGGAATGTCGAACGAGGCTGGATGCCAACGAGGCTGGATGCCGAACGAGGCTGGATGCCAAACGAGGCTGGATGCCGAACGAGCTTGAATGCCGAACGAGGCTGGATGCCGAACGAGCTTGAATGCCGGTCGAGGACTGAATGTCGAGTGAGGTTGAATGCTGGTGGAGGCCTGAATGCCGGACGAGGCTGGATGCCGAAAGAGCTTGAATGCCGATCGAGGCCTGAATGCCGAACGGTGCACAAATGCCGAGTCCCTAGTTACTTGGTCAAGCCTCCTGTAACACTTGCCCCCCAAAGTGCATCATGTGGTCAAACGTGATGTGCTTTGAATCACGAGTCCTCCATGTTTTTCTTCGAGGCTTGACTTAGTCTTCTCGATAGTATTTTCTCTTGAATGCCGATTGAGGCAGTGTATGCCGAACGACATGCTGATGCCGAACGACATACAAATGCCGAACGGCATAGCTGATGCCGAGCGACATACAAATGCCGAACGACATTGCGGATGCCAAATGAGGGATGCGCTTTGACCGGTTCTACCAGTCATTGTCCCTTCGACTTCCTTTCTTCCCTCCATAAAGGTCGGCACTTCACTTCTTCTTCTCTTTTTTACTTTTACCTCCGCTATCCTGTACTCACGAACCTTGCTTTTTAACAGACTCTAAAGAATTAACTACTATTCCCTCCTCAAACATCGTACGTTGCCTTACTCCTTTCCCAAATCAATCGAAACTAATTAAAACCGCGCTCCTTACTCCAGATCTCCCCGAGTTTCGAGCCATTTACTAGGTATTGACCTCTCTCTTTGAATGCTTTCCCCTGACTAATAAACTTAGCACGAGATTCAAGTTCGTGAATCTCTGTAGAACCGTGGCCAATAGGTATCGCACGGATGAAGGAATCGAATCGTGATTAGGATATGTTCTAAGGCTAGGCGATGTGGAGGAAGAAGGAGAGGTTAGAGGCATGGAAAGGAGTGAGTTAGTGGAAGATGTACTGCTGTGGTTCGGCATGATTCCCACTTGCCAAACGAGGTTGGAGGGAAAAGCAGAGGAGGAGTAGGAATTGGCTAGAATGCCGATTGACATGGCTCATTATCACTTGCCGAAGGACTCGACCATGTCGTTCGGTAGGGATGGAGGAAAAGAATAAAATTGTTGTTAAAGATGGAGTGCCGAGCGTTGCGGCTCAGCATAATTGTGGTTCGACATGATTCGTCGCATGCCGAACGGCAGAGTGGATAAGTGGAAGGGCATTGTTATTGAGGGTAGAATGCTAAGCGATGCGGCTCGGCATGAAGGTGGTTCGGCATGACTCCCTTATGCCGAACGGTGGAGAGGACAGATGTAAGTATGGAATGCCGAGTGATGCGGCTCGGCATGATTGTGGTTCGACACGCCCTGCCGCATGTCGAACGGCAATGGTGGGTGATAGAGGAGCTGTGCACAACAGCAACACTAGTCGAACCTAATGTACAGTTGACTTAACACATCCCATGCCTGAAGATATGTTAGTGAACAAGGACAGATTTAAACAACAAAACATAACGAACAATCTGGACTGATAACTCCCGTGTTTTAAACAACTGAAAACTTGGACTTAACCTGCCTAATTGTTAACAACCTTTCAAATGCAGTGATGATGTCGAGTTCAAAATATAAACCGTCTCACGACAAGTTTTCGTAGACGGTCAACGATGACGGTCTTCGAAGACGACAATTCAAACCTTAAACTCATTTCCTTAATCCAGTGTCTTTTCACTGCTTGGCACTTACATTTGAATGATCGCACTAGTTCACACACCACACAGGGGATTATTTATGTTTTTAAGTCTAATGTCGAATGTTTTTCAAGTATAGTTCAAACAGGTGCTTTGCCAGATTCAATCTTCATTAGTGATGTCTAGGAAATCTAGCTCTGCTAGGATCTCAGATAGAATTGGGCCATCCACTCGAAAAGAAGTTGTAGATACTTCACATTCGTCAACTATCCCTGCTCAAGACTTACCGAACCCTGCAACTGCATCTGTCGACTTAGCTCCTGATGCTCTGGGGACAGCGATTTTTTTGGATGACCCAATCGATTCCCATGCTTTAAAGGTTAACGAAAGTATGCTCCGTCGGATATGCTCTGTCTATGAAATCCCCTTTGACGATGTGTTAGTTCCATCGAGGCTTGATCGTCCGCACTTTCCCCCAGTTGGATACATAGCTTGCAACAAATTCATGTGCTGGGTTGGCAACCTGCCACCGTTCAACTCATTTCTTCAAGACGTGTTGCAGTATATCAACATTGCCCCATCGCAACTGCATCCGAACAGCAATGCATTCATCTACGACATTTGCATCCTCTTCATGAGTGTCCTCTCTAGGCTTCCGACTCCGGGCGATATCCGATACATATATTGAATCAAGAGACGGAGGGATAGCCCATCTTTCATGTTTCTCAAGCCGCACAGCAAATGTCAAATCTTAACTAGGGCATGGAGAAAGTTTGCCTTGTATAAATAGGAATGGTTTTATGTGCGCTGTCCTCCTGGCTTTGCGAGGAGATGGGTGGAAGAAAGTAAGTCTTTTTCTTGGACCGATACTCATGTTTTGTCGAAGTTATACCGTTTCTAACTCTCTTCCATCTTTTCAGGTATTAACCCACGTCCCGAGGGCTCCAGATATTCTGAACCCGTCAAAGCTATTCGAGCCATTCCCGCCGAAGACCGGGACATCAAAACTCTCATTTCAAATGAGTCGCTTACTAAGTTCAGGCTATTGGCAGAAGGTCCCCGGATAAGCCTCCCTTAGTGCGTTACCATACCCAGGCTGGCAAAGGGAAAAATCAAGCTGAGTCTAATCATGTAACGCTCCTGACACACTAGAAGAGGGGGAAATTAAGGAAAATGAAACACCCAAGGTACAAGATAAGACTGTTAGTCCCACTCAGGATCTGATAGTCGAAGTTCACGACATCGAGACGTCGTCTTCCCCTTCAAAGAGGAAGAAGAAACTGACGTACAAGCTGAGGAAGAAAACAGTGGGCGGAACTTCTAAAGTTACCCTTATTCCAACGGAGAAAGAAGCTTCCTCACAGCACTGAGAAAGTTCTCTGAAGGGCCTGTCGAACCTTACCATACCTGATGATCTGCTCAACTATGGTTTCGACGACTCAAAGCCCTCGGGCTTCATTCGCCCGCGAGAGGCGATATAAACGCTCAAGCTCAAAATCAGGGTGAAAAAACTCCTACTAGTAAAGAAACTGGTCCATCGGGGAGAAACACTAGGACACGCACAAACACCCGCACTTCACTTTGCACTTCACTTTGTGTTGTCACCCTACTCCTTGCTAACTCATCATTATTTGAATTTTGTGTAGGTGAGATGGGACGCACACATGGACTTGGCCGCCTTCGCGGGTCATCGATTTTCTACTAATCTGGCCGGAATTCGGGCTCCGGCAAGCGTCGAGATAGAGATGAATCCGGCGATCAAGACTACCACCACCGAGAGTCATCACACCGAAGAAAAACTTATAACTAGCCCTCATATCCTCGCGATCCTCCTTTTCAGCTGGAGCATAGCAAGGAGAAATCCGGACACAAGGGGTCTCAGCCTGAGGCCCATTGGGATCAACAATCCGGCTCATCAAGCACCAGGCAATCTCGAGACCCCTACAGAACACCTGCAATCTCCAAGCAGATTCCTCTCGCTCCTGTAACTGATCCATCGGTCGCTGAGCGACTCGTTGAGCTTAAAGCTTTGTTCCCGAAGATATGCTTTGATGGCTTAAAGTTTCTTCTGGCGATTCATCAGATTCCAGAGCATGTTAGGCAAAGTGCTATAGCTTGCACTAATGATGTCTACGTCCAGCACGATGCACACTTGCACTTAGCCGAGAAAGTTTCAGAAGTTTCGATAGAGCGTCAGCATGAGATAGATCACCTGAAGCTTGAGGCTATCCATGATAAAGACATTATTAAAGCTCAGGACGAAGAGCTGTTTCTTTTAAGTCTCAGCTTGAGGCCGCCCAGTAGAGCACTAAAGATACTATCGAGGCCATCAATCGTCTAGAGTCAACTCATAAAAAGGAAATTGATGAGGCGGTCCAACACTATGGAGCCTTAGCTTTAGAGAAGGACCCGGTGCAGAAAGAAAGGGATGCATTTGCCCTTCGAGTCAAAGAACTAGAGGAGTGGCTCCACAAAGAAAAAGAGTAAAAAACTGCTGCCTTAGAAGAGTCGCAACACTATTGCGGCGAAATCGTTACCATGTGACTTCTGAAGGCGAAGCTCGACGACGAGCTTTCTAAAGTTGGGATGCTGAAAGACGAAGCCCATGAAGAGGACAAGAAAGTAGCATCTGCAGAGTTTGACTCTCGCCTCAAGGTGGCTATAGAGGCTGGTAGGGAGGAGGTCAAATGCGTGTTCGGCTTATTGATTATAGAATTCAATGCCCGCATCCTTATGCATCGAGACTTAACTTTTCTGGGAGAGGGCTACCTCGAATCCCTAGCTGAGGTGTGGAAGACTTTAGTGAAAATCAAGAAGGTTGAACTTAGCATAAAGGAGGTCGATGAGGATGCTTTGATAAAGGAATTTCTTAAGGGGACCAAGCCTTCAGACCTGTCTAGGGCAAAAGCTCTTTACTGCAAAGGCTCCCCCTCATCGAAAGGGAAAGATGTTATTGCCGGTCCATCCAGGATCGAGTCTCCAACTCATGTGCCTACTCAGTCGGCCGATCGACCGATACTTGATCCATTTGAGCAGCATATCGGTTACGACCCGAAGGACCCTGGCCTCGGCGTTCACATTTTGTCTCCCATTCCAGAGGGTGAGACCCCTCGGACGGCTGAGATCCAGCCGGAACCTGGTAGATAACCCTCACTTTAACATTCCAAAAGTCGTTGTTTTTTAGGAGGGGCCATTGTATTCTAATGCTTGTTTTTCATGATTTTGTGCAGGCCGTTCTGATCCCGAGCCCACTCCGAGGAGCGACATCGCCAAGGAGGTAAAGGAAAAAACAAGTGAGGCTACTCACACAGGGGAGGCTCCCGGTCCAGATGCTCAGGTGATCGGAGCGCTTGATGAGGATAAGTCCGAGACTTCCTCTCCCATCGATGGGATATGAAGTCGAGATTACAGGCGCTTCTGAACATACATCTAAACTAAGCATGAAGGAGTAGCTTGAGAAGGAGAAGAAAAAGACGGTCGAGATCAAAGTTGAGCCTCAAGCCGTAGACTTAGATAGTCCCCTGAACAAGCCTTTGAAAGTCATCCTCCCTTGCGAGTCCAGGCCACTGGAGATTCCCTGTACTTCTTCAGTCATTACCTCCCTATCGAAGAAAATTAACAAAGGAAAAAGCATGGGAGAGGAGTCGTTTGAGAAGATGGAGGGGAAGAAGTCGAAGAAATCTAAGAAGTGATTGTTACTCTCGTTCAACAGGAGTCAGTTTAGATTATGTAATTATTTTTATTTATTTTCGTAGTTCATGTAAATAAACTTTTGACTCCGAATTTTGGAGGAATTGTAGTAGAAACTCATTTTTGAATAAATAAAGCCTAGTCCTTTTGTCTTTCGAAAGACTTTTATCATTCAGCTTTTTGTATGATTGTGGTCGAGACCCAAGCTATTGTAAGTTACATGAACTTCTCAATTCATCTTTATATAACTTCGAAATTCTTTGGAGTTGCTCATCCTGTGTTCCATGCTTCGACAACTTAGAGTATTTTTTTAGTCTGTATGCCGGGGACTTGATGACTTCAAGTCATTCGTGTCTCGGCCCGCACTTCGGGGACTTAGAGAATTTTAAACCATTTATGATTTGGTCCACACTCTGGGGACTCAGAGTACTCCAATCCGCACTTTGGGGGAGGTTTTGAGTCATTTACACTTCGGTCCACACTCTGAGGACTCAGAGTACTCCAGTCCGCACTCAGGGGATTTGGAGATTTTTAGTCGTTTATACTCTAGTCCATGCTCTGGGGACTTAGAGTACTCCAGTCCGCACTCAGGGGACTTGGAGATTTAAGTCGTTTATACTCTAGTCCACGCTATGGGGACTTAAAGTATTCCAGTCCGCACTCTGGGAACTTGAAGATTTAAGTCGTTTATACTCTTGTCCATGTTCCGGGGACATACAGTACTCCAGTCTGCACTCTGGGGACTTGGAGATTTAAGTCATTTATACTCTAGTCCACGCTCTGTGGCTTAGAGTACTCTAGTCCACGCTCTGGGGACTTGGAGATTTAAGTCGTTTATACTCTAGTCCACGCTCTGTGGCTTAGAGTAATCGAGTCCGTACTCTGAAGACTTGGAGATTTAAGTCGTTTATACTCTAGTCCATGCTCTGGGGACTTAGAGTACTCCGTTCCGCACTCTGGGGACTTGGAGATTTAAGTCGTTTATACTCTAGTCCACGCTCTGGGGACTTAGAGTACTCCAGTTCGCACACTGGGGACTTGGTGATTTAAGTCGTTTATACTCTAATCCATACTCTGGGGACTTAGAGTACTGCAGTCTGCACTCTAGGGACTTGGAGATTTAAGTCGTTTATACTCTAGTCCATGCTCTGGGAACTTAGAGTACTCCAGTCTGCACTTTGAGGACTTGGAGATTTAAGTCGTTTATACTCTAGTCCACACTCTGGGGATTTAGAGTAGTCCAGTCCGCATTCTGGGGACTTGGAGATTTAAGTTATACTCTAGTCCACACTCTGGGGACTTAGAGTACTCCTGTCCGCACTCTGGGGACTTGGAGATTTAAGTCATTTATACTCTAGTCCACACTCTAGGGACTTAGAGTACTCCAGTCCGCACTCTGGAGACTTGGAGATTTAAGTCGTTTATACTCCAGTCCACGCTGTGGGGACTTAGAGTACTCCAGTCCACACTCTGAGGACTTGGAGATTTAAGTCGTTTATACTCTAGTCCACGCTCTGGGGGCTTTGAGTACTCCATTCCGCACTCTGGGGACTTGGAGATTTAAGTCGTTTATACTCTAGTCCACGCTCTGGGGACTTAGAGTACTCCATTCCGCACTCTGGGGACTTGGAGATTTAAGTCGTTTATACTCTAGTCCATACTCTTGGGACTTAGAGTACTCCAGTCCGCACTCTGGTTACTTGGAGATTTAAGTGTTCGTGTGCGTTTGTACGTCAAACAGAATAATATAGCTCTAGTTACTTGCTGCAGAATTATCATGCACAGAAACATCAATAATTCATGGAAAAGATGGCTTCAAGCATGTATTAATGAAAACAAGCTAAATTGTCTTATTACATGCCGTGAACTAGAAACAAAAGCATTCTAGAAATAAATGCAATTAAAATATGAAAAAAATGAACTAAGTTTAATAATGCCGCAAATGCTCGCTATTCTAGGCTGGGGGGAGTGTCGCACCATCAGGTCGCTAGCTTGAAAGTTCCTTCTCCAAGCTTCCGTTCAATGACTATGGACCTTCCCATGCGGGGCTCATATGTGATGAAACTGGGAAAAATCGTTCAAAATGAGATCACCCACACCAAAGATTCTCGGTCCGACTTTTTCATTATAATATCGAGCGACTCGGTGCCTATATGTGGCCGTTCTTAAACTAGCTTCTTCGCGCTTTTCATCAATGAAGTCTAATGATTCCATCAAAAGATCTTGATTTGACTCAGGGTCATAATAAGTTACACGATGTGATGGAACTTCAAGTTCTACAGGTATAACAGCTTCCATGCCATATGCGAATGCGAATGGAATGTGGCCAGTCGCGGAGTTGTGGTTGGTTCTATAAGCCCAAAGCGCTGTTGGAAGCTCATCCACCCACTTGCCTCTAGCCTTTCCAAACGCTTTTTCAATATGGATTTGATTCTTTTGTTCATGGCTTCCACTTGTCCATTGGCTTTCAGATGAGCAACTGCTGCAAATTTTTTCTCAATACCGTATTTTTGGCAAAATTTCTTGAACTCTTTGTTTTCGAATTGAGTTCCATTGTTTTTAATGATGGTTCATGGAAGGCCAAAACGGCATATAATATTTCATACAACGAAATTAATGACCTTTTTGGTGGTGATAGTGGCCAAAGGCTCCGCTTCTATCCACTTAGTGAAGTAATCGACCGCAACTATCGCGTATTTCGCACCACCTTTGGATATGGGTAAGGAACTGACTATATCGACCCCCCACATTGCAAATGGCCAGGGACTAACCATTTGTGTGAGTTCCGTTGGCGGAGCTCTCCGGATTTTTGCATATTTTCTGACATTTATCACATCTTCTCACATAGTCTACGACATCCCGATTTACAGTCGGCCAATGGTATCCATAGCGGAGGATTTTCTTTGCTGACGTCTGCCCTCCGGTATGGCCACCACATTCCCCTTCATGGACTTCCTTCAGGACTCGTTTTATCTCATCATGGGCAATGCACCAGAGTAAGGGGGTCGAGAATCCCTTCGATACATTTTTCCGCCCTGCAACACAAATCGCGAAGCCTTATGAATGACTTGTCGTCTTTCGCTCCTTCTTTCGGGGATGACCCGTGTAACAAGTACTGCTTGATTAGGGTCTTCCATGATTCCTTCTTGATTTCTGTTTCTAACAGGAAATCTACCTCCATCATACTTATGCTCGGAGCTTGTAAAGTTTCAACAAGAAACAATCCCATTTGTTGCGCATCGCCAGTGCTTGCAACTTTTGCCAATGAATCGGCTACTCTGTTTTGCCCACGCGGGACGTGTGAAATATCATAATATTCCAGATTCGCTAGCAGCTCTTGAACCCATGCCAAATATAGGGCAAGTCTCTGCCCCTTTGCTCGATAGTCTCCCCACACTTGGTACACCACCAGTTGCGAGTCACAAAAGATTTCAACTGATTTTATTCCCAATTCTTTGATAAGTCTCAAGCCAGCAATCAATGCTTCATACTCGGCTTCGTTATCTGTTGTTGGGAATTCAAGCTTTACTGCATAACCAACTGATCGGCTTTCAAGAGTCACAAGAACTATGCCAGCCCCCGAACAACGGTCGTTAGATACCCTATTGGTGTACATCTTCCATCGAACAGGAGGTATGACATTGTGGCCATTTGATTTGTCTGACATAATGAATTCAGCAATGAAGTCTGCTAGTGCTTGACACTGTATGGCCCTTCATAGCAGGTAGGTAATATCGAACTGACTTAACTCGATGTTCCCTTCTAACATCCTCCCAGAAGTTTTCGGTCGTTGGAGTACCTGTCGCAAGGGTTGATCAGTGTAAACACTAATTGAGTGTGCCTGAAAATATGGGGGAAGCTTACGTAATGCGATCACCAAGCAATAGGTTAATTTCTCGATCTTGGGATAATTTCTTTCTTCCCCCATCAGATGTTTACTAACATAGTAAACTGGTTTTGAACTTGGTCCTCTTCACGAACCAAAGCCGTACTGATAGCATGTTGGGATACTGCCAAGTACACATACAACTTTTCGTGGTCTATTGGTTTTGTTAGCACCGGAGGACATTCCAAATGCCTTACCAGAGCTCGGAAGGCTTCCTCACAATCGGATGTCCACTCGAAATTTCTCTTTCCTTTCTTTATCACATCGAAGAAAGGAAGACACTTGTCTGTGGCGCTGGATATGAATCGACTCGACATAGCCACCTTTCTGTTCAAGCTTTGTACCTGCTTTATAGTTTTGGGCACTCGTATGTCTCGAATAGGTTGAATCTTCTTCTGCATTCACAATGAAACCCAAAAAATTTCCCGATGCAACGCCAAAAGAACACTTCAAAGGATTGATTTTCATTCCATAATGCCTGAGTATATCAAATATCTCTGATAAGTCTCGGATGTGGTCGTTTGACTGTCGTGATTCACAAGCATGTCATCCACATAGACTTCCATCGTTCTACCAATCTGGTCTTTAAAAATTCGATACACCAGACGTTGATAGGTTGCTCTCATGTTTTTCAATCTAAAAGGCATTACTACATAGCAGTATAGCCCTACATCTGTGACAAAACTGGTGTGCTCTTGGTCTGGAATATGCATCGAGATCTGATTGTATCCGGAATACACATCCATAAGCGACAATAATTCGTGTCCAGCCGTAGAATCGACAAGCTGGTCGATTCTAGGTAAAGGAAAACTATCCTTTGGGCATGCTTTATTCAAATTAGAGTAATCAACACAAGTTCTCCATTTCCTTATTGCTTTCCTCACAAGCATAGGGTTAGAAACCCATTCAGGGTAGAGAGCGTCGCGGACGAACCCATTAGCTTTGAGTTTGTCCACCTCCTCTCTAAGAGCAGCTGACCTCTCCGGGTCCATGCCTCTCCTTTTTTGTTTTACAGTAACTCATTTCGGGTCTATGTTCAACATATGACTCGCAATAGCGGGAGAAATCCTGCACATATCAGAATGTGTCCAAGCAAAAACGTCCAGGTTCACTTGGAGGAAATCAGTAAGATCTTTGGCCAATGATGGGTCGAGTTGCGATCCAATCTTAAGAACTCGTGACGGGTCATCCCAGCTGACTGGAATGTCAATCGTCAACTCAGCCGGTGCTGCATTCGTTTCCCTGGGTCCCCCATCATCATCTCTCGGATCTATGTCTCTATAGATCCGAGAATGCTGCTTGAGCCAGGGCTTGGGCACTACTTGTCAATTGTCAGTGTTTTGGATGTAGACGGAGCTGTCTGCAACCTTTCCTTTCTCTCTCCGATGAGCCCCCCTCGGCTCTGCAGCATAACATGTGCGACCAGTTGCCTGATCGCCATGCGCTACACCGACTCCTTTGTCCGTCGAAAATTTTAATGTCAAACACCATGAGGCCAAGGCTACCCTAAACTCTGCAAGGCCCGGGCGACCCAAAAATGCATTGTATGGAGAGTCAACATTCATCACTATGAACGGTAGGATTCGCACTCTCCTACGCTCACCTTCTCCCAGTTCAACTGGTAACTTGATATACCCCATTGCATCAGTTGCGGCACCATTAAAGCCGTGGATACGGGCTTTGCATGGCTTTAAATCTTTTGTTTCCATCTTCATTTGGTCATGAGCCTTTTTGAAGATGATGTTGACAGAGCTTCCACAATCAATCAAAATCCTTTTCACATAAGTTGGCCCGATCGTTGCAGATATGACCATCGGGTCAATAGTAGGAGCCTCCACCTTGTCTGCATCTCGACTCCTAAGCACTATATCGTCTGTCATCATGCGTTGTTGTTTTGCAGGGGTTCCATCTTCCACCTTAGAGCAACATTCATAATCCGCATGCCTCAAGGAGGTAGCATATCGTTCCATCTCCTTCCAATTCTTGTCTGCAGGATGAGGTCCTCCGACTATAGTGTTTATGATCAACCTACCCACGGTACGTGCAGGTTCCTCTAGATGGCGTGGAGCCGGCCCGCGTCCGGGGTCTGACGTTCCTTGCCTACCCTCTTATGGGTTGTTAACAAATTCCTGTAGCTTTTTCTGCCTGATCAACTTTTCTATGGCGTTATGGAGGTGTCTGCACTCCTCAGTATTATGCCCGTGAGTCTCATGGAAGCGACAGTACTTCCACGTCCGCTTTTGTTCCTTTATATACTATTTTGGGCGTGGCTTTCTGTATTCAAAGTTATTATAGGAGATAGGTAAATATTTTCAAGAGACGTATTTAGGGGTTGTATTCGTTGTAGGTTGGAATCTTCGATTTTCACTTCCCTGTTTCTTTTTTCTTTCCGGGATTTCCATCTTCGGATCCTTTAAATTGCCCAGGCTTGTTCTGGACATTGACTTGAACTTTCCCCGAGTTGTCGTCGGATTGCTTTACGACAATGTTACTTTTCACAATCTCCTGAACTAGCCCTGGTACCTTATCTCGTCTTGTCCATCGAGCTTCCTCCCTTCTGATGAATTGATGAGCTTTCAAATAGAATCGTTCCAACATAGTTGGGGGCTTTCCCACCAACCAGTCTCCAAACTCTGAGTCTGGGTCCACACCTCGCATTACAGCCATCAGAATTGCATGGTCGTTAGGGTTATTGAATTTGGTAGCAGCAACATGAAATCTCTACAAGTATGCTTTCAACGACTCTCCCGGAACTTGGATTACACTCGATAAGGACTTCAGATCCTTTGGACGAGTAGCATGTATCCTGAATTTTTCTACAAATTTCATTGCCAACTCTTCAAAGCCGGATATAGACCGTGGTGGAAGTCGAGTAAACCACATAGTGGCGATTCCAAATAAAGTGATAGGGAAGAACCTACACTTGGTCGCATCATTCGCTTGGGCAGAATCCATCATCCACTCATACCTCATTATGTGCTATCGGGGATCAGTCTTCCCTTCGTAGGCCGGTATAGTTGGTATACTAAACTTCCTCGGAGACTTGGCCTACAGGATGGTATCCGTGAAGGGAGTATGACTCCTGGAGACTCCCTAATCTTCATTGGTCAAGCCTTGGTTCTCTCTCATTAACTGCCTAACCATGGCTGATAAATTTGGAGTCTGTATGGAGGATGGAAGGTTGGGTTTCGTTCCACGGGACCGTGCAGGTTGGTGTCCCCTCTGCTAGTGATCGGCCAAACGTGCATCCCGAAGGCCAGCTTCATTAAGATCTTGGTAGGCTGGGCATCCGGTCTCCTGTCCTGCTCGATCCCTGGTTGATCGATCATTGGCACCTGCCTGTGCAGTTTCAGTCCTACGGCGTCTATGCCTCGGAGGTTCATCAGCTGAGGTCGAGCTATCGGATGAAGAATAAAAGGCAGGGCTACCTCCATCATTCTGATGCTGCTGAGTAAGCTGAGTCATAAGATTAGCATTGGCTTGAATCTGCTCAGCAAGTTGCCTTCTACTTTCCCTGAGTTCTCTCATCAAGTCGTTGAACTCTGTCCGGGTAATGACTTCCGTTTGATTTTGGGTGGAGGGTCATGTGCCTTGAATTGCTTATTGGTTGCTAGGTCTAACTTGTTGCACACTAGTAGTCTCGTGGATGTCTGCATTGTGACAGGCTGATCGGATACATGGTCTTCCCATAGTAGAGTTGTCGGTCGAAACTCTGAATAGATTCAACGGGCGTCCTATGAATAAGTCGGATCTCCTTCGGGGGATTTTTCAATCCAGTAGCCGCAAAGTAGATCCTATCGGCCTGAGAATTCGATTCTCAGTGAAAGCACCAAAATGTTAGCGCCAGAATTGGTCACTAACAACCTTAAGAAAGATTATGTGAGAGATTAATGAAGAAAGTAAACGTAAACGGAGAATAGAATGGTAAATTAAATGCAGAAAACAAGAACACCAGATTTATAGTGGTTCGGCGTAATTGCCTATGTCCACTTTGAAGTTAATCTTTATTACATTACTCAACAGTTGATTACAGATACAATCCGTACACCAATCACTCGGATACAATTGTTAAGTAAAAATATTGAGTCTTGAATAAGTCTTGGATGAGCCTTGAATGCGGCAGAATCTCCTCGGTGTTCCCAAAAAAGATCCATTTCACTGTGCCCCTGCCTCTCTATTTATAGACAAAAATGGGTTGGACTTCCCTGATGGGC
The DNA here is from genome assembly GCA_030765085.1 of Allium cepa. NCBI lineage: Eukaryota > Viridiplantae > Streptophyta > Magnoliopsida > Asparagales > Amaryllidaceae > Allium > Allium cepa. The sequence continues at coordinate 899,554,319 of CM060935.1, read as the reverse complement.
CTAGTAGCTAGATATCTTGGCCCAAAGTGAGTGACTTCTGCGTGTCGAACCGCAAAAGCCGATCGGCAAATGCCGAGCCGTGTCTCTAAGCCGAACGGGGCAGTATGTTGAGTGAAATGCGTAGGCCGAACGAGATCCGAGGCTGATCGAGGGGAGATACCGAGAAGCATGCTTATGCCGAGTGAGGCGATGCGCCGAACAAGGCTGGAATGCCGATCGAGGCATGAATGTCGAACCAGGCTGGAATGTCGTACGAGGCTGGATGCCGGACGAGGCTGGATGCCGGACGAGGCGGATACCAGACGAGGCTGGATGCCGGACGAGGCGGATGCCGAAGGAGGTGGATGTCGAACGAGGCTGGATGCCGAACGAGCTTGAATGCTGAATGAGGCTGGATGCCGAACGAGCTTGAATGTCGGTTGAGGCCTGAATGCCGAGTGAGGTTGAATGCAGGTCGAGGCTTGAATGTCGAATGAGGCTGGATGCCGAACGAGCTTCAGGACGAACGAGGCTGGATGCCGAACGAGCTTGAATGTCGGTCGAGGCCTGAATGCCAAACGGTACACAAGTGCCGAGTCCCTAGTTACCTGGTCAAACCTCCAGGTAGCAAAAACATTTCCTTATAATTATTTAAATAATAAATGCACTTATAAACCACTTTATTTCTATACTTAGATATTATCTTCAAAACACATTTTTATTTGGGTCAAAATAGATGTTGTGTAAAACACCATTACTACAACCCAAAAATACTAGTGTGTGGATTTCATTAAAACAAATACTAATAAATCTCGTTTACTATGTAAAAAAAATTTCCTTGTAAGTCTCATACTATAATAGTAGTGTTATAGTCCATGCCCCTTTTTTTTTTACAAAAACATCTATTACAAAAATAAATGTTGTAACCAATGTTTCCGATACTTAATACACTCTAGTTTTTTATATTTATAATCTTTGTTTACCTACAAAGAAACAGCGAGCCATATATATACTCTATAATCCTTCATAAAGAATTTCACTTTTTATAAAATTTACATCATATAAAAACCAATTTAAATTTCATACAACTTTTTTTTCAAAAACCCACTTTTTCTTCCTCAAAAATTTCTAGGATATCTCTAACGACTGGAACAGAATCTAGCTCTCCTAGTGATGAATCAAGGGAATAAAGGAAGCTCAACATGACTGACCCCTGTGGGTCGCAAGAAACCTCGATAGTGCTACCATTGCATGTCTCTAGTCTAATGACTCTCCTCTCCTAGGCCAATATTGCTCCCTAAGTTGATACCCAATCCATCCCAAAGCCATCCCATACCCTGAAAATCTCAGTACATAGGTGTCATAATCAAGCTTTACACCTAGTATAACAATTTTCAAGCCACTATAAATCATGGATAAATGTGCTGATCCTTCTATGGGGTTTGAAACAACTATGGGGTCCACTTCTAAAGAGATATTTAAGTGCAAACAAACAGTCAAGGAACTAGGAATGAAAGAATGCAATGCTCCAGAGTCAAAAAGAGTCCGAATAGGAAAAATCTGAAATAGAAATCAAACCTTCTATAGATATTTTCCTACCTCGGTCCAGTCCACTACTAGAAGGTGCTACATCCATAGCCTATTCTTACGCTGTAGCTGCACCTGTTGTCTGCCATGTCCTCTGTGGACAAGCTCTACTAAGGTGACCAAGCTGCCCATAGTCGAAACACCTTCCCTTCATCATTTTATTCTTACAGTCCTTTGAGAAATGCCCAACCAATCCTCAACTATGATATTTCACGCTTTTCTTGATCCTCTTCCGAGGTCCTCCTTTCCTCCTGCCTTCATCCTTCTTGTTCTTCCACCACTGCTTCTTAGAGTTTTCTAACTTAGGAACCCATTTAAGCTCTCCCTTCAACTGTCATGATGCAGGCTGAACTTCCTGTTGATCCTCCAATCCTAACAGTCTAAACATCCGCTATGTTTTCCTTAATCAAGCTTGTGGCTCCATGAAATCCTCCATGCTGAAAAATGTTCTACCTCCTAGACTAGCGAAGCCCTTGCATAGCTTAGAAAAATTGGTTACTATAGGTGGATTAATGGGATCTCCACCCGTTGGTGCTCGATTGGGCGCTTGCTCTTGCAACTCTGGTACCATAGCTCTACGGAACTACTCAACCATACTAATCAAAGGAAAGAAAATTTAGGTTCGCGAGGATCGAAAGAAAGGGGATTTTTATAAAGACTCTTTTATACTTGAAAAACTATTTCTATAATATGAGTTTCTTTCTGAAAAATACTTCTTGTTTGAAGATATGCTACTTTTAAAAATAGGTTACTTTTGGAAAAATACTTTAATTTTAAAACCTTTTAGGAATCTTGTAACCTTAGGCTCTAATACCAAGTGAAACACCCCCACACCCCTTAGTATACCCAAAAAGGGCATACTAAAAGATGTGGTGCGTTATAGGTAGTGCTAAAACTTTATAGACACTAAGATTCGCGAAACAATTAAATAAAACAGCGAAAATATTTAAAATTAAACTTTATTATTCTAGAAAATAAATCGTCAAAGTAGAATATGTCTTTAAAACCAAATACATATGTCTAGTGAAAAACACCATCTCAGTCATATCATCGGAGTACATGAAAATAACCATCCCTCTCATAAGTACCAGTACATCAAATCCAAATGAAATAAAAACTGAAAAGAAGAAGAATACATGAAGGAAAAACTCCACAGCTGAATCTCTAAGCCAAAATCTACTATCCTTGCCTCTGCTCACCTATGGGGGAGAGGGAACATAGAGGAGTAGGTTAGACTAAAAGTCTGGTGAGTGGAAGTAATTACTAGTATTTTTAAGCAAGATAAAGATAATAGAATTTGCAACAGTTTTAGTATAAAAGGAAATAAAGGAAAAGATTATGCTGGAATAGAATACTGTTTAACTGTTTGCTTTGCTTAAATAGTTCGATTATTTACACTTATCTTAGATTGCTGCTTTGATTAGGCTGAAATCCTAATCCAACTGTAATTAGGCTGAAGTCCTAATTCTACCCTTTAATCGGCTTTCTATATCTGTTGTGCCACTATGAGCTAGTCCCATCCTGTGGGTCCCACAGCAAAATGACACCTACTTAGTGCTTTTGGAACTCAATAGTGACTTATATCCCTACACTGAAGCTGCACTTTCTCGGCCAATGTTGGCTCGCACTATCTATTGCTCCACCTTTTGACCTCTTATTGGAACTCAATAGCGACTTATATCCCTGCACCGAGGCCGCATGCTCGACTACCGTTTGGATCGCGCTATTTGTTGCTTCCTTTTTTGACCTCTTACCTACCCAAACAACATAAGCATGCTCAGCCTCACCTGAGTGTGTTGTGAGACCATCAGTTCCTGACTGAACGGGAATGCTGCCGGTATGGGTCCTAACAAACAAAATCTAGTCCCGCCCCTCCCCCAAATCCCCTTATTTGGATTTCTACCCGTTGACACTTATCTACCTAAACAGCATAAGTGTGTCCCGGCCCCACCTAATGTATTATGAGACCATCGGTTCCTAACTGAATGGGAAAATGCTGCCGGTACCGGTCTTACTTCTATCGTTGCTTATTAATTTAGTATAAGTCTTTTAAATAAGCATCTTCTATTAGTTCTGCTCTATTTGCTTATTAACTTATTCTAAGTCTTTAAAATAAGCCTCTTCTGTTATCTCTGCCATATTTGCTTATTAACTTAGTGTAAGTCTTTAAAATAAGCCTTTTCTGTCAATTCTGCTCCATTTGCTTATTAAGTTAATTCTAAGTCTTAAAATACGTCTTTTCTGTTCTTTCTATTTAATTATAACCTACGTTATAATTTCTCTTTTATCTTATCCTTTTAATTACTACTACTTATAAACTTGCTTGCAAATGCCAAATTTGCCTATTTCAATCCATATTCTTTTTATTACAGTTCTTCTTATTTACATCAAATTTTCTGTAAATTTAGTGTCTCATATTTTAGTCCATATTAGCGAACTATCCTCTTTTTATTATTTTATTCGTGTAAAAAGGAACAAAAAGAAACTAACATTTATGGACTAAATTCAAATGCAAAACAGATGTAAATAAAATACAAATAACTATGAATAACAGTAAATAACTATGAATAAATGAATAAAATAGCTAAATAAAAATAGCTGGATAAAACAGATATAAAAGAACTTAAAAAATTAATTATAAACAACTTACATAAAAATGGTCTCAAAATTGCAAAAAAACTACTACTATTGAGAACCCTATTATTTTGAATTACTTAAAAATCTAAAATAATTACTTGAACACTCACATGTGGTCCTTATCTCTTTTCCTTAGCATTCCCAGATCCACTTCTAGGGTATAAAATATTTTAAATAAAAAGATCTTCTCCTTGGAAAAATATTCCTTTTAGGAACCACCCTCAGGCAATGAATCCAGATGGAGAAAATCTGAAAGAGAAAAATAACTATGCCTAAGTTCTTATTTATAGTGTCACTTGGGGATCTCAGGCCGTAGGATTTGAAGATAAAATCTGGTGTAACTACGTCATAGGCCCGTTGGGAACCGTCGGATGGAAGCACGGACGCACTGGATCAAATAAAAATAGCAAAACACGTTACTCGGTCTAATAGAAAATGGCCATGTCAGAAAATAAATTAGCGTTCATTAATTATTCTCGTTAATTGATTGCATTGCAGAATTTCAATTTTATTTGTTAGTGTGTATACATTACACTTTTTAGGAGGTTATACCCTCCCTCTTAATTGACTTTACAAGTTGTTTCCCATTTTATAAATCTCCTTACATGTTTATTTTAAATATTTGCATTTGTTAGCAATCAATCCATATTAATTTGCCAAATTTATATCCATAATAATTTCCTTTGTTAAACATTCTCATTAATGTCAATTATGTCATTAATTCAACCAATCATTAATTCATTAATTATGGATTTTTTCTTACTAGTACACGCCCTTTTTATTTGGATTGTTTCTATTGTTTATTTTCATTCTTTCTTAGTTGGATTGTTGTTCTTATTTATTTACTATTTCTTCTTTAATGGATGTTGTTCTTGTGAGATAAAAAAACCCATTCCACATCAGCGGCGTTGTCTCGCAGAATTTTTATTGTTCATTATATTACTTGAGTTTTCTATTGCTGGTTTTTAAAACTAACCCGGGTGTTATTTTATTATAATGCTCGGATTAGATCGAGTTTTTCTCGTGTTGGCTTTGGTGATATGGAGTTATTGGAGAAGAGCTGGAGGTTCACCTATCATAGTATTTTATTTTCTACTATATTATATTGTCTACGTATCAGTAATTATAAGGTTGGAATTTTATAACTATCCAGCTGATAAGTTATGTTTTTAACTCTGATGTACTATGTATTTTGGAGTAACAATTTTTATAGTCTTTGTTATATTATATGTTTTCGATTCCACTGTGAAATTCTGATTTCCCTGTTCTCTGTTCTTTCCCTTTTCTTTTAACCCTAACAATCTTCCTTTCCAGCGATTGAATGTTCTGCACTGGAATACCGAGGATTTATTCAGTGCTAACTTTCAATGGTTGAATAGGCGAATCATTACAGTAAAATTGTAGTTCCTTAAATAGCAAATAAACTGTAATATGAAGTGCACTATGACCATCTAAAGCATTTAAATTAATTATAACACTACAACATATAGCACAGTCCTTAAGCGAGTTCAAACTGCATAGTTACGTGGGAAGTTATAATAATGTAAACTTGAATCACATAACGAACTATGCAGGTTAAGAAATAAGATACATTATGGAAATAAAAATAGGACAAAAATATAAACTGGAATTATGCTACCCTAAAGAAAAATATCATCTTAAACTTCCTAAAATCAATGCAGTCAATACCCTATACCATGTCGTCGTCATCTTATAAGGGTGCGACATCATACCCTCAAATGGCACCGCCATCTCCAAGGTCATGAACCACCTTTAAAACTTAAACTGCCACTCATAAAGCCCCCTTTTCCATATAATGAATTTACAACATAATATTTAAACATAACATAATTCCACTATATGTACTGCGCAACGAATATGGAATATAATGAAGACAAAAGAAATAACAAAACCAATTTGAGCAATAAAGGATGATGATGAAATGGCAACACCACACAGAGGGATTTGTGGTGTAGTATCTCCACATCGTTCCATCGTTTATAAAGTCATTTCACCATATAGGGAAACTACATAACGACGATTAAACATAACCAACAACCTCTATAATGCATAACATAAAACCACGGTGTCTTAACAAGCAGGAACAAGACTATTACGTAACAACACAGCCATATTTCTTTTTTTTTTTTTTGAACGGCAAGGAGGGTTGAATGGACCCTAACCATGTTTATTAAACACACAAACAGTAAACAAAACAGAGCAGGCCAAACTGCTCCAACAAACACAGAGATACAACTTAGAATTGAAAGAAAAACACAAGACAAACAAGCAAGAACACAAGTACATACACCAACCCCTTAATCCATAGTATCATACGCAGATTGATGTGAAGCCTTCTCCCTAACCTTAGCAGTTATAACACTGATTAAGGCAGTAGCAGACTTCCTACTGTTTTCAAATTCCCTTGCATTTCTCTCTGCCCAAATTGCATTCACGTACACCTTCAATATTAACAAATGCCACAAGGTTGTTGAAGTCATCCACCTAGTCTTCCTGAACAACCTATTCCACTCAGCATCACCATGCAGTATGGTATCATTGTAGCCAGCACTATTGAGACAAGCTTTCCAAATTTTTGATGTAAAACCACAGCCAAAAAACAGGTGGTCAGTATCTTCAGCAACAATATTGCAGAAAACACACCTCAAGTCCACAGTAAACCCTCTACTACATAATTTCACCTTTGTCATCAAAGCATTTCTGAGAGTCTTCCACAAGGAGAAATTGAGGCTATGAGACGTAAAGCTGTTCCACACTCTTGAATACCATCTAAATTCAGAGTTACCTGTTTCTCCAATAAGTGCTTTGTAAATGCAAGCAATTGAATGCCTTTCATGTTTTGCTGTCCATACATAACCACCACCAACAGATGGTAACTTGTAGGCTTTCACAGACTCCCATAGTTGATTGATGTTAGGGTTGGAGGTGTAAGGCAACATAATGACACCATCAACACAGTAATCATTAGCACTTGCATTAATAGGGATGCCAGTTTGAATTACCTGATCATAAGTAAGCATGTCATACAATATCACACCTCTTCTCACCCAAGGATCAAACCAGAACCTTGCAACACAGTCAGGGGAAATGATCAGCTGGACATGGGGAAGTAGAATGCTTCTTAGATTTAGGATGGCTCTCCACACCCAGCCACACAGAGGAGATGGATCCATAAGCCAAAAATGTCTATTTCCAAGGTGATGTTTCCTAGCCCACTTAACCCAAATGTTAGGCCTGTCATTAATCAGATTATCAAAGTGCTTAGAAAAGGCAGCTTGATTCCAAATAGGCAAACACTTAAACCCCAACCCACCAAGTTTAAGTGGTTTTTCCACTTTGGCAAAAGCAATAGGAATAAGTTTGGTTGAGTACATATTTCCAGTCCAAAGAAAGTGATTCATAGCTTTCCTAATTTTCTGCAGTAGAGAAGATGGCAGCAAAAAGCATCTGCTCCAATACACTGTCATTGCCTGTATAATTGATTTGATGATAGTTGTTCTACCAGCCTGAGATATCTTGTTGCTTGCCCACCTGTTCATGGCCTCAGTAATTCTTTCAAAGAGTGGTAAGCACGCACTGGTCCCAATTTTCCTCGATGACAATGGAATTCCCAGGTGTATGGTACCATCAGGAAGGTTGGGAAGCTGATAATCATGAAAAATGGTCCGCTTATCAATCTCATTTAGACCAGCCACCAGGAGGTAAGACTTACTGCTGTTGACCTGAAGACCAGTGCAATTCTCAAAGGAGGTTAGAATGTCTTTGAAACAGTTTATAGTGGAGACAGTTGGCTTCATGAAAAGAATCACATCATCAGCAAAGAGCAGCGAAGTAATGTTAGGATTCCTGCATTTGGGATGTAACTCAAATTTATTCAGTCTGACTTGCTTGTTTATAAGTTGAGTAAAAAATTCCATGACAATAATAAACAGATAGGAGGACATTGGATCCCCCTGCCTGATTCCCCTTTTACTTCTGAAATAACCAACATTGCCCCCATTATAACATAGGGAGTAAGATACAGTGGATATACACGTATATATCCAACTAACAAAATGGCAAGGAAACCCCATTAAACTCATAATACCAGTTAAAGCTTCCCAACACACAGTGTCATAAGCTCTTCTGATGTCAAGCTTCATCATAGCTCTAGGAGATACCTGGCTACGACCATACCCATTTAGAAGTTCGTGAGTGACCAACACATTGTCGAGGATACATCTATTGTTCAAAAAAGCAGATTGATTGTCAGATATAACAGATGGAAGCACAAGCCTGAGCCTTGAAGCAATGACTTTAGATATGCATTTGTATATTATGTTACAACAAGCAATTGGGCGAAAGGAATGTAAAGTTGCAGCATGTTTTACTTTGGGCACTAAACACAGATTGGTGGCATTGATAGGTAATGGCAATTTATTATGAGAAAAGAAATTATGCACTGCAGCTAACAGGTCATCAGCAACAATATCCCAACATTTTGTAAAAAAGACAGCATTAAAGCCATCAGGGCCACCACAAGAATCTCTCTTCATTCCAAACATAGCATTATATATCTCTTCATTTGTCACCGCTGAGGATAACAGCATCGTATCATCAGCAGTCAAAACTGGCATAGGGGTATTCAAGAGCTCATCTATAACTGGCGTCACTGTTTCATTGGGGGAAAAAAGGTCAGTGTAATGCTTGAGGAAAGCCTTGTCAATGTCATGGGGATTATTTAATATGGAACCATCATCACACTGAATTTGGTAGATGTTTCTTTTGGCATTTTTAATTTTAAGGGAGGTGTGAAACAACTCAGTGTTCCTATCCCCATGCAGATCCCACTCTTTCCTCAACTTTTGTTTCTTCATACTTAGCTCAGCAGTTAGGGCATCAGATAAACGCTTCGTTAACTCATGTTCCTGTTCTGAAAAGATAATATTACCTGGATCTTCAAGCATCCTCAGCTGGATTGTTGATAGCTCTCTCTGCAAGACAGAAGAGTACTTGTTACCATCACCATACTTGTTCTTGGCCCATTTCTTTAAAGCTTCCTTGGTGGCCTTCAGTTTGCACTGCAATATAGTCATTTTGTTACCACTTTGAGGACATTTCCAAACTTTAATAACTAATGGCATAAATTCTGGATCATTTATCCAGGTATTAAAAAATTTAAAACTTGAGTTTCTTTTAATGGCATCACACTGAGGAGCTAAGAAAACAGGAGAATGATCTGATAGAAGTGGGGGAAGAATATGATTTAGGGAGTTGGGGAATTGCGTTAAGGCTTTAGTGTTTTGAAAAGTCAAGTCCAATCTACTCATGGTCCTCACACCAGAGCGACTTTTGTTATTCCACGTATACTTTGGTCCAACAAACGCTGCTTCATGTAAATTTGAGGTAGTTATGGCAAGGTTGAGAGGGGCAATGTCAGAGATTGAAAGTGGTTTGCCACCACAGCGGTCGTCAGCAGACAGCATGCAGTTAAAGTCACCCATGACAAACCAAGGGTGAGTTTCCTGCCTAAGATGTGGTAAATACTCAAGCATTTCCTGCCTTGCAGTAGGGTGGTTATCTCCATAGATGAAGGTCAGGTAAAAGGATGTAGAGGTTGAATGGTGTAAAGCTTGAAAATGGATGAATTGCTTATGGGATAATATTGGGGTTAGGGAGTATAAGTTGGGATCAGACAGCACCAAAATTCTTCCATATGGTGCCTCATCTAAATTATGATGATAGCTCCATAGTGGGTTGATAAAGTTTGCTGCTTTGAGGGTAAGATCTTTGTTGAGTTTGGTCTCAAGAATGCCAAATATGCCTAAATTATTCTCAGAAATTAAGTGTTTTGCTTGCACAAGTTTGATTTCCAAATGTGCTCCTCGAATATTCCAGAATCCAAAATTTTGTAACATGGGATATTAAGGTAATGGATTTTGAAATCGCGTAGACCTACGAAGGCCTGAGTTAGGTGTTTTTTCTTTATCAGGTAAGGTTTCTCCATATTCAACATAGCAACCTTTATCAAAGTCAGTCAAAGATTTCTCCTTTTTTTTCCTGACATTGCAAAGGTTAATATTATTTGGGATTGGAGTGTTGAGATGGTCTTGGTGAGGATGATCATGTTGTTTTAGATAACCAGGCGGTGGTATGATGTGTGAGTAAAGGGTTTTGGGTAGGTTGCTTGGGGGTGTGGATTCAACAGTAGCATGCATACAGATATTGTGTGCATGCGTAGCAGTATTTTGCTCATGAGGTAGAATCTGACTATGGGAACAAGAAGCATTTTCATGAGAGGTTTTATTTTCCTCGTTGCAGTATATTAATGAAGGCACAGATATACCATCCACTATGACATTGTTATCAATAATGTTTGCATTTCCTATTGAATCAGGTACCTCCTTTTCTTTTTGTTTTCCTTTTCTCACTTCCTTTCGTTTTGTCCTTCCACTTACTACCAGCTCCTGAACAAGCTTGCCATACCTATCTGCTAGATGATAGTTTGCATCTAACTCAGCAACATCACAGTGTTTAACATTGTTCATGTTGTTCACAGCATGCATTCTCTCATTAGCCTCAATACCTTCCTTGCAGGCAATAACAGTTGTTCTAATTAACCGTTCATCTTCTTTTTCACTTCCTCCTTCCTCACACTGATCTTCATTTACATCACTTACTTCTTGCAAAACTTGGAATTTATTTCCTAACTTCATTCCCATCACCTCAACAACCTCTCCTTCTTCAACTTGCTCTTCCATATTTCCTTCTGTATTCAGTGTTGCACTTCCTTCTTTCCTTGTTATATTGTCACTTCCATTCCTTGTATTACCTAACCCAGTATTCTCCTTTCTCTTAATTGACTCATTTTTCCTTTTGTTTCCATGTTCAACTTTCTTCCATATCCTGACAGAATTATTTTTGGCATTTTTAACATTTTGTTCTTTCTCTGCTGTGTCTTTTTCTGGTACTTGTTTTGGTATGGTATTCTTTTTACTATTCAGATTTTCATCTATCATAACACTATTCTTGCAACTTGAAATGTCGTGCCCAAATACCTTACAAGAAGTACAAGCAAGTGGTCTCCACTGATATTCCACAAATACAGTTTGCCTTGTTCCATCCTTGCACAGTACTTGGAAGTTGTCCACAAGGTCAGAGATAGGGGTCACTTCCACCAATGCTTTTGCGTAGGTTAGCCTTTCCATTTTCTCCGTACTTTCATCTAGACATTTTACACTTCCAATTCTTCCTGCAAGCCAGTTGATACCAAGAGGGGACCATGCTGCTAGTGGGATGTTGTAGATATGTATCCATACTGGCACCGAAGTGACCGATCCACACACGTTACTTACCGTGGGGTCCCATTGTTTAATAATAAACAATTTATTCTTCATTATTATCGGATCATCCTTGATGATCTTGCTCCGATCATCCTCATCAGAAAACAGGAATAGGAAGACAACACCATCAGACTTGACTTTTAAATTTCCTTTCAAACGCCACACACGCTTGAGATGTTGAACTACCGCAGTAAACGACAGGGGTTTATCAAGGAAGAACCCGACTAAATAATCACACCATATGCTTTGCCCTGCTTCCTGAACAACATCAGGTAGAACAAGAGCATCACCATCAAACTGATTAATAAAGTTAACAGGTATGTACTTCCCCGCATTACGTGGTTTATTCTTGAAAAGAGAAGTCCATGTCTGTTGACTAGAGGTAACGGGATGGGTGGAAGGCTGCGCTAACTTGGAAGTATCAGAGGAAAGGGAGGGAGCATCAGTAGGCACAACCAAAGAGGTAGACTGATGCTTTGGAGGGGGTTCAGGTTCAGGTAAGGACGACACAAGGTTAGGGGTTGAATGGCCTGCAGCGGGTAGAGGAATGATGTGGGATGGGTGGCCTGGAATGGGACGAGGAGAAGGGTGCTCTGCCATTAAAAAAAGAAGAAAAAGAAGGGGAGAAGGGTGCTCTGCACCGAGCCATATTTCTTAATCTTCATGATTATCCAAATGCAAAGTATAGAAGCAGGTCCCAAAGATGTGTATGGCATAACACAAAGGAAGATAACAACATAGATCACCATATGGAAAATGAAGACAACATTTCAAATTCAAAGCATCTCGCTTAAATTCAAATCTTCCTACCTAAAGAAATTTTTCTCGCCAACGGCCTCATCCGCAATCTTTGCATATTACAACAATCAACATGATGAGGACATGTGACAACATCTAACGATGAAGGAAGAATTCAAAAAGGTGTTGTCAACAATCCATGAATGACCTTCAACTATAAGTAGAAAAAGCACTATAGTAGAAAGGGGGATCTTTTTTTACTTCTTTCAAAAATAACCTTATATTCTTGTACCATTTCTGCCATAATAATGATTGTATAAGGAAGTAGAATGATAATGAGAGGTTTGACCAATAGATGTAGGATTTTCTGAAATCCGAACCACATAAATCTCTATTTCCTTTCTTTAAGATTCCATGTTAACTTTAATTTGGCAAAGTTTATTATGAAAACCAACCGAGGCATTTTAACTAACAGTTAAAGGGTCTTTTCTTGATTGAGTAAACATTTCATAACATAATCACTACGTTAAAGGAAAATATAATATTACTAGAATTTTTTGATTAACATGTAATAGGATAATCAAAACTATAATTACCCTATTTGAAATTTGGTGTTGTAAAATGAAAAATCTCGGTACCATTATTAGCACTAAAAGGAGGGCTACTTTCCTCTTTAGCAAAATTCATGCATATTTTCCTTAGATCCCATTGTAACATCATGAATCCTAATATCTCTAACATTCCTCCTAACCAAGAACAACATTATATGACCTCCAAAATACCAAAAAGACAACTCCTCGCTCAATGACCTATACTATGGCAGGTGCTTCTATGGAGCCCTCCTCCCATCCTAACTGCTCTTTAGGCTTTCACAAAGAAACTAAACAAACACATGGATGGGATAGAGAGATCTATAGCCTAATATCTCACTCTTGAACCAACCTCCCCTCAACCTTCCACAGCTCACCGCTATCATTAACCTACAGCGTTGATTATGCAATGTGTAAATAACAACGACAATCTCAAAAATGAGGATAGTGATGCTGGTCTAAAGTAATCGAATACCAAGCTCCAAGAAAAGGTTCAAATCAATTCCTAAATCAAATCGAAGCCTGCAAACATAAACCTATTCAAAAGCAAACACGAGCTGACATAATGACGATGATGTTACCTCATTCTACAAAGACAGCTCATTCTAAATAGACCCCAAGGAGGATGAGATCCATCAATAAAAGCTCATGTGGAACAATTAGTGAAACTTTGCCGACAGAACAACAGTGAGGAAGTAAGGGAAGTGGGGTCTTCCCTGTTCAGCGAAAGTATTATAAAGGCAGACTTCGCCGATAACTTTAAACCTCATCAATCAATAAATTTGATAGGACTGGCAACCCTGATGATCATATTTGCACAACTGAGCACTACATGTACAGTTAAAAAATGGGGACGATGGCTAAATGTAAGATCTTCCCAGTATACCTGGCCGGGGTAGCCTCTAGATGGTTTGGGAGGTATGAGCCAGAGGAGTTCGCGCCTGACCATAGTTAACTATGAATTTCTTAAAACGGTTCAACTTCGAGAAAGATGCTTCCCTAGAAGTAAATACCATGTCTTGCATGAAGCAAGGTGAAAAAAAAAGCTTATGTAACTTTAGAAAATGCTTCAAATCTGAGGCTCTTTGGATTGGAGTGACTGGTGAAGAAGCACTATTGATGGCAACGCAGTGGGGATCAGAAGAACACCACTATGTGGGATAAGAATAGTAGGAAGCTGTGCCATAGCATGAAAGGTTTCTATAAAATGCCCAGTGGCTGCATATAAATGAAAGAAGTCAGGGCCATAGAATTACCATCATCTGAAAGAACGTATGCTTCCCACAATGAGAAAAGGAGATGGACAAAAGGATATAATCTACCTGCGAAGCGGCAAAGAGAATTTAATTTTGCAACTAAAACTCCCCTCACCCGTACACCTTGCCAAATATATGAGATGACTAGAACTAAATTAGCCTACATTGTCCTAAACAAGGGGAAGAAGCCAAAACTAAATAGGTGGAGTATATTGTCACTTCCACAAAGCTAATGACCACCATGACAATACTGACAACACTTGATGCATGAAATTGAGAGATTGATTCAAAAGTGATATATAGGCAACTATAAAATCGGAAGCAATAGGGAGAGAATTAAGAATCTCTCTTTAGATCTAAATGAAGGTATAGAAGGAAACCCCTTCAATCTCATAGCTTTGATCTAGGGGAACCACATATTGCTGGAAAGAGTAAAAAAGCACAAGAGCGGCATGTACAAGAGGCTAAAGTAGAGCAAAGAACCATAATCCTTGTGAAGCAGAAGCCTAGTCAGGACATAGTTCTCACTGCTACCGATGCCACTAGGGTACTCTTTCTAAATCAAGACCCGTTGATAGTTACGATGTGATCTAAAACTACACCATGAAGACAATCTGTAACAACCCACCCTAGAACAGATCTAAATTTCAATCCAGAAAAGGCCCATCAAAACTTAGATCGATTTTAAGTTTGGTCGTTGGTTAGAAAAAGAAAAGATAGTACAAAGCAATAATCATCCTTTCAAAACTCACAGTGGATGGAGCAAAATATAATATCAAATTGTACCCATTTATTTCAAAACCATTTGAAATGTCATAATACAAAACATTATAAAATTGTAACATAAGATCTGTTACATCATTTCTTCAAATACATAGGTACAACATAAATATCATAAAAGATAACAATAATTGCTACAAGCTTAAGCCACTCCACCTTCAAGCATCGACACCATTATCACTCCATCCTTAAAGTGTGTTGTAACAAGTAGGGAGTTAGAGCAACAAATATGTGGTGAATAAAAACTTCTAGTCTCACCATTTCAGTACTTGGACAGTGTATCTCAACACAAGAATATGTCTAGCGTACATAAAACCATTTGATACTCTTTATAAGGAAAGGAGGCAAGTCCACAATCAACCACTTGATACCTTCCATTCTCGCGGTAGGTTTATAAATCCCACAACCCAAATCCTATGTCATAAATGTCTAACAATGCGAGAGATGGCATCCAAGCGACTTAATACCTTTTATTGGAAAATAGGTGGAGCCTGGCCATTTAAGACCTCAATTGAGGCAGAGCCCATCATTTAATACCTATTCCCAAGGCAGACCCCTCATTAGTAACTATCTAGCTGACATCGTATGGAATCTCTTAAGCTACTTAATACTTCTTTATGAAAAGGTAGATCATCAACCAGTCACTTAATACCTTAACCCGAAGCGGATCCCTATCGAGATACCAGCTAAAGTGTTTAATAACTATCCCCTTGATCATTTAATAATTCACTAGGGTAAAAGAGGAGGGCCCTCAAATAACCATTTAGTACCTTAAGACATCTAACCCGACCTCATGTATTATGACCCATACCGATAATGACGTCTCACTTAGTCTGACTTTTCATAGGAACTGGTAGCTTTAACTAGAAAGATTTACCCCAGAAAATGTGGGACTAACCTCACGTCATCACAAATATATATCATAGGAGGTATTTCACATAAATTGGAAGTATACACAACTACTGGTAGCCTCAAAGTGAAAGGCAGACTTCTGTTGTGCAACTCTACTGATCTCGCATCCTTATGACTTAGCCATAATTCAAATATTATCTATATATAATACTCATCTCACCATTTAATAAATTGGGCTTAATAAGGAATCTTCCTTATTGTCGCTGAAAATATCAATTACCTTCCTAAAAGGAGAAATTAATGACCACTTCTACTTAATTAACTATGTAATTATTATTTTTTATGCTACATACATACATACATATATTCATGCCTGATTAATTCTAGGGTGCGGTTTATAAGCCCCAAACTAGTATTAAATGTCAATTCTTTTAACCACAATACTAATACAAGTCCTTTACCGTCAAATTCCTAAGATTTCAATATCTATAACAAGGGATTAAATATTCATATCCAAAACTAAAATGCATATACTTATTACATCAATCTAATGGAGCATCCTAAACAATAGGAACTGTAATCCTGACTTCATATTCTATTCAACTCCTCTTTTACACAGAAATAAACGAAGAAATTTTTATGTGGAATAATGGTGTAAACTACAAATAGAATTCGTACTTTAAACCATTATTCTATTACTGAAAACTCATAATTTGAATCAAAGGAGAAGAAGTGGAATAGACTATGAAATTATCAAAAATTGCAGAATGGTATAAATCCTACCAAATGAACAAAAATAATTGAGGATCTCCATCTAGAATTGGCATTTTAAAATAAAAAGGAATTTCGAGAGATTTTATCTATAATATTTTCACAAACCTAAAATCTCTAAGGCATATTCAAGTCCATAGATATATATATATAAATCTATTACTGAAAAAAAATACTAAGGTTTTCACTCACAAATTATCGTTAGCTTCTCTTGTATAGATTCGCAATGCCAAAGCAACTCATTTCTAAACATCCCACTTTTGATATATATATATATATATATATATATAATTTTATCAAATTTAGAAAGGTTAGAGGAGAAGAAAATAAATTAAAAGAGTAATTAAAAAAGGATTGGAATCCTTGCTAAATTTATAATTGAATTTTGAATATAACCGAAGAGGGAAAATGGCAGAGCTTCGAGGTATTTTCTAAATATTTATGAATAAAACATGGAGAGGATGGGATCCTATTTATCGGAGTCGAAATGCACCAGAACCATATGATCGAGTTAGGTGAGAAACAGATAAATCTGTAACATTCTATAGCATAAAACCCTAGTTGCCGCCACGATAAGCAGTCAACCTCTTCCTTTCAAGAGATCGACCCTTAGAGGTTAACCTCTTAAGGTCAAGGGGTCGACCTCTTGAACTTTATTTTGGGGAATTTTGAACTATTGCTTTTAATTAATTTTATTCCCTAGTTAACTTTAATGTTATTGATTAACTTACATAACCTCCAATTAAACCTACCATTAATTTTTGAAATTCAAACCCTAGATTTAAATACTCATTTGAATTTTAATTCAAACTAAATTAGTTTAAATCTGAATACTTCAAATGTTCATAACTTCTTCGTTTTAGCTCCGTTTTCAATAATATTCTATATGGGAACAAATGATCAAAATTTCTCCATGAACATAACAGAATAACTCTTGTGGACGAATTCCAACATTTATAAAATTTCCGTTTTCAACCCTACTTTATTCAATTCACTCAATTTACACATGGTTGATTTTACGGAGTATTACATTATTCCCCCATTTAAAAGGATTTTGTCCCAAAATCTTTCAAGGGGCGAACATCGTAACGTCCAATAACATCCATGTTACACAGTAAGTTATCTACATAACCATCTACTCAACCATAGTGCACTGTGATTCTGCACTGCAAACATACTAAAATGAGCTCAATTGCAGCATGAGTGTGTAATTGTGTCATGCAATTATGTATGCAAATACCCTAAACATGCATAAATGTTTTTGCATGAGTGTAAAGTGATTGTGAAAATTTGTGGCAACCATCTCTTACCATCCAATCTAGCAAATATGGTGCAACCAAAATCCTTATTTTAAAGAGAAAAGTTACTGGTGAAAAGATCTGGATGAGTGATCTTCATCGTCTCTTCGGTTTCCCATGTGTTTTCCACTGGGTTATGTCACCATTGTACTCAGATCAGCCTAATTATTTTACTGTGGAGTCCTCTAGTTACGGAATTCCACAATGCATGCGATGGCATAGGGTACTATTGGCTCCATCTCTAATTCCCCCAACTAATCAAGCTCAACTATAATAGTGGTGTTATGAAGGCATTTCTAAGGTGAGAAACGTGGAAAACATTGTGGACTCCTGCAAATTTGTCTAGAAGCTCCACGCGGCAAGCAAGTTTTCCCACCCTTTCCAAAACTCTGAATGGCCCAACGAATCTAGGCGCCAATTTTCAAGACTTGCCAAACGTAATCACTTTTCTAGGAGGGGAGAATTTGAAAAATATTATATCTCCAACCTAAGACTCAACTCTTTTCTTCTTCTATCCATATAAGATTTCTAATGGTGTTCTGCTACCTTCATTTGTTGTCTGATCAACTCTACTTTTTTTTCATGGTATCAAGGATCAAATCGGGTCTGAGTAATACTTTATCGGGGTTTCCTACCAACTATTTGGCGATTTGCATGGCCTTCCATAAAGTGCTTCAAAAGGGGACATATTAATTGTCACTTAATATCTATTATTATACACAAACTCGACCAATGGTAGGTGCTGCTCTCAATGGCCTACGAATCCAAAATACTATTCACCCTATCATTTTTCCATCAGTTTGAGAGTGATACGTAGTGCTGAGATTCAAAGAAATTCCCAAAGCTGCTCATAGGCTCCTCCAAAACTCACTAGTAAATACGGTGTTTTTATTACTTACTATACTCATAGGAATTCCATGCAACTTAACTACCTCCCTAATATAGATTTATGCGAGAGAAGTGCAGTTCTATTATTCCTAGCCAGGATAAAATGGGCACACTTAG
Source organism: Allium cepa (assembly GCA_030765085.1). Taxonomy (NCBI): domain Eukaryota; kingdom Viridiplantae; phylum Streptophyta; class Magnoliopsida; order Asparagales; family Amaryllidaceae; genus Allium; species Allium cepa. Next base: position 899,535,483 of record CM060935.1, on the reverse strand, counting down.
TGAGTCTATCCGCAGTAATCCAAATAGCTTCATTACCCCTATGACTTCTAGGTTCCACAAAATCCATGGAAATGTGTTCCTACTTCCATGTCAGGTTTCGAAAGGAAACAGTAATCCACCGTGATCCCTTGCTCTACTTTTACTCTTTGACATGTCAAGCACTTAGCAAAAAACTTAGCCACGCTCTTCTTCATTCCATGCCAAAAAGAAAATTCTCTTCGTTTCCTTTTACATCTTATCTCTTCGGAGGTGAATGGTAATCTTCGAGTTGTGATACCCCATAAGCACTTCTCAACAATCTATCAACCATAGGGACACAAAGGCATTCCATCCCTTCTTTAGCATCCCTTCTCATCGACTGAATACCTACTGGAATCGGGAATGTGCTCTCCTCTCTTTAGCTTCTCCAAAATCTCTATTAACTCGTCCTTCACTTGCTTAAACTCTATGAGGTCCATCAAGGTTGGTCTAACCTTCATAACTGCTAAAAAGCCTTGGATGGGATCTATTGGTGATCCGAAGTTAAATTTGAGAGGAACTCTAACTGCCTCCATTCTAATATAATATCTAGGGTAGCATGCCTCCGACTAAGGGCATCGACAACTACGTTCCCTTTTCCATAGGTATACTGAATACTAAAGTCAAACTACACTATATATTCCATCCATCTTTACTGCCTAAGATTTAAATATTTTTTTGGAAAATAAGTATTTGATTGATTTATGGTCAGTAAATAACTCAAACCTTTCTTTCAAAAGATAATGCATCTACATCTCTAAGGCAAAGATGGGAGCTGCTAACTTCAAGTCATGAACCGGATATCCCTTCACACGATCTTTCAGTTGCATACTAGCATAAGTAACCACTTTTCCTTCTCGCATTAGAACTACTCCTAACCCTATGCCACAAGCATCTGTGAAAATCATAAGCGGTTTGGTTCTATTGGAAATAGTGAGAACAGGTGCACTAGTCAGTAACTCTTTAAGCTTCTCAAATGCCTTAGTGCATCAACCGTCCCATGAAAAGACTAGGTTCTTCTTAGTCAATTGGATTAAAGGGGCTGCTATTCTTGTAAAGTTCTTGATGAAATTTCTATATTAGCCTGCCAATCCGAGAAAACTTCTAAACTCTGATGCATTCCTAGGAGTCTTCCATCCTTGAACAACTTCAACTTTGGCAGGGTCTACTGCCAATCTTTGCTCAAAAATAATATGCCTAAGAAATCTAACTTCTTTTCACCATAAGTGGCATTATTAAATTTAGTCTTAACCTGATGCCTTCTTAAGGTTCCTAATACCTCTCTTAGGTGATCCTCATGCTCCTCTCTACTCTTGGAGAAAACCAAAATATCCTTTACGAACACAATGACAAATTTATCGAGTTACTCCCTAAACACATACTCATTAAATCCATAAAGTATGTTGGGACATTCATCAATCCAAAAGGCATCACTTCTCGCTCATAGAATCCTTCTGGTGTGCAAAATGCAATCTTCGATTTGCTTTCTTCTGCAATCCTCAAATGATAAAATCCAATTGTAAGTCCAATTGAGAAAAGACTTTTGCTCCTCCAAGCTAATCGAATAAGTCATCTATCCTAGGTAAAGGGTACCTATTTTCCCTTATAAACTTGTTCAATTCCCTGTAGTTGACGAAAAGTCTCAAAGAACCATATATCTTAGTGGCAAAAACAATAGCGTCTCCCCACTTCGAAGTACTCCTGTGGATGAATCTTTTCCTTAATAGCTTAGAGATTTTCTTATACAATCACTATCTTTCTTTGGAGGCCTTATGTCTTAAAGGTATGATGAATAGTGTTGGGTCCTTCTCTGAATCTAGTCGAAACTCGATCTCCCTCTTGTGTGGGGGACCCGAGACTTCCTCAAGGACATTAGGAAATTCACAAACTATGGGTATAGATGATGGTTCTCCAGTGATAGATATACTTAGCAAGTATAGGTGGCTTCACTCAACTAAATCTTGGTGTGTACAGAGAATTTCTAGATTACGACCTCCATAACTTCTTAATTGTACAACCCACCCATCATAGTTAAGAATTACACAATATATGCTAACCAATCCATGCCCAAGATAAATCCATACTCCTCAAAATTTAGAACATGTGCATTATATGTGAAATAAATATTGCATATGTCTAACACTAGGTATTTTGCATACAAAAGAGAGATGTGTGGAACCCCTAATAGGATTAGAGACCACTATTGAGTTGATAGCAATCTAGGTTTGAAGGTTTAAAATGTTTACTACAATCATAGCTATAAAAGAATGCGATGCCCCTTAATCGAATAGTATATGAATTGTAGCCCCAAAAATAATATTTATACCTTTTAGTGTTGTCTTCCCTTAGTCTCTCGATGGTTTGGTAGTAATAGGGATAGCTTCAATAACATAAGCTTGTCTGCTTGACCCTTCCTTTGCCCACTTAGAGTATTGATTATTGAGATGCCCTTCCTCATGGTGATTAAAGTACTTCCCTTTAAAGCTACCTTCATCAGAATCACTATGACAACCCGCCTTGTCGACCAGTGAAAGTCGACACCAAATACATCCATGGAATTCAAATGTCAAACATCCAATCATCGAAAAGGTAGATTGTTAAGGTAAAATAAAAAGAAAAGAAATAAAGAATAGAAAAACAGAATCTCATAGTAGAGTCAACAACATATAATATAATAAAGTAGTATAAATTTTCACTCCAACATACAAGATACATCAAAGTTAAAAACAAATTCTATCAGCTAGACAGTAATAAATTTCTGACCTTACAATATGCTGATAGGTGTATATATAATATAGAGGAAAATAAAATACTATCGCAGGTGAACATTCAGCTCTACTCCATGAGCTCCATGCCTTGCCATCGACGAATTGGAAAAATACTCGGTCTGACTCGAATAATATAATAAAATAACACCCGGATTAGTCTTGAAAACCAACGCGAGAAAACTCAAGTAATAAGGCTAACATCAAATAATTCTGTGATACCACGCTGCTAAACATGGAATGGGTTTTTACCTCACAAAAACAACATCCATATATTAAGAAATGAGAAACTATCGAAATAACAATCCAAACAATAAAGGATGTACATAGATAACAACAAAATCCAAACTTATAGAATGGGCAAATATAATTATACATTAAGAAGAGCTTCAGACACTTCTCGATGCAAATCACGAAACACATTTCAAATATCTGAATTAAATAGGGGAAGGGAAATTCTTCAACAAATGACTTAGAGGGTGCGCCCCCTTATTGAAAGTATACCTCTAGAAATATAATTGAGAGGTACGACTGTTTTCAGATAATACAAAATTGAACCCCGCCAACAGTTACTGAGAACTCAAGTATTTCACATCTTCGAACGCATACCACCAAATCCAATTCAGAGTAGATGTGAAGATACCTTAATGGAAAAAATTCCACATAGATTGGCTAAGACTTGCGCTTTGGTTTTAGTCATTTTCGATAAAAGATAGCAACACTCAAATAAGTAACAAATCGCCTTGAATTGACGAAACACAAAACATGAACATATCAATTTCAAGGTTTGAGATAGAAATAAGGAAAATGAATTTATCCAACATAACTAGGTGGGAGCTCCCCCTTCAACAAAAGTGCGTCTAGATAAAATATATTTGAGAGCACACACGTCACTCTTAGGAACTTCCAAGCCGAAACACATTAAATCCACAGGCATCCGAATATACACACATCAATGCATGTATGCTATCGACTTTGCTAGATGACTGGGAATATATCCTAATGAGTGCGACCCACATGGCATGGCTTCCATTCGGGCTTTGGTTGTACTTTTTCTAGTGTTGGATACCAATGCTCAAAATGGGCGACAAACTAACATAGAATGACGAAGCACAACAATGAGTAGGGGGTGCAACCCCCACCTGTGCTTTGGTTTGAGTCATTTTCAACAAAGGATATCAAAGCTCAAAAAGATCGACACGTCATTTTAGAGTGAATAGCAGCATCGAAATCGAAAAACGATAAATTAACTATCGGGAATAAAAAGTGGTTTGTGTATGGTAATTAAATCGCATACCCTTTCCATGAATAAATAATTCAAACTTTTAAAACATTTGATTCACGGTTGAGCTTGATTTTCACATTTAAAATATTTGAAAAGCACCTTTGAAAATGCCCTTTAAAATATATTTTTTAAAAAGGAAAATTATATTTCTTATGCACTAAAACAAGGGGTCAGAAATAGATGTCATTAAAACGTTGTTTACTATAAACCCAAAACAATTTAAACTTAGCTTTATCTTCAAACAATTCTTCTTAAAAGATCTTCTAAATTGTAAACTATTATTTATAAATTTCTACAACATTTATTATCCCAGAAGATATTAAAATAAATTAATTAACTTAAATACCTTTGTTAAATTAATTAATTAACTTTAAAACACCTTTATTAAATTAGTTAATTAATCATAAATTACATTTACTAAACCATTTGATTAGCTTTAAACTCCTATTAAACTAGTTAATTAACTTTTACAATCTTTTTAATTTAATCAACTAACTAACTTTAAAAATCATTAACAAAAATGATTAAATAAATTTAAATATCAATAATTAAAATGATTAACTAACTTAAATATTATTATTCAAAATGATTTATTTGATTCAAAAATTAATTAAAATGATTAATTAATTTCAAACATATATTTTGTGATTATACCGGCTCAAGTTCTACACACATAAAAGGGTTAAGGAGATGATAAGTGACGGTATAGAAAAAATTGTTATATGGACACTTATAAAATTCAAACAGAATGCCATAATTAATTTCAACCAAACATCAGTATAGGAAACATAAGAAAATAAATAAATATTGGTAGGAAACCCTTTAGGGCCTCTCTACAAATGTTCCCTACAAAACAATGCTTACATATATAAATTGTGACGACCCAACTTTCTGATCCCTTGGAATAACACTTAATACTTCCTCGGTATTCATGTGTCGATTCCCAAGTATCCGAAAGATAAAGAACAATATATATATATATATATATATATAATGAACAGAAGAAGACAAAATAGATAAACCTCACATCAGAATGGTTAAATATAATATATAATGATATAGTATAAAAGGTTAATCCTTATAGGGAGTTATCAGAGTTACAAAAACACTACATCTAACCGACTGATAGCTATACATTCCGACTTTTCATTTTTAAGATACAAAATACCTACATAATCATACAGTGGAAATAAATAACTACATAACTAAGGAGCCGCCTGGTCGATCACCGTCTTCAAAGAGCTCCAAAGAAAACCTGCTATTCTCAAACTACCCAAATATAATTGGGTACCCGGGAGTTTAGGGAAAATAAATAACTCGGGTCAGAAAAAATGCCTGGTATGAGAAAAATTATGAAACAATTGAGGTGTGTTTTAATAATAATATGTGAGACCATGCCGCTAATGCGAAATGGGTTTTCTCCCACATAAACAACAACTAAACATAACAAAAATGGAAATGAACAATAGAAAACAAACCCAAACATAAATGGTTGGTACAATTAGTATAACGTTCAGATTTGAAAGAATGGAAATAGTCTGAATAAAAATACAAACTAGATAAAATGGGTAAAACAAGAAAATAGTCAAAACTCGATAGAATGGACAAAACATGATAACTGTCCAAACTCGATAGAATGGACAAACCAATAATTGAACACCGCGAAGATTGGTTAACTCTTCCCATTGTAATAAAAGAAAATAGATCAAAGGCTCGAATCAAATAAATAAACAAAATTTTCCAACAATGACTAGTAAGGTGCATCCCCCTTGAAGTATACATCTACTAATATACTTCTGAGAAGCTCATATACTCTGTGACACTTCTCGGACAATACCAAGCCGGACCCCGCCAAACCTTTCCAAATATTCGAATATTTCACATCTAAATCTTAATTGTTTTTCATATGACGGTACACAAAAAATCTAGATGAGATATCAAAATAACTTAATGGGAGGAACCACACATAACTTGGCTTCCTCTCGCGGTTTTGATTTAGTCATTTTCAACGAAGGATAACAAAGCTCAACAAAGCAACACATCGAATTAGAATGACAATAATAAAGAAGCTGAGGTAACCAATAGTTGGAAAACCAACTACCGAGGATATAAAACGATTTTATATGGAAATTAAGTCTTGTGTACGTATCACCACTCATTGAATTTCAACTTGTACTATTTCTTGGTCAACAATAATACCGAACAAGTCAAGATAGTGTTATCTCAAAGTCATGTCTCATGATTATTCTTAACTTTCGAAATAGCGATGAATCTACATCTTCGTAGTTTAGTGCTAAGATACAAATAAATCATTCCCATACAAGTGAATCGCTTTATGGAAATTAATTCTTTTCCATAAATGAATCAAATTTTTGCTTTAAAAATCCCAAACCCATGCTTGGCTTCATATTACAAGTATTAGTTTTAAAACAGTAATATCCTGACTTTTTGTACGCTTAAGCAGACACACGTGCCGACTCAAACCATACAGAAGGGCGGATTGTTATGGGAAAAATTAGAAAAGGAGAGAAAGAAGGAAAAAAACAAAATAGAGTTTATGAAGCTGTTTTACAAAACATTCGATTATACTTATACAATACATATCAGAGTTATACGTACCAGAGAATAATAAATAATGCAGCAGAATACATGATGCCATGAATTGTAATAATAAATAGTAGTACTAGAATCTTCGTCTTCGTCCTCCAAAAATAAGGCCTTCAAATCCTGAAATGCTCAGGCTGACTCGAGCGAGTTGAAAGACAAAACACTCGAGTCGGAACTAAAAGATCTTATGTGATTTAAATAAATGGTAAACAATATGAGTGGGACATGTTAGAGATGTTTACGGGATTTGACATCTCCTATCCAGTGTCAAACGTGAGTGCAGTAACTTAAGAGCGGCTCGGGATTCACATCTACTAAGGATCTGTTAAACTATTTACTATGTAGTAATATTTCGCGATTATAATAATGTCTATAGTAAAATAAACTTACTTTTAAATAGCATTAAGGCTTTACATTTTCCACCCTAACACGTAATATTCCTAGTAATCCATCCAGTATCATGGTCCCTCTTGATCGAGAAGCCACCAGAGAATACCACACGGGTTACGGAAGAAAACCAAACTCGTACAAGTCGCGCTAAGGTAGGTAACACGGCACAACTAGGCAATGCTAGGGTAGATATACCAATTACGCTTTCGGACCGGTAGTAACACATAGCAGCTACTACCGCCCACCTTGAGCCACACCCTCAAAATCAAAAGGGCCCAAATCAATCACAAATTAACAGAATGGTATCGAAGGAGTGTGTCCGATAAAAGGTGCTACCTTCTTAGCCCGTCAATCGCTCCTGTTTTAGCCACCTTATGCCAACTCAGGGGAGTCGGGTCCATGTATATACCTCAAAGGAATGCCGCCACCATCCTACTTCATTCTATAATCTCCACCGCGTGCGTGGTTGTTAAAGTGGTTTTCGGTATTAGCAGAGAGTATGAAAACTTCCGATCCCGGTCTCCTTAACAGCCAAACGTTATTATAACACCACGTTCATTTCAAAATAATTTATACTACGAAACCAGAATATAATATCCATTTCTAAAACCATATAAATTCGATATCATTTCCATTTTAAAACCAAATCAATATGATATCATTTTAAATAAACACCCAAATCAATATAATGTCATTTTTATTTCAAACGTATCCCTTTTTCGAAATCAAATCACTTTCAAAGTTATATCATTTCGAAATTAAAACACTTGAATATAACACTTTCAATCATAATACCTTGAAACTCATAACTTTGAAACATAACTTCCATGACTTAAATGGTTTAAATATTTAGATACTTTATATAATAAAATAGCTTCTTCAATTTCACAAATCAAATCCAACCCAACTCGAATTTCCACATTTTATATTTAACCAAATCATAAATCATAGTTTTCAATTCAATTCAGTTTCCAAATAAACTATTCCAAATTTATCGATTTCAAAACAGATTTGATCCACAGAATAAACCATTTCAAATTTAAAATATTTCAAACTTAAAGTATTCAACAATTACAAAACTAAGTTTGGTAATTACGATTCAACAATTAAATTTTCTATTACTTAGTTTTGAAATATTTTACATAATAAATCATTATCATTTAAATAAAACTCAAATTACAAATAACTAAATATTTCCTTAAAACTAGTTACTTGAAATATTCATTTAATTCACCTTAACCCAAAATCAAGTTATAAAATCATACCTTTTAAAATTTCCAATTTAATAAATTTCACATCAAACTTATTTGAGTTTAATTCTTAAATAAATTTAAATTCAAATAAATTTCCAATCTATCTTCCAACCTTAATTTATTTAAATCATTATAAACTCTATATTTAAATAAAATTTAAATACTCAACCATATTATCTCCAATAAAAATCAAACTCATTATAATGCTTATTCTATATTAAAACAAATTACACATAGCTTAATGATCAAGAATAAAATTACATTATATAATATCGGAAATCAAAATTTATATAAAACCATATATTTCTTTACAAACCATCATTTCAAAATATATATATAGACCACGGTGTCCATATATAATTTTCTATCCTATGGTCAAGTGATACGAATATTTATCATTTCAATCCGTAATTTAAAATATAAATACGGTTATTTATCATTTCAAACCGCAATCCTGAATAAAATAAAAATCCATATCAACTTGAAGTTTATAACAATATATAATACAACATCCATTCATCCAATATCAATCATCAACCATTTATTACATTCAGCATATAATTCAAACAATAACATCAATATAGAATGGATAATAAATAACACGTATTTACTAACAGTTTATATTTAATAACAAATTAAATAACAATTTATCTGGCAGTTTATATGTAATAATAAATTAAATAAAAATTCATCTAAATAAATTCAAATAAAATGAGATGATAATTCAAAATATGCCAAACAGTCCTAAATAAATTTCTAATCACATCATAACTCAATTTAACAAACATAAGAAATTTTAGAAGTTGTGAGTGGCTTAAAACACTCACCTTTTGAATTTAAATCCAACTTAAACCCAATATTTGAACAGTCTCAGAATTCTTCCAAACTAGTGTCAAAATATCCAGAATTCCAATACGATCCTTGCGGAGAAAACCATGCCCAAATCCGATCTTGTATGTAAAAGCTATTGATGTTAGAACGAGTTGAAAATTAAATTTATATGAAATAAAATAAAAAGGGAAAAAGGTCACCTAACTCAACATGTCTGCATCTCATTCGATTCGGACCCTAGCATTTGCATTCGATCCCGTTAGTAGCCACCACCAAATTTCCCGTTCCTCTAATATTTGTCGTGCCTCTGTCGATCTTTAGCCCAATCGAACTCCACTGCCGGCCTCGCCATGGTTGGCCGCCCCTACTCCCGTCGCGTCGCCACCTCTGGTGGTTCCTAGTTCACCCACCGTCAAACGAGAATACGGCCAATCGTGGTGAAAACAATGACCTCTGACACGAAGTGACCGTATCGATCGAACTTGGTAGCTACCCTCAACGCCTCCATGCCTTCTGATCAAGCCAACGTTGAAGATCCGCCGTTGATCGAGAAGCCGTACAATGAACGGTTGAGAATTCGTCGTGTTTTTCTAGCCACATAAAAACCCAAATCGAAAAAAAAATTCAAATCTAAGATGCACTCGTCGAGAGCTTCAGATCGATATATAATTTGATATTATTAGAGGTGTTTGAATATTTGATGTTGAATTTTGAATTGAAATTGGCTTGGTAAAATTAGAGTTTTCAGCCATTGAGGAAGAGGAGCAATAGAAGTTTATGTACGTATAGAAATAAGAATTAAAATGGATGCTTGGGTTTATAACGACATATATATAGGCTGAACAAATTTGACTTGAATGGGCTCAAATGGGTTTGGAAATTAAACGATAATGGCCCAAAAAGTCCATTCTGACCCCGGAATGAAATTGGGTCAACCCATATATCAAAATAGATGTTTTTTAGTATTTTAAAATCAGTGGAATAGGTTTCAAGTCCAAATTCGATCGTATAAAGAAGTTATGCTAAAATCAAGTTATTTCAAATTGATTTCAATTTCATTAATTTCTAGGTGTTTTGAGCCCATACGATCAAATGACAAGTCCGATCGCTACAAAACTTGAAATCCTACAATTATTCACCGTTACGGATCCGATGAAATTGGTTTCGTCAAATCCAAGTCAGTGGCCGAAATTGCTATTTTTACATTAATTAAATAAATTAATAATTAATTAATTAATTAAATCAAATTTTCAATTTCAATCCTATAATTGACAATTCTTATCATTTTTAAATTTCTTAATCATTTACACTAATTTAACAAATTTAGATGTCAATTTAGAGTTGATTAATTTATCAATTTCAGTGTTAAATCTCAATTTCATTAAATTTAGAAATTATAAATTTAAAATTCCAAAAATCCAATTATTAAATTTTTAAACCTTGTTATTCAGGTCTTTTATTTCAATCGGGATAAAACTAACATTGGTTTATGTCTTAGTACATTAATATTTCCTATTTTCATTACGTAATACTTAAATATTGAACTTCATTTATTTGCAATTAATCCCATTAATTCCAAATATTAACTTAATTTATATTAACATGATATTTAATTACATTTATTGAAATTCATTTTCAATTTAAATTAACAGGCTAAATGAATAGGTAATATACAATAATTTTTACCATTAACTGTACTAATTCATTTATTTACACAACACTTACCCTTATTTACTTATATCCAATTTTTATAACCAAGTGCAAAATTTACACTATTTCATTATTGGGATTCCACTTCAATTGTCAATCATTAGTTTTACATTGCCATTGCTGCATTTCATATTTTTTACATTCGCTTCATTATAAATTACAAAGCTTTTATTTCTTTCTAAATTAAATTACAAAAACTTATTAAATTAACCAAATTTAATTATCAAAATTTACGGGTCGTTACACTCTCCCCCACTCAAAACGTTTTGTCCCCAAAAAGGAAAAGAAGGAAAAAGATGGAATTAGGTGGTCAATATACCTTATTTAATAATGTCAACTTTATAAACAAATAAATTTACAAAATAAAATAATTTAAATAAAATTTACCAACTTATAACCATTAAATCCTTTTATATTCAAATTAATAAAGTTTGGGAAACATTTTTCAAAATTTTTTCTAAGTCCAACATTTACGGACAATTTTGGCAAAGCCTCCTTTTTACGGAGAGGATCTAGAGAAAATGTAATATCAAATATAAAAATATATATCATAATATCTGAAAATAATATATCCCAACAACGGGAAAACAATATAATAACGCTATAAAACTGTTATCTGAGAACGTACCCATTTGTCGGGCAATTAGCGCTTAATTATGAAACCAAAAGCAGTAGCAATTGTTTCCATAACCTGCATCTCACTTAAATAATCTAAAAAGAGTTAATAATTATATTAGAATGAAATATTAATTTAGTTTCTTCCACTAGCAAACAACAACAATCACTTACAACCATAGCATACAATAAACATACAGAATCAACATAATTCAATTACCCATCCATATCAAACAAAACAAATAGTTGGTCGGGTTCAAAAATTTTAAATTGTTCAGAGTGGGAAATAAACTATTAAGCACAACATTTGCTCAACGGTCTTAGATGAAACTAAATAGATTATTTATACATCCAATAACTTTAAAGTATCATTGCCCAAAGAACCATAAACCAAATAAACAACCATTCCAAACAATAGATCAAGTCCATTCTTATTAACTTCATTTCATAACGTTTTTGTTTGATTTCCTTTTCATTCATATAATGATTTATCTTTTTAATTTACATTTATTACTTGCAAATTTTCAATTTCCATCCATTGATTCAGTGTTTATTTCACTTGTTTGCACTTACACTTACATAAATTCATTCTTATTTATTCAGGTTATGTCAGTTTCTTTTTATTGCATTATATTTATTCATTCATTATTGCATAACTTCATTTATTTACATTTATTTATTTATAGTATTTATGTTTCTTTACATATCAATTCATCTATTTGAGTTTTTAATTACATTCTTATAATACTAACTTTCTATCATAATTTATTATAGTAATATTTCAATTATAACTTAAGTTTATAGCAACTACAACATCAAATTCTTATTTATTAAGGAATTTCATTGAATACTTTTCATTATTTCAAGTTTTACTTGCATACTATCCTATTACATTTTCTTATTAAACATTACAACTTTTAATATTTTGGTAAGTTATATATATGCCTTTAAGAATGTAATTGAAAGTTATACAAGTTTTTTTCATTTCTTTTAACTAATTTAATGTTCAATAATCATATCCTTTGTTTTATAGGTTACGATTTCAACTTCCTTGAAATTTCATTTATAACCTAGCATTTAATCTCTTATTTTAATTAGAGGTTCCAATTATTAATTAGTTACATTCCATTTCACTGTAATAATTGAACTATTAATTAACGCAAACTTAAGAACTAAATATCGGGTTAAATTTCAAACCATTTCAAAATAATAGATAAATTTATATACTTATAATTTATATGTCAGATTATATTTAAAACAATTTGAAATTTATATTTGTTTAGCAAAATAAATCTGCAGTAAACTACTACAGTGGCCTTCCCACTTAGAAACTCGAAAATGAAGGCCGATGATGCATGCACTCATCACCGAAATTATTTTCCAGCGACAAAGAGGGGAGTACAGAACTTATTTCTTCCAAAATTTCTTTGTAACAATTCTTTCAAATCATTTTGAATATTTGTATCAGAAAATACTTATAAACCATATTAATACATTCCAAAATCCTTCGAAAGAAATTTCAAAACGCTGGAACCTAAGTTCTAAATTTTCAATTTCATTTATTTTATTTTAGATCTTATTTTATTTTTATTTGAAATTTTATTTTACAACCAATATTAATAAATTTCACTTCCTACTAACTAATATAATACAACCAAATATAACCTTTATAAAAAAAAATATTTTACATATAGAAAATATAATAAGCAAAATTATTTCATTTGCCTATATCCAAAACAAATATGGTGTCGGTCTATCCTATTAAGTGTTTAGAAATCCCTATTGCTATCATAGCATCCTATGCACCAACCAGAATTTATAAATACGAAAAGAACAAATTAACACAATATAAAACCTTTTTATAACACTAAAAAATATGCTCTCTCATATATATACTCTCAGTTACTCATCATAGGGTATTACAACCCTATTAATAAAGAGTCAGACCCCACAAAGCTAAGGTTTAGCGCTAAACCAAAGCTCCGATACCACATGTAACATCCTGCCTTTTTGTATGCTTAAGAGGACACACGTGCCGACTCAAACCATATAGAAGGGCAGATTGTTATAGGGTAAATAAGAAAAGCAGAGAAAGAAAGAAAAAAACAAAATAGAGTCTTGCAGCGGAATGATAAAATATAATAATCAAATAAACAGTTCATGAAGCTGTTTTACAAAATATTGGATTATACTTATACAATACATATCAGAGTTACACATACCAGAGAATAATAAATAATGCAGCGAAATACATAATGTTGTGAATTATAATAATAAATAGAAGTACTAGAATCTTCGTCTTCGTCCTCCAGAAATAAGGCCTACAAATCCTGAAATGCTCAGGCCGACCCGAGCGAATTGAAAGATAAAACACTCGAGTCAGAACCAAAAGATCTTATGTGAGTTAAATCAATGGTAAACAATATGAGTGGGACGGCGTCAGAGATGTTTACGGGATTTGACATCTCCTATCCAGTGTCAAACGTGTGTGTAGTAACTTAAGAGATGCTTGGGATTCACATCTCCTAAGAATCCGTTAAACTATTTACTATGCGATAATATTTCGCTATTATAGTAATGTCTATAGTAAAATAAACTTACTTTTAAATAGCATTAAGGCTTTACATTTTCCACCCTAACACATAATAGTCCCAATAGTCCATCCCCAGTATCATGGTCCCTCCTGATCGGGAAGCCAGCAGAGGATAACACACGGGCTACGGGAGAAAACCAAACTTGTACAAGTCGTGCTAGGGTAGGTGACACGGCACAACTAAGCAATGCCAGGGTAGATATACCAATTATGCTTCCGGACCGGTGGTAACGCATAGCAGCTACTACCGCCCACCTCGAGCCACACCCCCAAAATCAAAAGGGCCCGAATCAATCACAAAGTAATAGAATGGTATCGAAGGAGTGTGTCCGATAAAAGGTGCTACCTTCTTAGCGCGTCAGTCGCTCCTGTTTTAGCCACGTTATGCCAACTCACGGGAGACGGGTCCACTATGTATCTCAAAGGAACGCCACAGCCATCCTACTTCATTTTGGAATCTCCACCGCGTACACGGTTGTTAAAGTGGTTTTCGAAGTTGGCAGAGAGTATCACAACTTCTGATCCCGGTCCCTTTAACAACCTAACGTTATTATAACACTGCGGTCATTTCAAAATAATTTATACTACGAAACCAGAATGTAATATCCATTTCCAAAACCATATAAATACGATATCATTTCCATTTTTAAAACCAAATCAATATGATATCATTTTAAATAAAAACCCAAATCAATATAATGTCATTTTTATTTCAAATATATCCCTTTTCCCAAAATCAAAGCACTTTCAAAGTTATAACATTTCGAAATTAAAACATTTGAATATAACACTTTCAAATCATAATACCTTGAAACTCATAACTTCGAAACATAACTTCCACGACTTAAATGGTTTAAATATTTAGATACTTTATATAATAAAATAGCTTCTTCAATTTCACAAATCAAATCCAACCTAACTCGAATTTCGACATTTTATATTTAACCAAATCCCAAATCATAGTTTTCAATTCAATTCAGTTTCCAAATAAACTATTCCTAATTTATCAATTTCAAAACAGATTTGATCCATAGAATAAACCATTTCAAATTTAAAATATTTCAGTCTTATAGTGTTCAACAATTTCAAAACTAAGTTTAGTAATTACGATTCAACAATTAAATTTTCTATTATTTAGTTTTGAAATATTTTACATAATAAATCCATTATCATTTAAATAAAACTCAACTTACAAATAACTAAATATTTTCTTAAATCTAGTTACTTGAAATATTCATTTAATTCACCTTAACCCAAAATCAAGTTTTAAAATCATGCCTTTTAAATTTTCCAATTTAATAAATTTCACATCAGACTTATTTGAGTTTAATTCTTAAATAAATTTAAATTCAAATAAATTTCCAATCTATCTTCCAACCTTAATTTATTTAAATCATTATAAACTCTATATTTAAACAAAATTTAAAGACTCGGCCCTATTATCTCCAGTAAAAATCAAACTCATTATTATGCTTATTCTATATTCAAACAAATTACACATAGCTTAAAGATCAAGAATAAAATAACATTATATAATATCGAAAATCAATATTTATATAAAACCATATATATCTTTACAAACCATAGAAATCATTTCAAAATATTTTTATACACATAGACCATGGTGTCTGTATATAATTTTCTATCCTATGGTCAAGTGATAAAGATATTTATCATTTCAATCCATAATCTGAAATATAAATACGATTATATATCATTTCAAACCGCAATCCCGAATGAAATAAAAATCAATAACAATTTGCAGTTTATAACAATATAAAATACAACACCCATTAATCCAATATCAATCATCAACCATTTATTACAATCATCATCCAACTCAAACAATAACATCAATATAGAACAGATAATAAATAACAGGTATTTACTGACAGTTTGTATTCAATAATAAATTAAATAACAATTTAACTGGCAGTTTATATGCAATAGTAAATTAAATAACAATTCATCTAAATAAATTGAAATAAACGGAGAAGATGATGCAAAATATGTCAAACAGTCCTAAATAAATTTCTAATCACATCATAACTTAATTTAACAAACATAAGAATTTTATAAGTTTTAAGTTGGTTAAAACACTCACCTTTTGAATTTAAATTGAATTTAAATCCAATTTAAACCCAAAATTTGAACAGTCTCAGAATTCGTCCAAACCCACGTCAAAATGTTTAGAATTCCGATACAATCCTAGTGGAGAAAACCGCGTCCAAATCCAATCTCGTACGTAAAAGTTATTGATGCTAGAACGAGTTGAAAATTAAATTTATATGAAATAAAATAAAAAGAAAAAAGGTCATCTAACTCAACACGTCAGCATCTCATTCGGTACGAACCCTAGCATTCGCATTCGACCCCGTTAGCAGCCGCCACCAAATCGCCCGTTCTTCCAATATTTGTCGCGCCTCTATCGATCTTCAGCCCAATCGAACACCACTGCCAACCTCGCCATGGCCGGCCGCCCCTACTCCCATCGCGTCGCCACCTCCGGTGGTTCCTAGTTCACCCGCCGTCGTACCAGAATACGGCCAGTCGCGGTGAATATGATGACCTCTAACATGAAGTGACCGTACCGATCGAACCTGGTAGCCACCCTCAACACCCCCATGCCTTCCGATCGAGCCAACGCTGAAGATCCGCCGTTGATCGAGAAGCCGTACAATGAACGGTCGAGAATTCATCGTGTTTTTCTAGCCACACAAAAACCTAGATCAAAAAATGAATTTCAAATCTGAGATGCGCTCTTCGAGAGCTTCAAATCGATATATAATTTGATATTATTAAAGGAGTTTGAATTTTTAATTTTGAATTTTAAATTGAAATTGGCTTGGTAAGATTAGGGTTTTCAGCCATTCAGGAAGAGGAGCAACAGAATTTACTGTACGTATAGAAATAAGAATTAAAAAGGCTGCTAGGGTTTATAACGACATATATATAAGCTGAACAAAATAGACTTGAACGGGCTCAAATGGGTTTGGAAATTGAACGATAATGGCCCGAAAAGCCCATTCTGACCCCAGAACGAAATTGGGTCAGCCCATATATCAAAATAGATGTTTTTGAGTATTTTAAAATCAGTGGAATAGGTTTTAAGTCCAAATTCCATCGTACGAAAAAGTTATGCTAAAATCAAGTTATTTCAAATTGATTTCAATTGATTTCAATTTCATTGATTTCTAGGCGTTTCGAGCCCGTACAATCAAACAACAAGTTTGATTGCTACGAAACTTGAAATCCTACAATAATTCACCGTTACGGATCTGATGAAACTAGTTTCATCGAAATCCGAGACCGTGGCCAAAATGGCTATTTTTACATTAATTAAATAATTAATAATTAATTAATTAAATCAAATTTTCCATTTCAATTCTATAATTGACAATTCTTATCATTTTTAAATTTCTTAATCATTTACACTAATTTAACAAATTTAGATGTCAATTTAGAGTTGATTAATTTATCAATTTCAGTGTTAAATCTCAATTTCATTAAATTCAGAAATTATAAATTTAAAATTCCAAAAATCCAATTATTAAATTTTCAAACCTTGTTATTCAGGTATTTTATTTCAATCAGGATAAAACTAACATTGATTTTTATATCTTAGTACATTAATATTTCCCAGTTTCATCTTAATTTCTATTTACGTAATACTTAAATATTGAATTTCATTTATTTGCAATTAATCCCATTTATTCCAACTATTAACTTAATTTATGTTAACGTAATATTTAATTACATTTATTGAAATTCATTTTCAATTTAAATTAACAGACTAAATGAATAGGTAATATACAATAATTTTTACCATTAACTATACTAATTCATTTATTTACACAACACTTACCCTTATTTACCTATATCCAATTTTTATAACCAAGTGCAAAATTTACACTATTCCATTATTGGGATTCCGCTTCAATTGTCAATCATTATTTTTACATTACTATTGCTACATTTCATTTTTTTTACGTTCACTTCATTATAAATTATAAAGTTTTTGTTTCTTTCTAAATTAAATTACGAAAACTTATTAAATTAACCAAATTTAATTATCGAAATTTACGGGTCGTTACAAAAACACTTTGTTAAAAGAG
Organism: Allium cepa; assembly: GCA_030765085.1. Lineage (NCBI taxonomy): Eukaryota > Viridiplantae > Streptophyta > Magnoliopsida > Asparagales > Amaryllidaceae > Allium > Allium cepa. Next base: position 899,517,301 of record CM060935.1, on the reverse strand, counting down.
TTTACTAACTTCAAAACATCAATTTAAAAAATATTAATAACTTAAATTATCCTTGTTACATTGACTAATTAACTTTAAACTTCATCACGCAAATTTGGTTTTTTTGGAATTTCAAAGGTCTTTAAATAGTAAAAAGGGTAAACCACTTTTAAACCATATTAATTCAATTAATTAGTAATAAATAATTAAATTAATATATAATTAATTATCATTATTTAGGATGAATAAAAAAGTCATAATATCCTTGTTACTTTGATAAATTCACTTCGAAACTTCATAAATTAAGTTGATTAATTAACTCCAATAACCTTTAATTAAAAAGGGTAAATCGCCATTAAAACATCAATAATTTAATTAATTAATAATATTTAAATATAATTAATTAAATATAATTAATAATTAAATATCATTATTTTAAATGATTAATTAATTTAAACCATCATTAAGGAAAGATTAATTAAAGTTAAAACAAGTTGATTTCCTTTTAAAAGTCGTTAATTAAAAAGATTAATTAATTTTAAAAGCATCATTAATTAATTAATTAATTTTAATCCATTAGTTTCAAAAGATTAACTAGCTTTAAAGATCATTAAATAAAATGATTAACTAAATTATAACATCATTTACTAAGTAATTAGGTAGATTTAAAACACATCATTAATAAGTTAATTAGTTAACCTTAATCCTTATGGATTAAATAATTAATTAAATTAAATAATAATTATTAAAAGAATTAATTATTTTTGAAAACTTCCTTAATCAAAATCTTGCTTAACTTGTAAAACAATTCCAAGCATGAAGATGAAACCAAAAGATTTGATAAGAAGTGATTTTCCAAAAGCGTCGATATAGCGACTATCACTATACAAGTGGTTCAATAAACAAGTGGTTCGCTATAAAAGTTAGCTAACTAACTTTTACTTAACGTGTTTGCATCCATTACACATACACATTTCCAAACCAAACATAAACAAATTCACATTATATCCGAACCAAGAAAGCAATATGTATCACCATATGACTAAAGAAAAATATTTTCCCAAAAAACTTAAGAGTTTTACTCACCAAGAGCTATCCAAACCTTTGCAAACTTAGGGTATGACTTAGCACTTCCATTCCTAAGCAAAAGATAGAGTCCGAAAATGTTCTGCAAAAAAATTAGCTTTGGACATGGTTAAGTTCAAAATTAGAAGAAGTGTAAAACTTGAAGCCACTGGAATTTGATATGGTTTAAAAAAAGAAAATGCTCCATTTGATTAAGTTTTGAGAACGATATGGCAAAAGTAAAAGAGGTGAAATTGAAGAAGTGTAATAGGTATTTATAAGCAAGTGAAATTGTAATTTACCTAAACACTATGTATCCTTTACCCTCCACATTGCTTTGCCACATCAATGTTCTCCACCACACATGCCATCTCAGCCTCCACCTTGTCCCTCCTCATCATGTCAAAGAAAATATGTTTAAACATGTTTTGTACTTAGTTGCCAAAATTTCAAATCATGTCTCTTAAGGCATCTTTTAGTATATATATGTACATACTCAAGTATACGTACCATGTATATACCAGTATGTCCTAACTAATTTACATTCTTAACCATTTAAATGTTATTTCATATATGAACAAGGCTCATAACATTTCAAACAACTTTAAATGATGGAACGTCGAAAATTCAGAAAACAGTTTCCAGTCACATTTTTTGTTTTTCATCGAACTAGATATTTTTGTAAACTAAATTCGAAAACTATTTTATCTTCAATATTTATTATTTAAAAGTGTTTTTGTTTTAGTTATAAAACCTACTATTTGAACATTTAAAATTAATTAAAAGTTCAGAAATTAATGCGGTGAAATTCGGGGTCGTTACACTCTCCCTCCTTAAAAGAATTTCATCCCCGAAATCTACTACAATTCTATCTCAGAAAAATAACTACCCTAGAAATACTAACACGTTAATCAATGTAACTTATCTAGCAAAAACCGTATGATATAAATCTATATACAACCAAATTCAGAGAATACCTTGAAATAAAATATTGCGCATCCAATCATATCAAAAGGTAAATTTAGAACTAAATGTCCGACTCTTATATTCAAAAATTTATTTTCAAATTTCTTCCCAAAAAAATGTATTAAAACCAAAACCAAAATTGACTAGGAGGGGTCTTCCTAGCAAAATATGTAAAACTTTAGAATCAAAACAACACGGAGCATCCAGTGGTATTTCGGTTCTTCCGAATACAACAAGTAGAGCGAATAATTATTATCTTTTTCCCAAAATAAAAATATCCAAAATCACATTTTCAAAAGCACCGGGATTTAAGTCCTAATAAATAATAATTCAAAAACCTTGATTTATAATTTTTTTAAACTTTATAAACTATGGTATAGTTTACCACATAATCAATTAATCAAGTTTAATTAAATCAAATCAACCAAATTCGTAAAGGAATACACTAACGCTATCAATCGTTCAAATTCTATAAGGAAAAATCTAATGCTCAACTTTATTTAAAATGTTAAAAGATTAACAACAAACTCCTAACTTAGGTCCAATACTTTCTTAATTGCCCAAAATATAGATAATTATCTAAGCGTTCCATCATTTGCTCATTAGCCTTTAGTTATTGCTTAGAAGATTATCCAAACTTACTCAGACAAAATTGAATGTTATACTCAAAAATTATTAGTTTCTTGACTACACAAATCTTTGTAAATCACATAAATTTGCATTTAATATTTTATTCAATAACAAAATTGTTTATGAATAGTTTCATCAATTTTCATCTAAGTTGCAAAATATTTTATAAAGTCATTTCTTTATAAAACACCAAATAATAACGTATTCCACTTTATTTACTTGTATAATACCCTTCTAAATCCTAAGAGTATACACAAAACCGAAAATTTATTTTGCTTTTCACATTTTAGGTGAAGATCAAATAAAAATTTGCATCTTTTAAAATTGAGTCAACCTCTCGACCTCTTTAACTTAGAGTGTTAAGATGGACAATGTTTGTGGGTTAACATAACAAATAGTTTATACTACTTACATGTTTTAAACAAAAGCTACGGTTTTTGTAAAACGATGTCTATTAAAACCTTCCTATCTTTTCACATCAAGGTGTTATAATGAACCATGTTTGTGGACTGATCCAATAACACAAATTAGTTTACACTGCTTAGAAACTTAAATAATATCAATGGTTTTGATAGAAAAATGTAATCAAAACCTTCATATCCAATCTAACCCCCTTAAATCGGTGTTAAATTACCCCGCATATTGTTTAAGGTTAAAATTCATTTATCAAACAATCTCTTGTCAAAAATACTTTTTATTTTGGAAATCAATTCCCTTTGAGGGAACTTAAAGATTAAATACCCAGTTATAAATTTCAAAATCGTCTTTGAAATCATACTAGATATGTTTTTTATGAAATAACTTCAAACAACTTGTTTATTAAAACTCACTTTGGGTTCATTCGGATTTGAATTCATTTTGATCGCACAATGCTAAACAGAATAATTTACTAAGTACTCCACAACATTCGCTTAAGAGACATCTAATTATAACTTAGAAGATTATTCAGATTACCGAAAAACTAACCGAAATGTTTTCCTTTGAATTATTTAGAAAAAGTATTCTACTTAAAATTTCTTTTCCAAAATATTTATACTTTAGAAATATTTTCAAATAATACCTCTATTACTTTTCTCAAAATCCATTGAAATTATTTTAAACAATTCCGGATATAAATTTTCCAGAAGCTCTTTAAATGTTATTTGGAAATACAAAATTATAATAATTGTATTAAAATAAGGGTCAAAACAAATGTAATTTTAAATATTTTTTACTAAAATCCCAAAACATTTTACACTTGGCTTTATTTATAAATAATTCTATTTAAAATTCTCATTTAAAAACCATCATTTATTAACTTAAAATAATATTTATTATCTTGATGTATAAGAAAACAATTTAAATACCATTTATAAATTCCAAACAATGTTAATCGTCTTGGGGGATGATTTATAATATTCTTTTTAAAACCATAAAACTATATAAATCTTCCAAGGAGAATAAATCAAATTTAAATTCTTTTATTAAATTTAAAATAACATTAATTATCCTGAAAGATAATAGATCACATTTATAATTTCTTTTATAAATCTATAATAATATTAACTATCGTAAAAGATAATTAATCAAATTTACAATTTCCTCTAATGAACAAATCAGTTATCTTTAATAAATAGTTAATTACTTCTAAAACACATTCATCAAATCAATTAATTTATTTTGAACTCATTTATTAAATTAATTAATCAACCTAAAATATTATTTATCAAACGATTTATTGAACTCAGAATATCATTAATTAAAATGAGTATATATGCACGTCCAGATGGGCCTGCATTTACAAAATTAACGCCTTTAATATCCCTTAGTGTTTATCAAGGGATTTAAATAGTATTAGAAAAGTAACAAAAAACTAAAGGGTAATACTCTGCATCCTTCAAATGTTCTAGAACCGAATAAAATCAATTTTAACACTGGTCCCGTTGAATTCAATATCCGTAGTATTAAACATTCATGGAGGTTAGGCCTAGTCAAAAACATAGCCACTAAAATTAAAATAGTTTTTGCAACATATGTCGTGATTACAAAATTTCTTTCCAACTTAAGCAATATATCTCCTCTTAGAAACTAATGATCACAACCCCATCAATCTTTTTATGGCTAATTCAACCAATTAAACATTCCAAACCATTTAAATACAAAAACCATTGGATTTTAACATAGAATACAAAGACATTATTGAGCTTCATCCCATTAAAACTAAAGCGTTATGGCACGCACTTTGTGCATGAATTATTTTTCTTATTATTTGTATATGTTTAAATTAATAAAAAAATAATTCTTTATTTTCAAGTGATATTAAAATTTGTATATTTTTAAAGAAGTATTTTGAATTTGTAAAGCAAGTTTAATTTTAAATCCTATTTTTAGAAGCGTTTTGAATTTGTAAAGCATGTTTAATTGTTAGATCCTACTTTTAGGGGCATTTGAGTTTGTAAAAAAAGTATAATATTAAATCCTATTTTTAAGTGATCAAAATTTGATAATATATAGACTGACGTTTTTGGTATTCGCATTACATATTTTACTGCAGCCATATATGTTTGATTCACTCTCTGAAGTCTAATTATAATTACATTTGAACAATTCTATTTTATGAATAATTGGAATCAACACCTAAGTTTGAATATGTCTAAAGTAGTTGTAGGGAGAGTTTATCTCCTAATTTATTGGGTAGATCATATAAAATAATAATTAAATATTTAAAAAGTTATATATAGGATTATTTTGGAAGTTCACGATCGAACCGAAAGATTGGGTTTCTAAGCCAACTATTAATAAAAATATGCTAGCTTTTATTTGGATCATTATAATATATATGGCTTTCTACGTTGGAATGGAAACTCGTTCTGTTGGAGTTAATTTTAACTATATTTGTTCTCTATTTGGATTAGATTATAATTTTCAGTGTTAAATTGAATTTGATTCAGACGTTTCATTTTTGAAATATTATTTCATTCTCATATTTCTTTAAATATAATTGTAAAAACCATATATATTATTAGTCAGCCACCACATTTAATAATGATCAAATATTTGATTTGAATTATTTTATGCATAAACAATAAAAACTTTAGAAGAAAACTAACTGGTCAAAAGATTATTTCAAGTCTTAATAAACAGTAAATGTGTGATCAAACAATAAACTATGTTATTAGCATAGATTAGTTCACACATACATATGTTAAAAAATTACTATAGCACGTTATCATAGACATGTTACCGTAGCAAGTACAATGCAATATAAATTCTAAAAGTTATTCTAATATCAACAAATCAATTACCGCCTTGAAGTTTTTCATGTGTGACGAATGTATCATGGAAGAGAATATACAACTGTTGCCTTTGACAAAGTGACCAACAATTTTTTTGACCAGTTGAATGCTATTTTTACTCCTAAAAAATATGTTAAGAAAAGAAACATGCAAACATGTGCTCAATGCATCATATCGAACAATAAATCAGTTTCACCATTCTAAAAAAATAGAATACTTCAAAGATTAAGAATACTGGCATCCACAGAAAACAAAACCCAAATCCGACACAGGTCTAAGAAATGGTTCCCCTTAAACCATAGCAAAGGATACTGTTATTGCATTACTATTTCAAAGATATAATATGTTAAAAGTAAGAAATATTGTTATTTCATTGTAGGAACACCTAGTAAGAACCTTTAGGAATAGCACATGTCTTCTGTTTCATGAATAAATGTTACAACCATAACAAATTATTTCCAAAGTCACAGCACATACTTATCCATCCATTCAATGGATAAAATTAGCAGAGTACTAAACTGCAAGAGGGCGCAACTGTATCTTGATACTTGTGGCATTAATGATGCATAGGTTGTTGGTTTCATACCAAGGTCTCAAAATGATTAGTAAAGCTAGCCAGAATAAAAGTAAACCTATAAATTGAAGATTAAAAAAAACTTTAATTAAATCTGAGTAGCATCCATAAAGTTCACAAAGTTCACAAATTCCCACCCCAATCCAACAAATTAAATCTTGAAATGATACATCCAACTTGCCATCAACTTGGCATCATTATGTACATAGTCTTCTACATTATCATCACAGGAATAAATGCCCTCAAAAATTTCCAAAGGCCGACATAATCAACTAATAAACACAGCATCATTTGAACAAATTGTTTTATTCAAATCATCAGCAACTCCTATGCATGTTTTTGCACACATCAACAAATCAGCTTTGATATTACCACCCTGCATAAATGCATTTTTTTCCAGTTTATCTGTATCCTCCATCAAGCTTTGAATTATTGACTAATTAAAATCAAGCACTTTAGCTTCTCTAACGCATATCAGATTGCAACCTATATAAGGTAGAAAAATAAATTTTTGCAACAACACCTCATCACTTTTCAAAATTAACACAAACTGCCCTGTTATATGATCAACAACTATCTTTACTCAGTCCTCTTTCATATGTACACTTTCGCGCAACCAATTTTGTATCATTGTATCATTAATCATAACCAAACCATCACTGCATTCTTTCTCTATCATCTATGTATCCCTAAAGCCACAGTCCTCCCCATCAACAATAAAACCCCTATCAGTACTCATTGCTTCACCATGTATACTTAATTTGTCAGGAAGACTAATCAGTTGGAAAACAGTGTTGAACATGATACATGTTTAAAAATTGAAATATAGCTTGTGCGGTTTGGTCAAATTTCCAATTGTTGTTTTGGTCTGGATCATCTCTTATGTATTTTTTGGGACAAATATAGTGAAATTCTTCTCAACAAATTTCATGAAATAAAAAAATCATTTGCTAAAAATGATTGATATCATTTACTATCGTTTGCAAGGTGGATGAAATAATTTCAACTGTTGTAGAAGACATGCAAGTTGATCTTTCCTGAGTTGCACCATTCATTTTTATTCAGCTTACCACTATTTTGGGCCAATTTGATGGATGAAATTGCATTTTGTTATCTCTAACTTAAGCTGTACAATTTTAGTTTATGATTATTGATTCCATTACAATTGCAAGTCAAGTCAGCAATTTATGTAGAATTATTCAGTAAGAAGTAATATGTCATCCCTAGCTATTTTTATTTTCATCTCAGGCTCTTATGTCTTTTTAGTTGTTAGTGAAGAAGAAACAACAGTAAAATTTAAAATCATGGCTGCCTGGATGTCATAAAAGTGATAACGTCTGTTATGTAATGATTTAATTCTTTCTTTCTTACAATGCTCTGCATGCGGAATCATAGCAGAAACATTTGATGTTATTACTATCAAAAATTACATTTTCTTTAATTAATAATCCAATTGATGATATTAGAAAAATACCAATTATTCTTGCGTCTTTTATTTTCATTCATGTATTGCTCTGGTCTTTTAGGTCATGCATCATTTAACGTATGTGGCAGTTATGATGCACGTGCTAGTTACGATGCATTCTTATATCAAAAAATCAAAATAGTCCATAATTTTATTTTAGGTGTGAAATAAAAAATTCAGAGATATGCATATATGTTCATGTAACCATACTTGTGATACTCATAAATACAATTCGTATAAAATGTTTTAGTAAATGTGATCTTCTGTATAAACAATACATATCATTGTTCATGCATACATCAAAACTGTATTAAGAAGTGATACTTCATTTTAAAATTATTGTATTGAAAAAAATTTGAATTTGGGTATTTAATTTATGGTTCGAATTAGCATGTATAATTGAACAATATTGGAAGAAACAAAAATTAAACATGATGAGTCACGTATACATGCACATTAAATCTAGTAGAGGATTCATTCCAAAATTTTTAGATGGGATGGGCTTAGAAAATAAATCACTATGATATTTCAGATCAAGTTAATTTTCACAACATGTCCGAACATAAATCAGGCTTGTATTAGTAATATAGTGAAACATTAGCTATGTATTGTTAATATTGACTTATGGTTACTTAACGCAGCAATAGTTGGAACTCGGAAAGTAGCATTCATGGGTAAGATTGGTAAGCTAAATCATACGAATAGTCTCAAAATAGATTTATAAAATTTGTGCTAATAAAGTTATGAGTAGAGTAGCTTGCCAGTAATGAGATCCATCCTCAGACCATTTGTAGAGATGAACAAATCATTCTCAACTAATTCATTAGGCAATGATGCCTTTGTTGTAATCTGCATAAGACTTGCAAGTAAATTTTTTATCTGTAATTAATATGTCATGCAAAATTTGTTGAAAGAACAAAAATTTTGTTGTTGCTTTCATATCTTTAACGGTATTTCTTTTCTCATGTATAAGTTAATCTCATATGTAAGTCAGCTTATCGAAAATCTATTTTAATACTGACCACATTCAAATTATTTACTACGTGTAATTTCTGTTAAAACCAACAGTTCTAATTAACTCATCATTAGGGACATTAACAAAGTGTGACGAATAGATTTCATATGGACACAATTATTCACTTTCAAATCGTTGTCTTAAGTTAACAAATGGTGTAGTAAAAACGTAGCTCATTTAGAGAAAAATAAGCTTTTTTATTCTATCATATCTACCTTTACTCAAAAAATTTACCTAAATTATAAAATAGGGATGAAAAACTCTAACACAAAATTCTATAGTTCTTAAGTACTTATCACATGTTGTTAGGAAATTACCTTTTCAAAATGATCAACATATTCCACTGCTTATTTGCTTCAATTCTTAAGAGATTAAAACCTGTCAAACAATCATTTTATGGCATTAGAGAACACATGTATATATCTATAGCTCAAAGTGGACTTTCCCAATTAAAGCTTTATGTGTGTGTATTTATTCCATAGAAAAAAAAATGTCAAGAAGCAATAAAGTTCAGAAGGAAAAAAACAATTTGAGCTTGAGAAAAGAAGTAAAAGTTATTGAATTGGGTTTTATGGCATTTAATAATAAATATACTGAAAATCCAAGTCATGCGTTATATATTCCCTTCATCAGGTTTTGATCTACGATGGATGTAGTTACCAACCTGATTCTACATCATCTCCAAATTTATGGTTATCAAAAACTTTTTGAACTCATAAATGTAAGAATAATCTTTTATTACTGATACTGGAATACAATGAAGACGTGGTGACCAACTAACTACTTAACACTGGAACATACGTACAACGTCATGTATTCTAGCAGCACAATATCATTTGCAAAGCAATACTGCCTTTGTTCAACATCAACAATATATTTCAGTTAATAAAAATGAAATCACTCAAATTGAATTGACCACATTCAAACTGGAAATTAATTGAATTGTATCACCAAATTTAATTAATAATTAAAAAAAGCGTTCACTAATTTACCAAGATTATGAATGAGTAAATTCCATGTTTCAAATTAATCGATGCATTTAATAGAATTTTAAGATATTACCATGCTAAAATTCAATAAAAGAAATTATCAATAAAATTCAATAATAGAATTTTAAGACATTTAACACTGGGACATTCAAAACCGATGTTTCTGTACATATATAAAAGCTAATTATCTCGAATTTTCAATATTTGAATCACTGTGTAATAAATAAACTTAACATTACCATAAGCTTCCAAACAAAAGGAGATATGAATTCATACTTATGCATTTTATGCATATTATCCTTCCAGTAAAATGTTTACCATCATGAAAACCATATTTCAGTCATAAACTAAATCATTATCACAAAGTAGTTTCAAATTAACCAAACACATGTGGAACATAGTTATAGTAGCATCAAAAAAGTGGGTGAACTACTCTTATATGATAATTTTGAATTGAAACCGAGTATCAATAATTTTGTTAATGCTTCAATTAAATAAATAGTCTAAAACATAACCAATAATTTTTTTTAATTTAAACTGAACTGGAAAAGCATAGTTTACATGCGTATATTGAAAAATGTCAAGTATATTCTTAGTGAGATAGTCAGTGAACTAATAAAAATGTATTCTTGACAGAAATTAAAATTAGAACAAAACGTTTTTGAATAAACTGAAAAGGCGTAACATAGTTAAATCTAGGACATATAATTTCCTCAGTTTACTACTTAATTTTTTTAATGAATATCTCTCTTCTAACACATTCCTATTTCACTAACATAACAAACCATCAATGAAATTATTTCATAAAACCTTACTGCAAATTGAAGACTAATCCATTATAATGCAAAAATAGAACATAGAGTGAAACAGAATTACCCAAAATAAATTAATTTCTAACCGTGTATCTGAAAAATAGCAGTATTTGTTTATTGAACTAGCTTGCAATAGCAAGCCCCCATGATGAGCGTGAATGCCTGCCTGCATTCATACCCCTTAAAGTCCCGACCATTAATTTCAGGTGATGTTCGCAGAGCTCCTAATTCCTCTTCTAGGTGAAGCTGTGGTTGACTTAGGAGGGTTTTTACTTCGTTTTTGAAGATATGTAGGTTTGTGACTTATAAAAGAGGAGAACTCCATATTTCTCGTTGCCTTTGGAACTTCTTCTATATGTGCAGCACCATTTTCTAAAAATTGTTGGCAGGATTCACCAAAATATTCATCTGGTTCCCATAAGTCTTCAGAGCTAGAACACTCATTTACATCTTCAATAGTCTTCCTGTCCTGCTCCGAGCCTTCATGTCCAGGTCCTTTCACCTGTTGAGAGTTAGGCACTTTGTTATCGAAATTTTCCTCTGAAAGTCTAATGTTATCTTTTCCCATTATAAGCCGGTCTATATATCCAGTTGACATAGGTGCTTGCTGTAGCTTTAGTTCACCTTGTTGTTTCTCTATATGTGTAATAGCGGAGTTCCCACATGTATGAAGTGATTTACTTGTAGTCTGCTTCCTTTTGGCCTCTGCATTCTCGCCTGACACCTCTGTTTGCTGTGTATCCAAAGGATGTGTACATCTTGCATTTGTATGCAATTGTTTAGTCTCATGAACATTCCGTGGTGGTGTAATGGAAGTTAAAGCATAATCTTCCTTCTTTAGGCATTCAAAGGGGTTATGTAGTGGAATTTCCTTTCCTGTAGTCATAAATGGTTTCCATTGAGGAACTCGTTTGGTACCCACATACACCATATTATCATGTTGTGCATCTCATTGCCTATTGGGTGCATTTTTGGAATTTGCCCCTGTCCTTGTCCTTTGTGCCTGGTCAGAGGTTGATTTTGTTTGTTTAGTGCAAATCTCCAAGGATGTCCCAACTTTGTAGGATGACTTCTCCTATTGGTTTTCTGTATCATATTTATCCATATTTGAATCATCCTTATGCATAAAAGGATCAGTGTTACCCTCTCTATCTTTATCTTGTGCTAGAGCTTTTTTTGATGTAGGGTGAGTCTGCTTTCCGCCTCTAGGTTGCCATGATGATTTAACATTATTTATACAGTTTCTAAAGGAATGTCCAAATACGTTACAATTTGGGCAAGGTTTACCCTTATATTCATATCCTATTTGAATCTCAGTTTGCTGACCATCATAGTTCATTCCATGTACCGTATGAGGATAATCGAATGTAGAGTCTACGTCGACCAATACATGAGCATAGTAAAGCCTAGGTTCTTTTGCGGTATTATTATCCATGAGCAGGATTCTGCCTACTTATACTGAGAAAAACCGTCCATTTAATGAGAAAAACAATCCTAGATGGACCATGCATCTGATAGAAAAGATTATCAGTAGTACAGAAAACAATAAATTTGCATAGAAAAGGTATTAACCAAGTTATATCAAAATTATTGCATGAAAAAATTAATGCAATAAAAGGTCAACTATTAATTTGTGTTGTAACTTAGAAGTGATAATATCTTGCCTTAGTATTGTGTTGTAACTTAGACCGACTATTAATTTGTGAAAGTACATTTTTTACATCCGTGATTTGATCAGTAGTAGTTTCTGATTGCAACTGATAGGTAAACAGATACCCATAGCTAAATAAAAAATTACAGCAGAGTTACAGGATTATTCAGTGAAGAGTAGCGAATGAAGTGGTGAATGGTAATAAATTTCAAAGACAAACCGATAGCATCAAATAACTAATATGAAAAAGAGTGATCAATTCATATATACTACGTATGCCTGGAAAGTTTATTATAGCATTCAATTATGTCTTTACATATTAACAATGGTCATTGTTATTTAAACGGTTATTACTTCATAAAAAATCATCTAATTCCAATGAAATGATCTAGATTAAATAATGCTTATGCTTTCTGAACTTGCCAATATTACAAAAAAGGATTCAGAATCATCACTTTTTCTCATGACTTAAAACTGTGTCTCTCTCCTTTTGTGTTTACACACACATACACATAAAATTTATTGTTTCCTATATGCATTAAATCAGTTAACATAGTCATTTTTAATTGATGTGGTTGAACTGAGTCAATGCTTAATTTATTTTCCAGAACAACATAAACAGTGGCTTTGAGAATTCATTAACAATCATATAAATTGAATCACTAAAATAAATTCAGAAAACAAAACCTAAGAAGAAAAAGGAAACTTTGATTTGATACATAAATAAGTGATTAGCAAGTTTTAAAATGTAAAACATGTACCGAATTGATTAGACTTGGAGCAAAATAAATAAAGTTCAATGATTTCATAACCTTTAATTCTACCAAAAGAACCATCTTAAGCTAGTATACAAATATTAAAATTATAATTGATTTGAATCAGCAAATTAATGGCATGAAATAAAAGGAACATTTGCCACTTTAGCAAAATATTTGTTGAACATAACGAAAAACTGATTTTATACAAAAGATGTTGATGAGGCATGACCAAAAGTTGTAATAAAGTGAAAATTAAGTTTAGATTCAAGCAAGATACATGTAAAGCAATTAATGCATTCTTAACATAATCTTCCATGACATAAATTTGAAGCAAATTCTAAGGAATTGGATATTACATAATTCATATTTGTTTATATCGTATACGGATGGATATAAAAATACGTAGCAAAGATAAACTGTCCAATTTAATTTTACAGGCATAATTGGTTCCAATTTTCAATTGAAATTAAAAAAAAGGATATCAAAATCAGTTAGAGAATAGAAAAAATTAATAGAATTGAATTAAAATAAATAAAAGACTTTGATTTTGTAAATTCCATTTCTGTTTAAAATATATAATTAAGCTAGCATACAAAACTTGTAAAAAAATAATTTTTTAGAAAAATGAATTAACAATAAAACTGAAATAGACCGAACTCTTTGGTTTCTTTATCTGTTGATAATTTTTAATTAAATTAAGCACATCAAAATTAGAGAAACTAAAGAAATAGAAGGAAAATAAAAGACTAATCATATATGATTTTCTTTGATCGATTTCTCTTTAAAAAGGCATGTAGCCAAAGAACTGATGTAATTCGACCTTAACAGTCAGTGGAAAGAGAAATAAATGTTACCCCATACCTTCATGCATCCATTATCCATAGCTGACTTTGCATCCAGAATAGTCATTCAGATTATAGAAATCAATGTACATGCAAAAATCATCAAATCAGTAGAAATCAATAAGAGGCTACATAAATCTAATCAAAGAACAAATAGATTCAATAGAGGCTGCACAAAATTAGTAAGATGCTAACTAATATGTAGTATAAGCATAGTAGAAGATCGTTATAGTCATCCTGATTAAAAATGCCATAAAATTAAGTGAAGTTGCGCAATGAATAGAAATTTAAATTCAAAATATAGTGAATCAAATTAAGCGGATAGTCGACCGTCGATCAACCCATAAGCGTTAAGCACACAATGAAGGTAGGGTAGGTGTTAGATCTGGGTTCTAGATGATAGGATTGTGAGGGTTGCTTGCATACCATGAGAATTTGTATGATTTTGTACTGTTGATTTTGAAATTTATTATGCTATTCAGTAATTACAACTTGCATATTCAGTAATCGTGATCTACTATGCTAAAGGGAACATCTAAGAGACCCTTTTTTTTCTCCTTTTCATTTTTAAGGGAAAATAACCCATAATAATTTTGTAGCAAGTTAGATATGTTTCATTAGAGAATTAAGTCTGCATAAGTGATTGCATCATTTATGCATGAGTTTGATTTTGTTCACCTTGTTTAGTGGTTTGTATTTATGTGGAGGGAAATAAAGGCTAAAATATATAACACGTGTTGAATGGGTGTGAACAAAATGAAACTCGTCAGTTCTTTTCTTTTCAAGATGATTCTGAGATTATAAAGCCTGTATCACCCATTAAAATTACTTTTTAATAAGTATTAACATTATGGTGTATCATTCACCTAGTGACTCAATTGACAGTAATTGGAAGTTCTATTCAGTTATAATTCTTGTCAACTTTATTTTTATCCTGCCTATATGTCATGTAAGTAGATTATAAATTGGCAACAAAATTAAATATTTGTAAATTCGAGTCCGATGTTTTCAATGAATAAAAGAATTTACGTGTTAAATATAATTTTTATAGCGAACACTCCTATTGTGCCGTGGACGGGGATATTAGTAATAGATGTCACGGCAGTAATATGTTTTAGCTGCAACCATTGAATATTTTGTGCATCAGCTATTAAGATTGAATTGTTATTTTAGACAAAATGTGCAATAAAATACAACTTGCATAAATGTCATGCAACACAAACATAGCTTGCATGCTAAAGCAACCATATAGTTAATGCATGCGAGTAAAGGTAAACCAAGTTTAGTAACAAATGAAATAATATTATAATAACATATAAATTAAATTCTATTATTATTATTTTTTTAAAATATTTAGCAAAGAAAATGCTCCAATAAAACCTATTTAGGCTGAACCATTAAAACAACCTAAATATACACATCTTTCATTTGACTGGACTAACATGAGTACACTAATTCCCGCAGAGGGAAATGTTTATTTATGCAAATTTAAGCTATTTTTACATTCTTGCAACTAACATAAAAAATTGTCATTCTAATATACAAATTAAGGGCCCAACCGTACAAATCATGGTAAATTATTGGTCATAGTTCAGATTGCAGGGGGTATTTATAGAAATTCAGAGCACATACAAATACTCAAAACAGTTGTGGAAATAAAGTATAGCCCATTGTCATAAACTTACATGTGTATAAAATATTTGCAGGTTAAAAGTAAGGAGTCTGTCAATAAGTTGTATACTACCACAACTATTCAACCATAGATGTAAAATATGTATGTCTCTGTGTTAAGGTGAACATATGCATGATATGCAATTAATCCTGAAGCATTAGCAAAATAATTTCTGTGAAAGTTAACAAAATAATTCACGATCGAAAACAAAATATATCACTGAGTATCATCAACAGAACATGATATGCAATTAATCATGAAGCATTAGTGTAAAAAATTGGAAAATATGAACAAAGCACACGTTTATTTAGAAAGATACCTCATAAGCATTGTTATGAAACTAAAGTAGCAAGAAAGGAGTAAAATCGCATTACATAATTTTATGATTATGAAGTTCCACCAAAAATACATACATACAAAACATGCATTTCTTACTGCGGAAAAAGCTTGATCTTCCTGCATAACATGACACCCCTTGGAGTGAAATATATTTGACACGCACCTTATCTAAATTCAAAGAGTCAATAAATATTGTTATGCCTTATCAAATCTAACTGTTGTTTTCTTAGATGATAAAGAAATATTACTTTTACATTATTTATATTAGGTACTTTTACAATGAGAGAAATAATGGGAGAATTTAAATTTAAAATCCACTCAAACTAAAGGGAAGATTATAAGATGCTTTTAATGTACTTAAATCTAGACCACTAAATATGCTGAAATACAACAGCAGTAGTAAATGAATTCTATGGAAAAATGCCGTACAGCAGTAAAAACGAAAAGGAAAAAAACAGATAAGTTAAAACATAGGTCTATATTAGTTTGATACTGGAAATATCTATGACTCAACCATATATAAAGTAACATAGGATTATTGGAAAATTCATATGAGAAAGAAAGAAAAAGTGACGACATATATTTTGTATTTTGTAAATTCAAAATCCTTTAAAAACAATCATTCTTTTCTTTTAGCAACATGGTGGGAAATATATACAATACAACATGTCCTTAACAAATCACTGCACTTACTTAAGCAAACATACTTAACAAATAACTACAAAATACACTGACACAACATATATACAATTAGATTTAGCCAAATCAATAGCCATGCGTGTATTGAATTTAAAACTGTAAGTTGTAAACAATATGTGAATTAGATAACATTTCAAGTTAAATACCACCGGTACAATGAAATTTTACATATTTTAGCTCACCTATAACTTCACCGTTTATAAATTATAAAATGAATCAATTAATGTAGTACACATGCATCAACAGCAACAGATACATCTACTGGCTGTATATATGGAACGGCGATTTGTTTGCATTAATTAGCTTTTATATTGCAATAAGATATCTGATACGTATTTCCAAATAAAAAGGTACGTCTTTCATTTGGACAAACTTAACTAACTTTTCTCACATTTCAATATATTTAATTTTTATATTCAGACATGATCAGAAAACTACAAACTGAGGCTCGTTGATTTCTTTCTAATTACATAGAGCTTCACACATATAACATTAACACCATGAGCATTAAATAATTTTTCGAGGAGACTTTCACCTTATTACATTGAAATCTTCAATAATTAACAACATATTACTTCATTCTATCCATAACCACACTCATTTTTCAAAATTTAGCAATTTTATGTTGATATTCCCTAGTTTAGCTGCTACAGGATACACAGTTATGTAAACTAATGCAGCACATATTTAAAACCACAACATTACTTGGAGATTAAAATCACATGAAAGTCGATAACATTTTGTCTATCAGCAGAATGAACATTTCCAAGTGTACAATTTATACCAACAAATCTCAGGCATGCTATGGTATGTATACTACTATTATCTTGAATTATTCAAGCTGCACATCACATAATAATCATTAAGTCATTAAAACATGTAAATCATTAAATCCTAGCACAGAAACATTATAACGGTGTCTGTTGATACTAAATTTAAATCAGTATGAGTACGTCAATGCAATTTGGGTTGCAGTATTGTGTTTGTATCATAATAGAAACAATTGTAACACTAAAGACTATATCAGCTCATTGATATCTGAAGGTACAACTGAAGGAGAATTGAAACAAAATAAGAAAAATATGCATTTCAAAAATAATAGATCTAGAACTTCCAATGAATTTAAACTGAACAAAGAGTACCTAAAATCGGTTGAGTTAAATTTTAACCGATAGAACTTAAAATCACATGCGATCATCGTTGAGTTTAGTCCTCGGTGATTCAACAGAATCGTTAATCGCTAACTGTCATTAATTAGCAATCTGTCGTTGCTGCTGCGTAGGGGAACAAAACATCAACAGAGTAAGAGGTAAAAGTAGATTTGAACTTAACAGATCGAAGCTAAAAAACGATCGAGCACCTGTGGTCGAAGTCTGATGGGCATAGGCGCAGCGATGGATGAGCGCAATCGTCGGTAAGTTATAATCTTCATCAGATGCTAACCGTAGTTAGCTGGTAATGGGCGTTGCTAGCGTGGAAGGTCTGGAAATAGATTGTTATTTTTAGGTTTGGAGTGAGAGGGAATGGAAAAGGGGAATTAGATTTATTACTGTTTAAGGAAGAGTGTGGAAAACGACGGGATGAGACTTACGAGAGAATGGTGAAGGCAAGGGTATTCTGGGTATTTCAAAAAGACGCGGTTGAAATCTATTCAAGGTATTCTCCTTATTAGTAGTAAAGATGAATAATTATTTTGAATATCATTAATTAAAATGGTTATTAATTTTCAAATAGCATTAATTGAAATAATTAATTAAATTCATATATCATTACTTAAAATGATTAATTAAATCCTAATCTCATTAATCAAAAAGATTAATTAATTTTAAACATCATTAATTAATCAATTTAAAACATCATTAATCAAAATGATTAATAAATTTTAAACATTTACTTTTGGGAAAATACAAGCTCAAGTTCAAGCACACACAACGGTTTAGGGATGATATTTAGTAAACGATGGTATATTGGAAATTGCTATACAACACTTAAATAGTTTAAATGGAATATCCAAATTAATTTCAATTAATTAGTGAAACAAATGAAACTATAATCCAAGAAATCAAAAAAAGTTTATATCATCATAGATACGATATAGCAAATTTGGATGTGAGTTAAACTATCATTTAAATGATTCTCTTTTATTATAATTAAGTTTTCTTAAATATTTATCCTTTAAATGTATTATCCTACTATTCCGATTATCATAAACAACTTTTTATTAAAAGTTTACTTTTAGCTTAACATTATTAAAAGATGACTTTTGACATAACCCTTTCGCCAAACACCTTTTAGTCAAACTGTGAAACTTAATTCACATGGGTTTCATTCTAAGATTTCCTAATTCCCATTTACTTGACCTATATCTTACTAAGGAAAATTCCTTCTGAACTACTCAACAATAGTTAATGCTCAAACTGGATGAGCATAACTAATCAAATCCTAAATGCTAACCTTGACATATTATCATTTCTAAATAATCAACTCAACCATACTATATTAGTTTTGAAAATCATTCTTAGATATATAATATATTCTTAGGTGAGACTATTTCATTTACCATTTTAAAACAATACTATATTGGTAGATGTGTTGAAGTTTTTAGGAATCCCTGTTGATAACGTTGATCAGACGCACCGACCAGAATTCATATACCACTCAATGGATCAAACAATACAATATAAAATAGTTTTATAGCACTAACAAATATGCACTCGATGTAAATTTATACTCTCAAACTTATTCTTGGATTTTACTAATCCTATTCTTAGAGAGCCACTAGGGCTTAGGGGTTCGCTAAACCTAATCTATGATACCATCTATGATGACCCACCTTTCGGATCCCTATGAACGACGCTTAGTACATTCTCAGTATTAATGTGCTATTGCCTAAGCATCCAAAAGATAAGTTGTCTAGGGCTAAAATAAATAATAGAACAAGACATAATAGATAAACATCGCATCGGAATGGTTACATGTAATATAAAATGATATAGTACAAAAGGTTACTCCTTATAAGGGGTTATTAGAGTTATAAAAAAAATACTACATCTAATCGACTAATTGCCATACATTCTGACTTTTCAATTTTAAGATACAAAATACACCTACATAATCATACAGTGGAAATAAATAACTAGATAAATAAGGAGCTGCCTGCTCGATCACCATCTTTATAGAGCTCCAAAGAAAACCTGTTATGCTCGAACTACCCAAATATAATTGAGTACCCAAGAGTCCGGGGAAATTAAACAACTCTGGTCAGATAAAATATTTGGTATGAGTAAAACTATGAAACAAATGAGGTGTATTTAAACAACAATTTGTGGGACCAAGCCGCTAACGCGGAACTAGTTTTCTCTCACATAAACAACAACCAAAAATAAAAAAATGAAAATGAACAATAATGAACAAATCCAAACATAGATGATGGGTACAATTAGTATAACATTCAGATTTGAAAGGATGGAAATAGTCTGAATAAAAATCAAAACTGGATAGAATGGATAAAACAAGACAATGGTCCAAACTCGATAGAATGGACTAAACATGATAACTGTCCAAACTTGATAGAATGGAAAAACCCATTAATTGAACACCACGAAGATTGGTTAACTCTTCCTGTTGTAATAAGAGAACGCAGATTCAAAGGTTCGAATCAAATAAAGAAAGGAAATTTTCCAACAATGACTAGGAAGGTGCATCACCTTGAAGTATACCTCTAGTAGTATACTTCTAAGAAGCTCATATCTTCCATGAAACTTCTCGGACAATACCAAGTTGAATCCCCGCCAAACCTTACCGAGTATCCGAATTTTTCACATCTAAATCTTAACTGTTTTTCACGTGACGGCACATAAAAAACTAGATGAGATGTGAAGATATCCTAATGGGAGCAACCCTACATAACTTGCTTTCCTCTCGCGCTTCAAGTTTAGTCATTTTTGACAAAAGATAAAAAGCTCAACGGAGCAACACATCATCTTCGACTGACGATAATAAAGAAGCTGAGGTAACCGATAGTTGAGAAACCAACTATCAAGGATATAAAATGATCGTATATGGAAATTAAGCCTTGTGTACTTATCTCCACTCATCGAATTCCAACTTGTACTATTTCTTGGTTGAAAATAATACCGAACAAGTCAAGATAGTTTTATCTCAAAGTCAAGTCTCATGATTATTCTTAACTTTCGAAATAGCGACGAGTCTACTTCTTTGACATTTAGTACTAGGTACAAATAAAGCATTCCCATATAAGTGAATCACTTTCTGAAAACTAATTCATTTCCATAACGAATCAAACTTTAAAAAAAAACCCAAATCCATGCTTGGCCTTACATTACAAATATTAGCTTTAAAACATTTTGTTAAAAGAGTTTACTAACTTCAAAAAATCAATTTGAAACGGATTAGTAACTTAAAATATCCTCATTACATTGATAGTTAACATTAAACTTCATCACACAAATTTGATTTTAATTTAACTTCAAAGGTCTTTAAATAGTAAAAAGGGTAAATGTGATGCCCCACCTCTATACCCACGCTAGACAAGAACATTACGGTGAATGCTGTCAACTGGCACGGAGAATAAGGCTATTGAGGAGCGACCATCCATGTAATTGCTTTGTGCGAGCACCGATATGTCAGATAGTAAAACATGCATTTTATTTCAAGAGGAAATCCGACATACCGATACAAACTCAAAGCTACTACACAGTGGCTATATAGATCCTTCGGAAACAAATATAGAAATACGCATAACGTAAATCAGTCACAGATAATTCATATCACAAAGGCGGAAGAAGATATGAATATATAATTAACACATGGAAGTGTATATCAGAGTAGTGGTCTAAAAAGATCCACAATAATACAAAAGAATAGCAACACGTGCTATACAAAAGAATACAACTATGAGCCTATATCTCAAGTGTATACAACAAAATAAACTACTAATCTAAGTAGTTTGCCAAAAGTCAGAGTAATGAATCTCTGGGGAGAAGTCAAGCAGAAGCACCTGTAACATCTAGGTCTGACCCGAGTATTACTTAATAAGAAAATAATAAACGGATCAGTCTAACTATAAATATCAGACGAAACGATATAGAATAAGAGATATGACTAAACACACAATAATCACAATGCCAAGCTGTGATATATATAAGTAGTTGAAAATCATCAAGGGATTAATCAATGTCACAAAATCTACACAAGAATCAAAGAAATGTCATACTCCTTATTTCGTTCATCAAACCACAATTATTGACGATTATATCAATGTCAATCACAAAAGTCAATGACACACAAATTCACCAATGCACAAATATTGATAAAACTTATCAATAGAAATCACGAAAATTGGTGAAGCATAAATTCTAGAAATCATCTCAAGAAATCCAGTCAATGACACACGAATTCACCTATGCACAAAAATTGATAAATCATATCAATAGAAATCACAAAAATAGGTGAAGAAGAAAATTCCAGAATTCGACACACGAAATCCAGAAATCACATAAAATAGGGGGGAGGCCTATCACACGAACGGGAGCATGAAAACTCACCAACATATGTATCACACGAACGAAACGCTATCTCATGGTAGCTAGCCATTAATTTTTGACACACGAACGACCCGAAGACCATGGGGCGCTACCCCACATATGTGAGTTGAAACTCACACAAACAGGGTTTAGTCTCCCTCGTAGACAAAGAGACATCGCACATTGCTAGTCTAAATCACAAAAATGATCGTCATGATCATCAAGAAGTGTCAATTACAGTAAGCTAGTAAATATATGAGCTTAGCTTCATGTCCCATAACCACTAGCTTAACTTAAATATTTACGAACAAATTGTAGATCTCCACTAGAAAATTGTCACAAGAGATTCAATCGAACAAGTCCAAGAATTAACCGGCGAAGTAAACGCAAGCGTTTCATACCACTTGTTTTACTAAGCCGTTTAATTAGATTTCTCATACGAGTGAGGTAAAGGTTTGTATATACTAATAGATTGGAAAATGGTTTTATAAACGAATTTGGTATTAAAATAGAATTGAAATTGTTTGAGGAAAGAGTTTTGATATTTACTACTAGTATTGAAACCTTTATATTTTTAAAGTGACAAAACACGAAAATGATTGTAGAACAATCAACCACCAAAATTCACATTCAAAGACGTGAATAAAAATCCAAAGAAATCGATCCGAATCCATCAAAATGGGTATTCCCAAAAATTCCAAGAATAAAAGTCATTAAAGTCGTAGCAACAAACAAGTGGGAAATAACACGAATCGATGGAATTTGAAAACCAAGCAAAAATATGCACGAATATGCACAATTAGGCAAATAGGTGCAGGTCAGTCGACTGACTAAAAGGTCTAGTCGACTGGACCAGAGGCATGGAAAAATAATTTCCTGCAGTCAGTCGACTGACCTAAAAATCCAGTCGACTGAATGCAGGGAAAACAGAGGACCCGAGCCTCTGTTAGTGCCTTCGGAATGCCTATGTGCTACAGCCAGTCGGCTGACGAAAAGGTCCAGTCGACTGACTGGCATCAAGGTTGCTTTCCAGCCCATAAAATGAAGATGCAATCTTCATCAAAATGCAATCGAGCGAGCACGGTCACTAGGGGTTTATGCAAATCGACTACCCGACCCTTTAAGCTCTTCAATGCCTCACCAAAAACAAGTTCAAACAACAAAGCTATGATTTTTGAAGATTTGAACTCAAAACACTAAAAATTTGGAATGTTCATAAAACCTATCCAAATCAAAATCAAATACACATGAATATGTGTTAGGAATTTATTCCTAACAATCGAAGATAATTCATAGACATAGATGTGAGATAAAAATCTCACCTTTGAACCCAAACGATTGAAGAAGATGCTTGAAAGCAAAGGAGAATCAACCACTCTTCAAATGCAACTCAAGAAGCTTGATTCTACGCTTTTAAAAGAAGAACATTCCCAAAGTTAGGTTCAGGAATTTCTGAAATTGATAAGAGATTGAGTTGGAGAAGAAGAAGAGAAGCTTACCAATGAGTTCTTCTATTAGTTTGGAGCTAGAACTTGATTTGCAAAAGAAAACTAGGGCTTGAGTTTTAATTTCTCATCTCTCCCACCATTGTTGCTAAAGCTTGAGTATTAGGAATTGGAAATGAAGTAAATGAGGAGGAGAGGGGTTGGGACTGAATACATAAGTGGGCTCAGCCCAAATCAAAACCCTAAGTGAAAAAGTAGCAAAAATCAACTTTCTCCAAACATATCGAAGCTTATAGTCAAAAAGGTCGCAAACGGCATTTTAAACTCAATGGGAGTGGTCCCGAGTCCTAATTCGACCGTATGCAAAAAGTAGCTTTTCGGACTAAATTCCGAGTATCAAAAAAAATAAAAAAAATGTTTAAATAAAATATTTAAATATAACATCAACAAATATGCGGGTTGTTACAGTAAACCACTTTTAAACCTTATTAGTTCAATTAATTAGCAATAATTTATTAAATTAATAAATAATTAATTATCAACAAAGTCAAAACATCCTTGTTACTTTGATAACTTCACTTTCAAACTTTATAAATTAAGTTGATTAATTAACTCCAATGACCTTTAATTAAAAAGGATAAATCGCCTTGAAAACATCAATAATTTAATTAATTAATAATATTTAAATATAATTAATTAAATTAATTAATAATTTAATATCAATATTTTAAACGATTAATCAATTTAAACCATCATCAAGGAAAGATTAATTAATGTTAAAACAAGTTGATTTCCTTATAAAGTCATTAATTAAAAAGTTTGTTAATTTTAAAACATCATTAATTGATTAATTAATTAATTTTAATCCAACATTTTCAAAAAATTAATTATCATTAAACATCTAAAATAAAATGATTAATTAAATATAAAACATCATTAACTAAGTAATTAGTTAAATTTAAAACACATCATTAATAAGTTAATAAGTTAACCTTAATCCTTATTAATTAAATAATTAGTTAAACTAAATAATCATTATTATAATAATAACTATTTTTGAAAACATCATTAATCAAAATCTTGTTTAACTTGTAAAACAATTCCAAGCATGAAGATGAAACCAAATGTTTTGATAAGAAGTGATTTTCCAAAAGTGCCGATAGCGACTACCGCTATACGGCTAGTTCGGCAAAAAAGTTAGTGATATTATAAACACAAATAAACATCATATAGTAATGGTTTAAGCATACATACAACTAGCATTCATAGACAATACACATGAACATGAATATAATTCAAGATTTTTTGGTTTTTGAGAGTAAAATTTTTACTTACTAACTAGTTTGCTAACTAACATTTACTTAACATGTTTGCATCCGTCACACATATACATTTTCAAACCAAACACAAACAAGTTCACATCATATCTAAACTAAGCAAGAAATATATATCACAATATGACTAAAGAAAAATATTTTCCAAAAAAAATTAAGAGTTTTACTCACCGAAAGCTATCCAACCTTTGCTAACTTAGGGTATGACCTAGCACTTCCATTCCTAAGCAGAAGATGGAGTCTTGGACTGTTAATGCACTAGTTAGGCTTGGCCTTGAAAGAAGAAGGAAGTGCAACTTGTTTTCGTAAGGTGGAGTGACTTTGGATAATCATCGAACTCTCAAAAATGAAAATGAAAATAAATCATTTTACAATGGGTTTTTGGACTACATACACTCAGATTTTGTAAAAGCGGTAAAGAGAAAAGTTTTATAAAATTATTTTCTTTACAATTTCAAAAAAAATTCCCTCGGTTACATTTAGTTCTGAAGAAGACATGATCAAAAGAGGAAGGACTATTTTTGGACTTGAAATTCTAGATCCGAAAATGCTTTATAAAGAAACAAGCTTTGGACATGGTTAAGTTTAAAATTATAAGAAGTGTTATAAATAAAGTTGTAGCCACTGGAATTTAATACGGTTTGAAAAAAAGAAATTCTCCCTTCGATTAAGTTTTAGAAAGAGATGTAAAAGAGGTGAAATTGAAGAAGTGAAATGGGTATTTATAAGCAAGTGAAAATGTAAATTACCTAAACACCCCATGTCCTTAACCCTCCACATTGTTTTGCCATATCAACACCCTCCACTACACATGCAATTTTAGCCTCCACCTTGTCCCCCTCATGTCAAAGAAAACATGTTTACACACGATTTGTACTTAGTTGCCCAAATTTCAAATCATGTCTCTTAAGGAATCTTTTAGTATATACATGTATAAACCGAAGTATACATACCATGTATATAACAGTATGTCCTAACTAATTTACATTCTTAACCATTTAAATGTTATTTCAAACATAAACAAGGCTCACAGCATTTCAAACTTTTATACGATGAAACGTTGAAAATTCAAAAAATAGTTTCTAATCACATTTCCTATTCTCCATCGAACTAAATATTATTGTAAGTTAAAATTTTAAACTATTTTACCTTCAATATTTATTATTTAAAAGTGTTTTTATTTTAGTTATAAAAAATACTATTTGAATATTTAAAATTAATTAAATATTCAAAAATTAGTGTACTGAAATTATGGGTCGTTATATAAATAGTCAAATGGGTTTTCCATAATTTAGTTAATATGTCATTGGGTTCCCTATTCACTTGGCGTTACTCAAATATAATCGACAATGGAACCCCTTAGATTTAAAAACATTCTTTAAAAGAGATTTGCTTTAAAAGACAAAACTAGTCTTTAAAAATAATGTAGTTCAAGATTTAAAACTTTTATTTAAAAATTAAATAACATTTGCACTCTTTATTTAAAATAATTAAACCTTAATTAAGTCTTAATTAAACCTTTTAATTAAATCTTAACTTAATTATAAATTAATAAATTATTAAACCTTTTGATAAATAAAAAATAATTAAAATTTTATCTTTATTTAAAAATTAAATAATAATTAATCCTTAATTAATTAACTAATTATAATTAACTTACTTGATTAATACTTAAGTACTAATTACCTTATTAACTAATTAGTAAGTACAAATTAATTTAGTTAATTAATTACTTACTCATTAAATAAATAATTAAATAACAATAATTACTTCCATAATCAAAATAAGTTTTAAAAAAAAATTAAAAAATATTCTTAAGTAAAAGCGTCTTAAATTAGCAAAAATAGTTCGTTTTTACGAACTGCCTCTATACCGACTATCACTATATAACCCATAAATTTCAAAACTTGTTTTATATTTCAAATCACTTTCGAAACTCTATTTTTATGTTTTGACTTACTTTAACCCACTTACTAACTTAGAAAAAGTTTTGCATTTAAAGGTATAGTTTTAAAACCCTTTATACAACCTTTTTAATTAACACTTAAGTATCTAGTTTAAGCAAGGGATTTTCTATGTCTCTTATCCAAGTTTAAATGCTAACTTTCTTAGCATACATGGCACAATGTACATCTCCGCCATATAACTTACATAAGCAAGATCACAATGCTTATTTCAAACTTTGATTCCTATGTTAAACTAAACATCACATCATAGCATATATGCATACATACTAATGAACATCAATATCCAACCAAACAAGCAATGATTTTTAATAACAAAGTATGCATTAAATTGAACTTAGAAACTTTAAATAAAATAATGTTCTTTTACTCATCAGTAGCTATTCAAAGTAACCCAAATTTCCACAAAAATTTGGCTATGAATTAAACATAGCTTAGCTTTTGGAAAAATGAGATTTTGGAGTTCCTTGGCGCCGAAGTATTTTTGACCATGATGGAGGCAAGGCTTGGCCTTGGGTTGTGGAGGTGAGTTTAGACTTTCTTTAAGAAGAAAAGGTGTAGGAATGGAAGGATGAGTTTTTAAACAATGTTTTTAAGGATTATAAGTGATAAAACTTAGTTTTTCAAAAATTAGAATGTCATAGAAGCCATGGAAGTTTTAAAGAAGTATGAATTGATCTTTTGAAAAAGAATCATAAATGAAAAATGAGGAGGAAAAAAGGAAAAATTGTTTTATTCAAAGTAGATAAACTAAATTACCAAAATGATCTTAAGTACAAACCCTCCACTCAAAAGCTCCCATATCACCATGCATATCCACCACCTTACTTAATGTTTAGTGATGTGATGCTTACTTTTTCACATCTTTCCAATATTTAATTTACTTTTTGGGGATGTGACATTTGCTTTTCATTTTTATTTTAAATTATGAAAATCAAAAGTCACTTCTTACATTTATTTACTAAACCAAATGTATATTACCACATATAATCCAAATTTATTTTTATAAGTATGTGAATATATATACTGAAGAGTTCGTAACTTTTCTGATAACTTTTAAGCGACGAAAGGTCGAAAAACGATTTTCGATCAGATTTTCGATTTTTCCTCAAGCTAATATTTTTGTAAACATATGGTTGTAGTGGCCCAGTGGTTAAGACATAGTGGAGTTGCTACATATGGTTGTAGTGGCACCGGTTCGAATCCCAGCGGCCACAATAATGAGACGTAGTGCACGACCACTTATAAAACTGGCTAACCGAAGGCCAGGGCAAACATAGTTTCCTTGGTCCCAAAGTTTTGTCAAGTTCTAGTGGTCCAGTGGTTAAGACATAGTGAAGTTGCTACATATGGTTGTAGCGGCACCGGTTCGAATCCCAGCGGCCACAATAATGAGACATAGTGCACGGCCACTTATAAAACCGGTTAACCGAAGGCCAGGGCAAACATAGTTTCCTTGGTCCCAAAGTTTTGTCAAGTTCTAGTGGTCCAGTGGTTAAGACATAGTGGAGTTTCTACATATGGTTGTAGTGGCACCGATTCGAATCCCAGCGGCCACAATAACGAGACATAGTGCACGGCCACTTATAAAACCGGCTAACCGAAGGCCAGGGCAAACATAGTTTCGTTGGTCCCAAAGTTTTGTCAAGTTCTAGTGGTCCAATGGTTAAGACATAGTGGAGTTGCTACATATGGTTGTAGTGGAACCGGTTCGAATCCTAACGGCCACAATAATGAGACATAGTGCACGGCCACTTATAAAACCAGCTAACCGAAGGCCAGGGCAAACATAGTTTCCTTGGTCCCAAAGTTTGCAAAAAGTTTTCATGTCTTCTCTCCCGTCAACCCTTCCCATCCCCCCTCCCTTACCTTCAACTGTTCGCGTCCTTCCTGTCAATATCCCTACTGTCCTTTCTTCGTCCCCCTCTTCTGACCGGCCTCTTCCTCTTGTTCCTCCTCCTCCTGACCTGACATCTACCTTGCCCTCCTCTTCCTCTTCTCTTCCTCCTGGTGATCATTTTCCTCCTCTGCTTCCTTGTCCTCAACCACGTTCATCCATTCCTCCTCCTCCATCAGCTATCCCTTCTTCTTCTTGGTCCTCACTTTTCACAGCAAAGCCCAGGAATTCAGGGACTTATGTGGCTATTCATTTTGATCTTCATTATTCGGGTACTCCTCTTTCTCCCCCTGTGGAGATTATTAATGAGGGAGTTAAGTCTTGGTCTGACTGTTTAGTAGGTTTTTCCTTGCTGGAACTGTTAATTTTATGGCAGTTAAAGCCTTCCTTGATAAGGTTTGCAAACTTAAAGGCTCTTATGAGATATATTTTGATAAGATTAATTACTACTTCAAATTCTCTAATGACGAAGACAAGCTGACTATCCTAAAGAAAGATCCTCTGTTCATTCGTGGACAAATGTTTACCATTTCGAAATGGAACCCTACCTTTGCTTCTGCTCAAGCAGCGGTTAGAACTGTTCCTGTTTGGGTTCATCTACATAGAATCCCGATATTTACGTGGACTCTTCTTGGCATCAATTGGTTGGCGTGTCATATAGGAAGACTAATATGCTTTGATGAAAATACGGAGAAACTGAAAAGATTTGAGTATGCGAAATGCCTAATTGAGATTTCTCCTGAGAGAGAGCTTCCTAATAGTTTATCTGTCGGTGATGGTTCTTGCCCTGATGTTCTTCTTGATTATGCCTGGAAGCCTCTTATTTGTTCTCATTGTAAAATATTTGGACATGCTACAGTTGACTGTGAAAAAATTATTTCCTCTGGTAAATCTGACGAAATGGCCAGTAAGAGATCGTTTGATCAAGTTGAGAATGGTGACAAGAATTTAGACAAGACTGGACCAGCAATTTTACATAAAAGAAGCGTGCAGGTCAAGGGTAAAAGGAAATTAAAACCTCTTCAGAAATTATGGAAAAGGGTGAATAAGAATGATAGTGAGAATACTACAATTCATTCTGTTGATTTGGTGCAACAGGCTCTTGTGGATCTAGTTGTGACATCCCCCAAGGTGAAGTCAGTGGAAATGAATCTCTCTGTAGTTCTTGTTGATGATAATTCTCAACCTGAATTGATTGTGATGGTTCCCCCTTCCCACCTAAGCGATCCGGGTGTAGTTGCTTGTAATGTTGGATCAAATGCGGTAGTCAATGAAACTCTTCCTTTATCTAATCCTATTTCTTCTTTTCAATCTGTTTCAAGGCGTGTAGTGGATAACCTTCAGATTTTTGATGGTGTATCTACTCATAGTAACTTTTCTATACTTCGCACCTTATCTGAAGAGTTTGATGAGGATACTGAGGTCATCATAACTCATATTGATCATAGTATCATCTCAAAAAGCAATCAAATTCCTACATCCCCTGTTACTATCAATACTAGCAACTTGAACGTGCACAATGATATGCATAGTGCTGTGCACAATACTGCTCATCTTCCTGTCCAACCTCCTATCATTCTTCCTCAAGCTCCTTCCAATTCTCCTTATTCATCATTATCTCTTCCAAATCAAGTCTTTTCTGACATTATCTCTATCCAAACAAGCAATTCACCTCAATCTCCTTCTTCCTTGCAATCATTACCGGAATGCTCAGTCTCTTCCATTCAAAATAAAAGGGGAAGGCCTAGAAAGTCTTTCAAAAATAATACTACTGACCTTGATAAGGGAATTCAGTACTCCATTGACCAAATTTCCCCTTCAATGCCAATCTCATCATATCTTAACATTTCTTCATCTGGTGTTAGAACCAGAGCCAAATCTCAATCTGTTTTATGATTGATAGAATAGCATTCTGGAACATAAGGGGTGCTCACTCCTTGTCAAAACAACTGGAAATTAAAAACTTCACATCTTCGTTCAAAATTCAAATAATGGCGATTGCTGAAACAAAATTAAGTCATATCAAAACCCTCAAAGCCTCTCAAATCATTAATAGTGACTGGAATTCTATTCACAATCTTTCTCAAGCTCCTTATGGCAGATTGTTAATTCTTTGGAATCCTACCATTTTCTCTATTACTCCCCTCTGTGTTCACAGACAATATATTCACTCTATGATCTCCCACATTCCTTCTTCCACCAGTTTCCACATGACATTTATATATGCGGAAAACAATTGTATGCAAAGACAATCCTTTCTTGACTCTCTTCCCTCTATTCAAACTTCTACTATTCCTTGGTTATGTATTGGAGATTGGAACTGTATGCAGTATTCTACTGACAAGTTTGGTGGTTCTCCAATTACATATCAACAGACTAGACCCCTCAACAAGGCTATATTTGATTCAAATCTCCTTCCTATTGCTGCCAGTGGTTGTCCCTATACTTGGAATAACTCCAGCAAAACTGGCAAGCTCACTTTTTGTAAACTTGATAGATCTTATCAAAACTTTTCTTATGTTCTTGTCTGGCCTAAACTTAACTGCATCATTCCTCCTCCTTCTCTTTCTGACCACTCTCCTCTTATCTTAGACTGGGGAAAAGCTTATGAGAGAAGACTTCCCTCATTTTCATTTTTTAATAATTGGACAATGCATCAGGACTTTATGAAAATTGTTACTAACAGTTGGTCAACTAAAGTCTATGGTAATCCTATGTACATTTTGCAGGCTAAGCTCAGGAATTTGAAAGATATTCTCAAACCTTTGGCTAAAGACAAATTTGGAAATGGTAACAATCTATCTCATTCTGTTCGAGCTAATTTACTTAAAGTTCAAAAGGATATTCTGGTATGTTTGGACCAGTCTTTGCTTGCTAACCTTGTATCTCAGGAGAAGTCTTTAAACATTCTCCTTGCGAATACCCTTGTGGAAGAAAATAAGATGGCTTACCAAAAAGAAAAAATCAAGTGGAGCATCCATGGTGACAAAAACACTGCATTTTTTCATGAATCTTTAAGAACCAACAGTACTGCAGCAAATTTTTCCAACCTCCTTGATAAGAATGATGTGCTGTGTTCTTCTTCTGATGATATGCAAAATGGTTTTTTGGATTATTTTCAAGATATTCTTGCTTCCCCCATCAACCCTCATTTTAACAGTCATTTATTTGATAACATCTCCATTCCTGCCTTACCTCACCAGGCTTCCAATTTTCTTATACATGAAATTAGTGATGAAGAAATAAAAGAGAATATATTTGCTATGAATGATACTAGTTCTCCTGGACCAGATGGCTTTAATGCCCATTTTTACAAAGTTGCTTGGTCTATTATTGGCTCTGATGTAATTAAGGCAATTAAGAACTTCTTCATGCACAGTAAAATGATTTCTGGAATTAATTCCACCAAGATTACTCTTATTCCAAAATCTGACCAGCCTTCTTCTGTTTCTCAATTCAGACCCATTGCCTGCTGCAACGTTATTTATAAGTGCATCTCAAAGATTATGGCCACTAGGATGAAGTCTGTTCTCCTAGAAATTATATCTTCCAATCAGAATGCTTTTCTTCCACCCGGAGACATTACTGATAACATTCTTCTCGCTGCTGAATTGTTGAAAGGTTATGATAGGCTAAATATTTCAAAAAGATGTGTGCTCAAACTTGACATTCAAAAAGCTTATGATACACTCCAATGGAAGTCTATTCTTCACAAGATGAACTTCCCAATCCCATTCCTTTCATGGTACACATGTGTTTCCACTGTTAAATACTCTTTAAGTTTTAATGGCAATTTATTTGGCTACTTCCAAGGTACTAGGGGAATTAGACAAGGTGACCCCTTGTCTCCTTACATATTTGTTTGTATCATGGAATTATTCACATCCCTCACGAAGAAGTACTTGGCTATGAAGATTATTGAATATCACCCCTTATGAAAAAATACGGGAATCTCCTCATTGTTGTTTGCTGATTACCTACTTCTTTTCACCAAACCTACCTACAAATCAATTCATGGACTTCTTCTTATTTTGGATGATTTCAAGTCTCTTACTGGTCTTAGTATTAATAGCAACAAATCCAAAATTAGGATTGCTGGAATCACTAACTCTGAAAAATGGCATATCTACAGTTTGTCTGGGCTCAATCCAATACATTACAATGATGACTACTTGGGTGCTCCTATGTTTTCATCTAAAGTCAAGACCAGCCAATGTATCAAACTTTATGAAAAAATAACTGCTAAAATTTCTTCATGGCCTATCTCTAAGTGCTCTATGGCTGGTAGGCTAGTTATTGTCAAATCTATAGCCACTTCCATGTGCCTTTACTATGCGAGAATCTTCATTTTGCCTGCCAAATTAATCTCCATGATTAACTCTGCCCTTAAACACTTTCTTTGGCATGGTAATCCTTTTTCCAAAAAGGCTATTCCTATTGCATTCAATAAGATTTGCACTCCTCTTATATATGGTGGTCTTGGTATCATGAACATTAAGCAATGGAATAGAGCTGCTATCTCGAGGCATATAGATAGGATTTATACTTTTGATAATAATTTATGGGCTTTTTGGGTGAGGATGAATTTAATCAAAAACAATCATTTTTGGTCTATGCCTATTCCTGTGGATTGTAGTTGGTCTTGGAGGAACATTCTTAGGTTAAGAATGGTTTTTATTCATATTTTTCAAGCTAGTCTTCTTCATATGAATAAAATATGTTTCTGGTTTGATCCTTGGTCTGATCAGGGTCTCATTCTTGCTGATTTGATTTTCTACAACATCAGAACCATGACTGGTATTTCTGAGCAAGCTAGTATTTCCTCTATTTGGTCTGAAGGTGCGTTGCTTCTGCCTTCATCTAGTTTTACCCCTGTCAGGGCCTGCTGGGAAAATATACGAGCTAAATCCTATTCATGTAATGATTTTCATGCTAAGTGGTGTCATAAGCCTCATCAAATTAGTTTAGTCTACTTCAATATGCAACCTCCCTCTCAATATGCTATCTTTCCTTGGCACTCTAGAGTGTGGAATCATGGTTCTATTCCTAAAGAGAATTTACTGCTTTGGAAGATTATTAATAATGGGTTACACACGCTTGATAAAGTTAAGGTGATGGGTACTATTCTGGTTAATACTTGCCTCCTCTGCCATAATTTCAAGGAGACCGTCCACCACCTATTTTTTGAATGTGAATTTACCTTCTTCATTTGGGATTCCTATATGCAGATGATAAATTTTCCTAACCCGATCAGAGACTCTAAAATGGAATGGTTTAGCATCTTCAAGGCTACCAGATGGAAATCGCATAAAAGTTCAATGCTGCTGCGTGTTTTGAAAAAGTGTCTGACTGTTATTTGGATGGAGAGGAATAATAGGGTGTTTTCAAGTGTTTCTACTTCGAAGCATTTACTTGTCAACTCCATCTTTTGTAATTTTAGTCAGTAGTATTTTTGTTGATGTATTTTCTTTCTTCTGATCTTATGGTTTGCCATGGATCGATGTAATTCTTTTTTCTAATATATGGTAGGGGCCATTTGACCCCGTTGGCTTTGCCAAAATATTTTTGTAAAAAAAATTTGAAAAATATTTCACCATCGTTATTTATTATTTAAAAGAATCTTATTTTAATTATAAAATATATTATTTGAATATTTAAAATCAGTTAAATATTCGCAAATCAAAGTGGTGGAATTCTAGGTTGTTACACTCTCCCCCTCTTAAAAGAATTTCATCTCTGAAATTTTACCACAAACGAACCCAGAAAACCAACTATCTCAAAAATATCTAACACTATTTAGATGTAACTCTTCATGCAAAAACTGTTATGAAATAAATCTACATGCAACCAAAAGCAATCTAATAGGCATACACAATAAAATAAAGAGAATATTCCATAATAAATGTTATGCATCCAATATTTTAAATAGAAAATTTTAGAACTAAATGTCTAGGTTTTATTTTCAAAATTTCTTCAAAGGGAAATATATCAAAACCAAAATCAATAATGATAAGGAGAGGACTCTTCTTACTAGGGCATGGTATAACTCTAGAATTAAAACAACATGGAGCATCCAGTGATATTCTGTTTCCTCCTAATCAACAACTAGGGCAATAAAATATACCTTTCATGTCTCTCAAGTTGTAAAACCCCCAATTGCCCAAATTTAGCCAATACAAAACATTTGAAAAACCATTCCAAATATGTCCTTTGCAAACGTTTTGAAACAACAATACCTTACCCAAAAAATTTCAAAATAATTTTTTTATTCTTTCTTTCACAAATTCTTTCTCAAATTTTCTTTTTCAAAAGCACCTAGGTTTAAGTCCTAATAAACAATAATTCAAAAACCTTGATTTCTTAATTACACCAATCTTTCTCAATCCTTTATATTTTCTATCTAGTATTTTATTTAATACTAAAATTATTTATGAATTTTTTCATAAATTTTTCACCTAAGTTTATAAATAATTTGTAAATACATTTCTTTATAAAACATCAAATAAAAACTTACTTCACTCTATTTACTTGTATAATACCGTCTAGGTCCTAAAAATATTTACAAAATGTCAATTTCAATTAATTTATTATTTATTATCTATTTTTATTTTCTAATTCAAATGAAGGCCCAAACAAATTATAGGTCTTTAAAACTGAGTCAACCCTTTAACTTAGGGTGTGCTAAGGGAAGATACTTATAGGTTGGCCCAAAAACAACAAATAACTCACACCACTTAAATGTTTAACCAAAAGCTATGGTTTTAATAAAACAATGTCTATTAAACCTCCCTTTCTATTTTAACCTACTTTAAAATTTGAGTCAAAATATCTCTTTTATATTCAAGAGTTTTGAATTATTATTTATCGAATTATTATGGTACCAAAGTTGCTTTTTTATTTTAAAATCAATCCCCCTCTAAGGTAACCTAAAAATTAAATACTCGGTTTTATTTCAAAAGTCCTTTTTGAAAACATACTACATATATTTCTTTACAAAATAACTTTGATCGATTAATTTACTAAAACTCACTTTTGATTTGTTCGGATTTGAACTCATTTCGATCGCAAATGATAAAGAGAATAATTTACTGAGTACACCACAATGCACGCCTAAGAAAACATTTGATCAACATTTAAAAGATTATTTAGCCTACCCCAAAACTAATCGAAATGTTTTCCTTTGAATTACTCCAAAGAAAATGCATTTCACTTAAAATTTCATTCAAAAAATTCTAATTAAAAATACTTTCAAGTAATATTTTTCTCTAAATCTTTTTGAAATTATTTTCAAAAAAGTCCCGGATTTAGATTCAGAAAATAGTTTTTAAAACACATTTTATAAATCAAATTTATATAAAATTACCTTCATACAAAATCATTTTATATTATAATAACTCTCTTGGATTGTAATAAAATTTCCTAAGTATTTATTCTCTAAATGTCTTATCTTATCATATAG
Source organism: Allium cepa (assembly GCA_030765085.1). Taxonomy (NCBI): domain Eukaryota; kingdom Viridiplantae; phylum Streptophyta; class Magnoliopsida; order Asparagales; family Amaryllidaceae; genus Allium; species Allium cepa. Next base: position 899,480,925 of record CM060935.1, on the reverse strand, counting down.
AGTATTTTAAATAACCTTCATTAAAAGTTTGCTTTTAATCTAACATTATAATCGAACGCCTTACACATAAATTATGAAACTTGATTCATACGGAGTTCATTTCTAATCAAAACAACAAATGATCAAAAAAAGGTGAGCACGGATAATCAGTAATCAACAAATGATAATCAACGCTTCTAACATAATCAAAATGACTTATCAACAATAGTGATAATAAATAAATATTATCACTTTCAAACAAAAAATACACTCTATAACTATATAAAATTTTAAAAATTATTCCTTTTTATATATAAAATAGAGGTAAAATATTTCATTTACCAAATTTTTTAAAAAATCAATATTGTATTTGTTTGCCTTGTTCAAGTGTTTAGAAATCTCTATCGACACCGTAGCATCCCACATCTCGATCATAATTCATAAACTACTCAATAGATCAATCAAAAAATACATTTTTATTGCATTAACAAATACATTCTCATATGTAATACTCTCAAACTCATTCGAGGTATCACTTATCCCATCTATAATAAGCCATACCCTACCACAGCAAAGGTTCTCGCTTAACCTTCAGCTCTGACACCAAATATGATGACTCGCCTTTTGACATTCGAAAGGCGATACTAAATACATCCATAGTATTCAAATATTAAACATACAATCATCAAAAAAGAATATTGTTAGGGTAAAATAAAAGAAAACAAATAAAGAATAAAGGAAATTGAATCTTACAACGGTCGGCAACATGTAATATAATAAAGATAGTATAAACTGTCTCTCCAACATACAAGATACATGAGAGATAAAAACACCCATCAGTTGGAGAGTTATAAATTTATGACCTTACAATATGCTGATAGGTATATATATATATATAATACATAGGAAAATAAAATATTACGACATGTGAACATCTAACCTTACTCCATGAGCTCAATGTCCCACCAACGATAACCTGGAAAAATACTCAGTCTATCCTGAGTATTATAATAAAATAACACCCAGATCAGTCTTGAAAACCAGCATGAGAAAACTCAAGTAGTAAGGCTAACATTTAATAATTCTGTAAGACCATGCCGCTAAACATGGAATTGGTTTATACTTCACAAGAACAATATCCATATATTAAGAAATGAGCAACAATCCAAAAACAATCCAAAAAAGAAAGGATGTACATAGATAATAGCAAAATCCAAACTTATAAAATGGACAAATATAATTAGACATCGAGAAGAGCTTCAAACACTTCTCGATGCAAATTATGAAACAAAATTCAAAGATTCGAATTAAAGAAAGAAAAGGAAATTCCTCAACAAATGACTACGATGGTGTGCATCCTTATCGAAAGTATACACCTATAAATGTAATTGAGAGCTACGATGGATCTTAGGCAATACTAAACCGGACCCTACCAACGGTCATCGAGAAGCCGAGTATTTCACATCTCTAAATGCATAACATCGAATTGAATCTAGAGTAGATGTGAAGACACCCTAAAGGGAAAAATTCCACATAGTTAGCTTCCACTCACACTTTTGTTTTAGTCATTTCCAACAAAGGATAGCAACACTCAAATAGACGAAAAATCATCTTAACTTGACAAAACACAAAAGATGAACAAATCCATTCCATGGTTTGAGATGGGATAAGAAAAATGAATTTATCCAACATAACGAGGTAGGTTCTCCTTCCTTCAATAAAAGTATACCTCTGGATAAAATATCTTTGAGAGCACACACTTCACTCTCATGTACTTCCAAGTTAGACCGCGTTAAATCCACAGGCATCCAAATATACTAACATCAATACATGCATGATATCGACTTCTCTAGATGAATGTGAATATGTCCTAATGGGTGTGACCCACATGGCTTGGCTCTCACTCGCGCTTTGGTTTTACCTTTTCTAGTGTTGGATACCAATGCTCAAAATGAGCGACAAACTATCTTAGAATGACGAAGCACAACAATTACTAGAAGGGTGCACCCCCTTACCCGCGCTTTGCTTTTAGTCATTTTCAAAAAAGGATATTAAATCTCAAAAAAAGAAACACATCATCTTAGAGTGAAGAAATAAAAAGAAGATAGCAGAGTTGAAATCAATAGTCAAAATTAACTATCGAGGATAACAAAGTGGTTTGTGTATAGGAATTAAATTGTATACTCTTACTATGAATAAATGAATCAAACTTTTAAAACATTTGATTTACACTTGAGCTCGATTTTCACATTTCAAATATTTGTAAAACACCTTTAAAAATGCTCTTTGAAATGTTCGTTTTTTAAAAGGAGAATTATATTTCTGGGTGTATTAAAACAAGGAGCCAAAAACAGATGTCATTAAAACATTGTTTACTATAAACCCAAAACAATTTACACTTAGCTTTATCTTTAAACAATTCTTCTTAAAGTTTCTCTCAGTTATGAACTATTATTTATAAATTCCTACAATATTTATTATCCCAGAAGATATTAAGTAAATTAATCGACTTAAATACCATTGTTAAATTGATTAATTAACTTTAAAACACCTTTATTAAATTAGTTAATTAATCTTAAATTACTTTTATTAAATCAGGTGATTAATTTTAAACTCCTATTAAACCAGCAAATTAAATTTTAAAAACTTTTTAATTTAATCAGATAATCAACTTTAGAAATCATTAATTAAAAATGATTAAGTAAAATTTTGATACCATTAGTTAAAATGATTAATTAATTTAAACCTCATTAATCAAAATTATTTATTCGATTCAAAAATTAATTAAAATGATTAACTAATTTCAAACATTTATTTTGTGAAAATACCAACTCAGGTTCAACACAAACAAAAAGGTTAAGGAGATAATAAGTAGTGGTATAGTGAAATTTGTTATAATGACATTTAAAAAATTCAAATAGAATGTCACAATTAATTTCAGCCAAACATCAATATAGGCAATAAAAGAAAATAAATAAATAAATATTAGCGAGAACCCTTTAGGGTCTCTCTACTGATGTTCCCTGCAAAACAATGATTATAGATAATATATAAATAGTAAATGGTTCTCTCTAACTTAGAGAATATGTTATTGGTTTCGCTGTTCGTTTGAGGTTACTTAAAGATTATTGATAAAGAAATCCCTCGGATTTAAAAACATTTTTCAAAAGAGAGTTTAGAAAAAAAAAATCGGTTCTTAGAAATAAAGTAGTTTAAACTTTAAATTTTTTATCTAATAATTAAATAACATTTAAACTCTTAATTTAAAGATAATTAAACCTTAATTAAGTCTTAATTAAATGTTTTAATTAAATCTTAATTTAATTATTAATTAATGAATGATTATACCATTTGATAAATTAATAAGTAATTAAAAATTAATATTTATTAAATAATTAAATAATAATTGACCCTTAATTAATAATTAATCTTAATTAATTAACTAAGTATAATTGTAAAGTCTCGAAAATCCGTACTCCTTTGAGCTGGCAACATTCCACAACAATCCAGCCAAAGAGGAACAAACTTACGAGTCTTTAGGGTTAAAGAAAAAGAAAGAGGTAGAAGAAGAAAGAAAGAAGAAGCAACGGAACAATATCAGAATCTCACAATCACAGCGGAACAACATATAATAGATAAATGAAAAATCTTTAAAACAAAGAACTATTAGTTATTACATTACATCACATCACATTACATTACATTATTAGAGTTCACAACAACAAACAGCGGAAAAGAAATACTATATACTAGTTTGATACGCCATGCCATCCAGCTTGCCTCCAATTCTCTATAGCAACTGCTGAATTCCAGAATACCTGATAACCTAACTCTAGACTGCCCGTGTGGAAATTGGTGGGCACCCAGAGTTTAGGAAGGGAAACAATAAACTCCAGGTCAGTCATGGGACTGGTGTGAGAACTTAAAATAGTTTATGTTTAAAAACAAACAACAGGATAATTTTTTTAAGTCAATTCGCAATGCTTTTTTAAAATGTAACTACCATAAGACCTCCCACCACACACACAATGCAAACGCAGACTTAGAGGAGATTTCTTCTTATGTTAGTCAAAGATGCTTACTACGCAAAAAAAAAACCAAATCATTTTTGATATTATTATTAGTGCATAGTGTAGAAAAACATTTCGAAAGTAGAATATAAATCTTAGCTGGCATAAGTAACATTATATTATGCCTACTATAGCTACCATATTAGATGGCAGGGTTTACAACTAAAACCGTACAGGGTTCGTATTGTTTCTTTGGATTTCCAACAAATGGTCAGGCCAAGGAACTTATCATTGCCACATGGGTACGCCTCTGGAAAGACGCCCCGAGAACCTAACCAGATCTCTGCCAACACAAGGCCGGGTTACCCTTCAAACTGGGTAACTACTGACACGAATATGTCATTCCCCGATCGTAACCGATCTATATCCGAGGATCCTCGATTCCAACAACCACAATGTAATAAATTTGCAGCAACAACATAGGTTAAGTATCTGGGCTCCATACCATGATACCACCTCTATCCAGAAGGAACGACATACACTAAAGGGGCGCTACCCCCTAATAACCTTGCTGCATCCTTCCTGTTTTGATCATTTCCGGGGTGTGAGGTCCGAAGAAGTCTCTTCCACAAAGCCACGCTTTATACAAAAGCTGTGCTTTGATCATCAAATGCTCAACAGCACTTCGTATGTCACATTACCAATTTGAGAATGTATCACTAGTAACCATCAACTACATAACCTCTAAGGGTGTTAAGCTAAGACAATAAATTCTCCGCCACCAACGGGAACATATTTGATAGAAACCAGCTTTACATCTCAAATTGTAACGTCAGACACACATCCCTGCAAGTCCGTTCCGGGATCGAACGGAACCGAAGGCACTTCCAAAGAAGTCCTTGCAATCTGGATATTCATTAGTCACGACCGGACTTCCCGTCACAAAGGGTAATAAATTTCTATATCAGAGATCAGCCGATGTAGAAACATTCGACGGTAATCCTTCCGTTTTCACAAATATCCGGTCTTCAACGCCGGTCATCAAATGCTATCCATTACGACGTATCACTATTCGGAATGGTTTATACAACTCAGAGGTCCTTTCGCGGCTAACCCGAATAATGAGCACTTATTTAAAAATAAGTGTAGCATTCAAATTTAGGCAAATCACAACAAATACCTACTTAAAGGTAAATATTGATAGTCGGTTATTTAACTATCAATAGGCATGCACAACATCATTAGATTCCAAATAATTTTCCAAATAATTTATTTTCCAAAATATCTTTACTAGATATATTTTTCCACACTTCAAAAATAAATCAATATTTATTTTTAAACAAATTCCCCTTTCCTTCATAAATTATATAGTGAATTTATATTTCAAAATATCTACTGATATACGATTTTCAAATCGTTTTCCGATATTCATTTTCAATTTATTTTTAGAAAGATAATTCTCAAAACGTTCATTTTATAGAAAAACATTTCCATACTTATTTAATAATAAGTATTTCATAAATCTATTTATTTTCAACATTCAGAAATATTCAATATACTTAAATCACTGTTAAGTATATATTTCATTCCTTAAGAAAACATTCTCTTAAATACATTTATTTAGGTCAAAACAAATGTTACGTAAAACATCGTTACGACAACCCAAAATCAAAAGTATAGAGATTCGAAATTTTTAGATAGATATATAAATCCCAATACTATATAAAACATTTCCTTTCGGAAATCGTTTACTATAACAACAGTGTTATAGTCCACCATTTCCTTATTTCTCGAAAACGTCTATTTCAACAATGAATGTTGAAATCTATGGTTTCGATATTTAATATATTTTAAAATATCTTTAAAACAATTAACTTCATTTTATAATATCACTTTCCCAAAATATACCCATTTTATTTAATAATATATTCACTGTCCAAAATCGTGAATAAAATCTCTAATCCAAATTCAACACTTCTACATATTTAATTAAAGGATTTATCCTTTATCCAAAATCGTGGATATAATTCCATTAGTAATTTTTATATTTACTTATCAAATTTATTTGATTACGGATATGTAAAACAATGTTTATAAATTCCATTTTTCACTTCATAAAAACTACTATATGTATATATATAAATCCTTTTTATTAACCAATTTCGTTTATAACACGATTATATACCCAAAAGCCAAAATACAAGTTAATAACTTATAATTCATTTATTTTACAAATCATTTATTTTAAAACTTCACAATTTTAAATCTCATTCACTTATAACCTCCTTTTATAACATCATTTTAAATTTTATAGAACTTGTCTATAATTTAATTATCTTGATTTATAAAATATTGATTTTTATAAATCTCTTACATAAACCCTTTAATAAAATTCAAAAACCTCCATTTAACTTTATTCTATAAAATAGTTAACTCCATATTTCAAAATTTACATTTAAATTTTATTCCTCAAATATCATAATTTTAAGTATAACTTTCAACCTGAATTTTCAAAAATCAAATTTTATTTAATTCCGGTATCTAACGATACCAGAATTTTATTCGGCTAAATTTTAGCCTTCAATGATTTCAATCATAAAGATAATCACAAAGGGATTATAAACGCACAACATCGAAACAAATTCAATCTATTTGAGGAATCCAGATGGATCCCTCCAACCTGTTTCCCTGCATCCACAGATGTTAGCACAATACCAATCCCGTTTCAAAACGGAATATCGCGGTATATGGGATTTATAAAATATTATCCGCTATTATGCGGCGCAATAGGGTCTCATCCGCTATATAATGCGGGAAATCAACTCCAAGTACATATATAATACCAATTCCACTTCAAGGTGGAATATCGCCGTATATGGGTTTAATAAATAACATCCACTTAATAGGCGGCGTATAGGGTCTATTTTAATATAATAGATAGCAATCATCATTCAAGCATACAATCAACATAATCAACAATTTTAAATCTAACTATTTAAAATTTAAACAAAACCCTTTTGGGTGAGAAGATCTCACCTTAGCTTTTATTTTGCAATCCAATTCCATTTTGACTCGATTTCCCTGTTTTATACCCATTTAATTATTTACACAATTCATTAATATTCAAATCAACTGAACAATTAATTTTCTTTTAATAGTTTTTTATTAGCTGATAATTCTTTTTAAACCAATTTTCTCCTTTAATAAATTTATCTAACTAATGATTAAATTTCTCCTATTTTTAATAAATTTAATTAACCAAAAATTATATTTTAAACTAATAATCTTGGTTTAAACTAATTTCTTTTCAAACTCCCAATTCTTTAAAGAATTACTTTACTTAAGATTTTCCATTTCGATTTATTTTCTCCACAATATTGACCTTGTATAAGAATTGTAAGATTTATTAATATTTAAACTGAATTGAATAATTAATTACCCTTGAATAGATTTATTTAATTTAAACTAATAATTTGATTTTAAACTAAATTTTCTTCAAGTTTTAAAATTCCTATTATTATTTATTTTCTTTCTTTTTCCAGTTTTATCTATGTAAATAATTCTCGTTTATAAATTTATTTAAGATTAAATTTTAAACTACATTTCCTTTAATAAATCATTTTATCAAATAATTTAAATTTCTAACAAATTTTCTTTTACCAATCCATTTAATCAAATCGAATACCCATTTAAAAATCTTATCTTTATATAATTCTTATATATATTTTTCTGAAAGAATTTACACTTCCTGTTTTACTGTATAAATTCAAATATGCATATTATTATTTTGAAATCACAAAAATTACCTTACTGTAATATTTTCAGCAATATACTCGTTTAATCTACCTAAAAAAATGAACCAAGAATTACCTACTCGAGTTCGACCCCGGGCATCGGACATCACCGAGCTCGGCCACCACAGATCCCCAACGAGGCCGAACAACTTGGCATCGCACGCGAGCTCCAGAAGCACTCGCGAAAAGCTCGACCTTGAACCCTAACTGACGAACCCCATTGACTCCATCACGCGACCAATCTCGCTAGCACCTTCTCCCTACTCGGCCTCACCACCAAGCCCTAATCGCGCGCTGCCCCATTTCGATTTCGAACAGAAATCGTTCGACCCCCCTCTCGACCTCGACTTGAAGCTGCCGCCAATTAAATCCATGGAGACAAGGTCGCGAACTCGGCCTGCGTGCCACGCCATCGACGTGGCACCCTCCTCCTTCATCGCGTTCGTTTGCTCGAGCTTAGGCTCGATTCCCTCGGCCAGATGATTTTGGTTTAATTTTGAAACTGAAGTATGCGGCCATTTTTTTCTCTGTGAATTGATTTTGAAAGTGAGGGAGAGGACGTGAATATTTAAAATTGAAAATGGCATGGTTTACACGATCTCTTCGTGATTGTAGGCGTAATTAACGGAGGGTAGCGTGATCGAACAGATGCACAGCGACTTGGAAAGAAAATAAGCTTATGGTGATTATTATATTATTATTATTTATTTTATTTTATTTTATTTTTTTAATTTTAATTCAATTTGATTCGATATAAATTTTCTTTGACACGTTTATATGTCGTACACTCACTCAACAACTCCAATCACTATGAAACTTGAAACCCGATAATAATACACTATTACGGATCCAATGAAACTGGTTTCATCGAAATCTGAGACTGTGCCTCGGATGGCTATTTTTAAATTCAATTTAAACGGTATATTTTTAAAACTGAGCAAAACACTATTAAATTCAATTTTTAAAGTTCTATTACCTTCAGTATTATAATTACGAATTTTACAAGCCTTTGAAATATTTTTAATCAGCTTAAAATTGAAGATTCAAATTTTTATTCAACTTTCAATAGATTAAATTTTATAATTTAATCGCCAAATTCATAGTTATATTGGGAATTCAAGTCAAACCATCATTCAAATATTTAAAATTAATTAAATATTTTCAATTTCAAATGTTAAAAATTTAGGATCGTTGCAATAATTAACTTACGTGATTAATCCTTAAGTACTAATTACCTTGTTAACTAATGATTAAGCACCTATTAACTTAATTATTTAAATAAATAATCATTAAGCAAATAAATAATTAGTTAAAACTTGTTTTATATTTCAGATCACTTTCAAAATTTTATGTTTTGACTTACTTTAACCCACTTACTAATATATTAAATTTTGCATTTAAAGGTAAAGTTTTAAAACCCTTTATACTACCTTTTTAATAAACACTTAAATAACTGGTTTAAAAAAGGGATTTTCTACGTCTCTTATACAAGTTTAAATACTAACTTTCTTAGCATATATAATAAAATGTACATCTCCACCATATAACTTACATGCTATTACATAAGCAAGATCGCAACTTTCTATCCATACACTTATTTCAAACTTTGATTCCTAAGCCAAACTAACATCACATCTAAGCATATATGTATACATACTAATTGACGACAATATCCAAGCAAGCAATGATTTTCAACAACAAAACATGCATCAAATTAATGTTAGAAACTTTAAATAAAATAGTGAGCTTTTACCCACTAAAAGCTATCCAAAATAACCCGAACTTCCATAAAAGTTTGGATTAGAACATAGCTTAGCTTTTGGAAAAATGATATTTTGGAGATCCTTAGTGCCAAAGTATTTTCGACCATGATGGAAACAAGGCTCGGCTTTAGGTTGAGGAGGTGAGTTTAAACTTGCTTTGAGAAGAAGGGAGTGTAGGAATGAGAGAAGGAGTTTTTTGAAAATGTTTTTAATGATTTATAAGTGATAAAACTTAGTTTTTCAAAGTTCGTGATGCCATGGAAGCCATGAAAGTTTTAAAGAAGTATGAATGGTGTTGATGCCAAAAAAGAGGATCAACACCTAATAGAATCTCGTAGAGATTAAATAATGAATGAAGTTAGAAACATAACAGAAAAAGTAAATGAATACCAAGATTTTTATAGCGGTTCAGCAATCTTCGCCTACATCCACTTCATATTTTTATTAACCTTGCACTGGATTATGATTGCAAGAATGTTTGGATAAGCTAGGCTCCATTAATACAAGAGTGAATAATAAAAATGGCAGAGACTAGGGAGCCAAAAGATAGATCCTCTTTATGGAGAATGGCCGCTGTATTTATAGGAGAAGATGTGCATGGATTAGGTTGAAATTTTTGCAAGACGAGTCTCTAGATCCATAGAGGCCCGCCATAATGATCGGTGGCACTGACTCGACATTTTGGAATGTTTGGCCAAAGTTTAGCTGATTATTATTTTTGCCACTGATTGATGTGCGATCGATAGTGTAGGTTCTTCACGATGTAAGATATTTGCTAAATTTTGTGCAATTTCGACGTACCGTTTGAGAGATATCGCATTTTCCATGAAACTATGGACCGTTCACTAGAATATGCCGATCGTTTTTATGACATGGCAAAAACAATCGGCTAACAATGATCGGCCAAACTCTAATTACAACTTTATGATTCACGATCATTTTTGTAAGCTTCAATCTTCATTTTGCCGACACCCTAGAAATTTCAAATGAATTGGCCCTATGGATCTCGAGATATTGATCATTCTTCGTTGATTTGAACTGTTTATGGATCATTTTAGATCGATCCATATAAATTCTTCCTTCGTCCATAACTCGAGCATACGAACTTTGATTGACTTGAAATTTGAAATGTAGCTTCATGAGGCTTTGCTTATTACTTCATAGTGACTACAGCTTGATCTGGACCCAGTCCAAATCTTCTCGAACATCATCCATAGTCCTGTATATCACTGATTCTCAAGGCTGGTAACCACCTGTTTTTACCAAATCTACGGTATCATAGCCTGCCAAAAGGCAGGATAACATTTTGCCTCCCAAAGTACGTCTTGTTTGAACATGACATACTTTGAATTACTGCAAGCTTCGATCGTCGAAAAGGATTCCATTTAGTTTGATGAATAATTGCTATTATTCCATCGAGTCACTTTTACTGATGGTTGCATTTCTTTATGTTCGTCATGACTATCGACCGATTTACAACTTCAGGAATGTATTCTATCAGTTGCTATCTGTTTCTGGTTCTATGAGGCCAGTAAGCTTCGGCTATCTGGTCCAGTCTTCTCTCTAATAACTCTAGATGAAAATTAAATTTCTATCGGTTTCAAGAAATCGAAATTTTAGAATATGCACATGCACGCTCAGACATACATTCTTATCATCGGCAGCCGGATGCACTTGTATGCTCGCGAGTTGTCACCAATTCCTTATAGTTTAATTGCAATTGGATTGCATTTCTTTGTTTATATATTATTTTATAACGAAACAGGGTTGTAGTAAGTCATTCGATGAGAGGGGACTTCAAATTCTATAAGGATGACGGCCTTGGAGCCGTAAGAAAGGGCGAATGGAGTATGGCTAGTCGTGGACTTGTGGGCGGTTCTGTATGCCTATAATGCTGATGATAGTTCATCGATCCACTTGCATCTAGCTTTTTTCAAATGCTTCTTCAGAACAGAATTTATGATTTTTTTCATAACTTCGACTTGTCCATTTGCTCAAGGGTGAGCAACTGCCACAAATCACTTTTTAATATGATGTCGTCGGTAGAAGTTTTTGGATTCAATGCTCTTTTTTTTATTGTGATTGCGTCTAAAGTTTCAGCTTCAGCCTATTCGTTGAAGTAATCCACTGTTATGATGGCGTATATTTCACCACCTTTAGAATCAACATGGAGCTGATGATGTCAATACCCCAAATAGGAAATGACTATAGATTGACCATTTGAGAAACTTCCATCGACAAGGCTTTTGGAATTTTTGCAAACATCTAGCACTTGTCGCATTATCTAGTGCGATCAGCTACATCTTAATTAACAGTTGGCCAATAATACCCATAGCGGAGTATTTTCTTTATCAAGGTTTGCCCCTGGTGTTATCGCCACATTCTTCTTTATGTATTTCTCTCAAGACTCATTTGATTTCATCATGGGTGATACACCGAAGTAGGGGAATGGAGATTACCTTTTATATACATGACTCCTTCTTGGATGATGCATCATGAAGCTTTAAGGAGGATCAGTCATTTCATTCCTCCGTTAGGGAAGAATTCCCCATTATAGATAGTTTTTAATAGGAGTTATCTACGACTCCTTTTTTGGCTCTGCCTCCAAGATCTTATCAACTTCAATCTTTCATTGTAATGCTAAGCACTTCAATCAGGACAGATTCTATTTTTTTTGCACACTCGAACTAGCTAGCTTGGCTAGTGAGTCACCTTTTTCATTTTGTGTCTCTAGGAATGTGTGTAATGGTGTAATGCTCAAAGTCGACTAGTAGCTCTTAGACCCAGTTGAGATAAGGAGCAAGACACTGCCCCTAGCACAAAATCATCCATGACTTAGCATACCACTAACCACGAATCATAAAAGATATGTAAAGTTTCTATTCCTATCTCTCTAGCTATTTTGAGCCTAGCGATGAAAGCTTCATATTTAGCTTCGTTATTTGTTGCAAGGAAGTCGAATTTGAGGTCGTAGAAGATCAATTGTTCCTCAGGCGTCATTAACACAACTCCAATGCCAAAACATCGATCATTTGAAGCTCCATCCATGTACATTTTCCATTGGTTGGTCGGTTCTCCAATGCCCTTTATATAGTTGCCTAATGCAATGAATTTAGACATGAAGTCTACTATATGTCTTTGGATAGCTTTCCAAGGGAGATAAGTGATATTGAATTGGCTTAACTCGATATTCCATTTGAGCAACCTTCGAGATGTCTAAGGTTGCTGTAGGACCAGTCATAACGGCTGGTCATTGTAAACATTGATGGGGTAAGCATGGAAGTAATGGCGAAGCTTTCATGACACAGTCAATGGGCAGTATGCAAGCTTTTCCAGCTTTAGGTAGTTTCTATCAGCACCTGTCAATTGCCTGCTAACATAATATAAAGTCCTCTGGATTTGATTCTCTTCACATAACAGTGTGGCATTTATAATGTGTACTGAGACCACTAAATAGATGTATAAGTCTTCATGATCTAGTGGCTTGGATAGGATGGGAGGTCTCTCCAAGTAATCTAATAGAGCTTGAAACACATCTATACAACCCTGCATCCATTTAATGTTCCTTTTCCCTTTCTTGATCAAGTTGAAGAAAGGAATACACTTGTCGATGGCCGTGGAGATGAAGCGGCTTAGGGTGACAACTTTTTCATTTAAGCTCTGTACTTGCTAAATCATCTTCGATACCTAGATGTTTCGAATTTCTTTTATCTTCTCGAGATCGGATTCGATTCCATGAGAGTTGACAATGAAACCCCAAATTTTCCTTAACGCAACGCTGAAAGAGAATTTCAAGGGAATTAGTTTCATTCTATATTTTGGAGACACTGAACATCTCAGTTAATTCATCGATGTGGTCAGTTGATCATCGTAACTTCATGAGCATATCATCCACATATGCTTCCATCAATCGCCTGATCTAACCTTTTAACATCTGATTGACTAGTCTTTGGTAAGTAGCTTCAGCATTATTTAGTTAAAATGGCATCACAACATAATGATATAAACCTAGATTGGTAATGAAGTTTGTGTGCTCCGGGTCAAGGACGTGCATCAGGATCTAGTTGCGTCCAGAGTACACATCCATAAATGAAAGCAGTTATATCCAGTGGTAGAGTCTACCAACTGGTCCTTGAAAGTGGAAAGCTGTCTTTCGAGCATGCTTTGTTTAGGTCAAAGCAATCGATGTATGTCCGCTAGTTTCCATCAGCTTTTTTTACATGAACTAGATTGGATACCCATTTTGGGTAGAGGGAATTATAAATAATCCATTGTTTTTGAGTTTATCCACCACCTCTTTAAGTACAAAAAATCTTCCCAGATCCATGTTGTGTTGCTTTTGTTTCATCGGGACATGCCTCGAGCCAATGCATGTCTCACGATAATTAGTGAGATCACACACATGTCAAAATGGTTCCAAGCGAACACATCAAGACTCGTACGGAGAAGGCCATCTAATTCCTTTATCATTATTGCATTAAGCTATGATCTGATCTTCAGTACCTATAATGGGTCGCCTTTATTGGCCATAATGTTGATCGTTAGCACTAAGGGTGCAGCCTTGGATTCCCTGAGTTCAAACATAACTGTTTCGTGTAATATAAAGTGAAATCCAGTTAGGATGGTTAAGGATGATGGTTACTCTAGTCAAATACTATAGTTGTGTCATGAGTTATTAAGTCCGATAGTGAAGAGCTCTAGATGATTTGCGCGATTATATGCAATTGGTTAAAGATCAAGTTTAGAAGCACATTGAATCAAGCGTCGAGTAGGGTTCAGCCTCGTGTTGTGCGAAACTACATATTTGGCTCTTGTTTTAAGTTTTAATCTGCTTGTATACTCGAGTAACGTGCTTTCCATTCAATGTAATAATGATCTGTTACTCGTTGCTCGAGTTAGAGTGATGGTTAGTTGCCAATGAGCTTAGGCATTGATTTGATGATTCTATTTCTAGGCATCCTTTTGGTTGTAGCCTCAAGTCATCGCAAACACCAGGTATGAATCATAGTATTAAGCTATCGTGGTTATTCTTTGGATGATCACACTTTCATCCCTAGTCTTAGGTTGATAAATGTACTGCATCGATGGTCGAGTCTCATCTTAGTCATATTTATACTCCCACTAAGCTCCAAAGACTTAGAGTTGATCGATGAATGGTCGTTTCACATTCATCTTTTTTCTCACTCGTGCCCCCAAGTCTAAGGCATACATCAATAAGTAGGAAGACAAGACATGTCCAATCTGTCATTGATGCTCTCCCTACCGTCAAGGATCAGTGTGCGGACGGTCAAGCCACATCCATTTCATATTGCTCTTCTAGTCATATTATGGTAAGAGGAAATGAATGAACGGTTGCATCACATTCATTCGGAGCTGAAATGGTCAGTTATGTCCATTTTGATTCATATTCTCCCGCCAGATCTAGGGATATAGTTGGCTCAGGTGCAACCGGATCATGCTCATCCGGTTTCATACTCCTCCTAATGTATCGAAGGAGGGTGCTAGAGAATTAATGATCAAGTTGCACTCATTCACGGTATATTCTCATATCCATGCTCTGGTGATCGAAGTTATTCGATGGATATTCAGGTCTCATCCATTCTTTGTTAGTGCAGATCGATATTGATCCTCGATCTGATGGTACAATATAGTTGGTCACCCGTAACTTTGGATGTCGTTCCAATTGGTTTTATATTAAGGCCCCCTTACGGTTATTTCCTTAATTTGTAAAGAACATTGAGATGGAGCTATAGCGAGCTGTTAAATTTAGCTTTTAGTGATGTACTCTTGCCCCAGTCTTGGATTAATGGAGTTCATTCATGGACGGTCGAGTTTCATCCGTAGTGAGTTTATACTCCTCCCATCGATTTCAGGCCGAAGTTTGTGGAATAGAGAATGGTCTAACTCCACTCATCTAATTCATGTTTGTATCCACGCTCTAGGATATGGTTCAGTTGATGGGTGGTCGGTTCACACCTAGTTTGTGTTTGTACTCTAGTTCGCACTCTAGGGATTCGGAATTATCTTGTGGGTAGTCGGTTTCCACCCAGTTTATGTTTATACTCTAGTCCGCATGCTAGGGACTTAGAATTATTTCATAGGCAGGCAGTTTCCATCCAATTTATGTTTATACTCATGCTAGGGACTTAGATTTATTTCATAGGCAGGCAGTTTCCATCCAATTTATGTTTATACTCAAGTCCGGACTCTGGGATTTATAGTGATCTTACCAGCAGTCGGTTTCTACCTAGTTTATGTTTATACTCTAGCCCGCACTATGAGGACTCAGAGTTATCTTGCAGGCAGTCTGCCCAGTTTATGTTTATACTTTAGTCCTCACTTTGGGGACTCAGAGTTATCTAACGGGAAGTCGGTTTGCACCCAGTTTATGTTTATACTCTAGTCCGCACTCTGGGGACTTAGAGTTATCTTGCGGCAGTCGGTTTCTATCTAGTTTATGTTTATACTCTAATCCACACTCTGAGGACTCAGAGTTATCTTACGAGCAGTCAGTTTCCACCTAGTTTATGTTTATACTCTAATCCACACTCTAAGGACTTAGAGTTATCTCACGGGCAGTCGGTTTCCACCCGGTTTATGTTTATACTCTAGTCCATACTTAGGGGACTCAGAGTTATCTCGCAAGCAGTCGGTTTCCACCCAGTTTATGTTTATACTCTAGTCCTCACTCTAGGGATTTGGAGTTATCTCACGGGCTTTCATTTTCCACCCATTTTATGTTTATACTCTAGTTCTCTCTTTAGGGACTCAAAATTATCTTGTAGGTTTAAACTATAGTCCAAACTCTAGGGACTCGGAGTTATCTTACATGTAGTCAGTTTCCACCCATTTTATGTTTATACTCTAGTCTGCACTCTAGGGACTCAGAGTTACCTTACGACAGCCGATTTCCACCCAATTTATGTTGATACTCTAATCCGCACTCTGATGACTCAGAGTTATCTTATGGGCAATTGGTTCCTTTTCAGTTTATGTTTATACTATATTTGCAAAGTCGAGGTAAGAGTTATCAAATGAACGATCGAATCATGTTCATTCATGGAATGGAATTCTACTCCTAGTGTCAAGGATAGAACTTGGCAAATGAGATGATCAATTCATATCTGCTTGGTGGTTGTTGATGCTCTTGTCAAGTCAAAGAAGGGAGTAGATGATGGACTGTCGTATCACATCCAAGCTTGGGTTGGACGGTTAGGTCACATCTGCCTCAAGCTGCAATCGCATCCACATATTGAGGATGGTGGTTGATGAGTAGGCAGTCAGTCGTGCCTACTTTAAGTTGTGCTTTCAAACTGCCTCCTGTATTCAGGGTAGAAGTTAATGTGTGGACAATCAAATCGTGTCCACTTTAGTTGGACCTTAGTCATGTTGAGCTTCGGGAGAGGCATAAGTATTTTGGCAAACTCCAAGTATGAGAAGGGGAGTGGATGGTTGGGTTTCTTCCACTCCAGGTCTTTCTTTTGTCTCCAAGTCAGGCACAGAAGTTGATGAGTGGATGATTAGTCGTGTCCACTTTTTGCTGGATCCCGACCTTGTCGGGCTTTTCCATTTTGAGTCCTTGGCCCTAAGTCAAGGGAATATGGTAGCTAATGAGCGGTTGAATCATGGTTATCTTGATGAAACTCTAAAGATCTGATCATGGTCTATGGAGATTGGTTGGCACACAACTCTAAGTACTTGGTCACTATTCCATTTTGTCCAAGCACTTCTCAACCAGAAGTCGACCATGGGTAGCTTAGTCAATAATCAAAGATTTTTGTTGATAGGGGTTGCATATTCCCTGCCCGCTATTCCATGGGGCTTGTGCATATTGTCAAAACTTTCCTTTTCGAATCAGCTTTTCGGTCACAGTCTCGGAGGTGTTTACAATCACTATTGTTGGGACTGTGTATATCTTGGAATATATAATATTCCCTGGATTTCCTTTGGGCTTATATGGACTCTCTCGAGGTTAGTTTGCATACTGCTCCGAGTCATGAGTCTCCAAATAGATGTTATTGATTGAATCGTTTAAAGGAGTATATGAGTCGAATTTTGAGACTCTTGATCATCTCCTAGAATCTGAGTCCTTAGCCAACGGGACTGTATTGTTCTTTCTCCTAGTCTACTCTACCTCCTCCTTACTTAGGTTCTGATTTACTTTATAACAGAAACAATCCAAGGACGTAGGAGGCTCTTCAACTAACTGGCTGACAAAATCTGTCTCGGGGTCGGTTCCTCTCATCAACGCCATCAGTACGACATCCTCACTGGGATTACTTGTTTTAGTGATGACGATGACGACATTGAATCTTCTCAAGAAGTCTTTGAGTGGCCCACCAATCTGTGGGAAATGCAGATTAAGGATCTTAAGGCTAGAATAAACACTACAGGGGGGTGAATAGTGTTTTAGAGAATTGTTAAATCTTTTTGAGTTTTGGTTAATTTGAACACAAATGTATGCAATATTCAGACACAGATATGATCACAGAATCAAACAAAGAATGCATCGGATTTCATACTAGTTCGGAGTTACCCTACATCCAGTCCCGCACACAAGTACAAATTTCCTTTCAAAAAACAATCTATACAATTACACCCTGTATTTCAAGGCAACGAGGTACACACTCCAGAATCACAATCCTCTGGGTAGAGATACTTGATTTCCCGAGCAATAAGTTCACCCAGTTGATTTCCCAAGGCTACAATCACACCTTATCTCACTTGATTGATTTCCAAGGCCACAATCACACCTTTTCTCGCTAAGTTGATTACAAAAAGCCTATAACTCTGAATAGCATTGAGGATCTTGTTGAGATAGTGATAGAGAATCAAACCAGAGATAATCTAGTTAGATTCAATGTTGATTTCGGCTGAGTAATGGTAAGAATATGTATATAGAAATATGGAAGAAGAAGAGGAGTGAAAAACTAGATAAACTGAATTAAAATTCGTTGAAACTAACCCATATTTATAGAAGAACAACAGCCATGTCCATTCGTGAAGAGTTATGACGAATAGACACTTCTTGTGAAATTTAAAGTTTGAACTCAACTAACACCATGTCGACATGGGGTACTTGAGTATGTCGACATCCCAAAGGGATTTTTGATGTTTTGATTTTATTTGAAAATAACCTTTATCTTATATTAAAACTATTTTAAACTTTATAAATATACTTGACTATAATTAAAATACATAAGTAAATACAAAGAATAATATATATATATATAGAATTTTACTATAATTTTATATTTAAATCTGAATATATAAATATTAAAAAAATTAAATATACTTTTATTTTAAAAGATAGTTTAAAACCAAGGATAATTTGATTTTGGAATTCAAGATTATTTTGAGGCTAAAAGTATTTGAAATCAGGATAGATGTTTTTGATGCTTTTTAAAAGGAAGGTTTTGAAATGATTTTGAAAACAGGATATAATTTTGAAAAATCATATTGAATAAAAAGTTAGTGGATACAAAACAATGTTCCACTAGATTTTTCGTAGGTTCCATCCTACTTAGGGTTCCATCCCTTTAACAGGCTCGAAGTGGATTCCATTCCACGAATAAATTGATTTTAAGATGCCAATACTTTTCTAGGAGTTTTAACAAAATTTCTAAAATAATAAATTACTTAAACTCTTGAACTCTTGATAATCTTGACACTCATGAGTCTTCAATCTTGATATCTTGAATCTCTATACTGTACAGTCTTCATTCTTGTTACCTGCATGGTTAAATCCTGCATATACATATATATCTGAACTTATACTGTTAGTACTTATATTTTATAATCTATTCTAAGGTTGTTGTCATCAAAACCACCATCTCACGGTCTAATAATATCCTCTTTTTGATGATGACAACCTTTGTTTATAAAATATTACTTCTATCCTATAACTCCTCCTTAATCTATGCCTAACTACCCTATTTTATACTTCTCCCCCTTTGTTATCAACAAAAAAAACTAACTCTAAACTATATAACACCAAACTATATAACTCCCCCTCATTCTTGGACTAAAATACCTGCAATAATAAACTTATACAATGGAATATGGAATTAAGAGATAATTATATTGATAGTCACAATAATGAATAAAAGATTATATACATATCAATGTATAATTATACATGTTTTGTACAACAAACACCAATCCACACTAAATATAAATCAATATCAAACCAAGCCAAAGCAAATGAAATCAAATCAATCAAAGTAAACAATTCAAACAAAGAAACCAAATAAAGTCAAACGTTACAAGGAACTTCCACCCATCCTTCTTCTCCAAAGATAGGGTCTGCCTTAATAGCATCCCAATTTTCATTGTCGTTGGTGAGAGAGACTGGACGATGTGCTTCGTTATCATCCTTGTGTAGGGAGAAAATCATCCATCGTATGCATCAAAATGCCTTTCTTACTCCTTGATCATCTGCATTTGACTCAATTCTAAGTGTCGCTGGTTATGAAGAATGAATGAGAGAATATTCTTGAACGAATTAAGAGTTTCTTCAAGATTTTTAGATAAGCTATGAATTGGATTTGCCATATTTGAAATCGTGAGAAGAATGAGAGATAGAGAGGATAAGAAATAATATTCAGTGATGAATTCTAGAAGAAATAGGTATTTATAGGTGTAGGAATTCATTTGAAATGAATAGACATATGGTAGTTATTCAATTTCAAATTCAAAATGAATTGTCATTTCTGACTAGTACATGTCGACATGGTCATAGGGGGTATGTTGACATGGTGTAGTGAAATTTGATGATCAATTTTGATTTTGTGAATAATTGTGTGTGTGTGTATATATTTATATAATATACTAACATTTTTTCTGGAGATAAGACAAGCTAGATAACAGAAAGAAATTCCATTTCATTTCATACCAAGACGATACAACGATTAATCATAAAGAACTACACGAACATTCAAACCAAAATAAGCTAAAAAAATACAACAAGATACCAAAAGGTAGAACTAGTTAGGGGATGATGATGATGAAGAAAGTCCAAGTTTCTTGCTGACTTTGGAAATGAACTTGTTCATCTTGGATGAAATTTTGTCCAACTTCTTACTAGCGGATCGTTTAAGAATCCGTTGATTCTCAACAATCGTCTTTTGGTTTTTGAGAAGGGTTTTGTTGGATGGATTAGGAGGATAGTCGATGCTTTCCAAAGAGGTTTCACCTTCTTCTTCAATTTCCATTTCATCCCCTTCTTCTTCTTCTTCTTCTTCCTTTTCTTCCATTTCCTCATGAGCCAAACGCTCTTCCTTTTCGGCAAGAGTCTCATAAGGTTGAAAAACAAATGGAATTTTCGTAAGCGAAATGTTGGAATGATTGAAAACTTTTCTAGAAACAAATTCTTCGCCTTTGAAATCCACTCCAAAATAGTTAAAAATCCGAGTGAGATAAATTCCATGATACAAAGTGTTCTCACCCATTTCAAGATTTTTAGAACGAAGTTCATCCAAATTAACTTGCGCCCAATTAATGTCATAATTTTCAAAAATAGCAAAAAGTTCTTTACAAACTTTTGAAGTAGGATTGTTAAAATTCCCGATCTTGGGGTCAAAGTATGTTGCAAAGGAAGATTGAAAATTCTTGCTTTTGGTCAAAAATTTCGATTTTTGAATTCAAAATTATCATTCCCTTTGAAAATGTGATGAACTGTCTCACGATCATTTTCATTGATTTTAGAATTAGAAAGATCCATTCTCATACTCTTGCAATTGATAATGGTACCCAAAAGATCGTAATTCAAAGCAATTCTAGTGCATTTGACACTACTCCAAATTTCATCCTCATTTCCATTATAAAATCCACGGTTTAAATTTGCATAGAAAATTTTGACAAGGTTTGCATAGCAAACAAAATCATTTTGAGAAGCATCAACAAGACTAAGAATTTGATTGTTTGCGAAAAGAGAATCAATTTCATAAGAAGAAAAATCTTGAAAGATAGCAAACTTTCCGGGATGGACTTTGGCATAATTAGCATAACTGATGTATGCTTTTATTGCCTACGGATCATTGAAGAGTTGCTTTTAATCTTTCTGGAAATTCTCATGGTGGAGGGGTTGCTTGAAGAAGCCATTAAAGTAGAGAGTAGAGAGCTTGAAATTTTGAAGAGAGAGTTTGAATTTGAAAATGAGAGTGAAAAGATATGATAAAAGATAGTGAATAAATAGATTCTCAAAAGGACATGTTCTCTGGTCAAAAGATGCCTTTTCAGAGAATTGAATGAGTGAAAAGATGGAGGAAAATTCAACCATTTGAATTTCAAATTCTGGTAACCATGTCGACATCATGATGGGGACCATGTCGACATGTGCCTATGAATTTTTGTGATTTTTTTCCTAAGTACTCTAATATATATATATACACGCACACTTATTATATTTAATGTATATATATCTGGAATATTATTAGAATTATAGTATTTTCAATATATTATTATACCATGAAAATAATAATAAAAATAATAATAATATAATAATAAAATAATAGTAAAAAAATTAAAATTTAAATAACACACCAATTCAAAATCAATCAATCAAGCAATCAAACATCTAATTCTAAGCATGCAATTTCAACCAATTATATTGTAAATGTGTACCTTTTTCTGAGTCCATTTCTCTGATTTCGTCGGAATCGTGAACTGCCATGAAACACAAATTTGAATTATCTGTCTTCTGATCATCTTCGCTTGAGATCGAGTCTGAGTCATCTAGAGTAGCAATAAATGCACGCTTCCGTTTCTTTACTGAATCATTGTTCATAGGAGGATTTTGCCTATCTGGATATGGACAGTCTCTTTTGATATGGCCTGGTTCATTACAATTGAAACATTTGACATTATTTGGCATTACATTTAGATTTCCAGAGTTCTTATAGTTGTTTCTCTTGAGATTATTCATCTTTCTGTATTTCAGGAATTTCCTAAAATTTATGGTCATAAAGGCTATCTCTTCATCATTATCACTATTTGAATCTGATCCATCGGTCAATGCATTGAATGCCATTGATTACTTTTCAGATGCTTTGCTTTCTCTTCTCCCGATCATTTGGACTTCAAATGACATTAGATTTGCAATTAATTCTTCTATCTTTAAGGTACTGATGTCATTTGCCTCTTCGATCGCAAGGGTCTTTTGATCCCATTCTGGAGTAAGAGAATTTAAAAAATTTCTAACTTGATCTTCTTCAGAAAATTCCTTTCCCAAGGATATTAAAGAATGCACAATATCCTGAAATCTGCTGTACATGTCTCAAATAGACTCGTTAGGATTCATTTTAAATAATTGAAACTGATTTGTGAGCATGGAAATTTTGGTCTGTTTAACTTTGCTTGTTCCTTCGTGAGTCACTTGCAAAGTTTTTCAGATTTCATATGCAGACTTACAAACTGACACTCTGTTAAATTCATTTTTATCTAGTGAACAAAACATAATATTAATTGCTTTAGAATTATTTTGTGCAACAGTCTTTTGCTCAGCAGTCCACTGTGCAAAATCAGTTGTGGGTTCAGAATATTTAGTTTATGTGATATTCCAAGTGTCTAGTCCAATAGATTGTAAATATATTTTCATCCTACATGCCCAATATGCATAGTTACTGCCATTAAAAAGTGGTGGTCTAACAGTAGACTGACCTTCTACAAATGAACTAATGACAGGGATACTAGTGTTAGTAACAATGCCAGTGTTGGTAGCCATTTCGAAATTTTTTTTTCAAAAATCAGATTATGAAACTTTGAAAACCTTGCTTTGATACCAGATGTGAGAAATGCGGAGTAAGGATCTTAAGGCTAGAATAAACACTAGAGGGGGGTGAATAGTGTTTTAGAGAATTGTTAAATCTTTTTGAGTTTTTTGTTAATTTGAACACAAATGTATGCAATATTCAGACATAGATATGATCACAGAATCAAACATAGATGCAAATATAAAGTAAAAGCAGTAAAGGAAAGAACACACCAGATTTTATACTGGTTCGGAGTTACCCTATATCTAGTCCCGCACACAAGTAGGGATTTTCTTTCAAAAAACAATCTATACAATTACACCCTCGATTCCAAGGCAACGAGGTACACCCTCCAAAATCACAATCCTATGGGTAGAGATACTTGATTTCCCGGGCAACAAGTTCAACCAATTGATTTCCCAAGGCTATAATCACACCTTATCTCGCTTGATTGATTTCCAAGGCCACAATCACACCTTTTCTCGCTAAGTTGATTACAAAAATCCTATAACTCTGAATAGCACTGAGGATCTCGTCAAGATAGTAATAGAGAATCAAACCAGAGATAATCTAGTTAGATTCAATGTTTATTTCGTAGAGTAATGGTAAGAATATGTATATAGAAATATGGAAGAAGAAGTAGAGGAGTGAAAAACCAGAAAAATTGAACTAAAATTCGTTGAAACTAACCCCTATTTGTAGAAGAACAACGGCCATATCCATTCTGAAGAGTTATGCCGAACAGACACTTCTTTTGAAATTTAAATTTTGAACTCAACTAACACCATGTCGACGTGGGGTACTTGAGTATGTCGACATCCCAAAGGGATTTTTGGTGTTTTGATTTTCTTTGAAAATAACCTTTATCTTATTTTAAAACTATTATAAACTTTATAAATATACTTGACTATAATTAAAATACATAAGTAGATATAAAGAATAATATATATAGATATAGAATTTTACTATAATTTTATATTTAAATCTAAATATATAAACATTAAATATACTTTTATTTTAAAAGATAGTTTAAAACCAAGGATAATTTGATTTTGAAATTCAAGATTATTTTGAGGCTAAAAGTATTTGAAATCAGGATAGATGTTTTTGATGCTTTTTAAAAGGAAGGTTTTGAAATCATTTTGAAAACAGGATATAATTTTGAAAAATCATTTTGAATAAAAAGTTAGTGGATACAAAAAAATTTCCACTAGATTTTTTGTAGGTTCCATCCTACTTAGGGTTCCATCCCTTTAACAGGCTCGAAGTGGATTCCATTCCACGAATAAATTGGATTTTAAGATACCATTGCTTTTCTAGGAGTTTTAAAAAAATTTCTAAAATAATAAATTGCTTGAACTCTTGAACTCTTGATAATCTTGATACTCATGAGTCTTCAATCTTGATATCTTGAATCTCTATACTGTATAGTCTTCATTCTTGTTACCTGCATGGTTAAATCCTGCATACACACATATATATATCTAAACTTATACTGTTAGTATTTATATTTTATAATCTATTCTAAGGTTGTTGTCATCAAAACCATCATCTCACGGACTAACACTGTCTTATGGAGTAAATTGGGTAATGGCATCACATCTTTGGTGTGAGCGTGCATTCATTTTGAACTGCTCGACAAACTTCTGATCTGGTTGATAACATGAAGAGATTTATTTTGGGCGATAATTGCATAAACCGCATAATTGATACACCTTCGAGGAATATAGGAAAGCGTCTGCATTTGATGGCACTATCGCTCGGGAGAAATTCATATGCCACTCAAATTTCATGAGATGTAGTCTGGGGTCGGTTTTCCCTGAGTAAACCGATATGATTGGTACATTGAATCTCCTCGGATATTCTGCACACTGAACAACTTCAATGAATAGGCTTCAACTAGGGGGGATGTTTTAGTCACTGTCAATCTGGTACGTTTTTAAGTTATAAATACTTGTTATGCTAATGAATGATGTATGCACGCTCGAGATATGAGCAAAGAAAGATGGATCGATATTGATGGATTAGTGGTAAGTTACTTGGAGTCAGACCTGAAAAAGTCTGCTATTTGCTTGGATTTCGCAATTGGTTTGCTGGGAGTCACTGAATTTGAAGTGCTCGGAAAGTGAAGAACGTTGCTTGGAGTCATCTTGGCATATGCTTGGAAAAAATCTTGGTTTTACCAGAGTTTGGCTTTGGGCCAAATTTTCTTAGGTTTGCTTAGAGTCACATCACCTATGTTCTCCAACCTTTGGGGGTATCGTTTAAGTAGCAGTTTCTTGTTTATTCCTTGGTTGCAATTCAAAAACTACCGCTTGATCCTTTATACCACGGTCCATCACAGGACGTAAGGGAAGTGGATAGAATGTACTATCTTTAAGTTGAGTTTCAAATGCATAATATGAGGGCACTGCAATGCGGTAATGAAAAAGATCAGATAAAGAAAATGATTCGTTAAAACAGGTATTGGTTGAAAATGATCGGTTGGAATGCCAAAGCGTTGGAACAATAGGTTGAAGATGGCAACCGAAACGAGCAGTTAAGAGGCTAACTAGAACAATTAGAGAAGAAGGCAGCTGTAACGATCAGTGAAGAGGTTAACTAGAATGATCGTATTAAAATGATTGGTGTAAATCCGTATAGCAGTGGAATGATTGTCCAAAAGTGATCATATAGAAATGATCGGTGTAAATCCACATAGTAGTGGGATGATCGTACAAGAACAGTCATATAGAAACGATCTATATGGAACGATTGTAGAGAAAAAATGATCGGCCAAATTCATGTTGGTGGAATGACGAATGAGAAAGATCGCATGGAAAGATCGTATATAATGATGCTGCGTATGGATTTGTCGGGAATGATCATTCATTGAGAATGTTTGGGGCATGGCCAATGACCATCATTCAGATATGCTTCCAAACTTGAAAATGTATGCACATTCATCAAACACATGACTAATAAGTCACTGATATCATGATTTCCTTCTTCTGCAGGGAAGCAGAGGATTCTTTGGCCATGGCTAATAGTTTCCTTTTAGATATCTTTCAAATCTGAGTTGAATAGGAAACCGATCGATCAAAAGCTAGATTTATCTCATGAACATGAAAATCCCCAAGTAGAAGATGAAATCTAATCAAACTAAGAATTCTTTAGTGAAAGCACCAAAATGTTGACGCCAAAAATGGGCATCAATACCGAATAGAATCTCGTAGAGATTAAACAATGAATGAAATTAAAAACATAGTAGAAAAAGTAAATGAACACAATGATTTTCATAGTGGTTTGGTAGTCTTAGCCTATGCCCACTTCATATAATTATTGATCTTGCACTAGATTATGATTACAAGAATGTTTGGTTCAGCTAGGGTCCATAATAAAAGAGTGAATGATAAAAATGGCAGAGTCCAGGCAGCCAAAAGAAGGCTCCCCTTTACGGAAGAATGGCTGTTGTATTTAGGAGAAGACGTATATAGATTGGGTTGAAATTTTGCAAGAAGAGTCTTAGATTCGTAGGGGGCCACTATAACGATCGGAGGCCCTAAACTTGACATTTTGGAATGATCGACCAAATTTATCCTATCGTTATTTTTGCCTATGATTGATGTGTGATCGATAGTGTAGATCTTCATGATGTAAGATATTTGCTCTCTAAATTTCATGCAATTCTGACGTACACTTTATGATATATCCCATTTTCCATGAGACTATGGATCGTTCACTGGAATATGCCGATAGTTTTTATGGCATGGCAAAACTGATCGGCTAACAACGACCAACCTAACTCTAGTTGCAACTTTATGACCCACGGTCATTTTTGTAAGATTCAATATTCATTTTACTGATGCCTTGGAAGTTTAAATGAATTAACCTAGTGGATCTCGAGATATTGATCATCCTTTGATGATTTGAACTGTTTTATGGATCGTTTTAGATCGATTCATACAAAATCTTCATTTGTCGATAACTCGAGCGTACAAACTGCGATTGACTTTTTTTCTTACGGTAACCACCTATTTTTGCTCGACCATCGTCCGTAGTCATGTATATCACTTATTCTCGAGCCTAGGAACCACCTATTTTTGCCAAATCTACGGTATTATGGCCTTGCCAAAAGGAGGGATAACAAATGGAGCTTTTGAAAATGAATCACAAAAGAAAAACGAGAAGGAGGAAAATAGGAAAAATTATTTTATACAAAGTAGATTAACTAGATTAATGACCCTTAGTACAAACCCTCTACTCAAAAGCTTCCACATCACTATGCTTGTCCACCTCCTTACCAACATATGCCAACATGCATTAGTACTTAATATTTAGTGATGTGATGCTTACTTTTTCACATCTTTTCAATATTTAATTTACTTTTTAGGGATGTGGCATTTACTTTCCCAAATTTATTTTTATTTTAAATTATGAAAATCAAAAGTCACATCTTACATTTATTTACTAAATCAAATGTATATTACCTTTTATAATCCAAATTTACTTACTTATGTGAATGTATATACTAAAGAGTTCATAATGTTTTCAACAACTTTAAACAAAGAAAAGTTGAAAATTCGAAGAAAGAAAATTCGGTCACACTTTCGATTTTTCCTCAAATAAATATTTTTGAGCACAAATTTTGAAAATATATTAAACGAATAATGTATCACCATATATAATCCAAATTGTTTTGTTAAATTCAGAAGGGTTGGAGGAGAATAAAATATTTTAAAAGAATAATTAGAAAAGGATTAGAAATCTTACCCTAATTTCTAGTTGAATTTCTAAATCTAACTGAAGAGAGAAAATGGCAGAGGTTCAAAATATTTCCCAAACATATATTTTTAAAAAATGGAGAGGATAGGGTCCTATTTATAGAAGTTGAAACATACTAGAGCTATAGGATCGAATTAGGTGAGAAACAGAAAAATTTGGAATGTCAATAACATAAAACTCTAGCCACCACCTTGACCAAGCGGTGACCTCTTCCTTTAAAGCGGTCAACCCTTAAGGGTCAACCACTTAAGGTCAAAAGGTTTGACCTCTTGCCCTTTATTTAGGAAATTTTAAGCTATTTCTTTTAATTAATTTTATTCCCTAATTAACTTTAATGTTAATTGATTAACTTAACGTTTACTTAACCCCCAATTAATCCTACCCTTAATTTTTAAAATTCAAACTCTAGATGTAATTCCTCATTTGAATTTGAATTCAAACTAAACACTTAAATCTAAAAAATTTAAATGCTCATAAATTGTTTATTTGAGCTCTGTTTTCAGCATATTATATATGGAAACATATCAGAATTTCACGATGAAAGAAACGGGATATCTTGTGTGGTCATATTCCAACTTTTATGAAATTTCCATTTTCGACCTTATTTTATTTATTACAATTAACTCAATTCACTTATAGTCAATTTTACGGGTTGCTACAAATTCTTTGTGGATTCTGGGAGCTCTATTAACATTATTTTCAAATTTATTGACAAGATGAAGCTTCAAGTGGAAATACAGAAGTCGAGACCTAAACTAATTTAGGCTTCAATAATACTGCAACTTTTCCTATCGGGTCAGCACGTCTAGGTGTCACTACTGGGACTGCACCACTTCAAAATCATTCCATGCAAGCTTCCTAATCATTGATCAACCATCTTCGTATAATGCATATTTAGGAAGGCCTGCGCTAATTGACATGAGGTAGTAGTTTTTTTAGAAAGATCTTCATATGAAGTTCTGTATACCTGTTAGAATAAGATCAATTAGGGGATGACAATTTTTAGCTAGAGAATTATACAATGTAAATCTCAATTCTAATAATAATAATAATGTTCAAAACTATTGTGTTATTTCCTTTAACAGTTGTAATAAACATAATGAAAAATAACCAGACTAGCTCTAGGAACTTCATTGGTACCGAGTATCAAGACTGATGTTGAAACTGGTTATTCTACGACCACATCATCGGTAAGGAGGAAAAAAGAAAGTATATGCACGCGATTAGCACCGAAGAGTATAATTCGGTCTATGTGCGGTATCTTTCCAAAGAAGATCAATAGGTGTAATACCCGTAAATTTAGCGTTAGTATTTAGTTAGTTAACTAGGCTCCAAAAAAGAAATTTGTGCAAATGATGAAATTTGACCATGAAACTTGCAACATTATATTTGGAGTTAGTATCAACCACCTTTAATGAAAAACCACCTTTAATGAAATTAGCGTTAGTGTTTAGTTAGTATCAACCACCTTTAATGAAAAACCATATTTTTATTTGAAGAATTGAAGTCAATTCCTTAATCGAAACCAGTGTCAGAATTTTTTTATAAAGTATATTTTGGAAATGCCTTGGATTTTGGAAAAAAGGTTTTAAGAGGATTTCTTTTCCCAATGATTTATTTTGAAAATTTTAGGAGGTTTTGAAATTTTAAATTTTAAAGTTTCAAAAGGTGAATATTTAGCCTAATAATTTTCCTGTTTATAAAAATCAAAGTTTTTAAAGTTTTCTCTCTTCTAAGAGACGGAAAAAATAGGAATGACATTTAATTTTACTGGGGTATGAAGTTAGAAGTGTTGTTGTACCCGCCAGCTATTGGAAGAAGTATTCCGTATGAAGTATGCGGAGAATAACAGTTGGAATATTATCAGATTTTTGGAATTGTTGACGGTTGAAGTAGTAAAAGCATGAAGTGCTGCAGTAAAATTGGAGAATCATTCGGAACGTTAGACGATAAACTTGGGCACCATCGTGAAGAGCACAGAGATTTTTCGGATCGTTTCAAGTCAAAGGAGACGATGAAAAATGATTATCATTGTTATTATTATTATTATTAACGTTATAAATTGGCACGAGATGGTACAGGTTCAACCTGCGCAAAAATACTATAGAACGGTCGACCAATCCATTGGTTTTTGTCCAACCTAAACATGGAACGCAATTATAAAGTCGCATCCAGTTTTCTTCCCAATCGCATTCAAGCTCCTTCATCTCGATTTCAGCCGATCTTACAATCACCCCCTCCTTTACCTCTAAATTCGCTCCCATTTCCTCCATTCCATTTCCAAGCGATGCCGTTTTTCCCACTCTTTGATGAGCAGCAGCCTCGCCTTTACCTTGTGTTTTTTTGCATGTTGGATCTTGCCCCACCGTGACTCTAGACCTAAATCTTATTTTCCTACTTCTTAGCCTATGGCACCTCCCTGCACTGCTGGTTCCTCCTTGCGCAACCACAGTGTCACTCCTCAAGAGATTAGGTCGCTAGACCAGAATGACCAAAAGATCTCCACCTTTCTTAGCTCCGCCTAGTTTAAATTCCTTCATGATGATCGGTGAAGTTTGAAGACTTTGCTATTTTTGGGTAGAAGATCTTTTCAAGGCGATAGGACATGCACTGATCCTATGCTTCGAGACTTTTAAGTGGGAATAGTACGCCCTTCACTTGCCTTTTCAATACTTATTTAGCGCTGAATTTCGATGAAAGCAACAAATTCATTCAGTCGGAGGTTAAAAAAAGTCAGGATCGAGACATCTGATGATGACTCTGGTGATATTTTAGAGATTTCCATGCATGGCGTGGATTTGGATGATATTAAAATGATCGACCCGGAGATCTTGTAGCAGATATTTTCTCAAGTGTTGGTGTTTAGAGGATAGAAAATCTAAATCCAACTTCTTATCCTATTATGTGGATTATTTAGCGCAACGTCATCCTAAAGGCGGGAAGCTATGATCAGGTTTATTCTTGGGTGCAAAAGACCATATATGCAGTTATATGTGGTGCAGTTGTTAATTAGGCTATTCATTTTTCCGATGAGGGAGTTGGCACCCCATGGAGTTGCTTTCGTATTGTCACCTATTCACTCTCTTTTTAAGACAATACGAGGTGAATCTTAGTAGGAAGCTGCCCAAACGGTCCTACCTGCCATTGGTAGTGCCTCCCTTAGGAAGATTGAAATCCTTTTCCACTAGTCGCAGCAGGCACATCAACAGCAGAGCAGCAGCCGCAGTAGGTGGCGGAGCAGGAATAGGGCACCAGGGATATCAGGGTCCCGAGCTAGTCACCATTCAACAGGCCCAACTTGAGCTCCAAGGGATCCGCACCAACTAGTGAGAGATGTGGACCATGCTATAGAGCTAGAGTCATGAGATTGGAAGCTTAGCGGCTATGCTTCGCTCTTTTCAAGGACTCAGCTATGAATCAAGTCCCCGATGAGGATCGGGACCATCCCATAGTCCATAGTTAGTGTTTTAGCCTCTGTCGTGTGTTGTTGTATCTTTTCTTTCAGCATTTTTCTTTCATTTTTAGGTTATTAGGTTGTAACTATTAGTTGTCTCTTTTAAAGGCACGCACGATGTTATGACATATATTTCTATTTATTTACTGCATTATTGTTTCCAAATTGTGAACCGCTTTTATATGCATGCTTGGAAGAAACAGTATAAATATGAAAAATCGCATAAGGACACTTAACTAACAGTAATATGCAATATGAGACTAGAAGTTCTAAATAGGTAGAAATTTTAGCAAGCGAAGGATAGTTAAATTACTTTAGAATCAGGGGTCATTGTTCTTGTTCCTTAAAAGCTAAAATTTTTGAATAACCGAGATGTTGACATTTTATACATAATGTCAAGTCTTATAGGTTAAGGTTAGTTGTACAATGCTAGAATCAAGCTTATGTGTTTATTGCATAACTAACTTCTGACTACGTTGAAATGTGGATTAAATTATCAAAAAAAAATTAGGAGGAAAATATTTTGAAAAGTTTCTCTTAATTTAGGAAGTTTCACTTGACAATAAAAGGTTTTGCTTTTTTCTAAAATTGTTTTTGCGCTCAGAAGATTTTAGAATTTGGCCAAATTTTAGTTCAAGGAAAAATTTATGTTCAAATATTTTGTAATTTTATTTTCCAAGCGACGTATAAATTTCAAAAGAGAAAAATTTTATGAGATTTTTGATTTTGAAGACCACATGTTAAGTGTAGGAAAGGAAAATAGATTGGAAACGCGAATATAGTGATGCATTAGGATCGACGATACGATAAAACGTAAGTGATAATAAAAAAAAATGCTATTTTAGTCTTGGAATTTCCATTTCCGTACCTTGCCGACACTAAATTCCATTGTAGAGATTGGAAACAAGCCTCCTTATGCTTTTGTGGGTGGAAAATTTAGAATAAATTCAAAGAGCGAGGAAATTTCCACCGTATAATGGAAAATGGTACTTTATTAAGTAGTAAGGATGTAAAATTCTCCACCTAAGTTCCTTTATCCGGTATAGGAGAGATGTTTATCAAATGAGATTTTGATGCATTGGATTTTTGGTTGGCAGGAAGTAGATGCAAACTGGTTGCACCGTGCTTCTATTCATAGGAGTATTGGGACTTTTTGTGAAAAGATTTTTCAAAACTTGCATACATACAGTATATAGGTTGTTTGCACAATATTTTCAAAAAAAAGTTTCAAATGAAAAGCATTCACATAGGATGGCTCGGTTTAGAATCATTTTGCATAAATATTTTAAAAGTTGTTATACACTATACAGTTGTGCACTTTGTTTGCAAAATACGTTGTACAGTAATCGATTGTGAAGACTATGATCATTGCGAGCTAGAACCATGACTTAGTCATGGTATAATTTTGGGGCAAAATTCTTTTAAGAGGCTAAGAATGTAACATCCCATAAATTTGACGTTAGTTATTGTGTTAGTTAATTAGGCTCCAAAAGTGGAATTTATGCAAATGATGGAATTTAATCACGAAACTTGCGCCAATGCATTTGTGGCGATATTCTAAGCAACTTTCGTATTTAGAGTTTTATGATCGGAGTCCAAACAAAGAAGTTATGAATGAAAAAATAATTTGGAATGGAAATAATTTGATTACAAAATGTACCTTTATATAATAAATACCGAGACCCACCGGTCGACCCCTTTATTGGGAAGGTTGACCAGTAGCGGTTGACCCCTTGAAGGGAGCGGTCGAGTGGTCGACTATAGGTGGTTAGGGTTTGCTATGGCCAAAAGGCCCGGATTTTATATATGTTAATCTAACGACTGTGGTTGATTCGAGTGCCTATAAATTCAGGCCTAACCCTCTCTTCTCCTCTCATATTTTTCTAAAAGCAGTAGCAATGCTTCGCATTTTCTCTTCTTTACTATTTTCTAAATTGTAAATAAAATATTTATAATTTTATATATACAAATTGGAGAAGTATAGAAATCAAATAAGGTGAGCAAAGAAGCAAATCCACACTACACATCTCTTCTCAGATCTCTTCTCCTTCAACTCCAAATCTCTTCCCAGATCTTTATTTCTAATATATGTATATACCCTTTTTATACATATTTCTTGAAATAAGATGAAAATAGAGTTAAATCAAAGGCTTTGCGTCAGATCTAGAAATTTGAAACGCTTTTAGAAGGTGGGTGGAAATTTATATATTATTTATGATTTTGAATTTATTCTGTTGGTATAAGACTAATTTTTATGCCTAAATGAATAAACATATGTGAATTGTAAGCTAAAATTTGATTGTAATAAACGTTGCCTACATATTCTTGTTTTATATATCATTTGAAATATTGTTACACTCTGATCTGGAAATCAGTCCCAAAGATTTTTAAATTAGAATAATGTATAGTTTATTTTAGATCTATAATTGGGGTGTAAAATATTAATATGATTTTCATTATTGCCCTAATTATGGTGAATTGGATATTTTCCATAGTTTAATTTGTAGGAAGAACGTGCATTTGATTTTTATAAATTTGTTTGTGTTTTTAAATTACATAGAAGGTGCAACGTTTGATTTAACAAGGAATATATACAAACAAAAAGGAAGAGATGTGTAAAGTATAGATTTACTCTTCATAGTTTACAATGTTTATTCCAATAAAAAGAAAATAATCGTTCCTTGTAATTTTAAATGAGGCAGTAGCAAATATCTTAGAAGGTGCAGCGTTTGGTATAAGTAGTTAACATAGAAGGTGCAGCGTCATAATTTCAAATGAGGCACATGCCAAATAATAGTTAGATGGTGCTAATGAGGAGTCCTCCTTGGGGTTAGGTATTAAATGACAAAGGCTTATCTAGAATATAGGTATTAATTGGTCAAGGGTCTACCTAGTCCTTATTAATAAGGTATTATGTGGTTTAGGTACTGTCTCTTACATGGCTAGGACTTTAATGACGATAGAAGCGTTAGTAGTATAGCGGTTGTGTATTATAGTGCCATAAATAGTGGTCAAAGGCCTTTGTAGCTAGGACCAATAGACCAACGATGACGATGCTAGGAGCCCACTTCATATTTTGAAATATTTAGTGGATGATAGACTTATGTCAACATTTTATACCCTGGGAAGGGCAGGTCATGAATTGTGCTAGGTAGGAATATCGTGTGTGCAATATTAGGTTAATTTCATTAGCCTAAAAGTGGTAGACATAACAATTAAATGGAAACCAATCGGTATGAATTTATGTTAAGGATATTGTATAGAATTTACAGTCATCAGAACATTGTTCTGACCCCTCCTTATTATAGCCCAGATGATAAATTTAAAGGAACATGTGGAGCAGGAGGTGATCGATTGTTGGAGCAGTCTTCTTTTCTTTCATGCTCGATGCTGATGTGATATCCAAGGAATTCCATTAATTCCAACGTAGTAACCACTGTTGGTATTTATATCCTATTATTAGTATTTCCGCTGCAAGTTTAATTTTTTTTCAACCTTTGACGTTGTTCATGCTTATTTGTAGGTACCAAATCCAACGATTCGTGCTTTGATGGACTTGAATTTCGATTCTTGTTGAAATTTAGGCTCATTAAATTCGGGTAATCATAATAGCTTTCTCTACCATGTCCCAGCCTGAGGAAAAACAAGAAAGTGAAATAGATCCAAGATTAGGGGGACAAAGAGAGAGTTGAAGACATTGGATGATCTCAAGGATATACAGTTAGATCCTAAAGATCCCTCGAATGTTCTCAAGGTAGGAAAAACCTTAATGCAAAAAACAAAATAGAATTGATCGACTTCCTCAGGACATCAGCTGATGTTTTTGCTTGGAGACACTCAGAAATTGTTGGAATGGACCCAACTATCATCTTCCATGCACTCAACATCGATACCAGAGCTCATCTAGTCAAGCAGAAGCACAAACTTTGGATCAAGCTATGAATGAAGAAATTAAGAAGCCGAAGGCAAATGGGTTCATTAAGGAAGTTTATTAACTAAAGTGGATCGCCAACGTTGTTCTTGTAAAGAAGTCCAATGGGAAATGGAGAACTTGCGTAGACTACACCAACCTCAACAAGGCCTGTCTAGAGGACAGCTTTCCTCTACCTAGTATTGACTAATTGGTGGATCAAGTAGTGGACATGAACTACTCTCATTCAAGGATGCATATTCATGTAACAACCAGATAGCTATGTTTAAGCCAGATCAGTAGCATACCGGTTTTGTGATGGACAAAGGCTTAGACTGCTATAAGTTCATTCCGTTCAAACTCAAAAACACTGGAGCAACATATCAAAGATTAGTTAATATGTTGTTCTCGGATCAGATTGGTAAAAATATTGAACTATACGTAAACGACATGCTTGTTAAGTCAAAAGCAGCAATAAGTCATGTGCAGGATTAGGAGGAAACCTTTGCATTCCTAAGGTGATACAACATGAAGACAAAGTGATTCAACTAGGAAAATTTCTAAGTTAAACAATAAGCACCCGTGACATTGAAGCAAACTTAGAGTAGATTTATGTTATAAGAAAGATGGGTGTCCTAAAAAAGCAGAAGGATATCATTATCCTAAATGGTAGAGTGGCCGCTCTAAGAAAATTTATTTCCAAACAACTGATAAATGTATAACATTCTCAACCAAGTATAAAGGGGATGGAATTTTGAATTAATTATGGAGTGCAAAATCGCATTCCAGAATTTGAAGAATCGTTTGATCAGTACCCCCTCCAAACAAAACCCATAACAAGTGAGGATGCATTTAGTTGTCACCGATAAAGTTGTTAATGCTATAATGGTTCGAGAAGATGAAGGGACTTAGGGGCTCATATATTTCACAAGAAAGCATTTTCTAGGGTAGAGCTCAACTATTCGGTCATTGAAAAGTTACCTACAACCTTCTCCTCATAGTAAGAAAATAGCAGCTGTAACGACCCGAAAAATTTAACCGGTTTTAATAACGTTACTAACTGAATTTTGGAATTTTAAACGATAAAATTTTGAAATATAAATTTGATATTTGGAATATGTCTAGTTAAACATAGCAACCGGTAAATTTTCGTCCGAAATTATGAAAGTTTATTTCAGGCGTAAATTTACTTCAATTTAATCAGTTAAAAAGCGATGAAAATAAAACTTTTTCGAAACCAAAATATTTTTACATAGAAAAATTCTAAATCTTCTTCTGAGCAAGATGTCAGTTTATCGTTTTTCCAAATTCGGACATTTTTAGCTTCGTCGATCTTATTTTTCTGCGATTTTCATGCATTTTCCGCTAGTATAAAAATTCGAATTTTTATAATTTAATCATACCACTGATATCTCTATACCGTTTTGATCGTCTCGTCATGTTGATCTCTGCGGTATATTCAAACTTGTGTTTTGAAGCCCGGTACGTAGTGGAAACTACGTAACGACCCAATGCATCGGTATCCGTTTAAACTTTGATTCACGTGTCCATTCATATTTCCAACGGTTAGAATAAATAGTCGTTTTGTTTTAATTACCTGACTACACCGGCATGAAGTTCTTGACCTTTTATTTCCAATGTTTACCCTTGTATTGTTGACCGTTCGTTTGCTTTGTTATTACCAACTTTATTGCGTCCCTATTAATCACAAGACCCATTCCTCTATTCTTGAGATTATGTTCATCTCTTTTATTCATCTTCCTCACCCTCTTTTTCCTTCTTCCCTCCTCTGCCATTCCTTTTTCTTCCTTCAACCAAAAACCAGATCCACGTCAAACGATCCTCCCTCCTCCGCACGTGAAAACCCCTGACCGGCCTTTGCCCACCGCAGCTGCCTGAACCCACTTCCACCGAGCAACCAACAAGCACTACCGTCCTCCGCCATTAAAAAAATATAACCCGTCACCTTCCTACTAGGCTCGCCGTGAAGCACATGCTCCTCCCCTTGGCTTCGACCATCTTGCCGCCTGACATGCCAAAACTTCCCTTCCTCAACCTCGCCAACCGCGTGTAGCCGGATCTGATGCAACCCATTCCTTTCGAGCCTGCACGCATGCATAGCTGTGCATATATATGTGCATACTTGCTGTATATTCATGTTAGGTAAAAAATTCTGGTCATTTGTAATATATTTATAGCTATGTTCGATATATATTTGATTTTGTTTTTGTTGGAAAATTTTATGTGTAAATAAACTATATGTGAATACTTTACAAAATTCTACTCTCGCATACAAGGGTCAGAGGTTTTAAATAAAAGTTGTTGTAGTACTTTTGGTTATAAGCAAATTATTGTTTGTTTGTATAGGAATGGGTAGTATAAGTATATAGGTTATTAGCAGTACTATTGAAGGTGTATATACAATATGTAACAAGCGTGTTATCTAATTTAAATCATGTTATATATTAGTAAATGTATTGCTTTGCCGTGTATTAGCATGTGCATGTACAATTTTATTTCAAAAGTTATATATAACATATACTAGTTGCAGTAAATTTTATTATACATATTTTGTACATGACTATTTGATTCTTATATATATTATTTTAGAGCTTGCAAGTCTACCCTGTTAATTAATATATATGTTACAGTACAATATAGTAGGCTGTGTGATTTTAGCAAATGTTGATTTTAATATGTACAATATACACGTGCTCTATATATTATAGTTTATTTTACTGTTCCACAGTTTATATAACTATTGGTTTTAAAATATAAGATATGATATGGTTATTGTTAGTTGTTGTTTTAAGTATATATTCACTTTTGATTTTATTATATTTGGATATGGATTTTAGTTATATGTATTGGTTTATATATGTAGCTGTTATCTGAAAATTTTATAATTAGATATATTAAAAGCCTGCATACATTGTTGGCGCATATGCAAAGCTCGCATATGTGCAGGTGCAAATATTGGCTAAAGGAGATTTCATGTTACAGCTTTATAAAATATAGTAGTTGTTATAACACATATATGTATACACAGTAGTAATTTGGGTTTTAAGTGTATTTCCTATGCTGTTTGCACTTTTGTATATAAAAAATGATATTGTTTATTTAAGTATTGATTTCAAAATGATATAGATAAATAAAAAAATGTAGATAGTTGTTTGGTTATGTATATATAAAACAATGTGTATAAGTATGACGGCACAATTATATGTTAGTTTTCAAATATGAAAGTTTTATGTTATTTTAGCATATTTAATTTAATGAATATAAAGTTTATATTCGTTTAAAATAGTAATTTTGAGTTATCCTTATCGATCCGATTCTGATTTGTTTCGTCAATTTCGATTTATCAGCTTTGATCATTAAATTGTGCCGATCTTGCTTTGCTTGGATTCGCAATTCAATTTCAGTGTCCGTATCCGTGTGCGTATCCGTGTCACCTTCTGTATTCTCTAGCCTCGAAAGGTGAGCAATCACTCACGATTAATGTTCTATTATTTATTAATTTCGATTTTAATTGAAACGACTATTGAAATATGCTGTTGTTACACTGTCATATATGCTATTACCAGCATCAGTTCACTTGTGACACCCGATACGTTTATTTGTTATGTATGCAATAATAATCCAGTTTGGTTGATAATTGATTGATTGTGTGATGTTGACATTGAACGTTAAATTGTTAATGTTGTACGTGATAAATAACTTGATATTGAATTTGACGTAAGACAGTTAAAATTTGAATTGACATATGTGTTGAATTTGATTAGTTAAATTAGTATAATATGACACCTTAAATGTAAATTTTTTGACACAAAGAAATAGTGATAATTACACCTCGAATCATTTGACTGTATGTTGTATTAAATTGATGTAGTATAAAATTGAATAATAAATGACAAGTGAAGAACCATATAAATAATTAGTGTAATAATCTTTAATCTACATGAAATGATAGTGTGGATTCTAGAAATAATTATATTAATTCGCACAAACAACAATGTGAATTAATACGATTATTTCGGGATTATTTGAATTGATTGTTGGATTGTGTTCGATTGTTGTTATTGCTTGTTTATTTACTTTGACACCATTCCAGTTATCACACTATAAGTTCCCTTTGTTTTGTTTTGATTTTTGAATTGAAATTGGAATCGGGTTGAAATGATATATACCCAAATGAATCTGATCTAGGATAGAGAATTAAATTAAATCCGATTGGTCAATAATTTGAAATAATGATTTTATTCGAGCAAAGAATAAGTTTTGAAATGAAGTTGGAATTTGAATTGTATAAAAGGAAAATGTAAAGATTGAAATCTGAAACAAATATTAACGTAGTGATTGATGAAAGAATGCTGTTTCAAATTTAATTATTTAATAAATTAAATTTGGAATTATTAATAAATAATTTGGAATTAGTAATAATTGAGTTTTGAAATTATTAAGTTAAATCATTTAATAAAAAAATTTGAAATTATAATTAAGCTTGGAATTATAATTAAGTTTGAAATTATTAAGTTGAATTTATAATTAAGTTGAAATGATTTGATAATTAAGTTTGAATTCATAATTAAGTGGAAATGATTTAAAAATTAATTTTGACTTTATGATCAAGATTGTAATTATTAAGTTTTGAAATTATTAATAATTAAGACTGAAATTATTTAATAAATGAATAAGATTTAATTATTTGATAATTGAATAAAAATTTAATTCTTTGATAAGAGAAATTGAACTTTTGAATGAGTGGATATGAACTTCGTTAATAAATGAAATTGAGTTTCTTTATTAAAGTTTTGGAAAAATTATTTAAGTAAGTTAATAAGTGAAATTGAAACTTCTCGATTATGTGAAATTTAGTTCTTTATTAATTGAGTTTGAAACTTGTAACGAAGTCAATAAATAAGTGAAAATTGAATTTCTTTAACAAGAAATAAAATGTGATTTATTGAAATGAATGGGATTTATTGAAATTAACGTAAGAATTGTAATTTAAAGAATTGATTTGACGGATTATGTTATTCAATTTGATGTTTTGATATAATGAAGTTGAACGTAAGTAATTGATTTAAATGAATTGGAATTTAAATAGAAGTTGTTTTGAATGACAAATTTACTTAATGAATATGGAATGAAATCGATAAATGAATTTAAATTGTTTTGAATAAAAATTAAACCATTTTAAATGATTTCGGAATGAAATTTATATATGAACTTGAATCAATATTTGAATTGTTTAAATGAAAGTTGAAATCGAATTATAAGATTTTGAAATGGTAATTTGGAAGTTTTGAAACGTAAACTTGGGAAATTGATTTAGAAAGACAAATGAAATGTTGATTTACGAATTGAAATTGAAATTGAATTTGATTTGGTTTGAAATTTACTAAACAACCAATCGGTGTAATAATTACGGAAGTTATTAAAGAGACCGGAATCGGTTATGGATATACTCTCTATCTAAACCGAAAACCACTTTAATAACTATACGCGAAGTGATGTTCCAGAATGAAGTGGTTGAATTGATGTACGTGATGACTGAAGAAAGAGAACGATAATGGATAGCCTTGACACTTGTGTCAAATTGGAAATGACTAAAATCAGGAGCCGTGCCGGGCCAAATGGGGTTAGCCACCTCGAACGAACACACTTCTTCGTAACTATTACTCATTACTTGTTGTTGATTGGTGCACCCTCGGAATTTCAGGAGTGTTGTTTCGTGGTGTTGCGATCGCTGCGGCGATGCGTTCTCACCAGTCCGGATCAGGCGAACGGTAGTTTCACTACCTTAGGTATTGCCTCATGTGCCTTGTCATACTTGTATCCCTATATACGCGACCACTAGGAATTTGTTTTGTGTTATACCTATGGAGTACTCTCTGATATCCCACCAGTTTACGGTGGAGTTTACAGTGCTGTATAGACTATAACGCTTATATAAAAATGCGTTAAGGGGGATAATGGTAACTCCTTAACACTATTTTGATACTTTATATTACTGATAGACATTATCTATTTAGCGTACACTACTAAATAATAGATAGTTTAACGGATCCTTAGAGGATGGTGATTCCAACATCCTTTGAGTTACTTGTATTTCGATTGCTATTTCACTTGAGTTGGATTTATTGATATGAGAATATTAATCGTGACTCGAGTGTTTTGTGTTTTGCTTTACGCTCGGGTCAGACTGAGTGGTTCAGCTTTCGAGACTCACCTTGGAGTTGGAGCTTCGCTTGGAGATCCAGCTATCTATCCAGCTTCAGATATCCATTTGATTTAAAGATGTATTCTGATATTGTATTCAACTATTGTATTCGAGACTTCTGTTGTAACTTATGTAACTCTGATGTATCTTATATATTTATATAGTAGCTTCATGAACTACTATCTTTTGCTTCCGCTGCATATTATAACTCTGTGTCTGTGATTCTGTGATTATTTATTTACTATATATCTGAGTTTTGCCAAATTTTAAATTAACAATTTGGTATTTTGAATTATTCAAGTCTGACAAGTGCGGATGCGAATAGTCCAAAATAGTGGGTCGTTACAGTTGGTATCAGAGCATTTGGTAGCTCTAGGCAAAACTTAGCATATAGGGTAAATGTATTTATAGAATCACTCTCATTCGAGTTTCAATCTCTTCCTTTTGACTCAA
This sequence comes from Allium cepa, assembly GCA_030765085.1. Lineage (NCBI taxonomy): Eukaryota > Viridiplantae > Streptophyta > Magnoliopsida > Asparagales > Amaryllidaceae > Allium > Allium cepa. Next base: position 899,438,821 of record CM060935.1, on the reverse strand, counting down.
TTCCTTTTAATTTCGGAACGTTCCTTGCGGTTCCGAGATTCATTCTCGTCCCTCACCATTCGTCTTCTATAAATTCTGGAGCGTCCCATAACTCCACTTCGAATGGCCCTTATAATGAATCGGCGATCTCGCCAATCTTCGAATTATTTGTAAATGGGTGAAACTCCTTTACAATAGGCATTGATTTACCGAAAATTTCTGTATTCTCGGTTTACGATGCTATCTATTCCCTACTATACCTGAATTCTATCTCTTGAGATCGAATGTTGATTTACATTGGACTTTTACATTGATCTTATTCTGGAAGTCACGGTCGACCCGGTTAAGGTTTCCCATGAATTAAATAAGCTAATCCATCTCCTGATTCTGCTAATTGAATTATCTTATCTTTTGTTTCGAACTTATTGTCAAATCAAAATTCTCTTTGATTTGATTTCCATCAAATTTAAATCTTTATTCTTGTTTTGAAATCCATCCTTGTATCATCAAGCGAGAAAGTGTATTTGTGAATTGATATTAAAAATAAGAAAAATATATTGTGTTGTTTGAGTTGTTGATGTTGATTTGGGTTTTCGATCGATTCGTCTGATCAACGCTATCGATATGATTTCCAACACACTTTAACAGAGCAAACTGACACAATAGTATTTTCGAATTTGATAAATAAGATAATTTTGAATGATTATTTTATAATAAGTATAAATGTTTCTGAAATTAAACTGTAATGAATTTGTTGTCCAGAATAATAATATTTGACTTTCGTTTATTGTTTTATAAACCATTGACTATTTCATAATATAAACAAATGAATTTATAAAACTTGGTTATAAATTTGATTTGGAATTTGAAATGAATGTAAATCAAGAGTTTGAGAATTTGATTTCCGGTGATTTCAAACTTTGATTTTAAATTTTTTTAAAGCGTATAGTATTTTAAATATTTTCATATAGAAATAGTTTTCAAAGAAGTTTAAATGATTAAAATCAGTGCTCTTTCTTTGTCGCTGGAAAATAATTTCGGTGATGACGGCCGCATCATCGACATTCATTTTCGGGTTTCGAAGTGGAGAGACCGTCAGTAGCTTGCTACCCTTTTGTTTTGAAATGAATTCGAAATTTCTAAAGTATGATTTGATTAAAATATATATATATATATATATATATTAATATTTAATTTAGATTTGACTTGGATATATTGTATGTATATAATTATCTCCAAATTGCTGAAGTTAATCGGAAATTGAATTCTTAAAATTTGGGTGAAAGATGATTTCAATTATAAATGAAACCAAATTTTGAATTAATATTTAAACTTGAGAGAATTTAATTAGGAATGTTATTTAGATAATACTCGATTGCATTTAATATAACTTACCTAAATTTTCAAAAGTTAACTATGTAATTGAATATTATACAATATAAATGATGTCACAGGAATTTTTAAATAAAATTTGAGTAGTTATAATAAATGTAAATATACTTAATATATAGGCGATAAGATATATCAAGTAAAATAAATTTAATAAAAATTTGGAATAAAGAAGAATTAAATGTGCCGAGTAAAGCATGATTATAATAAATGACTATTCAAATTTATGATCTTTGAAATTGTTAATTTAAGAAAATTGGATAATATGCAATATAAATTGTCTTTATAAATGAAATGTGAGTGCGTATAATAAATGTTATTCACTTAAATTTTAATTATAAAATGTTTATGGAGATAAATAGAATAATAAGTTGAATAAATAATAGGTGATTGATAGAAGAAATTTTTTTTGTTTTGAAAGTTAATAAATTGAATTAAATCAACTTAATGAGATATCTTGAATTAATTGTGTTTAAATTGAAATTCATTTGAAAGAAACCTTTTGTAACTAACATTAATGAATGTGAAATCAAATCAATTTAATGAAAACCTTGAATAAAAGTTGTTGAATATAGAATTTATCTAAATGAAATTTATATGGTTTAAATTAATTATTTATTATGTAATTCAAGTCTATTTTCTTTTGGTTGTTTCTATTCTCCTACTTCCTTCCTTTTCGAGGATGAAAAGTTTTGAGTGGGGGAGAATGTAACGACCCGAAAAATTTAACCGGTTTTAATAACGTTACTAATTGAATTTTGGAATTTTAAACGATAAAATTTTGAAATATAAATTTGATATTTGGAATATGTCTAGTTAAACATAGCAACGGGTAAATTTTCGTCCGAAATTATGAAAGTTTATTTCAGGCGTAAATTTACTTCAATTTAATCAGTTAAAAAGCGATGAAAATAAAACGTTTTCAAAACCAAAATATTTTTACATAAAAAAATTCTAAAACATCTTCTGAGCAAGATGTCAGTTTATCGTTTTTCCAAATTCGGACTTTTTTAGCTCCGTCGATCTTATTTTTCTGCGATTTTCATGCATTTTCCGCTAGTATAAAAATTCGAATTTTTATAATTCAATCATACCACTGATATCTATATACTGTTTTGATCGTTTCGCCATGCTGATCTCTGCGGTATATTCAAACCTGTGTTTTGAAGCCCGGTACGTAGTGGAAACTACGTAACGACCCAATGCATCGGTATCCGTTTAAACTTTGATTCACGTGTCCATTCATATTTCCAACGGTTAGAATAAATAGTCGTTTTGTTTTAATTACCTGACTACACGGGCATGAAGTTCTTGACCTTTTATTTCCAATGTTTACCCTTGTATTGTTGACCGTTCGTTTGCTTTGTTATTACCAACTTTATTGCGTCCTTATTAATCACAAGACCCATTCCTCTATTCTTGAAACTGTTCATCTCTTTTATTCATCTTCCTCACCCTCTTTTTCTTTCTTCCCTCCTCTGCCATTCCTTTTTCTTCCTTCAACCAAAAACCAGATCCACGTCAAACGATCCTCCCTCCTCCGCACGTGAAAACCCCTGACCGGCCTTTGCCCACCGCAGCCGCCTGAACCCACTTCCACCGAGCAACCAACAAGCACTACCGTCCTCCGCCATTAAAACAATATAACCCGTCACCTTCCTACTAGGCTCGCCGTGAAGCACCTGCTCCTCCCCTTGGCTTCGACCATCTTGCCGCCTGACATGCCAAAACTTCCCTTCCTCAACCTCGCCAACCGCGTGTAGCCGGATCTGATGCAACCCATTCCTTTCGAGCCTGCGCGCATGCATAGCTGTGCATATATATGTGCAGACTTGCTGTATATTCATGTTAGGTAAAAAAATTCTGGTCATTTGTAATATATTTATAGCTATGTTCGATATATATTTGGTTTTGTTTTTGTTGGAAAATTTTATGTGTAAATAAACTATATGTGAATACTTTACAAAATTCTACTCTCGCATACATGGGTCAGAGGTTTTAAATAAAAGCTGTTGTAGTACTTTCGGTTATAAGCAAATTATTGTTTGTTTATATAGGAATGGAAAGTATAAGTATATAGGTTATTAGCAGTACTATTGAAGGTGTATATACAATATGTAACAAGCGTGTTATCTAATTTAAATCATGTTATATATTAGTAAATGTATTGCTTTGCCGTGTATTACCATGTGCATGTACAATTTTATTTCAAAAGTTATATATAACATATACTAGTTGCAGTAAATTTTATTATACATATTTTGTACGTAACTATTTGATTCTTATATATATTATTTTAGATCTTGCAAGTCTACCCTGTTAATTAATATATATGTTACAGTACAATATAGTAGGCTATGTGATTTTAGCAAATGTTGATTTTAATATGTACAATATACACGTGCTCTATATATTATAGTTTATTTTACTGTTCCACGGTTTATATAACTATTGGTTTTAAAATATAAGATATGATATGGTTATTGTTAGTTGTTGTTTTAAGTATATATTCACTTTTTGATTTTATTATATTTGGATATGGATTTTAATTATATGTATTGGTTTATATATGTAGCTGTTATCTGAAAATTTTATAATTAGATATATTAAAAACCTGCATACATTGTTGGCGCATATGCAAAGCTCGCATATGTGCAGGTGCAAATATTGGCTAAAGGAGATTTCATGTTACAGCTTTATAAAATATAATAGTTGTTATAACACATATATGTATACACAGTAGTAATTTGGGTTTTAAGTGTATTTCCTATGCTGTTTGCACTTTTGTATATAAAAAATGATATTGTTTATTTAAGTATTGATTTCAAAATGATATAGATAAATAAAAAAATGTAGATAGTTATTTGGTTATGTATATATAAAACAATGTGTATAAGTATGACGGCACAATTATATGTTAGTTTTCAAATATGAAAGTTTTATGTTATTTTAGCATATTTAATTTAATGAATATAAAGTTTATATTCGTTTAAAATAGTAATTTTGAGTTATCCTTATCGATCCGATTCTGATTTTTTTCGTCAATTTCGATTTATCAGCTTTGATCATTAAATTGTGCCGATTTTGCTTTGCTTGGATTCGCAATTCAATTTCAGTGTCCGTATCCGTGTGCGTATCCGTGTCACCTTCTGTATTCTCTAGCCTCGAAAGGTGAGCAATCACTCACGATTAATGTTCTATTATTTATTAATTTCGATTTTAATTGAAACGACTATTGAAATATGCTGTTGTTACACTGTCATATATGCTATTACCAGCATCAGTTCACTTGTGACACCCGATACGTTTATTTGTTATGTATGCAATAATAATCCAGTTTGGTTGATAATTGATTGATTGTGTGATGTTGACATTGAACGTTAAATTGTTAATGTTGTACGTGATAAATAACTTGATATTGAATTTGACGTAAGACAGTTAAAATTTGAATTGACATATGTGTTGAATTTGATTAGTTAAATTAGTATAATATGACACCTTAAATGTAAATTTTTTGACACATAGAAATAGTCATAATTACACCTCGAATCATTTGAATGTATGTTGTATTAAATTGATGTAGTATAAAATTGAATAACAAATGACAAGTGAAGAACCATATAAATAATTAGTGTAATAATCTTTAATCTACATGAAATGATAGTGTGGATTCTAGAAATAATTATATTAATTCGCACAAACAACAATGTGAATTAATACGATTATTTCAGGATTATTTGAATTGATTATTGGATTGTGTTCGATTGTTGTTATTGCTTGTTTATTTACTTTGACACCATCCCAGTTATCACACTGCAAGTTTTCTTTGTTATGTTTTGATTTTTGAATTGAAATTGGAATCGGGTTGAAATGATATATACCCAAATGAATCTGATCTAGGATAGAGAATTAAATTAAATCCGATTGGTCAATAATTTGAAATAATGATTTTATTCGAGCAAAGAATAAGTTTTGAAATGAAGTTGGAATTTGAATTGTATAAAAGGAAAATGTAAAGATTGAAATCTGAAACAAATATTAACGTAGTGATTGATGAAAGAATGCTGTTTCAAATTTAATTATTTAATAAATTAAATTTGGAATTATAAATAAATAATTTGGAATTAGTAATAATTGAGTTTTGAAATTATTAAGTTAAATCATTCAATAAAAAAATTTGAAATTATAATTAAGCTTGGAATTATAATTAAGTTTGAAATTATTAAGTTGAATTTATAATTAAGTTGAAATGATTTGATAATTAAGTTTGAATTCATAATTAAGTGGAAGTGATTTAAAAATTAATTTTGAATTTATGATCAAGATTGTAATTATTAAGTTTTGAAATTATTAATAATTAAGACTGAAATTATTTAATAAATGAATAATATTTAATTATTTGATAATTGAATAAAAATTTAATTCTTTGATAAGAGAAATTGAACTTTTGAATGAGTGGATATGAACTTCGTTAATAAATGAAATTGAGTTTCTTTATTAAAGTTTTGGAAAAATTATTTAAGTAAGTTAATAAGTGAAATTGAAACTTCTCGATTATGTGAAATTTAGTTCTTTATTAATTGAGTTTGAAACTTGTAACGAAGTCAATAAATAAGCGAAAATTGAATTTCTTTAACAAGAAATAAAATGTGATTTATTGAAATGAATGGGATTTATTGAAATTAAAGTAAGAATTGTAATTTAAAGAATTGATTTGACGGATTATTTTATTCAATTTGATGTTTTGATATAATGAAGTTGAACGTAAGTAATTGATTTAAATGAATTGGAATTTAAATAGAAGTTGTTTTGAATGACAAATTTACTTAATGAATATGGAATGAAATCGATAAATGAATTTAAGTTGTTTTGAATAAAAATTAAACCATTTTAAATGATTTCGGAATGAAATTTATATATGAACTTGAATCAATATTTGAATTGTTTAAATGAAAGTTGAAATCGAATTATAAGATTTTGAAATGGTAATTTGGAAGTTTTGAAACGTAAACTTGGGAAATTGATTTAGAAAGACAAATGAAATGTTGATTTACGAATTGAAATTGAAATTGAAATTGAATTGGTTTGAAATTTACTAAACGACCAATCGGTGTAATAATTACGGAAGTTATTAAAGAGACCGGAATCGGTTATGGATATACTCTCTATCTAAACCGAAAACCACTTTAATAACTATACGCGGAGTGATGATACAGAATGAAGTGGTTGAATTGATGTACGTGATGACTGAAGAAAGAGAACGATAATGGATAGCCTTGACACTTGTGTCAAATTGGAAATGACTAAAATCAGGAGCCGTGCCGGGCCAAATGGGGTTAGCCACCTCGAGCGAACACACTTCTTCGTAAATATTACTCATTACTTGTTGTTGATTGGTGCACCCTCGGAATTTCAGGAGTGTTGTTTCGCGGTGTTGCGATCGCTGCGGCGATGCATTCTCACTAGTCCGGATCAGGCGAACGGTAGTTTCACTACCTTGGGTATTGCCTCATGTGCCTTGTCATACTTGTATCCCTATATACGCGACCACTACGAATTTGTTTTGTGTTATACCTATGGAGTACTCCCTGATATCCCACCAGTTTACGGTGGAGTTTACAGTGCTGTATAGACTATAACGCTTATATAAAAATGTGTTAAGGGGGATAATGGTAACGCCTTAACACTATTTTGATACTTTATATTACTGATAGACATTATATATTTAGCGTACACTACTAAATAGCAGATAGTTTAACGGATCCTTAGATGATGGTGATTCCAACATCCTTTGAGTTACTTTTATTTCGATTGCTATTTCACTTGAGTTGGATTTATTGATATGAGAATATTAATCCTGACTTGAGTGTTTTGTGTTTTGCTTTACGCTCGGGTCAGACTGAGTGGTTCAGCTTTCGAGACTCACCTTGGAGTTGGAGCTTTGCTTGGAGATCCAGCTATCTATCCAGCTTCAGATATCCAGTTGATTTAAAGATGTATTCTGATATTGTATTCGACTATTGTATTCGAGACTTCTGTTGTAACTTATTTAACTCTGATGTATCTTATATATTTATATAGTAGCTTCATGAACTACTATCTTTTGCTTCCGCTGCATATCATTACTCTGTGTCTGTGATTCTGTAATTATTTATTTACTGTATATCTGAGTTTTGCCAAAGTTTAAATTAATAATTCGGTATTTTGAATTATTCAAGTCCAACAAGTGCGGATGCGAATAGTCCAAAATAGTGGGTCGTTACAGCAGCCGTACTTTCAAGCACATCCCATTGAAGTCTTCATAGACTAACCGTCAAAGAAAATAATGCAAAATCCCGAGACGTTGAGTCACATGATAAAACAAGCAATGAAGCTTTATGATATCTCCTACTTCCTAAGAAAAGCGATCGAGGACAAGCACTAACAGATTTTATTATGAAATGCATGCTACCTAGCAAGCCACAATCTGAGGAGGAGATGCCTATTCCCAGTTTTGGCAATTGTTCATGGATGGGGCGTTGATTGAATAAGGGTAGGTATCGAATATGTACAGATCACACTAGATGAGTAGAAATTATATGGGAGTAGTGAAGCTCGGGTTTAAAGATACCAATACCATGGATGAATATGTGACCCTCATCGTAGGCTTAAGGATTGCTCAAGCAATGAAAGTAAACCATATTAAAATTCATAGTGATTCCCAACTAATTGTAAATCAAGTGTAGGGGAATTAACAAACAAAAAAGACAACTTTAACTAAATATATGGAGCTGTCCAAAAGGTTGCTAGAGCAGTTTGATCGATTTGATGTAGAGAAAATCCCATGTGAGGACAATTCTTTTGCGAACTCATTGGCTGAACTTGCTAGCACTAAAGTAGCGCAAGAAATGAAGCTGTGACATCAAGCTGAACCAAGCATTACTAAGGCCAATCAAATACCGGCCCAAACTAGGGAATCGTAAGATGCGCTCGGACAAGATTAATGCTAGGAAGCAGTTGAAAATCGTTGTTGACTCTCCCTACGTCTATCCCTCTACATATAGAGGAAGATTTATGGATGACCCCAATCAAACAATTCTTGGTAAGTGGAATCCTTCCCTTAAACAAAACTAAAGCTTATAAAATTCATTTGTTGGCTCCATATTTCTACTTCTTTGCTAGCATATTATACAAGAGAGGTTCTACTCCTTATCCTAGATGTGTTTCCAAAGATGGGGGAATATGTAAAACCATATCTCTATACCCATATTACCCAAGAGTATTACTAAATAATAATTTCAAGCAAAATGGAGAATGATGTGATGTGGGTGATGCACACATAAATATTACCTTGAACCAACACTGAATACATCTCCTAATATAAAAACCACTCACCACGACGTAAACAGTCTCAGTAAAAAGCAATAAACACATATGGTTTCGGGGATTGAATATACATACTACAAAAGGGTGGAGAACAGATAGTCATCTATTTTGTGTTAACAGATAATATAAAATATACACAATACTAAATGGGATATAAAATAAATCAAACTCCCATTATCTCAAAAGTACATAATATATATCCAGTATATAACATAATGTCTTACATATAAGAAATATCATAAAATGGAATGATATACAAAAATACTCCAGCCTCCAACTATGCCCAATAGCTAATCTGGTCATTCTATCCCTGAACCTGAAATGTCTTGGATTAACTAAAATATTATATAAATAATAAACAGGTCAGAATATGTCAAGATCCAAAGATGAGTACATAAACGATATGTCAAGGGGATAACAAATACACATCATCATAAAGAAATCCACCCAATAGAACAATAAAACATCAACAACACATTGACAACATCCATAAGACATTAACTTTATCACACACAACAAATAGCAAAACATCCATAAGACATCAAATACCATCACACATATCACACAACGCATATCAAGCATTTATCACAAATCACACCACACACATTGAACATTCATCGCGCACATCGCACACATTACAGTCTACACACATTGCACAACACACACATCGCACACATCATACATCACAAACCACACACATTATACATCGCACACACCACATACATCACATACATTGCATATCAAACATCCATCGCATACATCATACATGATACATCAATTTATTTATATTTATTTAAATATATTTGATTTAATCATTTTATTCCTTAGTTTCGTCTTTATTAGTGCTACTACTATGTTTAATGTACTGCCAGAAGCCAAGTCCGCATCTGAACCTTGCCACTTCTTAGATGCAGAAGGAGGCCCTATTCATAAATTTTTGCAAGCGTCCTCACCAATCTTTAGCTGCACAATAAATGCATATTGCTTCCTCACTTAGTTACTTCCTCATACCTCACTTTCCATCATCAATCACTTTGCCTCGTTTTGTACTCCTTGTCCCATTAGCCGCTTGAAGAAGACTATAACCATGTGACTTGGGCCCTATCATCGCAACCATCAGGGAGTGACCCCGAGGTCGGTCAAGCTAAGATGGGGCTAGAAAAATTTTTGGCCATCATATCTTTGTGATGAATTCTACATCGCACACCTCGATCCACTCAAAAGCAGAGATAGTCATATTCCTGCTTCAAAATAAAATAAGCAATATCATAATACGCCTCACATGTCAAGTCAGAAATCTAAGTAATATCGATTAATATTTGTGCATAATATGTAATAATTCGCTAATATCCAAGTATTAAATATACAATCTTCAATGAATTACCCGATATTAGACTAGTATTGAGTAATAAATATACTCTACTAGACGTCCCATACCGCCCAGTAAAATACAATTATATACACAACACTTTCAATTAATCAACATTAAATAAATTTCCATTTCTCTTATTAATTCACTCTTGCTTAATTTTTACTTCAATTCATGCAATCCAATCAACATTAAATTCATGGGTGGATATAACTTTAACTCGTTCTTAGCAATCTAATCAATAACAATCCATGCATACGTCGAAATATTATTCATTTAATAATTAACGAGTTGAAGGGTTTTGTTTAAATACATTAACTTTATTTTTCTCCTCTTTTATGAAAATACTTCAATTAAATTTAGAAACAAAACGCCTCTTTTATTTATTTCCTTCTCTTTTAACATAATAAATATTAATTCTCTTATTTAATACCAAAAACTCATATTTTAAAACCACTTATTTAGTATCAAAGAAACCTTTGTTAAAACCAATCAATAGATTTAAAACCATTAAAATCCTCTCCTTTCTAATTATTACTTCAACAATATTAAATACCACAAAGAAATTGAAATTTTCAATTACTTTTAAACATCAATTAAAAGTACATTACTTCCAATCCAAAAATACTTCCAAAATCCAAAATTTTAACTTTAAAATGATTATTTAATATCCTCGTTTATTTCTAAATCCATTAAATTAATATTCTATATCAACCACGATAATTTTGCTTCTACAAATTCACTTAACTATAAATGTAACAAACCTCGTGTTGATTTTTATTCCATAAACAATGAATTGAATTTCGATTACTTCAAAACATTATTTTATACACTTTCCATCCATTAAATCTAGATAAAATTAAATCATCACTTTCAAATAGTAGTTCATATCATCCCTTTAAGGATTTTCAAGATCTAGGTGAATAAAAAATATATAATTATACGAAATTCAATTATTTAGTAAAATCTCAAAATTCATGATTTTCCAAAAATAATTTCCATTCAAAAAATCCTTAAAATTATTCTACTTAATTTTTCCGTATTCATCCCTCTTTCAAATTTTCCATTAACTGCAAATAATCTCAATATTAAATAAGAACATCATTTTGAAATCCACTCCATCTCTAATCAATTTCAATTAAAGTTTCTAATTTGAGTTTCTACCTTTAAGCTGCCACCTCCGCATCACTACACCATCACCTTACACCATCAAAACCGAGCCTAGCTTCCACCTACACACCTCCTACACCCACCTACCCCTTCCAAACCCCAAGGCCGTACCCCCCTAAGCCCAAGCCGAGCCCCTACACCCCTAGGCCAAGCACCACCTCACCAAAACCCAAGCCTACACACCCCAAAACCTCCTACACGCCATACCCAAGGCCACACCCTCCTCCACAACAAAGACGTACACCCCCTCCTCCATATAAAAAAATAAAAGAAAAAAAGCGAAAAAAAGAAAAAGAAAAGGTAAACAAAAGCGTTCGGAAAGGAAACGGCAAAAGGTGAGATGTTGGAAATAGCACGTTAGCGAGAGACGGAAATCTTACGTTAAAGTTTGATGGAGTGGATATAAAGTTGAGAAATACTCACCACTTTTTAAATTATATTGATTATCATGCTTAATTGTTATGTTAGATAATCACTATTTGATGACATGAATGTTTGATTGGTTGTTTGAATATAGCGGATAACCCCTAGAAATGTTATGACATTTACTGTATTGAAAATATTAATGTTATATGATTTGTTGTATGGTTGTGATGACAATTTGAATATCAAATTCCTATTTATTAAGTAATCCATTTGTTTAATAAGACCATATTTTAGTAATATGAGATATTGTGGAAAAATAAGTCTCTTTTCGTTTAGAAGTGAAATTAAAGGTAAAATGAAAGAGAATTTGAAATTTGAAGTGAAACAAATTTGAAAAAGATAGTTAATTAGGAATTGAAATCGAGATGAATAGTGAAATTAAAACTGAAATCGATTTTGGAAAAAAGTGAAGTTTAGTTTGAGATTAAATTGAAGTTTAAATTGAAATTTCATTTGGAATCTAAGTTTTAAATGTGTTTAATTTGAGATTAGAATTGAAATTGAGTTAAAATTGGAATTAAAATTTAATATTAAAATAATGGGAATATAATAATATTATAATATGGCAATAGTGAAAATATATTTTAAATACTTTAAAAAGTGAAAATATTGATTTAAAATGATTTGCAATGATTTTATAAGTGTTGAAATCTAATTTGAATAGATTATTTCAAATATTGAAAAATAAGTTAAAACTAGGGACATCGCGCAATGGTTGTTCGCGATTTCGCGTCGAAAAGTTCAAACGAGTGTACAGAGTGGAATATAGCTCGGAATTCTTCGAGATAAGAAAATTCCAGACTATTATATCCATATCTTCTAAAAGAAGAAAGAAAATCAAAGTTTCGATAAGTAGATTTTGAATTAAGTCCAAATCAATTTTACAGAAAAATCGTGCTAGTGCGGTTAAGTGACCATAATAGGAATTTTGTTTAAATGAACATTTTAAATTATGGGTGATATTACTATTTTTGATGTGCATAACTTTCGTTAATTGTTATATTTTTTTATATTTTTTTCATCCTTGTAATTTCGATGATGAAATTCTTTTAAGTAGGGGAGAATGTAGCGACCCAGAATTTGACCGCTTTAAAATATATTATTTAGAGTGATATGATATATAAAAGGTTTTATGATTTAAATAATATTCGATGGGATTTGGAAGTAGAAACAAAAATAAAATAGTAACATTTGCCTTCGACAAAAGTGACAAAATGCTGATTTCAGAAAAGTATGTTTCAATGTTCAAATAAATTATCTTAATTAATTTATGAGTGTTTATATTTTTAAATAGCATTATACAAATTTATTTTTAAATTTTGTTTACATAAATAAATTAGAGAAGGGTATTTTAGTCATTTGCCATCCAAAGCTCAAATATAAATATGCATCCACACCTTTCATTTTTCACACTTCATTCTCTACCTTCTTCTTCACTTTCTTCTTCTTCTTCACCTCCATTTCCATGGCTTTCCACCTCTACATTTCTCTTCTACCTTCAAGCTACCACCTCCGCATCACCACACCATCACCTTACACCATCAAAACCGCGCCTAGCTTCCACCTACACACCTCCTACACTTACCTACCCCTCCCAAACCCCAAGGCCGTACCCCCCCTAAGCCCAAGCCGAGCCCCTACACCCCTAGGTCGAGCACCACCTCACCAAAACCCAAGCCTACACACCCCAAACCCTCTTACACGCCATACCCAAGGCTACACCTTCCTCCACAACAAAGCCGTATGCCCCCTCCTCCATATAAAAAACAAAAGAAAAAAAAGAGAGGAAAAAAGAAAAAGAAAAGAAAAACAAAAGCGTCGGAAAGGAAACGGCAAAAGGCGAGACGTTGGAAATAACACGTTAGCGAGAGACGGAAATCTTACGTTTGATAGAGTGGATATGAAGGTGAGAAATTCTCACCGTATTTTGGATTATATTGATTATCATGCTTAATTGTTATGTTAGATAATCACCATTTGATGATATGGATGTTTGATTGATTATTTGAATATGTTGGATAATCCGTAGTAATATTATGACATTTACCGTATTGAATATGCTAGCATTATATGATTGTTGTGTGACTGTGATGATAATTTGGACATCAAATTCCTATTAATTAAGTAATCCCTTTATTTAAAAAGACCATATTTAGTAATATGAGATATTGTGGAAAAATGAGTCTCTTTTCATTTAGAAGTGAAATTGAAGTTAAATAAAAGAGAATTTGAAATTTGAAGTGAAATGGATTTGAAAAGGATAGTTAAATAGAAATTAAAATGTGATGAATAGTGAAATTGAAATTGAAATCGATTTTGAAAAAGTGAAGCTTATTTTGAGATTAAATTGAAGTTTAAATTGAAATTAGATTTGAAATCTAAGTTTTAAATGTGTTTAATTTGAGACGAGAATTGAAATTGAATTAAAATTTAAATTTGAAATTTAATATTAAATAATATGGTAATATGAAAATATATTTTAAATACTTTAAAAAGTGAAAATATTGATTTAAAATGATTTGTAATGATTTTATAAGTGTTGAAATCCAATTTGAATAGATTATTTCAAATATTGAAAAATAAGTTAAAACTAGGTACGTCGCGCAACGATGGTTCACGATTTCGCGTCAAAAAGTTCAAATGAGTGTATGGAGTGAAATATGGTTCGCAATTCTTCGAGATAAGAAAATTCCGGACTATTATATCCATATCTTCTAAATGAAGAAAGAAAATCAAAATTGCATTGAGTAGGTTTTGAACTAAGTCCAAATCAATTTTCCAGAAAAACCGCGCTAGTGCAGTTAAGTGACCATAATAGAAAATCTGTTTAAATGAATGTTTTTAATTATGAAAAAATATGAAATAAATTTAATAAATCTATTTAAATGATTTGAAAGAGATTTGGATTGGAAAATATAAATTTTAAATGTTTAAAAGTTGATTTAAATCAAATAAGCTTATATGGCACTTTCCGTAGCACTTTTATGCTGCGAATTCTATAACTTTTGGATTATGAGTTTAAATGTAACGACATTTCCCAGAATCAAATTGTGAATATTTTAAAAAGGATAATTAAGCATTTTTAAAGATAAATTGGAATATTTATAAGAAATTCCAAAATAAAGTTGAAAATTTGAGTATGCGGAAACGGCTAGTACATTTGTCTCGTCTGTGAGATCCGGGAAGATAAAACAAGGTGTTTAACTAAGGTTCGGGATGGAGCAAACAGTGCCCTGAACTTACCTGGCCTATGTTTTCTTTTCTTAGGTGAGGGGTGGAACAGATCGAAAGGAAAGCCCGGATGCTCTTAAATAAAAATGATTCTGTTGAGTTTTCCAAAATAAAAGAAGATTGGTATTATCCACAAGCTAAGCAATCTCCTAAATGAATGATTTCTATGATCCTGTTTACTCAAAAATGTTGTTAAGATTGATTTAGGTTTATTGTAAATGATGTCTTAAATAACATTGTTTTTAACCCACCTAAAGTTAAGGATTTGGATCAAGAATTGAGTAAGGAAATCTGAGATATTTTCCAAAGCAAAAGAATGAATTTCTTAGAAATTACTCTAAGTAAAAAGGAAGAGAATTCGAAATCATCCGAAAAGAATTAAAGTGAAAAGAGACTTAATAAATCATGTATACTCATATTCACTTTACGTGTGATGACCCGGATTTTCAAACCAGTTAAAATTTCCAAAAAATCCGTCCGTTCTAAGACTACTAATGAAAACTATTAACTAAATACATCATATTTGATAATTATTCAACATTACTAAATGTATAGGATAAAATTTCAATTTTACAAGTTATCAGAGTAATCAAATTAATCTACTAGGTATACTTATATACAAACCAAATACAAATAAATATAACGCTGCGCAACTCTAATAAGAGAGACAGCAATAGCCATTCCTGCTAACTCGATAAATATGTCAAATGCGGAATAAAATAGTAAGCAAGAAAAATACAATAACACGTGATAAACAACAACCATTAACAAATAAACCTGAAAGGGTTATACCATTTTAGGGGCTGCATCACTACCACTTGTGACTGCCTATGCACCCTTATCTAATTGGGTACCCAATTAGATACAGGATCAAGACAACGTAGTTCTCCTACCGCAAATAGGACTCATGGAGCTTTGATTTGATGTTGGGTACCCCTATCTAATTCGGTACCCAATTATGTTGGCTTTGATTTGATGTGATTTGATGTGATTTGATGTTTACTTTTTCTCACTTTTGTTAATTCTTACTTACTTTTACTAATGACTTCTAGAAGTTTCCTAATCTTATTTAGTAAAAGTAAACATGTTTAGTGAATTAATTAATACTTACACTATTTGAATATATGTTTCTATATAAGAAAATAAAGGTGCGACAACGTTGCGACAACTTATTTTGAACAAAACGTTGATTTTCGACAAAATGTTTTACGATCACATTTTGACGTTTTAGTTAAACTATTTATTTATGTAAACCAAATTTTAAAATAAATTTGTATAATGCTATTTAAAAATATAAACACTCATAAATTAATTAAGATAATTTATTTAACCACTGAAACATACTTTTCTGAAATCAGCATTTTGTCACTTTTGTCGATATAGGCAAATGTTACTATTTTATGTTTGTTTCTACTTCCAAATCCCATCGAATATTATTTAAATCATAAAAACTTTTATATATTATATCACTCTAAATAATATATTTTAAAATGGTCAAATTCTGGGTCGTTACATTCTCCCCTACTTAAAAGAATTTCGTCCTCGAAATTACAAGGATGAAAAAATATAACGAAAAAACAACAATCAACGAAAGTTATGCACATCAGAAATAGAAATATCACCCATAATTTAAAACGTTCATTTAAAATAAATTCTGTTATGGTCACTTAACTGCACTAGCACGATTTTTCTGGAAAATTGATTTGGACTTAATTCAAAATCTACTTATCGAAACTTTGATTTTCTTTCTTCTTTAGAAGATATGGATATAATAGTCCGGAAATTTCTTATCTCGAAGAATTCCGATCTATATTCCACTCTATACACTCGTTTGAACTTTTTGACACGAAATCGCGAACAACCGTTGCGCGACGCGCCTAGTTTTAACTTATTTTTCAATATTTGAAATAATCTATTCAAATTGGATTTCAACACTTATAAAATCATTACAAATCATTTTAAATCAATATTTTCACTTTTTAAAGTATTTAAAATATATTTTCACTATTACCATATTATAATATTATTATATTCCCATTATTTTAATATTAAATTTTAAATTCCAATTTTAACTCAATTTCAAATCTAATCTCAAATTAAACTCATTTAAAACTTAGATTCCAAATCCAATTTCAATTTAAACTTCAATTTAAACTTCAATTTAATCTCAAACTAAACTTCACTTTTTTTCAAAATTGATTTCAAATTCACTATTCATCTTGATTTCAATTTCTAATCAACTATCTTTTTCAAATCTGTTTCACTTCAAATTTCAAATTCTCTTTCATTTTAACTTTAATTTCACTTCTAAATGAAAAGAGACTTATTTTTCCACAATATATCATATTACTAAAATATGGTCTTATTAAACAAAGGGATTACTTAATAAATAGGAATTTGATATTCAAATTATCATCATAACCATACAACAAATCATATAACATTAAAATTTTCAATACGGTAAATGTCGTAACATTTCTAGGGGTTATCCAATATATTCAAACAATCAATCAAACATTCATATCATCAAATACTGATTATTTAACATAACAATTAAGCATGATAATCAATATAATATAAAAAGCGGTGAGAATTTCTCACCTTCATATCCACTCCATCAAACTTTAATGTAAGATTTCCATCTCTCGCTAACGTGCTATTTCCAACTTCTCGCATTTTGCCATTTCCTTTCCGAACGCTTTTGTTTTCCTTTCCTTTCTCTTTTCTTTTCTCTTTTTTTTCTTTTGTTTTTTTTATATGGAGAGGAGGGTATGGCTTGTAGGTGATTGGGTAGGTGGGTTTTAGGCTCGGCTTGGGTGTAGGGGGTACGGCCTTGGTGTAGGAGCTCGGCCTTGGGTGGAGATGGCCTTGGCCGTGGGTTTTGTTTGGGGGTGTGAGGTGTTGAACGCATGAAGGAGGCGGGTAGGTGATTTTGGAGAGGGGTAAGGTGGTTTAGGTGAAGGTGTGGCTAGATATTGATGATGTGGTGGTGATGGCTTAGAGGTAGAAGGAAAATGGAGGTGGAAGAGATGTTGGATGCCATGAAAAAAGAGGTGAAGAAGAAGAAGAAAGTGAAGAAAGGGGTAGAGAATGAAGTGTGAAAAATGAAAGGTATGGATGCATATTTATACTTGAGCTTTGGATGGAAAATGACTAAAATACCCTTCTCTACTTTTTGACTTTTAATTTACCTTTCTACCCTTGATTTAACCCTTAAGGACATGCATTTATGAAAGGAAAGGATGGCTCATTAATGTGATTTGAATGTGTGAAATGATTACTCCTTTTTTTCTTAAAGTTTGTAGAAAGAAGACTTTTGCTTTGTTTGATTAGCATTAAATAGATTTGTAAGTATGCATTAATGGTGAGCATATGTGTCATTAATTCCTTTTGTTACTTATCTTTTCACACTTTGTTTTGTTTGAATTCAAGGTGTTTAGTTCACATCATGTATAAGAGAAAAGAAAGATATGTAATGATGTTGTTTTATTTGTTTACTTTTGCACTCTTTTGTCAAATCATAACTTTTACATTTTTTTATTTATGTAAATATTTTCAAAAGTAAACTATTTTTGTTTTTAGTGCTAAATGTAGAATGTTTAAATAGTTTGTAAACTTGTATTTATAGGCTAAAAAATGTATTAAGTTGCAACAACTTGTCGACAACTTGTTTTGGTTGAAAACGGTGTTTTTGACGACAAATTATACAGTCAAAATTTGACTTTTTTATTAAGCTATATATTAAAGTAAACCAAACTTTAAAATGAACATTTTACCTCTTTAAATAAATTAAAACATGTCTTCACGTTCGAACGTATACATTGGTTCGAAGTGGTTTTCGGATAGGAATTATCCAAATCCGACCCCGGTTCCTTCGAAGCCAATCATCGATTTAAAAGATGTTAATTTCATATATGAATATCAAATACAAATCAATTACTTCATTTTTTATACAATATCTTTGTTAGATATAATATTTTCAATTTATTCCATTTTCTTTTCAAGAGTATAAGAAATCATTACGCCTTTGAATTGACAATATACCACACATGTCCAACTCAAATTGCACGAAAAGACGGATTTTTAAGGGTGATAAAGAAAAGTAGACAGAACAGAATCACACTCGAATGAATAATATATAATATTGAACAAATATTTTTAAAGCGAATAATTTTAAAATACAATATCAGAGTCTAACCTAGATTCAGCTTGGACAGTTATAAAACCTACCCTTACAAATGCTAACAAAACATCAAACAAAATACACTAAGTACAGCGGATAATAGAATATGCTCATACGTTGATGAATATCTCCTGCTCTCCTCTGGAAACTCTAACCATCTTCGACTAAACCTGAAAATACTCGGATCTGACCCGAGTATTGAAAATACGCGGGTCAGGCTTGATAAACCAGCGTGAGTAAAACTCAATAATAGATGACAGTGCCATATATCAGCCTTTCGATAAAATCCTTTGAAATAAAGAGTATCTCATAAGACCACGCCCACACATAAACACGGACGGGTTTTTACCTTATGATAACTAAAACACTTTTAGATCAAAACCTTTGATATTATTTCTAATGACATCTCTTTGAAAACATTTGCAAATAAACTTATTAATCTTATCCGAAATAGTTACCCATATAGCATTTCGAGGCTATTCATTACGGCAATACAAACAAAACCGTAGGTTCTTATTGGAGAACGGATTTCCATACAAATGACCAGGTGAAGGATCTACCTTTCGAAATAGGTACACCTCTAGATGGATGTGGCGAGGCATAGAACATCTGCCTTCTACCAACACAAGACCGGCCTACCTCGCTAACTAGATAGTACCGAACATGTCATCCCCCGGTCGTTACGACCTTTATCCGAGAGCTCTCTTTCCATACACGACATTAATTAACATCCTGAATGTCATAGCAGGAAGAAATATATGTAGAAGGGGAAGATCATATTCTATTTAAGAATGACCCACTTAGCCTTGCTGCATCTAATCCTGTTTCGGTCATTTCCGATTTGATGAGGCTTGAGGCAAACGTTTACCTTTTCACATAGCACATATCACATCTTTGAATGCCACATTGCCATTTCCGTTTAACTACTAATTGCCTTCCACAAAAATACAACCATTGAGCTCGTATGTCTTAAGAAGGGTGTTAAGCTAAGAGAAGTTGCCTTCTCCGCCACCACTTATGTTTGTAAAAACCAATGTACGTAATCTTTAGAAATGCAATGTCAGACAAACGTCCATACAAGTTGTCCAAGAACATGACAAACCGAAGGAACTCTCCTAATACTACTAGTAGCGAGTAGTCCTTGCAATCCGAAAAATCTCCATCACGAGGAGACGACTACTATAAATAACTCTATAATTGGAAGCTACCCAGAGCATGTTCAACAAGCAGTCTTCACGCTATGAAGATCCACGGTCTTCAATAATCATCAACTTCAACATGTCTTCACATTCGAACGTATACATTGGTTCGAAGTGGTTTTCGACAGGAATTATCCAAATCTGACTCCGGTTCCTTCGAAATCCAATATCGATAAAAAGTGAGTATGAGTATACAGGATTTATTAAGTCTCTTTTCACTTTAATTCTTTTCGGATGATTTCGAATTCTCTTCCTTTTTACTTAGAGTAATTTCTAAGAAATTCATTCTTTTGCTTTGGAAAATATCTCACATTTCCTTATTTAATTCTTGATCCAAATTCCTTTACTTTTGGGCGGGTCAAAAACAATGTTATTAAGACATCGTTTACAATAAACCCTAAATCAATCTTAACAATATTTTTGGGTAAACAGGATCATAGAAATCATTCATTTAGGAGATTGCTTAACATTTGGATAATACCAATCTTCTTTTATTTGTGAAAACTCAATAGAATCTTTTTATTTAAGGGCATCCGGGATTTCCTTTCGATCTGTTCCACCCCTCTCCTAAGAAAAGAAAACATAGGCCATGTAAGTTCAGGGTGCTGGTTGCTCCATCCCTAACCTTAATTAAACACCGGGTTTTATCTTCCCAGATCTCACAGGCGGGACAAATGTACTAGTCGTTTCCGCATACTTAGATTTTCAACTTTATTTTGGAATTGCTTATAAATATTCCAAATTATCTTACAAAAAGCTTAATTATATTTTTTAAAATATTCACAATTTGATTCTGGGAAATGTCGTTACATTTAAACTAATATTCCAAAAGCTATAGAACGTGGAGCATAAAAGTGCTGCGGAAAGTGCCATATAAGCTTATTTGATTTAAATCAACTTTTAAACATTTAAAATTTATATTTTTCAATCCAAATCTCTTTCAAATCATTTAAATAGATTTATCAAATTTATTTCATATTTTTCCATAATTAAAAAAAATCATTTAAACAGATTTCCTATTATGGTCACTTAACTGCACTAGCGCGATTTTTCTGGAAAATTGATTTGGACTTAATTCAAAACCTACTCAATGCAACTTTGATTTTCTTTCTTCATTTAGAAGATATGGATATAATAGTCCGGAATTTTCTTATCTCGAAGAATTGCGAACTATATTTCACTCTATATACTCATTTGAACCTTTCGGCGCGAAATCGCGAACTACCGTTGCGCGACGCACCTACTTTTAACTTATTTTTCAATATTTCAAATAATCTATTCATATTGGATTTCAACACTTATAGAATCATTACAAATCATTTTAAATCAATATTTTCACTTTTTAAAGTATTTAAAATATATTTTCACTATTACTATATTATAATATTATTATATTCACATTATTTTAATATTAAATTTTAAATTTCAATTTTAATTCAATTTCAACTCTAATCTCAAATTAAACACATTTAAAACTTAGATTTCAAATCTAATTTCAATTTAAACTTCAATTCAATCTCGAAATAAACTTCACTTTTTCAAATTCTATTTCAGTTTCAATTTCACTATTCATCTCAATTTCAATTTCTATTTAACTATCCTTTTCAAATCCGTTTCACTTCAAATTTCAAATTCTCTTTTATTTTAACTTTAATTTCACTTCTAAATAAAAATGGACTTATTTTTACACAATATCTCATATTACTAAATATGGTCTTTTTAAATAAAGAGACTACTTAATTAATAGGAATTTCATGTTCAAATTATCATCACAATCATACAAAAATCATATAATACTAGCATATTCAATATGGTAAATGTCATAACATTACTACGGATTAACCAACATATTCAAACAAGAAATCAAACAACCATATCATCAAATGGTGATTATTTGACATAACAATTAAGCATGATATCAATATAATTTAAAATGCGGTGAGAATTTCTCACCTTCATATCCACTACGTCAAACTTTAACGTAAGATTTACGTCTCTCGCTAACGTGTTATTTCCAACGTCTCTCCTTTTGTCGTTTCCTTTCCGAACGCTTGTGTTTTCCTTTTCTTTTTCATTTCTTCTCTTTTTTTTCTTTTTTTTATATGGAGGAGGAGGTGTACGGCTTTGTTGTGGAGGAGGGTGTGGCCTTGGGTATGGCGTGTAGGAGGGTTTGGGGTGTGTAGGCTTGGGCTTTAGTGAGGTGGTGCTCAGCCTAGGGGTGTAGGGGCTCGGCTTGGGCTTAGGGTGGTACGACCTTGGGGTTTGGAAGGGGTAGGCGGGTGTAGGAGGTGTGTAGGTGGAAGCTAGGCACAGTTTTGATGGTATAAGATGATGGTGTGGTGATGCGGAGGTGGTAGCTTGAAGGTAGAAGAGAAATGTAGAGGTGGGAAGCCATGGAAATGGAGGTGAAGAAGAAGAAGAAAGTGAAGAAGAAGGTAGAGAACGAAGTGTGAAAAATGAAAGGTATGGATGCATATTTATATTTGAGATTTGGATGGCAAATGACTAAAATTCCCTTCTCTACTTTTTTGACTTTTCATTTACTTTTTTACCCTTGATTTGACCTTTGTTTAATGGAGAAGAAATGGTTTGATTTGAATTTGTACTTATGAAATGATGTTTGCCTTATCTTCTTAAATTTTAAAAAGAAGGCTTTTGCTTGATTTGACTTGCATTAAATGGATTTGTAAGTATGCATTAATGGTGAGCATATGTGTCATTAATTCCTTTATTTAGTTATCTTTTCACTTTCCATTTGCTTGAATTCTAGGTGTATAAGTTATATCATGTGTAAGAGAAAAGAAAGTTATGTAATGATGTTGTTTTATTTGTTTACTTTTACACTCTTTTGTCAAATCGTGTATTAACATTATTTTTATCATTTATGAAAAAAATTCAAAAGTAAAATCTTTTTGTTTTTAGTTCTAAATGTATAATGTTTATATATTTTGTAAACTTGTATTTATAAGTTAGAAAATGTATTAAGTTGCAACAACTTGCCGAAAACTTGTTTTGGTTGAAAACGGTGTTTTTGACGACAAATTATACAGTCAAAATTTGACGTTTTTATCAAGCTATATATTGAAGTAAACCTAAATTTAAAATAAAGTTTTTACTTCTTTAAATAAATTAAAACATATCTCTTTATATTTTAAAATTATCTTTATTTAAGATCAAAATCTCCAATTTTACCGTGTGTGTAAAACTGACAGAATGCGACAAATTTTGGTTATTTTTGTAAAACAATTATTAACATACTTTTAAATCTTTTAACATACTTTTATTATCTTTATTAGATGTTTTAAATAAGATTTATCTTTTTAAATAAATATTTAAATACATTTATTTAAGCCTTTATTTATTTTTATCAAAACTTAACTTTTGTCGATTTGTTCTAAAATCCAAACTTATACTTTTTAATTTATTAACTATAATAATAGATAATGATTTATTATATATAACATATTTATTTAAGATTCAAATTCCTTTTTAAATTTAATATGAATGAAATCTCTTATTTTTGAAGTAGCAAAATTACGGGTCGTTACATTCTCCCCTACTTAAAAGCATTTCGTCCTCGGAATGAAAGTTAGATGAAGGAATCTATCTCATACTCATATCCTCAAATAATTTGACTTATTTAAATTTATGATAGAAAAGAAGAAGGTCAATATCATAAGAACACTAAAACAAATGATGCCAAACATATATACAAAGATTCCCCACATTTACCTGAGTCTATATCACGTACTTACGGTTATATGTACATACATCAAGTCAAACTTCTATCATACCCATCGTATTGCATATGACACATTTTAGATAATATATACAACAACCAAATAAGACTATGCATCCAAAGAAACCACACTGATACTATATCAAGATAAACGAATACCACCACATAACTCATTATCTGTCCTGAGCATGTACTGTACCTGAGGTCTTTATAAATATACATATATCAAAACATAAGTCCAACCACTATATCTTAGTGCCTACTATTTAAGATAACTGTCTAAGTATTATGTAGACAGATCCAAAACACCATACTATATGTGATATTTGATTCGATCTATTATTTAAATCCACAACTTTTCTTTCAAACTAATATCGATCCCCTGATTTTCTAGTGCGGACTTTGATCAGACTTCTTAATTACAAACCCTTGCTTTCCTTGCATAACTCTCAACTATGATAGAAAACTTTTGTACATAATCATAAACTCTAATTAATGTTCGCTGTCAAGAATCAAGTGATAAACCCTTTCTCGGATTGGTGTAAACACCTCAAAGTTCTGTACTCAAATCTTAGATCAAAATTTATGTGCTAAAATGATCTACGTTTAACTTATGCACTTATTCACATTCATCTTTACCTAATACATTTCTTCAAAACTTCTATTAATCCAACTTTATTTCACAACCATTTACCTTTTTACTTAAGCTCATAAATATGAATTAAACTTGTATAATATACCTTTACTTCCTAAGAGTATATATACATATCCCTAATCTTCAAAACATCATTACTTCAATTAGGGTCTTCAAAAAATGTGGAATTCTATTATTCCAAATAAATAAGTTATAAAACTTAACCCTTAGTTTTATTTACCTAAGTCTCCATTTAGCTAATATTAGTTATCTTATCCATATATTAATAAGACAACTTTACTAAGTGTACATCCTTTTTCTTACCAATCTTAAATTATTTACCTATCCATTTTCTTTAAAATCAAATTTCTTAACCTTAAATCCATCAAATACCTTATTGTCAAATTATGAAACTTAATTCACATGGTATTTGTTATTTAAACATTTTCATCCAACAATCAAACTACTAACCATATAATTCAAAAGTATCCACTTCTAATCTTACTTCATTTTGATTTGCAAATGTTACCCTAAATGTATCACCAATTCCAATTTTATGTTAGGATGGCATTTCTTATATCTCTTATTCCTAATTTTCACTTTCATTTTAACCTAGTCAAAGTGTCTAAATTTCAAATTATCTTATCTCCTCATAAGTTATACAACTTATCCTTTTATAATATATTTACAAAAAGTATCAAATTAGGTTTATCTTTTCCTCTCTTATTGATAAGAATTTTTCTAAGTATTCATTTTCTTTTGACCTTCTCTAATTACGACTTCTAGCTTCAATATTATCATCAAATATCTTATAATCAAATTGTGAATTTTACTTCACAAGATATTCGTACTTAGCTTTTAAATCCATTCATTATGATAATCACTTAATCATTATTATTTCTTAATACTAAATACCTAAAGGTATATGATTAAAGTTTTAAATTCTAGCTTTCAACTAATTTATTCTATATGGAATGTCTTATTGTCAAATTGTGCAACTCTAGTCACAAAATATTCCTTTTTTAGTTTTACTAAGCTAAATTACAAACAATCCTTAATTTCTAACCAAAAATAATAATATCCCCTTTTGTATATTTGAAATATAAACCCAAGGTAAAATTATTTCATTTACCAACTTTAACACAAAATCAATTTTATAAAATTAACAAATACGCGCTCATATATATAACACTCTCATAACTCATTCTAGGGTGTAAGTTAACCCTATCTCTAATGAGTTACTCATCCTAGGATATTACTAATCATATCTCTGATGAGACTTTATCCATAACAGAGCCATGGTTCTCGCTTAACTTCAGCTCTGATACCAAATGTAAAGACCCATTTTTCCGTACCCTTTGAATCGACAATAAACCACACATATCCAACTCAAATTGCATGAAAAGACAGAACTTTAAGGGTGAAAAAAAGAGTAGACAGAAAAAAATCTCACTCGAATGAAATAACATATAATATTGAACAAATATTTTTAAAGCGAAAAATTTTAATATACAATATCAGAGTCTAATCTAGATTCAGCTTGGACAGTTATAAAACCTGCCGTTACAAATGCTGACAAAACATCAAACAAAATACACTAAGTACAACGGATAATAGAATATGCTCATACGTTGATGAATATCTCCTGGTCTCCTCTGGAAAGTCTAATCATCTTCGGCTAAATCTAAAACTACTCGGATCCGACCCGAGTACTGATAATACCTGGATCAGGCTTGATAAACCAGCGTGAGAAAAACTTAATAATAGATGACAGTGTCATATATCAACCTTTGGATAAAATCCTTTGAAATAAAGAGTATCTCATAAGACCACGCCCACACATAAACATGGACGGGTTTTTACCTTATGATAACTAAAACACTTTTATATCAAAACCTTTGATATTTTTTCTAATGACATCTCTTTGAAAACATTTACAAATAAACTTATTAGTCTTATCCAAAATAGTTACCCATATAGCATTTCGAGGCTATTTATTACGCCAATACAAACAAAACCGTAGGTTCTTATTGGAGAATGGATTTCCATACAAACAACCAGGTGAAGAATCTACCTTCCGAAATGGGTACACCTCTAGATGGATGTCCCGAGGCACAGAACATCTTCCCTCTACCAACACAAGACCGGCCTACCTCTGTAACTAGATAGTACCGAATATGTCATCCCCCGGTCGTTACTGACCTTTATCCGAGAGCTCTCTTTCCATACACCACATTAATTAACATCCCGAACGTCACAGCGGGAAGAAATATATCTAGAAGGGGATGATCATACCCTAATTGGGAATGACCCACTTAGCCTTGCTGCATCTAATCCTAATTCGGTCATTTTCGGTTTGATGAGGCTTGAGGAAAACGATTACATTTTCACATAGCACATATCACATCTTTGAATGCCACATTTCCATTTCCATTTAACTACTAATTACCTTCCACAAAAATACAACTCTTGAGCTCATATGTCTCAAGGAGGGTGTTAAGCTAAGAGAAGTTGCCTTCTCCGCCACCACTGATGTACGTTTATAAAAACCAACGTATGTAATCTTTTGAAATTCAATGTTAGACAAACATCCGTACAAGTTGTCCAGGAACAGGACAAACCGAAGGCACTCTCCCACTACCACTAGTAGTGAGTAGTCCTTGCAATCCGAAAAATCTCCATCACGAGAAGACCACTGCTATAAATAACTCTATAATTGGGAGCTACCCAGATCATGTTCAACAAGAAGTCTTCACGCTATGAAGATCAACGGTCTTCAATAATCATCATTTTCAACATGTCTTCACGTTTGAACGTATACATTGGTTCGAAGTGGTTTTCGGACAGGAATTATCCAAATCCGACTCCGGTTCCTTTGAAATCCAATATCGATAAAAAGTGAATATAAGTATACAGGATTTATTAAGTCTCTTTTCACTTTAATTCTTTTCGGATGATTTCAAATTCCCTTCCTTTTTACTTAGAGTAATTTCTAAGAAATTCATTCTTTTTCTTTGGAAAATATCTTAGATATCCTTACTTAATTTCTTGATCCAAATTCCTTAACTTTTAGGCGGGTTAAAAATAATGTTATTTAAGACATCGTTTACAATAAACGTTAAATCAATCTTATCAACATTTTTGAGTAAACAAGATCATAGAAATCATTCATTTTGGAGATTGCTTAACTTTTGGATAATACCAATCTTCTTTTATTTTGGAAAACTCAACAGAATCTTTTTATTTAAGAGCATCCAGGCTTTCCTTTCGATCTGTTCCACCCCTCATCTAAGAAAAGAAAACATAGGCCAGTTAAGTTCAGGGCACTGGTTGCTCCATCCCTAACCTTAGTTAAACACCTTGTTTTATCTTCTCAGATCCCACAAGAGGGACGAGTGTACTAGTCATTTCCGCATACTCCGATTTTCAACTTTATTTTGGAATTGCTTATAAATATTCCAAATTATCTTTCAAAATGCTTACTTATCCTTTTTAAAATTTCACAATTTGATTCTGCGAAACGTCATTACATTTAAACTCATATTCCAAAAATTATAGAATTTGCAGCATAAAGTGCTCCGGAAAGTGCCATATAAGCTTATTTGATTTAAATCAACTTTTAAACATTTAAAATTTATATTTTCCATTCCAAATCTCTTTCAAATCATTTAAATAGATTTATCAAATTTATTTCATATTTTTCCATAATTAAAAACGTTCATAACGTTCATTTAAACAGATTTCTTGTTATGGTCACTTAACTGCACTAGCGCGATTTTTCTGGAAAATTGATTTGGACTTAATTCAAAACCTACTCAACGCAACTTTGATTTTCTTTCTTCATTTAGAAGATATGGATATAATAGTCCGGAATTTTATTATCTTGAAGAGTTCCGAACTATATTTCACTCTATATAGTAATTTGAACTTTTCGGCGCGAAATCGTGAACTACCAATGCGCGACTCACCTAGTTTTAACTTATTTTTCAATATTTGAAATAATCTGTTCAAATTGGATTTCAACACTTATAAAATCATTACAAATCATTTTAAATTGATATTTTCACTTTTTAAAGTATTTAAAATATATTTTCACTATTACCATATAATAATATTATTATATTCCCATTATTTTAATATTAAATTTTAAATTCCAATTTTAATTCAATTTCAACACTAATCTCAAATTAAACACATTTAAAACTTAGATTTCAAATCCAATTTCAATTTAAACTTTAATTCAATCTCAAAAGAAACTTCACTTTTTCAAAATCGGTTTTTATTTCAATTTCACTATTCATCTCAATTTCAATTTCTATTTAACTATCATTTTCAACTCCGTTTCGCTTCAAATTTCAAATTCTCCTTTATTTTAACTTTAATTTCACTTCTAAATGAAAAGAGACTTATTTTTCCATAATATCTCATATTACTAAATATGGTCTTTTTAAATAAAGGGATTACTTAATTAATAGGAATTTGATGTCCAAATTATCATCACAGTCACACAACAATCATGTAATGCTAGCATATTCAATACGGTAAATGTCATTACATTACTATGTTTTATCTAACATATTCAAATAATCAATCAAACATCCATATCATCAAATGGAGATTATCTAACATAGCAATTAAGCATGATAATCAATATAATTCAAAATACGGTGAGAATTTCTCACCTTTATATCCACTCCGTCAAACTTTAACGTAAGATTTCCATCTCTCGCTAACGTGCTATTTCCAACGTCTCGCCTTTTGTCGTTTCCTTTCCGAACGCTTTTGTTTTCTTTTTCTTTTCTTCTCTTTTTTTTCTTTTTTTTATATGGAGTAGGAGGCGTATGGCTTTGTTGTGGAGAAAGGTGTGGCCTTGGGTATGGCGTGTAGGAGGGTTTAGGGTGTGTAGGCTTGGATTTTGGTGAGGTGGTGCTCGGCCTAGGGGTGTAGGGGCTCGGCTTGGGCTTGGGGGGGGGGGGGTAGGACCTTGGGGTTTGGGAGGGGTAGGTAAGTGTTGGAGGTGTGTACGTGGAAGCTAGGCGCGGTTTTGATGGTGTAAGGTGATGGTGTGGTGATGCGGAGGTGGTAGCTTGAAGGTGGAAGAGAAATGTAGAGGTGGGAAGCCATGGAAATAGAGGTGAAGAAGAAGGAGAAAGTGAAGAAGAAGGTAGAGAATGAAGTGTGAAAAATGAAAGGTGTGGATGCATATTTATATTTAAGTTTTGGATGGCAAATGACTAAAATACCATTCTCTACTTTTTTGACTTTTCATTTAATTTTTTACCCTTGATTTGACATTTGCTTAATGGAGAAGAAATGGTTTGATTTGAATTTGTACTTATAAAATGATGTTTGTCTTATTTTTTTAAATTTTAAAAAGAAGACTTTTGCTTGATTTGACTTGCATTAAATGGATTTGTAAGTATGCATTGAGCATATGTGTTATTAATTCCTTTAGTTAGTTATCTTTTCAACTTTCCATTTGCTTATATTCTAGGTGTATAAGTTATATCATGCGTAAGCGAAAAGAAATTTATGTAATGATGTTGTTTTATTTGTTTACTTTTACACTCTTTTGTCAAATCATGTATTAACATTATTTTTATCACTTATGTAAATATTTTCAAAAGTAAACTCGTTTTGTTTTTAGTGTTAAATGTAGAATGTTTATATAGTTTGTAAACTTGTATTTATAAGTTAGAAAATGTATTAAGTTGCAATAATTTGCCGACAACATGTTTTGGTTGAAACGGTGTTTTTGACGACAAATTAAACGGTCAAAATTTGACGTTTTTATTAAGCTATATATTGAAGTAATCTAATCTTTAAAATGAACTTTTTACTTCTTTAAATAAATTAAAACATATCTCTTTATATTTTAAAATTATCTTTAATTAATATCAAAATATCTAATTTTACCGTGTATGTAAAACTGACAAAATACGATAAATTTTGGTTATTTTTATAAAACGATTATTAACATACTTTTAAATCTTTTAACATACTTTTATTATCTTTATTAGATGTTTTAAATAAGATTTATCTTTTTAAATAAATATTTAAATACATTTATTTATTTATTTGAGCCTTTATTTATTTTTATCAAAACTTAACTTTTGCCGATTTGTTCTAAAACCCAAACTTATACTTTTAAATTTATTAACTATAAGAATAGATAATTATTCATTATATATAACATATTTATTTAAGATTTAAATTCCTTTTTAAATTTAAAACGAACGAAATCTCTCTTTTTCGAAGTTGCGAAATTACGGGTCGTTATAGTTCAACTATTTACAAACATTAATTTATTACTCAAACATCACACAATAAATGTATAATCGCCAATCAACTAATACTCATCACAACAAGTAAATCATTGTTCACAACACAAGTCCAATCAATTCAAAACATATCAACCATCACTTATCATCAAATAATTAATTTCATCCAATATACCAACTATCCGTCCAACCAAGCAATATATGAGGTAAAAAATATAATATAGACATAATGAGTTTAGGAACTCCCAAAATGATGCTCGAACAATTCAATTTGCAACCGCCATCTGCACATGATTTTCAACCTTCAACTTCACGCGCACATCAACAACCCACACTTCGACTCCTTCACTATTCTAGTTACCACACTCTATCCCATCGCTGCTGCCATGACCATCGCCTTAAATTGTCCCAGCCTCATATGAAGCAGCTGGCAAATCCCAAGTCATAAACGCTCGCTAACTACGTCTAACCTTACATCGACATTCACGCCTCACTTCGCCAGCCCAAGTCGTGCAATCCCATTTGTGCCTCCACCATCGTGCGCCAAAGTCGCGACCTCCCTCTCACCAGCTATCTCCAATTACGTGCGAACCTAGGTTGCGTCTCCCTAAAAATTCATGCTTCATCCCTAGGTCATAATCGCAGACAACCTTCCCTCCCTCATGTCAATCGCAAATCACTGCTCCTATCTCCATGCATCGACGATATAGAGAGCTACAATGAACATGTGTTGAGCGTGACTTTTCCCTCTCTATTCAAACATGTGATTTCTAATTTGAGATTTTAGGATGAAAATAAAATAACAGAAAAATACGGGTTTGGGTCTGAGTCGGAAGTAGGGAGAGTTTTCCAGAAAGTGGGAGAAAGAGTAAGTTAAAATGGGCTTTAGGCTTATTGCTTTAGGCCTTGATTTAATTTCATTCGTTTTTAATTAATTTCCTATGCATTTATATTTTTATTTTAATCCTTGAAATAAATTTCAATCTATTGTAAATTGATTTACTCCTCATTCTACAAATTATATTTTAATAGTTAGACAATTTTATTCAAGTCAATGTTCGCTTATTTTTATTTAATCTTCCATTGTACTATCATAGAATATATTTATTTCCCAACTATTCCAAACATATTTAAAATTATTTATAGTTTAAAATATTTCATATTGATTAAAATAACTTAAAAAATTTCAATAAATTATCCAAAAAGAACTTATTAATTTAATTCAATTTACCAAATAAAAATCCTTTATTAAATAGAATTTAATCAACTAAAAAATTATTTTCAAAATATAATCATCACAATTTGAATTCAAACACTTTTATTTAATAAAATTTATTCATATGGCACTAAAAGCGTGGCTGTTACAGAACACGAGTCTTGGGAAAGTACATGAGTGTTAGTGTGGAGACCAATCTGGAGGAGCCAAGTTAGTATGAAAGTGCTAAGGCAGAGCTGTTATTGGCCCATCTTTCAAGATGCATAAGAATACATAATAAAATATGACAGATGCCAAAGATTTGCCAACGTCCTAAGGTAACTTTCCCATGAGCTCATCCCGTTAGCCAGCCCATGGCTGTTTGACATACGGGGCATAAATTTGATAGGGTCACTTCCTATATCTAAAGGAGGGGAAAAGTACACAATAGTGACTATTTCACAAGCGGGTGGAATTAGAACCCATATACTGTAAATAATGTAGTAGCCTTTTTGTGAGGAATATAATCACTAGGTTTGGGATCCGATATAAAATAATTTTTGACAATGAAACCTAATTTGGGAGTAAGGAGTTTGTAGAACTTTGGAAAGAAACGGGATAATAAAAATTTTCTCTTCTATCGTGCACCCATAAGTGAATAGGCTAGTCGACGAAGCAAACAAGACTATTAAGAAACTGCTCAAGAAAAGATTAAGGCTAAAGGAAAGTGGGTAGAGGAGTTAGCCTTAGTATTATGAGTTTATAGAACCTCATTTAGTTCCCCAACTGGTCACACACATTTCTCCATAACCTATGGCCATGAAGTGATGCTTCCAGTTAAGGTAATGATCCCATCATATAAAAGATTGTCGTAAGTGGTAGAACAAAACAGAAGATTATCGTATGAGGCAGTAGTCTAATCCATTGCGTACAGACAAAGGATGGAACTACAATGTTAGTTTTAGAGAGTGAAACTTCTGCAAAGGGGATCTAGTACTGCAAAGAGTGATGGCTAACATAAAGAATCCAACAAATTTTGCTCCAGGCTCAAATTGGGAAGGCTCGCTGGTTGTAGCAAAAGTCTTAGCTTATGGGGCTTATCGACTCTAAATACCTAATGGAAATCTAGTTTCGAGTATCTCAGGCCTTTCTTTATATAAACAGTGTTATTTATGTAGAAAAATAACAAGTATAGTAATTATTATAGAATGTAATAATACAGTGCACTAGACGTACAGATATTAGATGGCTTGAACGAATATATAAATCTCTTTATGTTAATTTTACAAACATAGCTAATAACATTGAGTTGTATCACACACGATTTGGTCTTCTGACCAAACAATACACTGGAATAAGGATAGTAGACAGCTTGAATCAGTAGAAAACCATGTGTATGAATTAAGAAAGGTTGTAAATACATGACCGGCATTTTAGTCAAAAACATCCTTAGTCCATGCCAAAAATGGAGCAGACTATGCTAAGTGCATGACATCTATATTAAAAAAGCCAAGTTCATAAAACATGAACTGAATAGCATAACCACCTACATTGGAATTGGAATTGGGAATGATAGAAAGATATGACATGTGGAATACAGAACAACAAGCAAGTTAAATAAAATCTCAGAATCTACAGAAAGCCGGCCAAGTAGAAAAAAGTTATAATCTATTTTTATCTACACCCACTCTTCATACAACCTATACGTGTAGAGGATGTCAAAACTTGTGTAACGATCCCGTTTTTGAGTCGAATTTAAATTGGTAATTTAAATAAATTTTTGAATTAAATTATGAATTTAATGGCGAGTTAATTTGAATCTATCCAAATTAAATGAAACATTTATTTGTTTATATATATATATATATATGAATTGATTTTAAATAGAATTTAAATTTTAAAAATCTAAAAATATTTATTTTAAATTATATTGAATTTGAAAATATTTTTTTTCAACTATAGATATTTTATAAATAAATAGGATTTATTAACTTTATATTTCCAAGGAACTAATATATATGGACATATATAATTATTTATTAGTGATGAATAATTTGATTTCAAATCATTTGTCTTAAAATTGTATAAGTACAAAATAAAATGTATGAATGCAAATGTAAGACAAGAATAAATATAAAAGCTTTGATATGTGTATATATCTCTTTCGAAATTAATGAGTTAAAAATATTTTGTATATACATAAAACATAAGAGATAAATAAATTCAAAAATTATAAAATGAAAAGGTTTAAACCATAAATTATAAAATAATTTAAATAAAGGTCCAAAAAATAAATTTACTTGTTTTAAACAAGTGTAGGCTAAAGGAAATAGGTAATTTACAAGTGTTGGTTTAAGATGAATAAGTGGCACAAAATTTCTTTTGAAAATTTATTTTTTCAAAATAATGTATAAGAGAAAGAGAAAAAACCGTGCTTTTTCATTTTTCAACTAAGTTTTCTTTTTTCTTTCTTCATCAAATCTAAAAACAAAACAGTTCAAAAAGAAAAAGAAATAAAACCTGAAAACTGAAAACCAAAAAGAAACAATAAAACGGATCAAAGGAAAAGCAGATCAACCTGGAAACCAGAAAACAAGGTTAAAAATATGTTTTCATGTTCTTCAATCTAGAAACCAACATTCAGAAGCATCATTGCAAGCAAATTCAACCCATATATAATCAAGCTTCAGATTAAAAATTCAATTCGAACAAAGTAGATGCAAATCAGCTCCAGATCAAATAAAAAAATACAAGTTCCAGATTTTAAAAGCAAAACACTGTCTCTGTTTTCACCAAACCAAGTGAGCAAACTTTTAAACTCCTATATTTATTCTGGTTTGCATGTACTGGATATATGTTGTTAAAATATGTTTGTATGGATGAAATATGTATGTATGTGTAAGTGTTGTGGATGTTTGGGAACAGGTAGAAACACCTCTATTCTTGTTTCAGTTGTTTTAAAACCTAATAGAAAATTCAAAATCATCCTATCATAATGATTTCAGGGTATGATTTCTAAACGAAAAGTAATTATAACCATGTAATGCTAATTTTGAAAATAATTTCATGAATATTTATTTTGTAGTTATTTTTAAAAATAGAAATGTCAGGGATAAACATTTATATGTAAAAATTTGATCATATTGAAATTAAGTTTGGATAATATGATCATATTCGTGCTATAAAATCATGAATTTAGGTAGTCAATTCAGGATTTTTAGGTTGATAATTGTTGGGAATTTTAAGGTTGAACGAAAAATGGTTATTGGTCGAATTCCGATCAACGGCGACGAATGGGATGTCGCGATCGATGGTGAAAGAGGCTGGTGGAATAGTGATCATTAGAAAATTATCTAGATGATTTTGTAATGACAATGGAGACAGCGCGACTTGATTTTAGGGTTTAGACCTATGTTTAAATAGGGTTGAAATTTGATAAACTGCGTCATCGTCGAGGGTTTTTAATCGATCGTACCTATAGGGGAAAAGGAGTATTGGGCTCTGACGAAGTTGTGAACGAGTTGACGATGTCTCTGGCGATCGGATTGGTCGGCGCGGGGCATTTCCAGATGATAAATTTTGGTTCTAGTTCGTTTAAAACGCTCGATTTTGATTTCATGAATGCTTAGTCAATCTGGGTGTGTGGGAGGCTTGTAGGTGATGTCGGCGACTTGTGGAGGTAATCGGCGATGGTCGAAAGTCGATCGATAGATCGTGCATATGCACGCGTGTAGGCTTGTGTCTGGAAGATGCCATTTGGGGACGAAAGTTTTGGCTCATAGTCGATCTCGAATAATGTTGCATGAAAACTCAAAGCAAAAGAAAGGCGGGTAACCTGGAGTTAGGCTCGGGTAAAACGAGAAATGGCTCGGGTCTGTTGATTTTACTATAAAAGCAGTTTTTAAACTTTTAAAACAAATCAAGTTTTACTTAACAATTTTCTTAAAAACTACTTATTTTCAAAATAATAAATGTTTATTTAAGCTTCAGATTAATTAAAGGTATTAAAATAAAATTACTTTGAGTTTAAAGTGTTTTGATATATACATGTAACCTTTATTTTTAAAGTTTATTTTAAATAAACTTAATAACGTAATTAAGAAGAGATGTTTTTAAAAGTTAATTAACTTAAAGGACTAAGTTGATTAGTTAATGATAATTAATTACAAGGTTTATTAATAAATGTTTAAATAATAATTAAAGTAATTAATTAAGATAAATGGTTTGTCTTCAATTAATAAAGGTTAATTTAATTAATTAAAAGGTTTATTTAATAAATGAAAGTAATTAAGGGTAATTAATTACTTAAATGTAACTATTTAATGAAAGTAATTAAAGATAATGACTTAGTTAAAAGTAATTAATTAATGATTAAAGTTGATTGATCAAGTGATTAAAGGATAATTACTTAATGTAATTAGTTATAATTTATTAAGATAAGTGATTAAGGATAATCAATTATTATACTTAATTAAGGATAATTAGTTAAATGGTAATTAATTAAGGGTTAATTAATTAGGTAATTAATTAAATATAATTAATTAAAGGATAATTAAATAATTAAAGGATAATTTTTTAAGGTTAATTAATTTATTATAAAGGTTATTTTATAAATGATTAAAGGATAATTAATCAAAATGGTCTGTAATTAATTAATATTAATTAACCAAGATTAGTAATTTATTCATAAGTAATTAATCTGGCTTAAATTAATCAAATGATTAATTGATCTTACTTATGGATGTTTGGATTGCATTGAATACTTTGAATTATATGAAATCTCTGATGTGTGATGCTATGATATGAATTGCTTTAATTTGAGTTGTAATGAATGCAATTTATTTATTTATCTGTAATGAATTTATATTATTTATCTGTGAATCTATGAATGAAGATAAGCATTATAGATTATACAGCTTGTAGATAATGTTGTGCTTGAATCTGTGATGATTGATGATATTGTATTGTTATGTGTAAAACCCCTGGACTATACCACACACACAAATATGGATTGCATGAGGAAATTGGTTAAATCGTAGATATTTGAATTTAATATCATGAAATGGTTTTAAAGATGAATTCTGAATCCAAAAGGGTTATGGAAATGGAATTGGGTTGAATATGAAAAGATTTTAAAAAGGAAGTCTGAAAATTGAAATTTAGTTTGAATATAAATATATTTCGTTTAAGTTTTGTAATTGTTTTGGAAATTGGGTTTGAAAGTTTATACAAGTTATATAATAAATATATATATATATATATGAATTTTAAAACCATCTTTAAAGTATTTTTAAATGTATTATTTTGGGAGTTTAAATTTAACCTAAGTTTATACTTTAAAGATATAACTTGTGCATATTTGATCGGATTTTTCCGAAACGAAAAGTACTTGCTTTCAAATGATAACGGCTTTCATATAATGAATGGATTTCCAATTTGTGTTGAAAGAATTTCAAGTTTGAAATGAAATAGTTTTGAAAGCTATGAATGAATCTTTATGAAAGATCGTTGAACTTTTATTTGAAATTGAAGAGGATCTTAAAGGTGTATCTTTTGTATAAAAGATTTGAAATAGAATTGTTTTGAAAGCTATGAATTAATCTTTGTGAAAGATTGGTGAACTTTGTGAAGTGAATCTTTTTGTTTAAAGAATTAAAAATGGTAATTTTTTAAAACCATTTGAAGAAAGGTTTTGGGCTTGACTTAACTAAGATCCCACTATATCCATATGCTTTTTAAATTAAGCGCTCATTATTCAGTTTAGCTCGAAGAGGACTTTATGTCATATAACCCATTCCGAATAGTGATACGACGAAATGGATAGCATTTGAAGACCGATGGTGAAGACCGGATATTTTCGAAAGAACAAGGATTACCTGTCGAATGTCTCTGCACCGACTGGTCTCCGATATAGAGATTTGATCACCCTTTGTGATGGGGAGTCCGGACGTAATTAGGGATTATTCGGATTGCAAGGGCTTCTTTTGAAGTGCCTTCGGTTCTGTTCAAATCCGGAACAGACTTGTATGGATGTATGTCTGACGTTACACTTTGAGGTGTAAAGCTGATTTCTATCAAATACATTTCTGTTTGGTGGCGAAGAATTTATTCTCCAAGCTTAACACCTTTCTCTAAGACGTACGAGCTCAGAGGTTATGTAGTTGATGGTTACTAGTGATA
Source organism: Allium cepa (assembly GCA_030765085.1). NCBI lineage: Eukaryota > Viridiplantae > Streptophyta > Magnoliopsida > Asparagales > Amaryllidaceae > Allium > Allium cepa. Next base: position 899,400,481 of record CM060935.1, on the reverse strand, counting down.
CATTCTCAATTTGGTAATGGCATACGAAGTGTCGCTGATCATGTGTTGATCGAAGCATGGCTTTTGTGTAAGGCGTAGCTTTATGGACGTGACCTCGTCAGGCCTCACAAATCGGAATGATCGAAATAGGAAGGATGCACAAGGTTATTTGGAGGTAGCGTCTCTAAGGGTATGTCCATTTCCTTCTGGATAGAAGTGGTATCATGATATGGAGCCCAGATACTTAACTTATGTGGTTGCTGCAAACTTATTGCTTTGTGGTTGTTCGTTGAGAGGTGCCTCGGATAAAGGTTGGTTACGAATGGGGCGTGGCATACTCGTGACAGTTAGTTATCTAGTTACAGAGGTAACTTGGCATTGTGTTGGCAGAGAGCTGGTTAAGTTCTCGGGGCATCCCTCCAGAGGCATACCCATGTGGCCCAGGAAGTTCCTTTGCCTGACCATTGTTGGAAATCCAATCACCATTACGCGCCTTGTACGTTATTAGTTGTAGAACCTGCCATCTAATATAGTATCTATAGTAGGCATACTATGCTGGCAAAGATTAATATTATACTTGCAAATGTTTTCCACTATGCACTAATAATAATATCAAGAGGATTTTCACGTATCAAGCATGTTTGACTATCATAAGGAGAAATCTCCCCCAAGTGTGCGATTGCATTGTGTGTGTGCCGAGAGGCCTTATGGTAGTTTCATTTTTCAAAAAGCACTGTGGATTTCTTTTAAATTCTTTTGTTTTGTTTTTGATAAAGATAAATTGTTTTCATTTCTTACACCAGACCCATGATTGACCTAGAGTTTATTGTTCCCTTCCTAAACTTTGTGTTCTCACAACTTTCCACACGGGCAGTCTAGAGTTGGGTTTTTCAGATAATCAAATAGTAGGTGTAGATCGATAGCATCCAGCCTTTGCATTTGGCGATAGCATTTGTTTCACTTCAATAGTTACTGAGTTTTCTTAATACAATGTGATGGTGGTTCAAGCTTATGACATCTTGGAGATCTTTGAAGCGTTAAATTTGAATGCAGTTTTGGATTCTATCTTCTTTCTATTCTTTAGAAGATCAAGTTGGTGATATTGTTCTACTGCTGGTTTTTTTACTGTTGTATCTTTTATCTCTGTTATTGATATTCAATGGTAATATGGTGTATCAATGTTATATCATTCATTTTTTTTCTTCCGCTGTGTTGTTGTACTTAATGTGTTGTAAGCTCCGCGATTTAGACTTCGACGTTTGAATCTGTGGCATTCAAATATGGGTGAAGTATAGATATCGATTTTCGAGCGTCAAAATTCGGGTCGTCACATTTGGTATCAGAGCTGAAGGTTGAGTAAGAACTTTAGCTTAGGAGTATAACACATTAAGTGACTCATTAGTGATAGGATTACAAATGCCCTAAAATGAATATATCATTAAGATATCCGTATATACTCCTCAGTAAATTCTCTTACTATCCACTGATAGTGAGTATGCGTGCAAGAAGAGGACGAGGTAGGGGACATGGAAGTACGACTACAAATGGTTGATGCCCTGCAACAACAGAAATAACTTTCTCTATCAATCTCTTTTGATCATCATCTGACATCAACTCTCTGATTGCTTCGTGGCAGCTCCAAGAAGAAGTTTTGGTGTAGTAATGGCCCTGGAATCATTATAGAAAAGGTTCCAAATCCTATTTTGCATTCTCTTCATCGGTTCCCTATCAGCTTTTCGTATTTAACTTTAGTGAATTGAAAATTTATTTGAAATAAATTGATTAGATATGAAGTTAAATTAAATTGTATCGATAAAACGATTTGGGTCAAAACCAAAATTTGGAAGTTTTGTTGTAATTTCTTATGTGGATACAAGTCCGAAGAGGACAAGATAGTGTGTACTTTGGGGTGTTCCGACCTGAGTTTGGAATTCATACCTAGTGTCTGAGAATTGTGGAAAGTTATATCCATTTGTCTATTCATTGGGGTCCTGAACATTCTACGAATGGTTAGTTATCCTTTGAACTAACCAATGCCCTGCATATTTCGTAGACCGGATGACCCGAGTATTTTGTGAAGTGTTGAACAATATGTTTTTGTATCTATTGATGATATTCTGATTTGGTAAGCCAAATGCAAAATAGATATTCAGTTTGATTAGTAAAACATTCTCTATCTCAGATGTATACATCTGTTCTCTGTTGTCTCCCTGTCTAGCCAATTTTGGGGACTAATTTTTCTTAAGGTAGGAATCTTTAATGATCCCCTTTTTTAGTCGAATTAATTGGTAATTTAAATAAATTTTTGAATTAAATTGTGAATTTAATGGTGATTTAATATGAGTCTTTCCAAATTAAATGAAATATTTGTTTGCTTATATATATATGTATGTATTTGAATTGATTTTAAATAGAATTTAAATTTGAAAAATCTAAAAATATTTATTTTAAAATTATATTGAATTTGAAAACATTTTTTTCAATTGTAGATATTTTATAAATAAATTGGATTGATTAACTTTATATTTCTAAGGAACTAATATATATGGATATATACAATTATTTATTAGTAACGAATAATTTGATTTCAAATCGTTTGTTTTAAAATTGTATAAGTACAAAATAAAATGTATGAATGCAAATGTAAGACAAGAATAAATATAAAAGCTTTGATATGTATATATATCTCTTTTGAAATTAATGAGTTAAAAATATTTTGTATATACATAAAACACAAGAGATAAATAAATTCACAAATTATAAAATGAAAAGGTTAAAACCATAAATTATAAACTAATTTAAATAAAGGTCTAAACATAAATTTACTTGTATTAAACAAGTGTAGGCTAAAGGAAATAGGTAATTTACAAGTGTTGGTTAAGATGAACAAGTGGCACAAAATTTCTTTTGAAAATTTAATTTCAAAATAATGTATAAGAGAAAGAAAGAAAAAACAAAGCTTCTTCGTTTTTCAACTGTCTTCTTTTTTCTTTCTTTATCAAATCTGAAAACTAAACAGTTCAAAAGGAAAAAGAATAAAAACTGAAAATTGAAAACCAAAAAGAAATAACAAAACAGTTCGGAGGAAAAGAAGATCAACCTGGAAACCAGATAACAAGGTTAAAAATCTATTTTCATATTCTTCAATCGGGAAACCAACATTCAGAAGCATCATCGCAAGCAAATTCAATCAATATATAATCAAGCTTCAGATTAAAAATTTAATTCGAACAAAGTACATGCTAATAAGATCTAGATCAAATAAAAAAAATACAAGTTCCAGATTTTAAAAGCAAAACACTATCTCTGTTTTCAACAAACCAGGTAAGCAAACTTTTAAACTCCTATATTTATTTTTGTTTTCATGTATTGGATATATGTTGTTAAAATATGTTTGTATTGTAACATCCCTGAATTTCACCGAGGATAATTTGATAACTAATTTAATTTTTGGAAATTTAATTGTGAATCTATTTGTAAATTTAATAGAGTTTTTCAACACAAATATTGGTTATTTATAGATGCAATTTTAAATATAATTTGAAAATGTGAATTTGAAGTTCAAATGTTAATATATTGGAATTTAATTAATTTGAAAGTTTGAATGAATAAATATATCAAGAGATTGTAAATAAAATTTAATGATTTGAAATCAAATGGAATAAAAAGATATATTTATAAATAAATAAAAATATTTGATTATTTATTCATTTATAAGTACAAATCGATTATATATTAAATTTTGAATTTGAATAAAAAATGTAAAATTAGATTTGATAAAAAGATTTAAAACATTGGAACATTTAAAAAAAAGTTGTATATTCATGAATGTAAAATGTAAAAGAATATTTACACACCACATAATTATGATATAAATTCATAATTTAAGTTAAAACATGATTTGTAAATAAAATAAAGTTTAAATGCAAATGCATGAATTAATTTAAAATAAGGTTTAAATTTTAATTTGTATAAGTATAAAAATAAACATAAGAGGGTATTAAATAATTGTTTCAACATTTGTAAACTATTAATAAAGGGATTTAAACATAAATTTAAATATGTAAACAAAGTTGTAAATTAAAATAAAACAAGGGTTTATAAAAAATTATAAAAAGCATGTTTCATAAATTTAACTGAAGTAGAGGTTTAAACTACATTTTTTTAACTTAAGGACTTAAACATAATTTAAGTAACAAATGACATTTGTAAGAATATTAACTTAAATAATAACAAGTGTAAGGATCTTATACAAGTGGCAAAACAAAATTTTCTTTTAAGAATTTAAAATATGAACATTTTATAAAACATATATAAGACAATGGGCCAGGTTATTTTCTGTTTTCTATAAAGAAAAAAAAAGTCTTCAAAAATCTGAAGTAAACAAATGCAATTAAAACAAATATCAGAAAACAAAAGCATGGATTCAAGAAAGGTTACTTTCAGTTCTAAAACATGTACGCAATACAAACAATTAATCTTCAAAGCCAGATTCAAAGTCAAGGCTTGTTTTCAAGTTCAACCTGAGTTTAAGCATGCAGTAGATTTAGTTCAAAACTCAAATCAAAGCTGCAGCTCATCATAATTCAAGTATCAAAGTCAGGATGCAGATTAAAAAGGAAAATCAAGTCCTGACCAAAAATTGAAATTTCCAGGCTCTGGTTTCTTCAGGAAACAGGTGAGTAAACATACTCGAACTCATTTATATGTTTTGATAGTTGAGTTGATGCTTGAAATATATTTGTTTAGTTAATAACTATGTCAGTATGTTTCGCATGGATGTTAATTTGCTTGTGCATATTTATCTGTCCTTGTTCTTTGTTACAGGGTTGTGAAACCTGTTATAGGATTCAAAAATCATCCTATCTACATGAATTCAAGACTAAATTTCTAAACAAAAAATATGAATAACCAAGAATGCTAATTTTAAGAAGAAAAAAATATTTTTCAGAAAAAATATCAAGTAGAAATGGTTTATTTACAGTGGAACCATCATAAATCAGAAAATTCAAGTATCTTTGTTTAAAGTTTTACTTACATACCCTGATTCGTGCCAGAAGTAATGAATTTTAATGTCAAGATTTTAATTTTTAAGTTAAGTACTGTCGCAAATTTTAGAGTTTAACGAAACAGTTAATTTTGTCAATTCCTGGTGATTGGGGTTATGATTAATCTTGAAATTCGATGTGGAGCATGGCTGGAGGTCGGTGACCATGGGAAAAATACTCGCACATTTTTCCGTTGATTGTAATAATGGAAAATTGACGTTTTAGGGTTTTTAAGACTAGTTTACTTGCTTGGGTTTGGGAAAGAACTGCGCCAATCTTGAGGCATTTCGGCCGATCGCACAAATGGGAAAGGATGCACTGAAGTTCGTCGAAGCTCCGACCAAGATTTTGTGGACTCTAGTGTGCAAGATCATTGGGACGAGGGGTTTTTCCGATGGGTGGATTGGTTCCAGCTTAGCACGTAATGCTCGATTTCGACTTAAAGGCAAATTTGGATTTTAGGGTGCTTGGGAAGCTTGGGGGGCCAGCGTCGACTTGGTGATGGATGGTGACTTGATCGGTGATGGCTGGTTAGAGGTGCACCGTGCACGTGTGGTTTGGTGTATCAGGAATTGGGGAGGAAGAAGAGTTGGGTTTTGGTAGGTTTGTGCTCGGGTGCGTGTTCGGGGAAATTCGAGTTTTACTCGAAGCAAGGTGAAGGAGGGGAAAACTCGAGGCAAACGCGGGTTTTTATAGGGTTTTGCTCGAGTTCATTTGTTGAGCAAGTATAGTTTGGGTACAGAAAGTTTTTAAAGGTTTAAAAATTTAACTGCAATGTTTTAAAAAGTTTTTGAAACAAAGAAACTATGATTTTGTATACAATTTAAGTTTTAAAACAAAGGTTAAACAAGTTATTACTTATAAAACTATTTTGTTTCAAAGTTAAGTTTTGAACAAGTTTTTATATTTTGAAATATAAAAGTTTTTAAAAGTAAAATAAGTAGATTTCAAAAATAGGGTTTCTATTAAATTTTGTTAAATAGCTTTGGGATGTTTTAAAAGTTTAAAAGTTTATTTTGAATGTTTAAATGATTTAGAATAAAAATTGATTTCTAAAGTAATTTATTTTAAATAAAGCTAAATGATAAAGATGTAACGACCCAGGATTTTTAGTAATTAAAATTTGGATATCTAATTAATTTTAAATATTAATAAGTGAATTTATAAGTCGAATAAATTTTATTTCGAATTATTGAATTTAATTGAGTAATTAAATCGATAATTTAATATGTGAAAATACGGAAATAATTGAAAATTGGGTTAAATATGATTGAAAATGATTTGTAAAATTTTATTTTATCATATTGGAGTTAGAACGATATTTTAGAACTTTTAAAATCGAATTAAAAGTTAATTTGTGAAAATTGAATATTTTAATATTAAAATCGACTAGTGAAAATAGCCAAATTTTGAACAGTCTCAGAATTGAACGAAACCCATTCCATTAGATCCGTAATAGTTAGTTATTACCGGATTTCAATTTTTGTGTCAATCGGAGCTATCGTTTGATCGTGGCAGCTCGAAACGCATCGAATTATTTTTAATATTAATTTGGCGAGTTAAAATAGCCATTTTTCAAAAAGTCTCGGATTTCGACGAAACCAGTTTCATTGGATCCGTAATGCGATATTATTGTAAGGTTTCAAATTTCGTGTCAATTGGATTTACCGTTTGTCCGGTACAAATTAAAACGCCTAGAAAATCGTTTAAATCGGTTTAATTTAAATTGAACGTTTGTTGCCATAACTCGCACAGATGTCCGAATTAGCTTTCGAAACCTGTTCCATTGTGTCCGAAACGCAGGATAAACCTTAGGAACGTCAGTTTCGGCGCGTAAATCGGAGTTCGGAATTTCCGGAATGAATAGTGTTTACGTTCGATTTTCTATAAAAGGAGTTGTAACCCTCACAAAATAAAAAAAATATATATATCTCTAAACCCTAACGCAGCCACCTCCTATTCTATGGATGGCCAGAAACGTCCCAACTTCTTCTCCTCTTATCTCTTCATCCACTCAACGATTCAAGAAACTTACAACTACAAAATTGTAGAGCATGCCAAGATCCATCTATCCAACGGTCAAGATCATCATCGGAGGTCAGAATTCGCCAGAATTTGGCTATGAAGTGCACACGGTCGGCATGAATTTCGAGAAGCAATAGTGGGCCGCACGTGGCCGGTCATGGGCCGAAGGTAGAGGAAGTTAGGGGCTTCGACATGGAGCTATCTGATCGTCGTAGAGTTCAACGTGGTGATGGCGAAATTAAACCCTAGTTTATGAACATGGGTTTGTTTGTGCATGTAATTTGTTGTAGACGTGAGTTTGGGGGAGAGATGAAGGGTGCGGCTGTGATGAAGGGGATGGGATCTCACGGCTAGAAATGATTTAGGTTTTAAAAAAATAAAGTTTGTTGTAATTATAGTTATAAAAATTCGAGTAAACTTTGATAAATCATAACTTTTTCATACGAGGTCGAAAACGCGCGAAACCAGTTGCGTTGGAATCGTATAGACGAGCACTACGCGATGGAATTAGATTGGAGTCGTTTGGAGTTAGTGAGAATTTCGGGTAAAATTAAACGTCCGTTTAATTTTATTCGAAATAAATCGCTAAAACGAAATTGAAATCAAGGTGAGAACTTCTCACTCAATCGAATCAGTTTCGATTTTATTTTAAATAGTTAGATTTAAAATACTTGAATGCATGTTTGAATGATGATTGTTATCTATTGATTGTTAAAATAGACATTATGCGCCGTTAGTAAGCGGATGTTATTTAGTAAAAACATATACCGCGAATATTTCATAAACAGTGAAATTGGTATTATATATAATAGCAATATATATATATTGGCATATGTATATATTGGAGTTGTGATTTCCCGCATTTGTATAGCGGATGAGACCCTATTGCGCCGTCTATTAAGCGGATAATATTTTGAATCCCATATACCGCGATAATTTCGTACTGGAGCGAAATTGGTATTGTGCTAATGTTTGTGGATGCAGGAAAACAGGTTGGAGGGATCCAACTGGATTCCTCAACAGTTTTTATTTGATTTCAGATATTTTGATATTTGATGGATTATCATATCGATATATGATATCGTTGTTGTCGTGATTGACTATTTGGTGTGTAGCATCATTGGACCAAATTTGGAATTTTAAAATGATTTCAAAGTGATTTTTGAAAATATAAAATATTTTTGGAATTGATTCATTTTAAATAAATAAACGTATAATTTTTAAAGCTATAAAAATTATGATTTTTGAGAAATACGGTTAAAGTTGATTTTTGAAAATATGGGGTTAATGTTTTTATAAAATAATTAAATTGGATTTTTGAATTTATTATAAAAGTTTAAATATAGGATTTATAAATTTGATTATTTTATAAATCAAGGGAATGGTGAAATTATAAAGGAGATTAAAGATGTTTTAAAATAATAGTATAAATTGATTTTATAAAGGATTTATAAATTGATATTTATAAATGAAAATATTTGAATTATAAAACGAGTTTTTATAAGTGATTGAATGAAGTGAAAATGGATTGCATAAGTGAATGGAACTTATAAAATTATAAATGGTGAAGTTATAAACGAAATTTATAAATAGTAAGATTTATAAATTTTGTGAAGTTATTAAAGAATAATATCTGGATAAATAATTGAATCTTATAAGTTATAAGATTTATAATTATAAAGTTCAAAGGAACGATTTTTGCAAACAAATATATTATAAGTGATTGACTTATAATATGAATTTTTAGTATATCATTGAGATATGAAATTGAATAGGTTAATAAATGGAATTTGTAAACGTTGTTTTATAAATTCACAAACGACTTATTTTGATAAGTAAATTGTTGAAACCTATTAATGGAGTTATATTCACGTTTTTGGACCGTGAATAATCCTTTGAAATAAAATGAATAAAAGGATGAAATTTGTTAACATAGTATATTCACGTTTTTGAATAGTGAATAATATGTTAAAGAAAATGTTTAGATTTGATGTTTTAAATTGAATTAAAACGATCTAACGTTGTTTTAAATGTGTTGAGATTCGAAACCATAGATTTCAACATTTATTGTTGAAATAGACGTTTTCGAGAAATAAAAGGAAATGGTGGACTATAACACTGTTGTTATAGTAAATGATTTCCGAAAGGAAATGTTTTGTATAGTATTGGGATTTATATATCTATTTTAATTTCGAATCCCTATACTAGTGATTTTGGGTTGTCGTAACGATGTTTTACGCAACATTCGTTTTGGCCCAAATAAATATGTTTAAGAGCATGATTTCCTTAAAGAATGAAATATATACTTAATTTCGATTTGAGTATATTGAATATTTTCTAAGTATTGAAAATAAATAAGATTTTTGAATTACTTATGAATAAATAAGTATTGAAATGTTTTCCAATATAAAGTGAATATTTTGGGAATTTATCTTTTTGAAGATAAATTAAAATGGATAATTGAAATCGTATATGCATAGATATTGTGAAATATAAATTCACTATGGAATTTATGAATAAAAAGGAGAATTTGTTTAAAAATAAATATTGATTTATTTTTGAAGTGTGAAATTTATATATCTTGTAAAGATATTTTTGGCAAATAAATAATTTGGAAATTATTTGGAATCTGGTGATGTGTGCATATCAATTGATAGTTCAATAACCGACTATCAATATTTCCCTTTGAATGGATATTTGATGTGATTTGTTTGAATTTGAATGCCACACTTATTTTTGAATAAGCGCTCACTATTCGGGTTAACCGGGAAAGGACCATGGGGTCGTATAACCCATTCCGAATACGTGATACGTCGTTATGAATTGCATTTGAAGACCGGTGTTGAAGACCAGATCTTTTTGAAAGCGAAAGGACAACTCGTCGATTGTCTTTGCACCGAGTAGCTACGGTATAGAGACTCCCTATGTGATGGGAAGTCCTGATGTGATTAGAGATTATCCGGATTGCAAGGACTTCTTTGTAAGTGCCTTCGGTTCTGTTCGAGCCCGGAACAGACTTGTATGGATTGTATGTCTGACATTACAAATTGAGATATAAAGCCGATTTCTTTCAAATATATTTCTGTTGGTGGCGAAGAATTTATTCTTTTAGCTTAACACCCTTCTTTGAGACGTACGAGCTCAGAGGTTATGTAGTTGAAGGTTATCAGCGATATATTCCCAATTTGGTAATGTGACATGCTGAGTGTTGCTGTGAAATGATCATTGTGTTGATTATTTGTGATAGGATCGTTTATTTGATCATCTTTCTTGGTGATCATTTCTATGATCATTTGTTGACCCAAAGCATGGCTTTTGTATAAAGTATGTTTTTGTGGACGTGACTTCGTCGAGCCTCACACCCCGGGAATGGTCAAAACAGGAAAGATGCGGCAAGGTTATGAGGGGTAGCGCCCTTTAGGATATGTGCATTTCCTTCTGGAAAAGGGTGGTATCATGGTATGGAGCCCAGATACTTACTCATGTTGAAAACACTTTATGATTGTGTGAATTGATTGCGAGCGCTCGGTTGAAAGGTCCCAAAGGACCGGGGGATGGCATATTCGGTCAGTTGTTACTCAGTTAGGGGTAACCCAGCCTTGTGTTGGTAGAAATCCGGTTTGGTTCTCGGGGATGTCCATCCAGAGGCATTCTCATGTGGCAATGGGAAGTTCCTTGGCCTGATCATTCGTTGGAAATCCAATTCCCAATACGAAACCCTGTACGGTATTAGTTGTAGAACCTGCCATTCACTTATGGTGGTCACCACTGTTTGGATGGTAGCTATAGTAGGCATAGTTCGAAATGTCTATGTTGGCTAAGATTTATATTCTACTTTCGAAATGATTTTTCTCTACACTATGCACTAATAATAATATCAAATGCTCTTTTTAATGCGTATCAAGCATCTTTGACTATCATAAGGAGAAATCTCCTCCGATTCTGCGTTTGCATAGTGTGTGTGTGCGGGAGGCCTTATGGTAGTCTCATTTTTAAAAGCATTGCGAATTGACTTTAAAAATATTCCTCTATTTTGATTTTAAAGATAAATAAACTGTTTTGAGTTCTCACACCAGTCACATGACTGACTCGGAGTTTATTGTTTTCCTTCCTAAACTCTGGGTGCCCACCAATTTCCACACGGGCAGTCAAGAGTTAGGTTTATCAGGATATTCTGGATATTCTGGAATTGCTGGAAGCAAGCTGGATGGCATGGCGTATTATTAGTATAGTATTTCTTTTTCCGCTGCACTGTTTGTTGTTGTTTGTTGTTGTACACTCTGATGATATGATGTAATGAAATGTAATGTATGTAATGTAATAACTGATATAGTTCTTTGTTTAAAGATTATTCATTTATCTATTATATGTTGTTCCGCTGCGAATTGTGAGATTCTGATGTTGTTCTGTTGTTTTCTGTTCCGTTCTATTTTTATGTTCTTTTCTCTCTATTTTCTATCTTCTTATCTCTCCTTCTTTTACTTTTTCTTTTTCTTAGAACCCTAAGTGTTCGGTTTTCCGTCGTTCGATTGCTCGGCAGTCGATAAAGTGAGTATCGATGTTGAATTTTCGAAAGTCGAAGAATCGGATCCTTACAATGTGGTATCAGAGCATATGGTTAAGCGACAACCATGGTTCTGTTGGGTATTACTCATTAGAGATAGAGTCAGTAGTGCTCTAGAATGAGTTTGAGTGTAATAATAGCTATGAGAGTGTATTTGTTAACGAATATAAAATTGTTTTATATTGTGATGATTGGTTTATTGAGTGGCATATGAACTTTCGTCAGCGTGGTCCGCAAGACTATGCCGAAGGGGTTTCTAAACACTTGAATAGAACAATTCGACACAATATTGTTTTTAAATTGGGTAAATTAAATAATTTTTGCCTTGATTATATTTTATATATAAAGAAATAATTTTTCAGAATTATTAAAGTGTATATAAGCTGATTGTTTAGATGTTTGAATAATCTAAATAAAAGAATCATTGTATAAGCAAATGAATTATAAGAATTGAATCATAATTAATGTGATTAACAATTGTGAAATAAATTTATATATATGACAAGTGAAACTATATGGATATATCTATGAATATGAGTTATAGATAAAAATGAATTTAAAGTTAAATGGAAATTTACTTTAGAATTGAAATCTGAATTTATTTATAAGTAGGAATTTAAGTTAAGTAAAAACAAGTGATGTTTGTAAATGAAGTATAACTTAAGAGATGTTGAATGAAGTTGATTTTGGTATCAAAGTAAAATAATAAAGTTAAGTGATAAATGTGAACTTAAGTTATTTAAATGGAATTCAACTTTTGTAATTGAATGAATGAATGGATTGAAGGTTAAATAATTGATATGAAATAATGAATATAAGTGTTAATTCATTAAAATCTTTGGTTATGGGAAATTGAAAGATTGAATAAAAATCAATTAATTAAACCAATATAAGCAAAGGAATTTGGTTGTAATTAATATACATTGCTTGTTAGTTGATTGATTGTATATAATTCATTAAGTGTTAATGAAATTGGAAGTTAAAGTAATTGAAATCCAATTGGAAGTTAAGTGAATCTTAAGTAGATTTGAATTTGAATTGGAAGTGAACCAACTTGAATATGGATTAGTGAATATAAACTAATTGAAAATGAATGTTAGTAAAAACATCCACTGTTAATGAATCAAAAGTGATTAAATTGAAAACCCTATTTCATTGAATATTAATGAGAATATGAATGAATATTTATTGGTTATGGATGTTAGTTGTATGATAGTTGGTTGATGTTTGCATTTGTTGCTTTTACTTCATTTGCTATGTTGGCATATATAGTTATTATGTTGCTATATGTTGTATATCGATATTATTTTCATATATGCATGTTCTCATGTTGTTTGTTGAGTGTTTAATAGGTGCGAATTGCGTTTGCTTCGCATTTGGAGCTCGCTTTCGCGCTATATTAGCCGTATATGCTCGCTAGTAAAATATAAGGTACATATCTCGGATTACATACCGTACTTTTATACTTTTTTCCCTTCGGGATGCCTCATTACTTGATGAGATGTATATTTGTGATATATATACTGTCATTTTTTTTTCGGATCGAGCCGCGCAAAGGAGACTATGGCGAATTTTTCCGAAAATTTAAGGCGTTAGAAAAATTTGAGAAAAATTGGATAATTTTTTGAAAACTTTAACTTTGATTTGGAATTGAAAGTTAAAAAATAGTAGTTTTTTTTGAAAAGATAACTAAGTATGATATGGAAAACTTAATAAAGTATTATAAGAAGTTTAACTATGAATTTTGGAAAATTAATAGATTCTGCAACTTTTCTTACTTGTTAATTTCGAGGACGAAATTCTTTTAAGGGGGGAAGATTGTAACGACCCAGGATTTTTAGTAATTAAAATTTGGATATCTAATTAATTTTAAATATTAATAAGTGAATTTATAAGTCGAATAAATTTTATTTCGAATTATTGGATTTAATTGAGTAATTAAATCGATAATTTAATATGTGAAAATACGGAAATAATTGAAAATTGGGTTAAATATGATTGAAAATGATTTGTAAAATTTTATTTTATCATACTGGGGTTAGAACAATATTTTAGAACTTTTAAAATCGAATTAAAAGTTAATTTGTGAAAATTGAATATTTTAATATTAAAATCGACTAGTGAAAATAGCCAATTTTTGAACAGTCTCAGAATTGAACGAAACCAGTTCCATTGGATCCGTAATAGTTAGTTATCACCGGATTTCAATTTTCGTGTCAATCGGAGCTATCGTTTGATCGTGGCAGCTCGAAACGCATCGAATTATTTTTAATATTAATTTGGCGAGTTAAAATAGCCATTTTTCAAAAAGTCTCGGATTTCGACAAAACCAGTTTCATCGGATCCGTAATGCGATATTATTGTAAGGTTTCAAATTTCGTGTCAATTGGATTTACCGTTTGTCCGGTACAAATTAAAACGCCTAGAAAATCGTTTAAATCGGTTTAATTTAAATTGAACGTTTGTTGCCATAACTCGCACAGATGTCCGAATTAGCTTTCGAAACCTATTCCATTGTGTCCGGAACGCGGGATAAACCTTAGGAACGTCAGTTTCGGCGCGTAAATCGGAGTCTGAATTTCCGGAATGAATAGTGTTTACGTTCGATTTTCTATAAAAGGAGTTGTAACCCTCACAAAATAAAAAAAAAATATATCTCTAAACCCTAATGCAGCCGCCTCCTATTCTATGGATGGCCAGAAACGTCCCAACTTCTTCTCCTCTTATCTCTTCATTCACTCAACGATTCAAGAAACTTACAACTACAAAATTGTAGAGCATGCCAAGATCCATCTATCCAATGGTCAAGATCATCATCGGAGGTCAGGATTCGCCAGAATTTGGCTATGAAGTTCACACGGTCGGCACGCATTTCGAGAAGCAATAGTGGGCCGCACGTGGCCGGTCATGGGCCGAAGGTAGAGGAAGTTAGGGGCTTCGACATGGAACTATCTGATCGTCGTAGAGTTCAACGTGGTGATGGCGAAATTAAACCCTAGTTTATGAACATGGGTTTGTTTGTGCGTGTAATTTGCTGTAGACGTGAGTTTGGGGGAGAGATGAAGGGTGCGGCTGTGATGAAGGGGATGGGATCTCACGGCTAGAAATGATTTAGGTTTTAAAAAAATAAAGTTTGTTGTAATTATAGTTATAAAAATTCGAGTAAACTTTGATAAATCATAACTTTTTCATATGAGGTCGAAAACGCGCGAAACCAGTTGCGTTGGAATCGTATGGACGAGCACTACGCGATGGAATTGGATTGGAGTCGTTTGGAGTTAGTGAGAATTTTGGGCAAAATTAAATGTCCGTTTAATTTTATTCGAAATAAATCGCTAAAACGAAATTGAAATCAAGGTGAGAACTTCTCACTCAATCGAATCAGTTTCGATTTTATTTTAAATAGTTAGATTTAAAATACTTGAATGCATGTTTGAATGATGATTGTTATCTATTGATTGTTAAAATAGACATTATGCGCCGTTAGTAAGCGGATGTTATTTAGTAAAAACATATACCGCGAATATTTCATAAACAGTGAAATTGGTATTATATATAATAGCAATATATATATATTGGCATATGTATATATTGGAGTTGTGATTTCCCGCATTTGTATAGCGGATGAGACCCTATTGCGCCGTCTATTAAGCGGATAATATTTTGAATCCCATATACCGCGATAATTTCGTACTGGAGCGAAATTGGTATTGTGCTAATGTTTGTGGATGCAGGAAAACAGGTTGGAGGGATCCAACTGGATTCCTCAACAGTTTTTATTTGATTTCAGATATTTTGATATTTGATGGATTATCATATCGATATATGATATCGTTGTTGTCGTGATTGACTATTTGGTGTGTAGCATCATTGGACCAAATTTGGAATTTTAAAATGATTTCAAAGTGATTTTTGAAAATATAAAATATTTTTGGAATTGATTCATTTTAAATAAATAAACGTATAATTTTTAAAGCTATAAAAATTATGATTTTTGAGAAATACGGTTAAAGTTGATTTTTGAAAATATGGGGTTAATGTTTTTATAAAATAATTAAATTGGATTTTTGAATTTATTATAAAAGTTTAAATATAGGATTTATAAATTTGATTATTTTATAAATCAAGAGAATGGTGAAATTATAAAGGAGATTAAAGATGTTTTAAAATAATAGTATAAATTGATTTTATAAAGGATTTATAAATTGATATTTATAAATGAAAATATTTGAATTATAAAACGAGTTTTTATAAGTGATTGAATGAAGTGAAAATGGATTGCATAAGTGAATGGAATTTATAAAATTATAAATGGTGAAGTTATAAACGAAATTTATAAATAGTAAGATTTATAAATTTTGTGAAGATATTAAAGAATAATATCTGGATAAATAATTGAATCTTATAAATTATAAGATTTATAATTATAAAGTTCAAAGGAACGATTTTTGCAAACAAATAAATTATAAGTGATTGACTTATAATATGAATTTTTAGTATATCATTGAGATATGAAATTGAATAGGTTAATAAATGGAATTTGTAAACGTTGTTTTATAAATTCACAAACGACTTATTTTGATAAGTAAATTGTTGAAACCTATTAATGGAGTTATATTCACGTTTTTGGACCGTGAATAATCCTTTGAAATAAAATGAATAAAAGGATGAAATTTGTTAACATAGTATATTCACGTTTTTGAATAGTGAATAATATGTTAAAGAAAATGTTTAGATTTGATGTTTTAAATTGAATTAAAACGATCTAACATTGTTTTAAATGTGTTGAGATTCGAAACCATAGATTTCAACATTTATTGTTGAAATAGACGTTTTCGAGAAATAAAAGGAAATGGTGGACTATAACACTGTTGTTATAGTAAATGATTTCCGAAAGGAAATGTTTTGTATAGTATTGGGATTTATATATCTATTTTAATTTCGAATCCCTATACTAGTGATTTTGGGTTGTCGTAACGATGTTTTACGCAACATTCGTTTTGGCCCAAATAAATATGTTTAAGAGCATGATTTCCTTAAAGAATGAAATATATACTTAATTTCGATTTAAGTATATTGAATATTTTCTAAGTATTGAAAATAAATAAGATTTGTGAATTACTTATGAATAAATAAGTATGGAAATGTTTTCCAATATAAAGTGAATATTTTGGGAATTTATCTTTTTGAAGATAAATTAAAATGGATAATTGAAATCGTATATGCATAGATATTGTGAAATATAAATTCACTATGGAATTTATGAATAAAAAGGAGAATTTGTTTAAAAATAAATATTGATTTATTTTTGAAGTGTGAAATTTATATATCTTGTAAAGATATTTTTGGCAAATAAATAATTTGGAAATTATTTGGAATCTGGTGATGTGTGCATATCAATTGATAGTTCAATAACCGACTATCAATATTTCCCTTTGAATGGGTATTTGATGTGATTTGTTTGAATTTGAATGCCACACTTATTTTTGAATAAGCGCTCACTATTCGGGTTAACCGGGAAAGGACCATGGGGTCGTATAACCCATTCCGAATATGTGATACGTCGTTATGAATTGCATTTGAAGACCGGTGTTGAAGACCAGATCTTTTTGAAAGCGAAAGGACAACTCGTCGATTGTCTTTGCACCGAGTAGCTACGGTATAGAGACTCCCTATGTGATGGGAAGTCCCGACGTGATTAGAGATTATCCGGATAGCAAGGACTTCTTTGTAAGTGCCTTCGGTTCTGTTCGAGCCCGGAACAGACTTGTATGGATTGTATGTCTGACATTACAAATTGAGATATAAAGCCGATTTCTTTCAAATATATTTCTGTTGGTGGCGAAGAATTTATTCTTTTAGCTTAACACCCTTCTCTGAGACGTACGAGCTCAGAGGTTATGTAGTTGAAGGTTATCAGCGATATATTCCCAATTTGGTAATGTGACATGCTGAGTGTTGCTGTGAAATGATCATTGTGTTGATTATTTGTGATAGGATCGTTTATTTGATCGTCTTTCTTGGTGATCATTTCTATGATCATTTGTTGACCCAAAGCATGGCTTTTGTATAAAGTATGTTTTTGTGGACGTACTTCGTCGAGCCTCACACCCCGGGAATGGTCAAAACAGGAAAGATGCGGCAAGGTTATGAGGGGTAGCGCCCTTTAGGATATGTGCATTTCCTTCTGGAAAAGGGTGGTATCATGGTATGGAGCCCAGATACTTACTCATGTTGAAAACACTTTATGATTGTGTGAATTGATTGCGAGCGCTCGGTTGAAAGGTCCCAAAGGACCGGGGGATGGCATATTCGGTCAGTTGTTACTCAGTTAGGGGTAACCCAGCCTTGTGTTGGTAGAGATCCGGTTTGGTTCTCGGGAATGTCCATCCAGAGGCATTCTCATGTGGCAATGGGAAGTTCCTTGGCCTGATCATTCGTTGGAAATCCAATTCCCAATACGAAACCCTGTACGGTATTAGTTGTAGAACCTGCCATTCACTTATGGTGGTCACCACTGTTTGGATGGTAGCTATAGTAGGCATAGTTCGAAATGTCTATGTTGGCTAAGATTTATATTCTACTTTCGAAATGATTTTTCTCTACACTATGCACTAATAATAATATTAAATGCTCTTTTTAATGCATATCAAGCATCTTTGACTATCATAAGGAGAAATCTCCTCCGATTCTGCGTTTGCATTGTGTGTGTGTGCGGGAGGCCTTATGGTAGTCTCATTTTTAAAAGCATTGCGAATTGACTTTAAAAATATTCCTCTATTTTGATTTTAAAGATAAATAAACTGTTTTGAGTTCTCACACCAGTCACATGACTGACTCGGAGTTTATTGTTTTCCTTCCTAAACTCTGGGTGCCCACCAATTTCCACACGGGCAGTCAAGAGTTAGGTTTATCAGGATATTCTGGATATTCTGGAATTGCTGGAAGCAAGCTGGATGGCATGGCGTATTATTAGTATAGTATTTCTTTTTCCGCTGCACTGTTTGTTGTTGTTTGTTGTTGTACACTCTGATGATATGATGTAATGAAATGTAATGTATGTAATGTAATAACTGATATAGTTCTTTGTTTAAAGATTATTCATTTATCTATTATATGTTGTTCCGCTGCGAATTGTGAGATTCTGATGTTGTTCTGTTGTTTTCTGTTCCGTTCTATTTTTATGTTCTTTTCTCTCTATTTTCTATCTTCTTATCTCTCCTTCTTTTACTTTTTCTTTTTCTTAGAACTCTAAGTGTTCGGTTTTCCGTCGTTCGATTGCTCGGCAGTCGATAAAGTGAGTATCGATGTTGAATTTTCGAAAGTCGAAGAATCAGGTCCTTACAATGTGGTATCAGAGCATATGGTTAAGCGACAACCATGGTTCTGTTGGGTATTACTCATTAGAGATAGAGTCAGTAGTGCTCTAGAATGAGTTTGAGTGTAATAATAGCTATGAGAGCGTATTTGTTAACGAATATAAAATTGTTTTATACTGTGATGATTGGTTTATTGAGTGGCATATGAACTTTCGTCAGCGTGGTCCGCAAGACTATGCCGAAGGGGTTTCTAAACACTTGAATAGAACAATTCGACACAATATTGTTTTTAAATTGGGTAAATAAAATAATTTTTTCCTTGATTATATTTTATATATAAAGAAATAATTTTTCAGAATTATTAAAGTGTATATAAGCTGATTGTTTAGATGTTTGAATAATCTAAATAAAAGAATCATTGTATAAGCAAATGAATTATAAGAATTGAATCATAATTAATGTGATTAACAATTGTGAAATAAATTTATATATATGACAAGTGAAACTATATGGATATATCTATGAATATGAGTTATAGATAAAAATGAATTTAAAGTTAAATGGAAATTTACTTTAGAATTGAAATCTGAATTTATTTATAAGTAGGAATTTAAGTTAAGTAAAAACAAGTGATGTTTGTAAATGAAGTATAACTTAAGAGATGTTGAATGAAGTTGATTTTGGTATCAAAGTAAAATAATAAAGTTAAGTGATAAATGTGAACTTAAGTTATTTAAATGGAATTCAACTTTTGTAATTGAATTGAATGAATGGATTGAAGGTTAAATAATTGATATGAAATAATGAATATAAGTGTTAATTCATTAAAATCTTTGGTTATGGGAAATTGAAAAATTGAATAAAAATCAATTAATTAAACCAATATAAGCAAAGGAATTTGGTTGTAATTAATACACATTGATTGTTATATGGTTGTTAGTTGATTGATTGTATATAATTCATTAAGTGTTAATGAAATTGGAAGTTAAAGTAATTGAAATCCAATTGGAAGTTAAGTGAATCTTAAGTAGATTTGAATTTGAATTGGAAGTGAACCAACTTGAATATGGATTAGTGAATATAAACTAATTGAAAATGAATGTTAGTAAAAACATCCACTGTTAATGAATCAAAAGTGATTAAATTGAAAACCCTATTTCATTGAATATTAATGAGAATATGAATGAATATTTATTGGTTATGGATGTTAGTTGGATGATAGTTGGTTGATGTTTGCATTTGTTGCTTTTACTTCATTTGCTATGTTGGCATATATAGTTATTATGTTGCTATATGTTGTATATCGATACTATTTTCATATATGCATGTTCTCATGTTGTTTGTTGAGTGTTTAATAGGTGCGAATTGCGTTTGCTTCGCATTTGGAGCTCGCTTTCGCGCTATATTAGCCGTATATGCTCGCTAATAAAATATAAGGTACATATCTCGGATTACATACCGTACTTTTATACTTTTTTCCCTTCGGGATGCCTCATTACTTGATGAGATGTATATTTGTGATAAGGGTGTTTTAATTTAATTATTAATGGTTAATTTATTAAGATAATTGATTAAGAATAATTAATTGAAGAATAATTACTTAATAATTAAAGGTTATTAATTAAAGTAATTAATAAGAGCATAATTAAAGGTTGTATATCAATGATATTCATTTCTTTTCTTCCGCTGTGTTTTTTTACTTAATTGTGTTATAAGCTCCGGCGAACCAGATTCGACGTTTGGATCTGCGGCATTTGAATACGAGTGTTATATTCGATGCTAATTTTCGAAGGTCGAGTCAGGATCGTCACATTTGGTATCAGAGCTGAAGGTTGAAACTTTAGCTCAGGAGTATAACACATTAAGTAACTCATTAGAGATAGGGTGAAGTATACCCTAGAATGAGTATATTCCTAAGATATCCGTTCGTATGCCTCAGTAAATTCTCTTACAATCCACTAATAGTGAGTATGAGTGCAAGGAGAGGACGAGATAGGAAACAGGGGAATACCACTATACATGGTCCATACCCTGCAATAGCGGAAACAACTTTCTCTATCCTCCTTTGATTCATCTTCTCAATTCTTTGATAGTTTCCTGGCAGTTCCAGGAAGAAGCTTTGTTATATTTGCATGGGACACAAACTCCAGATGGGTTAAAATTGTTTGTTTGGATGAATTGTTTGCTTTGGTTGTTATGGTTGATAGGTATATTTTGGTTTTTTAAACTAAAAGATTTGAATTGCATCCATATATCTTTTATTTTGTTGGGTCCAGGTATATTCTACGAATGGTTAGTTTTCCCTTTGAACTAACTAATGCCTTGTATATTCGTAGTTTTGGTGACTCGAGTATCTTAATTCGTTCTTGTATCCATTACTGATATTCTGATTTGGTAAGCCAAATGCAGAATAGATATTCAGTTCAATTTGGTAATTCATCTCTCTATCTCCCTATATTCTGTTGTTGTCTCCCTTACAAATTTCGATGACGAAATTTTCTAAGAGGGGAAATCTGTAACATCCCTGAATTTTACCCAGGATAATTTGATAATTAATTTAATTTCTGGAAATTTAATTATGAATCTATTTGTAAATTTAATAGAGTTTTTCAAAACAAATATTAGTTGTTTATAGATGACAATTTTAAATATAATTTGAAAATGTGAATTTGAAGTTCAAATGTTAATATATTGGAATCTAATTAATTTGAAAGTTTGAATGAATAAATATATCAAGAGATTGTAAATAAAATTTATTGATTTGAAATCAAATGGAATAAAAAGATATATTTATAAATATAAAAAATATTTGATTATTTATTCATTTATAAGTACAAATTGATTATATATTAAATTTTGAATTTGAATAAAGAATGTAAAATTAGATTTGATAAAAAGATTTAAAACATTGGAACATATAAAAAAAAGTTGTATATTCATGAATGTAAAATGTAAAAGAATATTTACACATCACATAATTATGATATAAATTCATAATTTAAGTTAAAACATGATTTGTAAATAAAATAAAAATAAAATAAAGTTTATATGCAAATGCATGAATTAATTTAAAATAAGGTTTAAATTTTAATTTGTATAAGTATAAAAATAAACATAAGAAGGTATTAAATAATTGTTTCAACATTTGTAAACTATTAATAAAGGGATTTAAACATAAATTTAAATATGTAAACAAAGTTGTAACTTAAAATAAAAAAAGGGTTTATAACAAATTTATAAAAGGCATGTTTCATAAATTTAATTAAAGTAGAGGTTTAAACTACATTTTTTTAAACTTAAGGACTTAAACATAATTTAAGTAACAAATGACATTTGTAAGAACATTAACTTAAATAATAACAAGTGTAAGGATCTTATACAAGTGGCAAAACAAATTTTTCTTTTAAAAATTCAAAATATGAACATTTTATAAAACATATATAAGACAATGGGCCAGGTTATTTTCTGTTTTCTCAAAAAAAAATCCTTTAAAAATCTGAAGTAAACAGATTCAATTAAAACAAATATCAGAAATAAAAAGCATGGATTCAAGAAAGGTTACTTTCAGTTCTAAAACCTGTAAGCAATACAAACAATTAATCTTTAAAGCCAGATTCAAAGTCAAGCCTTGTTTTCAAGTTCAACCTGAGTTTAAGCATGCAGTAGATTCAGTTCAAAACTCAAATCAAAGTTACAGCTCATCATAATTCAAGTATCAAAGTCAGGATGCAAATTAAAAAGGAAAATCAAGTCCTGACCAAAAATTGAAATTTCCAGGCTCTGGTTTTCTTCAGGAAACAGGTGAGCAAACTTACTCGAACTCATTTATATGTTTTGATAGTTGAGTTGATGCTTGAAATATATTTGTTTAGTTAATAACTATGTCAGTATGTTTTGCATGGATGTTAATTTGCTTGTGCATATTTATCTGTCCTTGTTCTATGTTACAGGGTTGTGAAACCTATTATAGAATTCAAAAATCATCCTATCTAGATGATTTCAAGAACAAATTTCTAAACAAAAAAATATGTATAACCAAGAAATGCTAATTTTAAGAAGAAAAAAATATTTTTCAGAAAAAATATCAAGTAAACACTTTGAAATGGTTTATTTACAGTGGAACCATCATAAATCAGAAAATTCAAGTATCTTAGTTTCAAGTTTTACTTACATACCCTGATTCGTACCAGAAAGTAATGAATTTTAATGTCAAGATTTTAATTTTTAAGTTAAGTATTGTCGCAAATTTTAGAGTTTAACGAAATTGTTAATTTTGTCAATTCCTGGTGATTGGGGTTATGATTAATCATGAAATTCGAAGTGGAGCATGGCTGGAGGTCAATGACCATGGGAAAAATACTCGCACATTTTTCCGTTGATTGTAGTAATGGCAAATTGACGTTTTAGGGTTTTTAAGACTAGTTTACTCGCTTGGGTTTGGGAAAGAACTGCGCCAATCTTGAGGCGTTTCGGCCGATCGCACAAATGGGAAAGGGTGCATTGAAGTTCGTCGAAGCTCCGACCAAGATTTCGTGGACTCTGGTGTGCAAGATCGTTGGGACGAGGGGTTTTTCCGATGGTTGGATTGGTTCCAGCTTAGCACGTAATGCTCGATTTTGACTTAAAGGAAAATTTGGATATCTGGGTGCTTGGGAAGCTTGGGGGCTAGCGTCGACTTGGTGATGGATGGTGACTTGATCGGTGATGGCTGGTTAAAGGTGCCCCGTGCACGTGTGGTTTGGTGTATCAGGAATTGGGGAGGAAGAAGAGCTGGGTTTTGGTAGGTTTTTGCTCGGGTATGTGTTCGGGGAAATTCGAGTTTTACTCGAAGCAAGGTGAAGGAGGGGAAAACTCGGGGCAAACGCGGGTTTTTATAGGGTTTTGCTCAGGTTCATTTGTTGAGCAAGTATAGTTTGGGTACAGAAAGTTTTTAAAGGTTTAAAAATTTAACTGCAATGTTTTAAAAAGTTTTTGAAACAAAGAAAATATGATTTTGTGTATAATTCAAGTTTTAAAACAAAGGTTAAACAAGTTTTTACTTATAAAACTATTTTGTTTCAAAGTTAAGTTTTGAACAAGTTTTTATATTTTGAAATATAAAAGTTTTTAAAAGTAAAATAAGTAGATTTCAAAAATAGGGTTTGTATTAAATTTTGTTAAATAGCTTTGGGAAGTTTTAAAAATTTAAAAGTTTATTTTGAATGTTTAAATGATTTAGAATAAAAAATTGATTTCTAAAGTAATTTACCTTAAATAAAGCTAAATGATAAAGATTTAGAGATCAAATTATAATAAAGATTTATCTTAAGAAACTAAATTTTTTGATTACTTGAAGATAAATAAATTTGTGAAAATAATTAAGATAATTCAATTATTATTAATTAAAAAAGTTATTGGTTAATATTAATAATTCAATTTAGATAAAGATTTTCTTAATTAAGGATCTTTTTAAATATAAAAGGTTAAGGAATCATTTAATTAAATTTAAATGATTGGTTAGATAATTGATTAAATAATTTAATTAGTAAGAGATTAAAGATAATCGCTTAATGTAAGTTAATTTATGTGGTTAAATAAAGATGATTATTTATTTTAATTAATTAAATTCTTAATTAATGATTTAAGGTAATTAATTACTTAAAAATAAGTACATAAGTAAAAATAATCGATTTATGATTAATCAAGTAATCAAAAGGATAATTACTCAGTATAATTAATTTTTGATATAAGTGATTAAGGATAATCATTTAGTTTAATTTTAATTAATTTAACTGATTAAGGATTAATTAATCATGTAATTAAGATAATTAATTTAAATTAAGGGTTAATTAGTTATGTGTTTAACTTAAAGGTTAATTTAATTTATATGATTAATCAAGGGATATTTCAATAAGGGTGTTTTAATTTAATTATTAATGGTTAATTTATTAAGATAATTGATTAAGAATAATTAATTGAAGAATAATTAATTAATAATTAAAGGTTATTAATTAAAGTAATTAATAAGAGCATAATTAATTTAAGGATAATTGAATAATTAAAGGTTGTATATCAATGATATTCATTTCTTTTCTTCCGCTGTGTTGTTTTACTTAATTGTGTTATAAGCTCCGACGAACCAGATTCGACGTTTGGATCTGCGGCATTTGAATACGAGTGTTATATTCGGTGATGATTTTCGAAGGTCGAGTCAGGATCGTCACATGTATGGATGAAATATATATGTATGTGTAAGTGTTGTGGATGTCTGGGAACAGGTAGAAATACCTCTGTTCTTGTTTCAGTTTTTTTTTAAAACCTGACAGAAAATTCAAAAATCATCCTACCTAAATGATTTTAGGGTTCAATTTCTAAACGAAAAGTAATTATAACCATGTAATGCTAATTTTAAAAATAATTTCATGAATATTTATTTTTAATTATTTTTATAAATAGAAATATCAGGGATAAACATTTATATGTTAAAATCTAATCATCTTGAAATTAAGTTTGGATAATATGATCATATTCATACTACAAAATCATGAATTTAGGTAGTCAATTCAGGTTTTTAAGGTTGATAATTATTGGGATTTTTAAGGTTGAACAGAAAACGGTTATTGGTCGAATTTCGATCAACGGCGACAAATGGGATGTTGCGATCGATGGTGAAGGAGGCTGGTGGAATAGTGATCATCAGAAAATTGTCTAGAGGATTTCCAATGACAGTGGCGACAGTGTGACTTGATTTTAGGGTTTAGACCTAAGTTTATATAGGGTCGAAATTTGATAAAATACGTCATCAATAAGGGTTTTTGATCGATCGCACCCAAGAGAAAAGGAGTGTTCGGCTCTGGAAAAGTTGTGAACAAGTCGACGATGTCTCTGGCGATCGGGTTCGTCGGTGCGGGGCATTTCCAGATGATAAATTTTGGTTCCAGTTCGTTTAAAATGCTCGATTTCGATTTCATGAATGCTTGTCAATCTGGGTGTGTGGGAAGCTTGTAGGTGATGTCGGCGACTTGTGGAGGTGATCGGCGATGGTCGGAAGTCGATCGATGGATCATGCGCATGCACGCGTGTAGGCTTGGGTCTGGAAGATGTCGTTTGGGGATGAAGGTTTTGGGTCAAAGTCGATCTCGATGAATTTTGTGTGAAAACACGAAGCAAAAGAAAGGCGGGTAACCTGGAGTTAGGCTCGGGTAAAAACGAGAAATGGCTCGGGACTGTTGATTTTACTATAAAAGTTTTTTTTAACTTTTAAAACAAATCAGGTTTTACTTAACAAATTTCCTAAAAACTACTTCTTTTCAAAATAATAAATGTTTATTTAAGCTTGGGATTAATTAAAGGTTTTAAAATAAAATTACTTTGAGTTTAAAGTGTTTTGATATATACATGTAACCTTTATTTTTAAAGTTTATTTTAGATAAACTTAATTATGTGATTAAGAAATAAATTAAGAAGATATGTTTTTAAAAGTTGGTTTACTTAAAAGACTAAGTTGATTGGTTAATGATAATAATTACAAGGTTTATTAGTAAAGGTTAAAATAATAATTAAAGTAATTTATTAAGATAAATGGTTTGTCTTTAATTAATAAAGGTTAATTTAATTAATTAAAAGGTTTATTTAATAAATGAAAGTAATTAAGGATAATTAATTACTCAAAGATAATTATTCAATGAAAGTAATTAAAGACAATTACTTAATTAAAAGTAATTAATTAATGATTAAAGTTGATTGATCAAGTGATTAAAGAATAATTACTTAATGTAGTTAATTTATGATTTATTAACATAAGTAATTAAGGATAATCACTTATTGTAATTATTTAAGGATAACTAATTAATGGTAATTAATTAAGGGTTAATTAATTAATGTAATTAATTAAAGATAATTAATTAAACGATAATTAAATAATTAAATGACAATTATTTAATGATTAAAGGTTAATTAATTTATTATTAAAGGTTAATTTATAGATGATTAAAGCATAATTAATCAAAATGGTTTGTAATTGATTAATATTAATTGACAAGGATTAGCAATTTATTCACAAGTAATTAATCTGGCTTAAATTAATCAAATGATTAATTTATCTTACTTATGGATGTTAGGATTGCATTGAATGCTTTGAATTATTTGAAATCCCTGATGTGTGATGTGCTGTGATATGAATTGCTTTGATTTGAGCTGTGATGAATGTAATTTATTTATCTATAATGAATTTATATTATTTATCTATGAATATGTGAATGAAGATAAGTGTTATAGATTATACTGCTTATCGATATTATTGTGCTTGAATCTGTGATGATTGATGATATTGTATTATTGTGTGTAAAACCCTGGACTACACCACACGCACACAAATATGGATTGCACGAGGAAATTGGTTAAGTCACAGATATTTGAATTTAGTATTATGAAATGGTTTTAAAGATAAATTTTGAATCCAAAAGGGTTTTGGAAATGTAATTGGGTTGAATATGAAAAGCTTTTGAAAAAGGAAGTTTGAAAATTGAAATTTAGTTTGAATATAAATATATTTTGTTTAAGTTTTGTAATTGTTTCGGAAATTGGGTTTGAAACGTTTATACAAGTTATATAATATATATATATATATATATATGGATTTTAAACCATCTTTAAAGTATTTTTAAATGTGCTATTTTGGGAATTTAAATTTAACCCAAGTTTATACTTTAAAGATATAACTTGTGCATATTTGATTGGATTTTTACGAAACGAAAAGGATTTGCTTTCAAATGATAATGGCTTTCATATAACGAAAGGATTTCCAATTTGTGTTGAAATAATTTCAAGTTTGAAATGAAATAGTTTTGAAAGCTATGAATGAATCTTTGTGAAAGATTGTTGAACTTTGTTTTGAAATTGAAGAGGATCCTAAAAGTGTATCTTTTGTATAAATGATTTGAAATAGAATTGTTTTGAAAGCTATGAATTAATCTTTGTGAAAGATTGGTGAACTTTGTGAAGTGAATCTTTTTGTTTAAAGATTTAAAAATGGTAATTTGTTTAAACCATTTGAAGAAAGGTTTTGGGCTTTAAGTTGGGACTTAACTAAGATCCCATATATCCCTATGTTTTTAAATTAAGTTCTCATTATTCGGTTTAGCCGGGAGAGGACTTTATGTCATGTAACCCATTCCGAACAGTGATACAACGAAATGGATAGCATTTGAAGACCGGTGGTGAAGACCGGATATTTTCAAAAGCGAAAGGATTATCTATCAAATGTCTCTGCACCGACTGATCCTTGGTATAGAGATTTGATCACCCTTTGTGATGGGGAGTCCGGACGTAATTAGGGATTCTCCGGATTGCAAGGGCTTCTTTTGAAGTGCCTTCGATTCTGTTCGAACCCGAAACAGACTTGTATGGATGTATGTCTGACGTTACACTTTGAGATGTAAAGCTGGTTTCTATCAAATATATTTTTGTTTGGCGGCGGAGAATTTATTCTCTTAGCTTAACACCCTTCTCTGAGACGTACGAGCTCAGAGGTTATGTAGTTGATGGTTACTAGTGATGCATTTTCAATTTGGTAATGGCATACGAAGTGCTGTTGATCATGTGTTGATCGAAGCATGGCTTTTGTGTAAAGCGTAGCTTTGTGGACGTGACCTCGTCGGACCTCACAAATCGGAATGGTCGAAACAGGAAGGGTGCAGCTTTGGGGGTAGCGCCCCCCTGAGGGTATGTCGGGGGGTGGCATACTCGTGACAATTAGTTGCCTAGTTACAGAGGTAACTCGGCCTTGTGTTGGCAGAGAGCCGGTTAAGTTCTCGAGGCGTCCCTCCAAAGGCATACCCATGTAGCCCAGGAAGTTTATTTGCTTGACCATTGTTGGAAATCCAATCACTAATATTCGCCTTGTACGGTTTTATTTGCAGAACCTGCCATCTAATATGGTAGCTATAGTAGGCATACTATAATGGTACGTATGCTGGCTAAGTTTAATATTATACTTGCAAATGTTTTCCATTATTCACTAATAATAATATCAAGAGGATTTTCGCGTATCAAGCATATTTGTCTATCATAAGGAGAAATCTCCCCCAAGTGTACATTGTGTGTGTGCCGGGAGGCTTTATGGTAGTTTCATTTTTCAAAACGCATTGCGGATTTCTTTTAAATTGTTTTGTTTTTGATAAAGATAAACTGTTTTCATTTGCAAACACCAGTCCCATGACTGACCTGGAGTTTATTGTTCCCTTCCTAAACTATGGGCACACACAATTTTTCAAACGGGCAGTCTAGAGTTGGGTTTTTCAGATAATCAAATAGTAAGTGTAGATTCAATAGCATACAGCCTTTGGATGTGGCGATAGCATTTGTTTCACTTCAACAGTTACCGATTTTGCTTAATACAACGTGATGGTGGTTCGAGCCTATGAAATCTTAGAGATCTTCGGAGCATTAAATTGGAATGCAGTTTTGGATTCTATCTTCTTTCTATTCTTTGGAAGATCAATTTGGCGATATTGTTCCGCTGCTGGTGTTTTCTTTCCGCTGTTGAATCTTGTACCTCTGTTATTGATATTCAATGGTATCGTTGTTGTATGGAATATCGTGTATCAATGTCATATCATTCATTTTTTTCTTCCGTTGTGTTGTTGTACGTAACGTGTTATAAGCTCTGGCAATTCGGATTTCGATGTTCGAATCTGCGACGGGTGAAGTATGGAAGTCGATTTTCGAGCCCCGAAGATTCGGGTCATCACAACTTGAGTTTAATGATATAGAAATTACATTCATTTAACTAGCAACAATTACAAAACAAATTATGTCAACAATACGAATCTAAGTCAGATGGGTCATTAACAATAATCCTTCTATCATGGGGATGCCTTAGAGTTCAACCCTGCCTTCGAGAGAAGGACGTGGAGGTAACATAAAATCTTTTCCAAAATTAGAAGGCTAAGGAAGACCTGCTAGATAAAAAATTACCACTGATGAGCGGTGTTGGGTGCCACCAAAAGTAACACATGTATCATAGTTGGCCCCCCAATTAGTGGTTATCAAGGTCACGTTCATTAAACACAAAGTCTAAAAAATTATAGAGAAAACTTAAGTTTAAGTTCGGTGTAAAATGCATAAGGTGTCAACTACACATTTTAGGGAAATTTCTAACATAATGTGCTTAACCTTTTCCACTTGAAGATTCTCAACCAAATCAGGTTACGCATATGTAAGGGATGCGGGACGAGAAGAAGAGGTAGCCAAGATTAGGGTGTTAGGATTCGAGCTTAATACCTATTCTTCGAATGAGGAGTATGAAGTTCATGCGAAGGGCATCAACCGTTAGGAAGTCAGTTTGCATAGCCATAGTTTGAGAAGTGCGTGAGATCTAAAAGAAATACATATGTATGAGGTAAACAAGAAGGAAACCAATGAACATTCAAACCAAAAATATATATAATCGTAATATGAAGTAGTTATACAACAAGGAAAGTTTCTTATTCAACTGAGGATCGAAGATACATAAAAACAAACCATTACAGTCGTTAATGACTAAGTCTATTTTTGAACAACGACAGATGGATGTCCTAAAGGAAGAGGCTTGTCCTTTAGTAAAGAACCTCATCTGTGCAGTACGAGGTCACAAAACTTATCTCTTTCATGGATGACCTGGGTAATCCTAAACAAAATCCCATGAGACTCCCTCTTGAACTGCAGTACAAACCATTCAAGATTACTTTCCCTTCTATGTACAAGATCAATTCTTAATTAAAACCTCCCCGTAGCTTGATTTTCAAGGCACATGATACGTTTCCTTAAGTGTTGAACTAAGCTACCCCCTCACATGACTCTAGCCATAAAATTTTCTCAGCACCTACTTCTCTTACCTAGAAGGAAAGAAGAACACAAGTTCAAAATATACTATTGTGCATGACAAAATAAGATAAATTATATTAAGATGAACAGCCAACATCCTATAAATCCACCATTTATACGTACAAAATATAAAATGATACAATCAAGTCAAAAACAACACAAAACAAGATAACAAGAATGGTTAAACATTTATTACTGCATCATCAGAAGATCCCTACAGTTTGAGGCCAGATTGCACTCCTTCATTTGTTAAGTTCTACTCTACATCAGAATCATCAACGTTCACCTCCATCTAAACCGCCTAAGATGGGGAATTTGGAATCCCCCTACATTCTCGGTACCACTTTCTCCTATAGTAATCCAAAGCATTCATTGTGGCCTTAGGGTCATCATGAAAATCCAAATTAACCTCTGCCTCCATCTAATAGGTCGGTCCAGAAAAAACTACCTTTTCCTTTGGGCATAGATCTTGTATAGAACATTATAAGTAAGGGTTTCTCCATATGAATGAGTTCTTTTAGCTCTTGATGTCCAATTTCAGTCAAATTGTCTCCACTTGATCGCTTGCCGACTCCACTTCTAGGTCTAGGAGTCATTTATGTAACTTCATTATAGAGGCCATAGCCTGAATACAACGAAATGAGAAAGCACAAGAAATACTTTTGAATTTCAACTAAACTAAGTCAAGTAATAGGTAACCAACAAACTTACTTGGAAAATACCATGATGAAAGGAAGAAAAAAGGTCCTTAATAAGCAAAGAAGGAGATACCATCAAAGCAGCTGCAAGGCAGTCACACCATCTATGAGAAGGTGGCTCGTTTGTTCAATTAAGGCAGGATGGCGCCTACACCCAAGATAGGTAGGAAGTAGGAAGAAGGTAGAAGCACATTAATAGGAGACACCTGAAACAAAGAAGGCCAGAAAATTTTCAATAGAAGATCCACCTTTTGTTTCTTAGGTGGGCCTTCTAACACAACCAGATCGTCCTTGGATCTCTTTGTAACTTTCTTTTTCTTCAATGTTGCTACCAACTTCGAAGACATGGTACCTGCATAGTTCAAATAACAACACGTTAACCAAAACCATATGGAGCAAAAAGCACATAGCAAAGAAAAGGAGGGTATAAATACTAAAATGCAGACAACTAAAACGTACGGATCGGTGCAGCCATATCGAAATCATAAACAAAAATATAAGGACAAAAATGGCGAGGAGGATGGAGGTATATATGCTTATGCAGAAGGACTTTCATGAAGAGGTTGGAATGCTTACGAGCCTCCATACTGTAGCCAAGTATTATCGCCCGAAGAGATAAAAAGAGCTCTCATTCTCTTTTCAAAAAATCACCAAAATTAACTAAAAAGAAAAGAAAATTCAAGTCGGTAAAAAAATCTCAAGAGCAGAAATGTGCAAAAAGGTGCAATGCAATTCCAGGTTTCCCAAATGAGGAAACATGGTCAACCTAGTTCGAAACAAAGAAAATTTGGTCCCCCACCTATAATTTTTGCGTGGAGTTGCCAAAAAAAGAGATTTGTTAGCTTAAATATAATAAAACCTGTATCTCGAGGTCTTACACAATGAATATAAAAATCTAATTCATGACAAGAAGGAGTTGAGTTTCCAACATACAAAATGTAAGTACACATTAAGAGTTGGTAAGATATAAGGGCTAACTGAATGGGGTCCGGACCGACCATAGTCAATCATTTTTAATGTTGGGGGTGAGGATAAATATAAAGGCCACAACAAATGTGTTTTGAAGTATAGGAAATATGCCCCTCCAGGGCTAGATGAATACACCTCGAGTGTATAGGAATCCTCAATCTATAGCCCTTGATTTCAAACTTATTCAAGATTTCTCCAAACTATCTTCCCTCACAAATGGTTGAAATAAGATTTAAAAAGGAAGATTCATGACCCAATGAACTAGGTAGATCGTCAAAGGCCATTGAGAGCTACAAGAAAGAATAAATTAAACCAAAGCTCACAAAATCCACTTTAATTCAAATAGTACATAGGTAATTGTATTTAGAAGTTGCTTCAAATTAAAGAACAAAACCCATTAATTAAAAAATATAATCAGGATTCTATTAGAAAATTTGAAAATGCACAAATTTGTACGAAAAATTTGAGGATCGAGCAATAAACAAATAAAACCCTAGAAATGATCTCCCTAAAATAACAATACGCACACACCCCTCTTTCAACCAGAAAATTTGTCAAATTGGTTAACCATCCACCTAAGATATAGAAAAGCAATAGAAGAAGAGACATGAAAATAAATATCTTACATATTAATGATGATCGAAGTTTGATAAACGAAAATTGAACTAAAAGCTAAAATTCGCTAACATTTTTTTCTTTTTTTTCCCTTTTTGTTGAGCAAATAAAAGCGATATATAAGAAGAAAGAGGAAATACGTGCACGTTAAGTGAAAAGATCTTAACCCTTGAATTCAAATATTGCTTTTTATCTGGATCGTTAGATAGTAATGATGAAAAGGGATCTTCACGAAACATTAAGCAAATCACTTGAAAATAAAACAATGCATTTGACCACGTATGAGAAGCACGACCGCTTGTATGATGGCACATGTAAGAAACATTAAATGTGATACGACTGATGGATTAGATAGACTAAAGTATATGTACAGTAGATTATAAGTCCACGTTAACAAGTGTTAGCGTAGATTTGTAGGGAAAATGTTACACATTTTCAATTGCAACATACAGGGGCACAACTCTATAACGACCCGTATTTTAATTATTTTAAATTATAGAATTTGATATGATTATTGAATGAAAATGATTAGAGATAAAAATTAATGACTTATTATTGTAATTTATCGGATAATTAAATTGTTTAAATTTATGTTGAAAATATTTAAATAATGGAATTCTGGATTTAATGTGAATGAAAATGGCATCGAAAATTGATTTAAATTTTTATTTAAATATGAATGAAGGTTTTCAACCTTTAAAATGGAATATAAAGCGATTAAATTGAATTTGAAAATTTTATATTTTAATTAACGAGTAAAAAAATAGTCATTTTGGCCACTGTCTCGGACTTCAATGAAACAAGTTTCATCGGATCCATAATAGTGAATTATTATAGGATTTCAAATTTCGTATCGATCAGACTTGTTGTTAGTCCGTGCGAGCTTGAAAGGTGTAGAAATATATATTCGAAATTCGATAAAATAATTCTATTTGAAAAGCTATCTTCTGCATACGATTGAATAAGGACTCAAGACTAATTTCATTATGTTCAGAATGGGGGTAAAACATTATGAATGCCATCCGGGATGCTTCATTTGGAGTTTGAGAATTTCGGGCACTAAGTGGTTAGATTTTCCAAATTAAAATATTTTATTTTGACTTTCTTTCCCCGATAACGTGAAACGAGGCCGCCTGTTCTTTATCCCATGTATGTTTCCCCTTTCTTTTGGATCTCTCATTCAAGCAAAACAAATCAAGAGAAAAAAATACATGATCGAATTAAGGCGACTAAGCGCGAGCAAGGGTCGCGCATTAAGGCGGAGGCGACGGCTGCAATTTTGTAATCGAGTTTAGGGTCCGCATGAGGAAGACGATGCAAATCGAGTTTGGGTTATCATGCATTTTCTGGTACGTACGCGATGGCCTAGGGTTAGTGTGAGATGATGGCAGCGACTGCTAGGCGTAGGCAGCTGTTCTGATGGTCGGCATGTAGATGATGGTGTTTGATCGAAAAAGAATGGATGAGGCTGTCGCTATTCGGCCTGGAGAAGGGATGGGTTGGTTATCTGAACGAGCACAAATTTGGGGTCTTAGTAGGCGCGTGCAATGAGTTAGGGTGATGTGTTATTATTTCCTTAAGTGATAATTAGTTTATTAACGATGTTTTAATTTTAATCATATATTAATAAATAAAATTGAATTGTTTGCATACGAGGTCCATTTCGCGTGAAACGAAGTGTTGAGGATTCGTATCGATGTCATCTACAATTTAGGATCGGGCTAGAATTCATCTGAAGCTGAATTTATTTTTAGTTTCAAATAAAGGTGAGTGTTTTATACGCTCATGTTTGACTATAATATTTTCATGTTAGTAAAATTTATATTGTGAAGTGATTTAAATTATTGATAGTTGTTTGATAAATTTAATCCACATTTTAAATTGATATCTAAACTAATTGATAGAAATTGAATTGACAGTTGAATTTAATTTGAATTTAATTGCCCATAAAATACCCGATATTGATAATTATGAAATTGTTGTGGATTTTATCGATCGTTTGGATGATTGGTTGTGATGGATGCTATTGGTTGATATTTTGGATGTTTATTTATTTTGATATATCATGTTATCATCTTATATATTATTTACGGTATATAAATCTATAAATTGAATTATTTTAAACAAATTAAGAAATATGTTGAAATGATACATACCTATGGCATTTATTTGGATCGAAATGATATATATCGATCCCTGAAATTAAATCGAAATAACTGACTCATTTAGCCATAGGATAGAGAATTATATATGGACATCGGATTGGTTAAATTAAATGATTTTAAAATTTTGATTTGAAATTATTGAAATGATTTTGTTTTAAGAAAAAAAATCAAATTTATGGAAATTGAAATAGGAATGATTTAAATAATCAAAGTTGATATTTTTTTTTAGTTATAATCGAAATACGTTGTGAATTTCAAAAAAATTGGTTTGCTTTAAAAGATTGGACTTTAATTCGAACTGTGAATGTTTCTAAGTAAAAGGTGATATAAAATGATATTTTGAAATTGAGCTAGGAATTTAATTATATTTGGAGATATGGATTTTTAAATTGGATATTGAAGGAAAATTTGATTTAAGTGTTTTTGGATCGATATTTTGGAAATCGAACTCGGAATTGATATAAATTGAAATGGTTTAAATTTGGAATTAGAATTTTAAATTAATTTGGAATTGGAGTTGAAATTAATTTGGAATTGGGATTGAAATTAATTTGGAATTGGCATTGAAATTAATTTGGAATCAAAGTAAAATTCAACTTGAAATCTGAATTTAATCGATTAAATCGATATGGAAATTGGAACTGATTTGAATCGAAAAATTTGAAAAGTGAACCGGTTTGACTTTGAAACTATTTTTAAATGAATATTTTTAGTATAAATGATTTAAAATCTATATCCTTTAAATATTCGAATTATTTTGATTTTCCAAACTATTTTAATATATAAACCATATTTACTACTCAAATTATTTTTTATTAAACTATTTCAACTACTTAACTGTTTTCAAACTATTTAAACTATTTTCTGAAAATTCAAGCTGGTCAAAGGGTGGAATGTTATTTTTAATCTTGGATTCCAATGCGAATTGGGTCAAAGTAAATTATAACCAAAAATTGTAATTTGAATCAAGTTTGAAGTGAAATCGATATATGGAATTAAATTAACTTGTTGAAGTAAAAATATGATTTTTTAAAAGCGAATATGATGCTTTTGAAGTAAAATATTAATTTTGAAGCGAATATGGTAATTTTGAAATAGATTTGATTTTGAAACGAATATGATATTTTGATACCAAGTATGAATTGTTTTCGAAATGTAAAAGTGTCAACCAGTGTGTAAAACCGCGTTTAGTTGTTAAATAGACTGGGGCCTCTTATCGGCATACTCTCTGTCAATATTGGAACCACTTTAACAACTATGTACGTAGTGGATGATATCCAGATTGTAGTGGTTGAATTGGTGAACGTTTACTGGAATGAAATAAGAGAACGATGATGGATAGCTTTGACACTCGTGTCATAATTAAAATGACTAAAAAAGAAGCCTATGTCTGGCCAATGAGGTTAGCTACATTTAGCAACGTTGATCCCTTGTATTACTATTGTGATTTCGTATTCGATGGGTGCATTTTTTTGTTTGGATTGATTGTCGTGGTCGGCCATGGATGGGTTACGACCATCCAAAAAGGGTAAACTGGTAGAATCCTATCTTATGCATTACCTCAAGTGCCTTGTCACATTTATCCTTATACAAGCTCATTACGACTTTGGTTTAGTACTGTACCTATATGGACTCACTGGATACCGACGTTACTGGTTGTGTTAGAGAACCTGCATAGACTACATGCTATAATAATTTATTAAAGGGGATAATGTAAATCCTTAATGCTATTTTGATATTTATTTTACTAATAGACATTATATATT
This sequence comes from Allium cepa, assembly GCA_030765085.1. Classification (NCBI taxonomy): domain Eukaryota; kingdom Viridiplantae; phylum Streptophyta; class Magnoliopsida; order Asparagales; family Amaryllidaceae; genus Allium; species Allium cepa. The sequence goes on along the minus strand of CM060935.1, from coordinate 899,363,489 downwards.
ATATAGCGTACACCATTATATATAATAGTTTAACGGATCCTTAGGAGATGGAAAAACCTGTAACATCTCTTAAGTTATTGCACACATATTTTGTGATATTGATTTGACTTACATAAGAGTATTTTAGTCCTGACTCGAGTATTTTGTCTTTTCATTATACTTGGATCAGTCCTGGGTTTTTTTAGCATATTGAAGATTATTCTCTGGAGGACAAAGAAGGAGATTTGGTATATTACTACTATTATTATTGTCTGTATCATGCTATTCTGCCGCATTGATTATTTATCCCTGTTGTATATATAACTGTGATAATTGTTGTATAGATTAAAACCAAATGTATAGCAAACAGCTTCATAAACCGCTATTTGGGTATTATATTTTATCGTTCCGCTGTGAGATTGTATGTTTGTTTTTTCTTCTTTTCTTATTTTCTTAAACAAACTCATTGATTATCTACATTCCGGATTGCTTTAGTTTGATATGTGTGGAATTATTATTGATTTAAACCTTCTGATATGTGGATCATCACAGTTGGCATCAGAGCCAGGTTTAGCGATAACCTTGGTTTTGTGGGGTTTGACTCATTAGAGATAGGGTTGTAATACCCTAGAATGAGTCTGTTTGAGTGTGTGTGTGTGTGTGTGTGTGTGTGTGTGTGTGTGTGTGTGTGTATATATATATAAGAGAACATACTTGTTAATATTATAAAATGTTTTATATTGTGTTTACTTATTAGTTGAGTTGTTTATGAATTCCGTTGTTGCGTGGGACGCTATGTTATCGATAGCGATTTCTAAACACTTAAACGAGGCAAGTCGATAATATTGTTTTAAAATAGGATAAATAAAATAACTTTTTCCTAAATTATATTATATATCTATATATGTATAAAATGATAATTTTAGTGAATGATAGTTGTTAGGAGATGATAATATTTAGTTATCATCGATTATTAGTTGAACTAAAATAAAATGAATACTAAATGAATTTTATTTTATGAAGCATTTGATAATTAAATTAAATTGAAATATAATTGCAATAAGAATCGTTAAAACGACCAAGTTGTAAATTAATGAATTATTTTGGTAAATAAGTTAAGGAAATTTTTATAAGTATATTTATATGTGACGACTCGAATTTTGCCCGCTCGAAAATCGACATCCATACTTCATATCGTGTTTGAATGCCATAGATTCGACCGTTCAAATCCGATTCGCCGGAGCTTATAACAATCATTAAGTAAATAACACAGCGGAATAAAAGAATAATACATTGATATATAGCTTTGATACAATATCTGATACAACAGATGATCCAATAGATATCAATATACATCAGAGATATGATACAATAAAACCGCAGCGGAAAAAAAATAGATAACATCTAGCAGCAGAACAATAACTCTGAGATAGTCTTCAAAAGAGAACTCCTAGAACTGCAACTCCATTTCCAAGAATCAATCCATCAATAGCTCGAACTCCCAATAACGATGCACCAAGCTAAGCAAGACTGGTGTGGTTCAAAGACTGAACTAACTCCAGATAATCTACTAGACCTGACTATCTGAAAAACCCAACTCTAGACTGCTCGTGTAGAAAATAATGAGCACCCAGAGTTTAGGAAAGAAACAATAAACTCCGGATCAGTCGTGGGACTGGTGTGAGCAACAAAAACAGTTTATCTTTTAAAACATTCAACAAAAGATTTTCAAAGTCAATTCGCAATGCTTTTTAAAAATGAGACTACCATAAGGCCTCCCGCACACACACACAATGCAAACGCAGAATCGGAGGAGATTTCTCCTTATGATAGTCAAAGATGCTTGATACGCATTAAAAAGAAACATTTGATATTATTACTAGTGCATAGTGTAGGAAAAATTCATTTCGAAAGTAGAATATAAATCTTAGCCAGCATACGACCATTATCGTATGCCTACTATAGCTAACTATGTTCAATAGCAGGTTACCGCCACATTCCATAGCAGGTTATACAACTAAAACCGTACAAGTCTCGTATTGTTTCTTTGGATTTCCAACAAATGATCAGGCCAAGGAACTTCCCATTGCCACATGAGAATGCCTCTGGATGGACATCCCCGAGAACCAAACCGGATCTCTACCAACACAAGGCCGGGTTACCCCTAACTGAGTAACAACTGACCGAATATGCCATCCCCCGGTCCTTTGGGACCTTTCACCGAGCGCTCGTAATCAATTCACACAATCATAACAAAGTGTTTTCAACATGAGTAAGTATCTGGGCTCCATACCATGATACCACCCTTTTCCAGAAGGAAATGCACACATCCTAAAGGGCGCTACCCCTCATAACCTTGCTGCTTCTTTCCTGTTTTGACCATTCCCGAGTGTGAGGCTCGACAAAGTCACGTCCACAAAAACATACTTTATACAAAAGCCATGCTTTGGGTCAACAAATGATCATAGAAATGATCACAAAGATAGACGATCAAATAAATGATCCTATCACAAATAATCAACACAATGATCATTTCACAGCAACACTCAGCATGTCACATTACCAAATTGGGAATATATCGCTGATAACCTTCAACTACATAACCTCTGAGCTCGTACGTCTCAGAAAAGGGTGTTAAGCTAAGAGAATAAATTCTTCGCCACCAACAGAAATATATTTGAAAGAAATCGGCTTTATATCTCAATTTGTAATGTCAGACATACAATCCATACAAGTCTGTTCTGGGTTCGAACAGAACCGAAGGCACTTACAAAGAAGTCCTTGCAATCCGGATATTCACAATCCCGATCGGATTTCCCATCACTTAGGGAGTTTCTATACCGGCGCGACTCGGTGCAGAAACAATCGATAGGTCATCCTATCGCTTTCGCAAATCCCCGGTCTTCATCACCGGTCTTCAAATGCTATCCATAACGTCGAATCACATATTCGGAATGGGTTATACGACACAAAGGTCCTTTCCCGGCTAAACCGAATAGTGAGCACGATATTTCAAAAACAAATGGATAATGGGATTTCAATTAAGTCACAACTTATTACCCAAAACTTTTCTTCAAATGGCTTAACAAATTACCATTTTCACAACCTTTAACGGTTTTAAACAATTTTCACATTTTAATCTTTTAAATAAAAGATTCATTCACAGATTTTCCAAATCAATTTTCATTTCAATTTGATTAACTCGTTAAATCTTTAAATCAAAGATTTAACTTGTAACCTTCAAAACAATTTCATTTCAATTTGATTTAAACAAATCATCAATTTAAATCTGTTAAAAATAAACAGATTTAATTCATAGCTTTCAAAAAGAATTCATTCATAACTTAGGAAAATCATTTCTCTATTCAATCTTGAAATTCCCCTAATTAACTGGAATCTCAGTTCTTATCTAAAAGTGTTTATCATTTGAAAACAACAGTTTTCATTTTGGAAATCTGATTCATTTATACGAGTTGAAATCCTTGGGTTAAATTCAAATTCCCAAAAATAATACTTAAAAAATGATTTAACTCATAATGACTAGTATAATATCATTAATCCCTAGTTTCAAATTACAGAATTCAATTTGAATATTGAATTCAAATTTAAATTAAAGTATTTAAATTCCAACACTTAATCCAGTTATTCAAAATAAATTTCCATCTTTGAAATTCCATTTCAAAAGCTTTTCACTTCTATTCCAATTCTATTTCCAAAACATTTGAATTTAAAAATTCAAATTTTTAAACTATTTCAAAAATCTGTGACTTAATCGATTTCCTCGTGAAATCCATAATTGTGTGTGTATGGTGTGGTCCAGGGTTTTAACACACTAGTGCAACATCATTTCAATCATCACAGATTAAAACATAGGAATATAGTTGATAAGCGATATAAAACTATAACGCTCATCATCCATTCACAGATTCACAGATAGTATACAAATGTAAATAAATATACACAGCTCAAACTACAGAACAAAATATCACAAATCAGATAGGATAATCAATTCAAAGCATCTCATACAATACAATCATTCCTAAGCATTCAATAAACATTTGTAAGCAGGAATAATTAACTGTTTAATCCTAATTAATTCAATTCATTTCCAATTTAATTAATTACTTATGAAGTTATTATTAATTCAGATTTATTAATTCCAAATCATTTGATATGAATTAATATATCAAACACTTTTATTAATTCTTCTTAATTAATAAATTAATTAGATTAATCTTTTAAACCAATTACATAATTAATTAACCAATTAATTAATTGTTTTAAGAAATTAGACCTTAATTAATAAAGTTAAACTTACAATTAAAAATTTAATTGATACAAAACATTAATTATCCATTCCTATTATCTTAATAATTAACGTATTACGAATCATTCAATCTTTATTAATTTAAGGTGAACTCATTCTTAGTAGTGATTTAAATATCATTTACAAATATGTTTGGAAACCTTTTTATTTCAACTTGCCTTTCTAAATATCATTTTAAACTCAAGATTTAAAAATGAACCCTCCTTTGTCTTTAGTAAAGTTTAAACAAATTTTAAAAATCCTTTAAATTACTTGTTTAAGTAATATTTTATTATAAAGAAATTTTAAAGAGTTGAGATCAAATCCTAAAACATTTAACTTATTTAAAATATTTAAAATACTTGCATTAATCACTTTCTTTCATTTCAAAATCTGAAATTCAATTATATGTTCAAGTCTAGTCTTCAGATTTGTTTTCAACTTTGCTTAACTTTCTTTTACAACTCAATTTCTAATCTTATATTCAATTCTTTTAAATAAAATATTTCTTAATTATTGTTAAAACAAATTTTAAACTTAAAAACTTAGTTATACCTAAACCATGTTGTAAACTAACTTAAGTTTGTACTTAAACTTCTGTTTTTAAACTGGCTTAAGCTTTGTTTCAAAATAATTTTTTTTTATTTAAACTTTGAAAACAGAACAAGTTCTGTTTATTAAACCTGAACATCACTGGCTCGAGCCCCACCATGCTTGCTTCGAGTCAAAACGAAGATTTCCCGAGCCAAACGCGAGTTTCCCCCCTAGGAAAACAACAGCCTGCTTCGAGTTCAACACGTCTTCCCCTTTCTTCCTCCCCAGTGCACACACATGCACCGTGCACCTACCCACGCTCCTCCGGCCACCGATGAGCACCGCGTCCATCCCACGCACCCACTCGAACACGCGAGACCCCAAAGCACCAACCAGATCGAAGAAATTTCGATCAGATCCAAAATTGACCCATTTGAACCCACTGACCCAAAAACCCATCCACGAAAATCGCTTCGCTCCTCCTCCTCTGACCACCTGAACGTCACCACCCTCCGGCCTCGTCCCTGACAAACTCTCGCCTAGCTCCTCCTGAAATTTCGTGCAGCTCGATGCACGAGAGAAGGCACGGCGATCTCATATTCACGCACCATAAAAACTAGGGTTAAAATCTTCCACAGTCAACCACCCTCGCCGCCACCACTTGTTCGCCTTCCTGATATTTTTCCCGACACCATCGATCACTCCTCTAGCTCCAGACATGATCGCGCCGACCATCTCCCCTCCGATCACCAGAATTTTCCCAAAACCCATTTTCTGGTCAACTCGAAAATTCACACCATCTACAAACTTAAGAGTCTAGATTTATATATCAAAAATCATCATTCTCCGATTCGATTCAGTTTATAAAATTAAAACTTGATATTTGGATACTAGATTTCCTGACATTAGTAGATCATTGCTGTTAATTTCTCATTTTTGAATTAATTACTTATCATATATACTTAAAATTAGTTTTAAAATAAATGTGACCTTCATATATGCATTTTATCTTCAGGCATCTTAGCCTAATACTGAATCTATGAAGAGAGATAGAATTATTTTAGGTAGATTGGTGCCTGAATACAAACAGAGATGTATATGCATTTACACAGACATGCATACTCAAACATTTACATATTTATATATATATTCAAACAGATTTTCATTCATGCAACCACTTTACTTCAAGTTATAATCACAGATATCAAGATATAAATCAACTAAAGTTTCAAGACAGTAGTTTACTCCCAGGCATTTCAATAAACATAGAAAACTGGGTTGAGTTACTCACCTTGGTTTTCAGAAAAATGAACAGGGCACAGAGCACATCTTCTTTGATCTCTGGCTCGAGTTGATTGTATTATTTAAGTTGAAATTTGTTTATGTTAGAAATGGTTTTTACTTCAGACCTTTTAGCTTGAAGGAGATGAACTGATGAAGATGATTGATATATATAAAAGAAGTATACAGGGTGTTTTCATTTTGTACAACAAGTCATGGCTGAAGATGCTTTGTTCCCATGCTTTTTATTCTTTTATGTTCACAGCCCATGCTTATGTACCTCTTATTTTAGTTATGTTTTGTTTGTACTTATTTATGCATATTTTTTTTATTTTTTTAACTTTATTTTATTTTGATTTTACTTTGCAGGTTTGCTTCTACATACTAAAACTTTTATATTTGTTTGTATTTATTATGTTTGATTTGTTTTGTTATTGGTTATAACTTTAACTTATATAGGTACCAATATATTCTATTTTGTTTCTTTTTTATGCATTTGTTTATTTATGTAAAAATATATACTTTTATTTTGCTTACTTAAATGTATTTGCTTTATTCTTGCATTTTAAATTTACTTCTATTTTTAGTTTAAATAATTATCATAAATTTTACTTTAAAAATTATTGTTTTATATTTCTCTATATATACACATATATTTTATATAACTCAAATTATCATCATTTATAAAATTTTTAATCAATTTATTTATTTATTTTTATACTTGTGTCCAAAGTATATTATTTATTTTTCAAAATCATTTATTTAAGAATTTATTTAAAATCCAATATATACATATATATTCACATATATACAAAATTTCAAATCCATATGACTTTACATATTTTCTAGTCGAATCAGGGAAACTCGCTTCCATTTAAATCAATTTATCTTACAATTTTATTCAAAAATTTCATTTAATTATTAATTTAAATTAAATTAAAATCTAGGGTCGTTACATTATAAGATAGCTTATATATAGAAATGAATTTAAAAAAATTGAGAATTTTAGAATTTAAAATCCTTTTGTTTTCAAAAATTTTTCTATGACTTTAGAATTAATATTAATATTAATTGAAAGATTTTTGACTATAAAAATATTTTGAAAAGATTTTGAAGAAAATAAAAGCATTAAACTCGCTTTGGTCATTAGGAAATAATTCTGGGGATGAATGCAGCATCACCGGTATTCATTTTCGAGTTTCTGAGTGAGAATTGCTACCAAAAGAAATTTATTTTCAACTAAAACAAGTTTTAATTTTTGAAAAATATTCTAAGTATGATTTAATAAAAATATGAAGATAGTTTGGAACTTATAATTGAAAATTGTATATATAAAAAGTAAAAATAAAGAAATAAGTTTGTGACTTTTAAATTCGAAAAGAAAAAAGTTATGTTATAACTTGTAGATTTGAAGAGGGAAGTAAAAATAAATTTAAAATGGTTAAACATTTTAATTAAGCAGATAAAAGAAATTTGAATTAGAGAAATGAAATAAAATAATTAACTTAAGAAATGTTAAATTAATTGAGTTAGTGAAATGAAAAAAATTATTTTTAACTCATGAAAGCATAAATAAAAATGAATTGCATTTGAAATAAAGTAGATAAAATAACAAAATAAAATTTTAAGAAGTAAATTTATATAACTTAATATTAAATAAATTGAATTGGATATTAAATGAAACTAGATAAGTTAGTTAAGTGAATTAATTCCACTTAGGCTATAGACGAATTAATACAATGTATATAACTCAAATTATAAAACAAAATGCAATTTGAATTGTGAAAGAAATTGAATAAAAAAAGTGTAAGAAATAAAATATGTGAATAAATTGAAAAAAAAAACACAATCTTGATCATTTGATGTGCCTTGAGTGTGGGAAGGATGAGCACTTTCAGAGACAATGTCCGGACGGTAAGGTATCTGTACCTATGCAATTTGATGTAGTTCTACCAATTACTTCTATTGAAGATATGGAAGGTAATATTTTCTAGTCATTTTATTAGATAAGATTACCTATTAATTGTTTTATTATTCAATTTTATCTTACATTTTTCTTGATAACCTGCCTTCATCTTTGTTATCCCTTATATTCATCAGGTAGCCTATGCCTTAATATCGATGTGTTAATATGTTTGTGTGGATATTTTGATTTATTTATTGCATTTAGGCTTTAAATATAGCTAAAATTATGCATAGTTATTTAGATTCTAATAGTAGGTACTCTTGACTAGATATAATACATTCTTTACCGACTGGCTAGATGAGTATTACCAAGATGATATTAGGTTATCAAATTTTGAGTTGTTTTCAATTTTATTGACCACCTGGGGTATACAGCATTAGTAAACAAATGTGTCTTACTGTAAGTTGCAAGAAATCCCTTGCTCCTTGCTGTTGAACATGCACTAACTTTCTTGGTGATAGGAATAATTATCTTGATTTACTCACCACTCTACCTGGTAGGAAAAAGTATTTATTTCACATGTTGATTATCAAGTGCTAAAAGCCTAGCAAGAATTGTGCATTGATAACGTGGAAACTTGACTTCAAAAAAAGAAATCAAAATCGAAAATGATATAGAAATGTTTCGCGATGGATACAACTATAGTTTTATATAATATTTTGACTTAGTGTACTTTTTGATGTTATAAATCAATATATAACTATATAAATATCTACAAAATAATGATACTTACTAATATGTAAAATTCATAGTGTTGTTTTTCTTTAATGCTTTCATTAAATACTGTATACACATTGCCAGCATTATTTTAAATAATAATAAGAAATTTAATAACGGAATTTAAGAAAGTAAACAAATGATGAAATCATGGTGAAATGTAAAGGAATATAATTCAATTTTGACAGTTAAATGTGGCATGTTCGCTGATTGTCTTTGAATTTTATTGCCAGGTTTAACTTTGTTTTAAATTATAATATTATAATCATGTTTAACTTCAAGATCTACGTGACAGAGCTTGTAACTTGTTGGTGATAGTTTTATATGTTTTCTAAGTTTTATACATGAGAAGGTTATGGGTTGATGTTAAATGTGGGTTCATAAATTATACTTCTAATGTTTTTGCATTATTTCTTCATACCAAATGAAACAGGGAAGAAGAAAAAAAGAATCAGTACCTGATAGGTAGATATCCTAGCAATAATTTTATATGTATTCTAAATGAAGTGTATAAATTAACAATTAACATTGGATAATTAAATTACACATAGTTTGAATAAATTAGATGATTATTATTTGGTTGGATGATTTCTTTGGTTGTAAATCATTGTTTTAACTGTTTTGATTTGCAAATAATTGTTGTATGTTGTGTATTTGTGATTGTGTTTGTGATTTAGATTCAAATTCATGCTACGTGGTTCTATTTCACTCATACATGTATTATATCTTATTATAAGTAATTAATATCTTAAATTGAGTTAAGATAGGTACAGGAAAAGGCCATTTGGACGTATGCGTGGATTTATATGCTTTTGCTTGCTTAATTTGAGCGAAATCACTCATATTATTAATAATAAGGTACGTATCTTGGATTACATACTACGATTTTTACATTTTTTTGTTCAAGATGCCTCATCATTGAGATGGAATGTATATTTGATATATATTGGATATATTTGTGTTAATTATTGTATTGTAAAAAAATTTCGATTGAGCTGTGCAAAGGAGACTCTGTCGAAATTTTCCGTAAATCCGAGAGTTTGAAAAAAAATTGAAGTTCAAAAAAAAAAATATAACTTGTTTTGTTAACTAACTTATAAAATCAGTAAGTCGATCGTAGTAGAAGCGTAGAAATAGTTTTGCAAACAAGATTTTAATGTTCAATAATTGATAATTTTTAATAAAATATTGTATTTTAAATTCCGTACTTAACGTCTTTTCGAAGACGAAAGTTTTGAGTGAGGGAGTATGTAACGACCCGTATTTTAACTATTTTAAATTATAAAATTTGATATGATTATTGAATAAAAATGGTTAGAGATAAAATATAATGACTTATTATTGTAATTTATCGGATAATAAAATTGTTTAAATTTATGTTGAAATTATTTAAATAATGGAATTCTAGATTTAACGTGAATGAAAATGGCATCGAAAATTGATTTAAATTTTATTTAAATATGAATGAAGGTTTTTAACTTTTAAAATGGAATATGAAGCGATTAAGTTGAATTTTGGAAATTTTATATTTTAATTAACGAGTAAAAAAAATAGCCAATTTGGACATTATCTTGGATTTTAATGGAACTAGTTTCATCAGATCCGTAATAGTGAATTATTGTAGAATTTCAAGTTTCTTATCGATCAGACTTGTCGTTTGGACATGCGAGCTTGAAGCATGCAGAAATTTATATTCAATAAAATAATTCGATTTGAAAAGCTATCTTCTGCATACGATCAAATTAGGACTCGAGACTAATTTCATTGTGTTCGAAATGAGGGTAAAACGTTATGAACGCTAGCCGGCACGCTTCATTTGGAGTTCAAGAATTTCGAGCGCTAAGTGGTTAGATATTTCCAAATTAAAATATTTATTTTGACTTTCTCTCCCCGATAATGTGAAATGAAGCCGCTTGTTCTTTATCCCCTGTACCTTTCCCCTTTCTTTTGAATCTCTCATTCAAACAAAAACAAATCAAGAGCGAAAAAAACATGATCAAATCAATGCGACTGAGCGCGAGCGAAGGGCACACATCAAGGCGGAGGCGGTGGCGGCAGATTCATAACTGAGTTTAGGGTCGGCATGGGGAAGGCGATGTAGATTGAGTGTGTTTTATCATGCGTTTGTTGCTGCGCACGTGATGGTCTAGAGCGACTGAGAGATGATGGCAGCGACTGCTAGGCGTAGGCGGCGGTTCTGATGGTCGGCATGTCGATGATGGTGTTCAATCGGAAAAGAATGGATGAGGCTGTCGCCATTCGGCCTGGGAGAAGGGATGCATGAGTTATCTGAATGAGTACGATTTGGGTGTTAGTAGGTACGTGCAGTGAGATAAGGGTAATGTGTTATTATTTCCTTAAGTGATAAATAGTTCATTAATGATGTCTTAATTTTAATCGTATATTAGTAAAGAAAATTGAATTGTTTGCATACGAGGTCCATTTCGCATGAAACGAGGTATTGAGGATTCGTACTGATGTCGTCCACGATTTGCGATTGAGTTGGAATTTATCTGAAGCTGAAATCATTTTCAGTTTCAAATAAAGGTGAGTGTTTTATACGCTCACGTTTGACTATAATAATTTTTATGTTTGTAAAATTTATATCATGAAGTGCTTTAAATTATTGATAGTTGTTTGATAAATTTAATTGACATTTTAAATAGATATCTGAATTAATTGATAGAAATTGAATTGACAATTAAATTTAATTAGAATTTAATTGCCAGTAAAATACCCGATATTGATAATTATGAAATTATTGTGGATTTTATCGACTATTGGATGATTAGTTATGATGTATGCTATTGGTTGATATTTATTTTACTGATAGGCATTATATATTATATAGCGTACACTATTATATATAAATAGTTTAACGGATCCTTAAGAGATGGAAAAACCCGTAACATCTCTTAAGTTATTGCGTTCATATTTCATAATATTAATTTGACTTACATAAGAGTATTTTAGTCCTAACTCAAGTGTTTTGTCTTTTCTTTATGCTTAGGCCAGTTCTGAGTTTTTTCTAACGTATTGAAGATTATTCTCTGGAGGACAAAGAAGGAGATATAGTATATTACTACTAATATTATTGTCTGTATCATGTTATTCTACTGCACTAATTATTTATCCATGTCGTATATATAACTCTGATAATTGTTTTTATAGATTAGAATTAATTGTATAACAAACAATTTTGTAAACTATTATTTGAGCATTAATTTTATCTTTCCGTTGTGAGATTCTGTGTTTGTATTCTACTTCTTTTCTTATTTTCTTAAATAAACCCATTGATTATCTACGTTTCGGATTGTTTTAGTTTGACATATGTGGATTTATTATCGATTTAAACCTTTCGAATTGTGGACCATAACAAACTCCACTAACAGCAAACTGTAAAGTATAAGGAAACAGCCTAAAAATCATGTAGCGATCTCTAAAAGGCATTGTACACGAAATCCAGTAAAAAATAAAAATGGTTATATGGTCGGTCCAAACCATAACACGGTAGTCCCTTGAACATCAAATAAACTGTAATATGCAGCGCATTGTGTACTTCAAAAGCATTTAGAATAATTATAACACTACAACGGACAATGCAATCTTGAAGTGAGTTCAAATCTCACAATCGTATAGGAAGTTACGATAAACATAAACACAAATGACATCAGGAACCGCATAAGTTTAAAAATAAAACACATTATGGCAAATAGAATATGCCAAAAATATAAACAAGAACCGTGTTGCATTAAAGCAAACAACATCCTAAACTTCCTAAAATCAACGTAGCCCATATTTTAGACTGTGCCTCTATCCTTATATGAGGATGTGACGTCATACCCTCAAATAGCGCTGCTATCTACTGGTCTATGCACCATCTTCAAAACCTATGCCGCCACTCATAAAGCCATATTTTCCATATAACGAAGTAACTACGTTATACTTAAGCATAACATGATTCCACTATATACAAACTGCACAACGAAAATAGAATAGTTATGAAGATGAAAGGTCTGACTAAATGAATCTGAACAATAAAGGATGGTAACTAAATGACAACACCACATAGAGGGATTTGCAGTGCAGTATCTCCATGGTACACCATCACTTATAATGTTATTTCATCGTATAGGGAAACCGCGTAATGACGATCAAGCATAACCAACAACCTCCACAACCCATAGCATAAAACCACCATGTCTTAACAAGCAAGAACTTGACTGTTACATAACAACATGAACATATTTCTTAGTCTTCATGATTATCCAAATGCAAAGTATAAAAGCATGTCACAAAGATGTATACGACACAACACAAAGGTAGATAAAAAACACGGCCTAGCAAACAGACAATGAAGATGGCATTTCAAATTCAAAGCATCCCTCTTAAACCAAATCTTCTTGCCTAAAATAAAATTTTCATGCCAACAGCCACGTCAGAAATCCATGCACATTACAACAATCAACAGGATGAGGATATGTGGCAACATCTGATGGTAAAGGAAGGATGTAGAAAAGTGACATCAACAATCTATGAAAGACCTCCTGCTATAAATGGAAAAGCAATATAGTAGAGAAGGGGCCATTTTTGAATTCTCTGAAAAATAACCTTACATTCTTGTACTTTTCTACCATTAGAATGATTGTATGAGGAAGGAGAATGATAATGAAAAGTATGACCTGTGGATGTAGGATTTTCTAAATTCCAAACCACGTACATCTCCATGTTATTTTCTATACTGTACCTATTGTTTTCCATTTTTAGTAGATTCCATTTATCTGTAATTTGGAAAAGTTAGTATGAAAACCAACCAAGGAATTTTAATAAGCAGTTAAAGTATCTCTTCTTGATTGTGTGCGCACTCCTGACAAAATCACTACATTAAAAGAAAACTTAATATTATTTGAATTATTGATTCACGCTTAATAGGAAAATCATGAATATAGTTATCTTAATAAAAAAAACTGTGGTGAGATAAAAATCTCACCAATAATTATAGTTACATAGCCAACAGGGTTGGCGCAGTTGGTTGATGGTCCGGACTGCGTGATCGAAGGTCACGAGTTCGTGCCCCGAAACTGGCAACCCTGTAACAAGTACCCGAAGTATGTGTTTGGCAGGCACATACTTCCCTAGAGTTTACAAGCGAAGCTTGGTTCTCTAGGTAATTCAAAAAAAAAATTATAGTTACATATACATGTAATAAATTCACATGCTTATCAGGAATATAAATGCCTACGTATACATGTGTTTGAATATACTATAATATATGTATATAGTTTATATACACATATTGGTAGTACCATATATATATATATATATATTAGACAAATATATACATACATGTGATATTTTGTTGCCACTTATATATTCTAAACATATATAGTTGGAATTGGGCCAATATGTAGTAGGTTAAATAGGTAAATTTCAAAAAAAATTCACCATTTTTGATCTTATTGGGTCTATGAAGTCTAAATTGATTTAGATCCAATCTAAATAAATTTTAAACCAAATCGTTATTTAATTTAATTCATAAATATAAAGATTTAATTTGTTTATATATGTGATATATAAAGTGTACATATGTATCAAATACACTATAGATGTATGTGCAAATGTAACATAAATGTGTACATATTTATTTACGTATTTATTGTTTATTGTTATTTGAAATTAAAATGATATGAAGAACACATACACACATACATACATACATATACACTTTTATGTATGTTTAAATGAATATTTATATATGTTAAACAAATCTTGTTTTTATTAAAATGAGTGATACACTCAAGGAGGGGAGAACTTATGAAATTTTATTCCACACTTAAAATTGGTGCTGCCAACAAGTCTGACATGTAACAAAATTTACACTAAAATAATTATGTGTAAATCTATTTTAAATATAAAACTAACTCAAAATTCTCATTTAAAATAACTCAAGAAATATTCAAATATGAAAACAGATATAGATCCGTAATAATATCTCATTTGAAATTCAAATTTAGATTTAAATATTAGATATTTACTGCATATATATAAACACATACATGAATTATAACATTTTTTATTAATTTGAAATTACATAAAAACAAATGCATAAATATATAAATATTTTAAAATCCATATAATTTTAGTTTGTACAATATTACACAATTAGACGTTAAAAATATTTATGGCTTTTTTCTTTCAACCAATAATTTATTTTCAACTTTTTTAATTTCGCCCAGTTTGAAACAAAATGATTTTTAAAAAAATGTCATATGGATTTCACATTTAAATTTTTTAACCTATAATTTCAAATGTAGTTTATATTATATATATATTATATATAAAGCATATAATATATATTAATATATATAATGTATATAATATATATATATACATATTTTAATATAGTAGACTAAAAATTAGAAATATATAAACATATTTATATATTGGAAAATTTATTTTTTGATTTTAGTTTATGTGTGTGTAATTTTTTATAAGAAAATATGTGTACATAGAATTTATTAAATAAACTATATATAATGAATATAATATCAATTTAAAAATTCAGATTTGATACAAAAATATTTTTACTTCTGAAATTTTTTTACGGCAAAAAAAAAAGGTATTCAAATGTAATTTTTTATACTAAGAACACATATGTACATACATACATACATATGTGTATGTATGTCTATATATGTGTGTGTCTGTGTAGGCTTGACAGTAAACAAACATAGAAATTCATGATGTTATAAATTCTAATCTATATACATACAACGGTATAAATGAATAGATATAAAATTATATGGTGCCTACACTATGGCCTTGATAAAGCATCTTGAATATTGAATGAGAAAAAAAAATTGAATCAGATTAAATCACTTCTAGAAAAGTTACTAACTGAAGAGATCACCACATCTTGAATTTAGCTTGATTTTATTTTTGGTTTGAAAATGAAGAGGGAATGAGGCAAGTATTTTCAACTAAGATAGGTATACGGTGGCTAAAGAGAATAACCTTTATAAAGCAGGTATTAAGTTTATACAGGAAAATAAAAGGAGGAAAAGAGTAGATCTAGGTATCACTTTCACCTTTTCTTTTAAACCAATTCAAATCCATATTTCCTAATAAAATATCATACCAATCTCCGCTCCTATCATGGTCGGCCACACTAGCAGACCAATGTGCCTACAAATTTCCAAACTCGACCAGTATTTGTATATTTTAAGTCTAATTCAAACGTACATCAGTATCGTATATCAATACATATATTTATAACTTTTATATACATACTATATTAAATACTGATTCAAATAAATAAATAAAATTTTATAACTAAAATTTCACAAATATTAATTAATTTAATTAACTTATAACAACTACAATTTAATTAAACCATGTAGTATTTAGAGTATTCAACATTACTGTTGTGCGACGCATATGTGTAAATTTGGTCAATGATTAATATTGAATAATTCGAATATTAATGTTCATGCTACTAATGGTGTGACGGTTCGACTAAATTCATCGCTTATGTAATTTTTGTAAAATCCAAATTTACTACTATAAGTGGTCTTCAGTAGTGACGATTAATTGCACCAATTATGTTCCTCAAAACTATTTCACTTTAGGATTTATAGAATTTGGTTTTGGTGAAAATTCCAATAATGCCCACATTCGACTTATATAATCCAAACACAAAGTCCTTGGTTTAATAATAACAATTATTATTAACTGAACTGCTTTGACAATAGAGTTTGATTTGAGTTGACTACAAATGACCGTGATACTAACCTCATATAACCGTAGAGACGAATTCTCTATTAACTAATGTTTCACTTCCGATGTTCAACTCATACGAAACTATAGTTATTCGATGAATGTCATGCTACTATTTAACTATGATCAAAGTGGAGTGTCAACAATATTGTAACGACCTGTTTTTTGAACCATTCAAATCGACAATAAACCACACATATCGGACCTGAATTGCTCAAAACAATAGATTGTTATTTATATTTGACAAAACTTGGTACAGTAAATTAATTAATCATGGAATCACAGACACGGAGTAATACAACAATGCAGAGCGAAAATAGATAAATAGTAGTTCATGAAACTACTACATAATAATCAGAGTCTAAAGAAAATACAACATAAGTCCAAATACAAAGAAGTCTCTAATACATAAGCAAATGACAAGTTTGAACATAAATAACAAGCAATGACTGAAATAACTTTAAAGTTAATTAAGGTATGATTAGTAGTAGTTATCTAATCAAGTAATTTAATTATGAATTAATAAATTAAGTAATTAGTGGTTAAATAATGGTTAATTAAGTTTTATTAATTAATAATTAGGTTATTAATTAATAATCAAGGGTGATTAATTAAGTAATTAAGGTTTAATTAATAATTAATTAAATAGTTTGAAATGGGACGGTTAATTAATTTATGATGTATTGAACAGGATTAAGTGATAATTAAGAATGGTAAGTTAATTTAAAATTGTAATCAACTAAGTGGTTAAGGATTGGTTAATTAATAATTAAGTGTTTAATTTATTTGTAATTAAGGATTGTTAATTAATTAAGTTAATTAAATTATAATTTGTGGTTAATTAGTTAAGGAATAATTAATTAATAAAGTTGACGAAAATTTAATTAATTTGTCATTAAGAATTGTGACGACCCGGAATTTTGAGAAATATCAATTTAATGATCTTTGATAATAATTATATTGATTTGATCATTTTATAATATAATCGATAAGTTAAAATTCTTTTAAAGATTAATAATAATAATTTGTTAATATCTATTAATATTTTCTTTGCAATATAAATAGGCAAGATCAATTCTTTTGAAGTTTAAAATAATTTGATTTGAAAATATTTACTTTGGCAATTTAAAATTGGTAAGATTTATTTTATCTTCTATTCATAATATATATATTGATATATCTTGTAAATAAAAGCTAATATATATTCAAATTGTAATATATATATGAATGTATATATTGTGATTTGATATTTGTTTTAAAATTTAATATGGTAATTAACAAATTTAATATTAAAATGTTTTTCTATTTGAAATGTGTATATATATTTGTATATATATATATATTTGAAATAAAAAATTATTAATTTAAATTTAACAAGAGTTTTTCAAACTTTATTATATATATAGTTTTGGGATTTGAAATGTTAATTCGATTTAATATTTTTGAAATGATATTTGAAGTTTAAATTTTTATAACAAAGTTAATTTCTTATTTTTATAAACATATAGTTCAACTTGAGATTTAGATAAGATTTAAATTTAAAATTTCATTTGCTTTATAGTCTTTCATTTTAATTTTAATATAGGATAAATTGTTTAAAAAAAATTTATATGAAGAATTAAAATAAATGTAATTAAAAGCATAAATAATTTATAAACTAACATGAAATCACTTTTCTATTCATTAAAATCTAAAGATTTGTTTAAGTACACATTTTCTTATTAATAATTACATATATACATTTCATGCAAGGCTTAAACTAAATTTTAAAAAGAAAATCACATTTTTAAAACATTTATAAAACAATAATTAAACTTTAAAATAACACTTGTTAACTTGTTAATGTATATTAAAAACACTTGTAATCATATATGTATAGGTGTAAGTAAATTAGAATTTCATTGTGAGAAATGTCATCCTCTTGTAAATATAATTTAAAAATTAAACTTGTAAATATAAAACAAAAGTTTTTCTTCAGCTAATAAAGAAAATAATATTATCTTCATCTCAACCAAACAAAATGAAATCAGAAAGAAGAAATCTGAAAAAAATGCTAATAAAAAACAAAGTTGAAAAAAAAAAGAAGAAAAGAAAATCTGTAGAAAACCTGTAGCAAGAATGAGATGCTGGGAATTTCAATCAAAAATACAAGATCATCTTCAAATTTATCAAGCAACTCAGTAATCAACTGCAAGTAGATTGATTTCATCATGCAACTCAGGTTCATCAAGCAATAAAATTTAACATGCAGATGAATTTAAAAGCCTGGAAAGAAAAAATGCAGTTCTGTCTTCCACTTAATCAGGTGAGTAAACGAATCTTAAAAACAGTTTTAAACCTGAATTCCATCTTGTTTTTGAATAAGGTCTTGATTTCTGAAATATTTGATTTGAAGTAAATTCATGTTTTAGGAAGTATGAATTTTTTTAATGCCTGTGAATTGAAACTGCTGCTCTGTCCTCTGTTTAATCAAGTGAGTGAATAAATTTTTAAAACCAGTTTTAAAACTTGAATTCTACCTTATATTATGAACAAATATCTGAAGACTATTTGAAAAATGGAATTAAATTTGGGAGCATGCTTGAATTAAGCATTTTGAATGCCTGTATAGTTTCATATATCTATGTGATATTAACAGATATCAATTCTATATTAAAATCTATAACGCCATGTTGAATCCAAATTTACTTATGAGTTGTGAATGAAAGTTGTTTGTAATCATCTAACTTATCATCTAAAAATATTTGTAAGTTTTAAAATCGAATAACTAGTTTAAAATTTTCAAATTTACAGTAAAATGGTAAGTTGGGTCAAAATTTTATTAAATCAATTTTATGTTTTGATTACATGAGTGAAACAACAATTGAAAACCATGAATTTTAGTGTGATTACTACAATTTTTATTTTGGTAATTAATGACGTATCTCGGGTTATTGGTTTTAGGTAAATTGGTCGATTCATGGCGAACGGTGGCGAATTGAACCTTGTCATTGAGCATGAAGGAGTAGGGGATAATGGTGATCATGGGAAAAATGGAATTTGAATTTATTATGGATCGAGTTGACCATGAATCGAAGAATTAGGGTTTTGGTACCTATTTTTGGGTCGATAGGTTCTGTTGGGTTCGCGGCAACGTGAAGTAACCGGAGGGCATCGCAGTTGTTTCTGAAGGTTGGAGAGGACGTGACGAAACTTGGGTGAGAACGGCACAGCGTCTCTGGTGATGGTTCGTCGGCGTTGATGTTTTCTTTTGGTTGTTCGGTTCAGGCTATTTGAGTTAGAGGGCAAAATTTCGATTTTGAATCGAAACAGGAATTCTGGGTTTTGCGAGGTGTTGAGGTAGTCGAGGGTGACTGGTCAAGGCCGCTGCGATGGTCGTTGGCGACGGGAAGCTCGGTGCATGTTGCACGCATGGGAATGTATCGGGTGGAGTTTGAGTTTTTAGGAAGAAGAAGGTTGTACTCGGGTTTCTGCTCAGGGAAGTTCGAGTATTTCTCGAAGCAAGGATATGTTGGGGTGACTCGGGACGAGCACGGGAAAATCTGGTGGGTTGCTCGAGTTATTGAGCAGGGTTGTTTAAAATTTAAAGAATTGTTTTTAAGATTTTGAGACCAAAAGAAAGCCAGATTTTGATAATGATGGGGTTTTAAACAAAAGTTAACAGGTTTATATATAAACTTATTTGTTTCAAATTAAGTTTCAAACAAGTTTTTATATATATTAAAATATGAAAGTTTTTAAAATAAAATTAGTAAATTTATGAAACAAAGGTTGTATTGAATTTTATAAATTTTGGGAAGTTTTAAAGAAATGTAAAAGTTTACTTGAATATTTAATTTATTTAAATTATAATTGATTTCAAGTATATTTTATTAAGAATTTGATAATCAGTTATAAGTAAGAATTATATTGAGTAATTAAGAGTTTGGTAAACAAATATGAAGAAAATTAAGATTAAGTTATTGGTTATTTTAAATGATTTAATTAGGATAATGGTTTCTTAATTAAGAATCTTTCTAATATAGTAAGTTAAGAATCATTTAATTAATTTAAATAATTAAATTAAATAATTAATTAAATAATTAATTTGTGGTTAATCAAGATAATCACTTACGGGTGAATCTAATATAAATTACTTGGGAAGGTAATTAAAGTAATTAAGTGGTTAATTACAGGAGGTAATTAAGTAAAAGATAATTTCTTTATGAAAAGTAATTAAGTAATGTGATTAAGAGTTAATCACTTGAGTTATTAATTAAAGAATTAATTAATGAAATTAATTAAAGGTTTAAATTATTTAGTTAATGGTTAATTAATAAAAGAATTAAAAGTAATTAATCGAGTGTGATTAATTAAAAGTGATTAATCAGGTGTAATTAATTAAAGGTAATTAAGAAATAATTATCAGGATAATTAAAGAATAGTTAATCAAGTATGATTAATTTTAAAGGGGTAATTAAGAGGTAATTACTTAGTATAATTTGGAAGTAATCAATCAAGATGATTAATTAAAATTGTAATTAAGAAATAATTACTTAAAAGTAATTAAGTGATAATTAATCATGGATGATTAATTTAATGGATAATTAAGTGATGTTAGCTAATTTATTAATTTGTAATTAATTAATGAATAGTAAAATGGATTGAAGATAATCCAAGTGTTTAAGTAAGGATTAATTTAATTTAAGGATTAATTAAATTAATCAAGTTTGAATCAAACTTGTTTATGAATGATTAATGATTGGATGATATATATCATTGGATGAGTTAATGATATTGGTTGTTGTTGGATGACATTGATTGATGGGTGATGATGTGAATATGCTATATCTGAATGTGATATATATGCTGCCTTGTGATATGTATAGATGCATGTGATAATAGATGCTTATCTATCTGTGTAAAATGGTATATCCATTTATGTTAAGTGGTATTTCTAAATATCTATTGTTTAAATCCCTTAAGTACAACTTGGACATTAAAATGGCATTTGGATTCGATGAGACCGGGATCGGGTTTCCATATTTGGATATCCGAAAACCACATCGATTCCAATTAAACGTTAGGTCGTTAATCCAAGTGGGGCGAGTGAAGACTCGAGGTGTAAGGGCTATACGTCAGTATAACTCTGTGGGTGATTCCGTAATGAGTTTGACAGAATAGTGCTTATAGGTTCGAGATGGTGGTTTTAGAGTGCAAGGGCTATGGTCGTTGACTCTGAGGGCGATTCAAAACGAGTGCAACGAGATAGTGCCTTCGGTTTCGTTCGAACCCGGAACGAACTTGTATGGATTGAATGCTTTCAGAACATCGTCAAGTGGACGATGAGCATTCTAAGATAATTGGTCCTATAAAGGTAATCGCAGCCTCAAGCCTCATCAACCGAGAATGGCTAAAACAGGGGAGGTGCAGCAAGGCTTCGTGGGTCGCTCCCACTGGAGAGCGAGATACATCCCTGTCTAGATGTCCCTTTTTATTTCGGCTTTGTGGGCAGTTGGAACTGTAGCCAACTGCGGGGTGGTCTTGTTCGGGACTGTTCAGTAAGGAATGGTCCCGGCCTTATGTTGCAGGGGAGTGGGAGTACTCCTCGGTACGGTGATCTAGGCCACGTACTGTGACGGGCGGTACCCCAGTAGCCCTGCCATTGTTGGAAATCCATTTTCCCTACGAGACCCTACGGTTTTGTTTGTATTACCCACTTTTGTGGCTAGTAGCTGGAATTTAATCATGTAACAATTTCGGCTATTTCATATTTATTTGAAAACCCTAGACACTATTATAATATCACTGGATTTCCTAATCTATAAGATGATTCGGGTATGTATCATTTCAATTAATAGTGATTTCCCAAAGCTAAGGGAACTTGCAGTATGATTTGCAAAAAAGTAAAACATAACACATAACTTGCATAATGTGTTACATTACATAGCACATAACTTACATGACGTATTACATAACACATTATAGCACATTAGTGACATATTTTAACATAACATGTATGACCATAATTCAATCGACATAGCAAATTTTTCAATATAGCATATGTGGCATATTCTAACATAACCTGCCCATCATCAATAATCATATTGTAACGATCTCGATTTTTAATTAAATTTAAACTGATAATTAAAATAATTTTTGGGTAAAATTGTAAATTAATTTGAATTTTTCAAATTTAAATAGAATATTTGTTTATTTGGACATTTATTTTTAAAATTTAACTATGGATTTGAAATTCTATATTTAATATCTTATGAATAAAAAATAACACCCTAAAATTTATCAATTAAAACTAATAATATAATTTAAACTTTTGAAATTTAATTTTTAAAAAAAATTGAGAAAAGTCTCAAAACAAATAAAATAAGTAATAAACTATGTATAAATGAATTCCAATTTCTTTTGGGTTTAAAAGTTTTGAAATAATATGTAACATCCCGCCTTTCCGCACGCTTTAAATCGACATACGTGCCAATTCAAACAATACGGAAGGGCGGATTGTTATGGGTAAATAAGAAAAACAAGAAAGAAATAAAACAAAACAGAATCTCACAGCGGAAGGATAAAATATAATAATCAAATATACAATTCATGAAGCCGTTTTACGAAAACATTTGATTTTACTTATACAATATATATCAGAGTTACACATACCAAAGAATAATAGAATGCAGCGGAACATTTGAATGTAGTGAAGTACTATAATATATAATAGTAATGCAAATCTTCGTCTTCGTCCTCCAGAATAAATCTACAAATCCCGAAACGTTCAAACTGACAAAACACTCGAGTCAGAACTAAATGATCATACGTAAGTTAAATCAACAGAAATAAATATAAGTGTTGTAACTCAAGAGATGCTCGGGATTTACATCTCTTAAGGATCCGTTAAACTATTTACTATGTAGTATATTTCTCTATTATTATAATGTCTAATTGTAAAATAAACTTACTTTTAAATAACATTAAGGCTTTACATTTTCCACCTTAACACGTAAAATGCCAATAGTCTATACAGTACCGTAATACCTCCTGATCGGGAGGCTACCAGAGGATACTCCATAGGTACGACACAAACAGAAACTCGTACAAGGCGCGATAGGGTAGGTGACACGGCACAACTAGGCAATGCCAGGGTAGATATACTAATTACGCTTCCGGGTCGATGGTAACGTGTAGCCGCAACTACCGCCCACCTTGAGCCACACCCCCAAATCAAAGAAATCAAAAGTGGACACCAAATAAAACCAAAGTCAGAGTAGAATATCGAAGGGATGTGTCCGATCAAAGGTGCTACCATATTAACCCGTCGATTGCTCCTGTTTTATCCACCTTATGCCAGCTCACGGGAGTTGGGTCCACGTATTTACCTCAAAGGAAACGCCGCCGCCATCCTACTTCATTCTGGAATCTCCACCGCGTACACGGTTGTCAAAGTGGTTTTGGAGTTGGCAGAGAGTATGACAACTTTCGATTCCGGTCTCTTCAACAACCAAACGTTATTATAACACCGCGGTTATTTCAAAATAATTTATACTTTAAGACCAGAATATAATATCCCTTTCAAAATCATATAAATACGATATCATTTCTATTTTTAAAATTCCAAATCAATATGATATCATTTTTATTTTTAAAAATATCTCTTTTTCCAAAATCATAATACTTTCAAATATATGTATCTTAAACCCCATATATTTGGAACAAAATTTCTAATACTTAAATGGTTTAAATATTAAACTAAACCACTTTATATTATAAAAAAGCTTTTTAAATTTCACAAATAAATTCCAAATATAGGTTTAAATTCCCAAATAAACCATTTAATTTCCATATATTTCAAAGCTTTAAACATTCTACCATTTGAAAACGAATTCTTTGATAATTTCATATATATCAAATCCAATTCCTATTATTTAAATTTGAAATGTTTACTTAATAAAAAATACTATTTAAGTAAAACCCTTAAATTTCAATAATAGGATATTCATTCAATTAAATTAACTTGATAATATTCTTTTAAATCAGTTTGATATTCATTTAAATCCTTTATCAAAAACAAGTTATAAAATCACACCCTTTAAATCTCAATTTATTTACATTTCAAATCAGATTTTTCAAGGATAGTTCTTAAATACTTTAATTCAAAACATATTCACATTTATCTTCAACCTTAATTTTATTTGAGTCATTATAAACTCTATACACAATAGAATTTTTAATAGATACTTAACCAAATTATATAAAAGAAATCAAACTTCATTATTTAGCTTATTTTAAAATTCGAAAAAAAATTATACATAGCTAAATTCAAAAATAAAATAGCATTTATATAATATCTAAAATCAATATTTATATACCCTTATATTCCTTTACAAAACCACATAAATCATTTCAAAAATAAATTTATATATAGACCGCGGTGTTTGTAAAAAAATTATATCCTATGGTCAAGTGATACGGATATTTATCATTTCAATCCGCAATTTAAAAATAAAAATTACGGTTATATATCATTTCAAACCGCAATCCCGAATGAAATGAAAATGCATAATAACTTGCAGTTTATAACAATATAAAACACAGCATCCATTCATCCAATATCAACCATCAACCATTTATCAAAATCATCATCCAAATTCAAACAATACATCAATATAACAGGTGATAATAACAGGTATCAACTATCATTTTATATTCAAAAATATAAATTATAACTGTTTAACTGGCAGTTTATATGCAAGAAATAAATAACAATTTAACTGGTAGTTAACATGCAAGAAATAAATAACAATTTAATTGGAAGTTAATATGCAATGAATAATTAAGTTACAATTAAATTAAATAATTTAATTTTTCTAGGATGAAGATTAAAATATGCCAAACAACCATAAATAAATTTCAAAACACATTATATATCAATTTAACAAACATAAGAAACCTTAGAAGTTGTGAGTGGGTTAAAACACTCACCTTTTGAATTTAAATCCAATTTAAACCCAAAAATTGAACAGTCTCCAAATCTGTCCAAACCAGAGCCCAAAAGTCCAGAATTCCAATACGAACCTAACGGAGAAAACCGCGCGTAAAACTGATTTAATATGTAAAAGTAACGCATATTTAAAACGATTGAAATTGAAAAAAAAAACAACAAAACACATCTCTGCCACGTCATCAGTCACCTGCACACGCAACCTATTCCATCTCGTTCAAATGCGAAATACTCAGAACGATGCCGAACCCTAGCCGCCACTTAGATGTCGTTGACCACGTGACTAGGCGCACCTCCACCTCGATCAGACCACCGCGCCGCCTTCGCCTTGTTAGGCCTACCAACCCCCAGCCACGGTGAGACGCGCGACCCCCAATTTTTCCCTTTAGCCGACACCGTTGAACTCCAAATCGCGGCAAAAACTCTGACTACAACAACCACTTGGCCGCACAGATTTGGGCTGCTTGACACCCCCCACGCATTGATCACCTCCGATTGAGCCATCGCTAGAGATCCACCGTTAAACGCCACCCTCCCAAACGAATGGCTGAGACAAATTCGCCCTGATCTGGTCACACCGAAACTCCAATCGAAAAACAGATCACACCAGAAGATTACGCACTTCGAGAGCTTCAACATATATTTTTTCTAAATTTTTCTAAGGTGTTTTGATTTTTGACTTTGTTTTTGAAATGGAATTAGATCTGGAAATATAGAATTTTGTCTGCCATTGAGGAAGAGGACGAATAGAGAAGAAGATATACGTGTAGACAAATGAGAATTAGGGAGGCTAGGGTTTATAGCTATTTATAGGCAAGTAATTTTCTTTAAAAGTTTGAATTTAATGTTTTGATCAATAACAAAGCAAAGGAATCAATCAATAGAATCATTCGGTGTAGAGAAAAATCAAGATCAAAGACTTAAACCATTTCTGGATTTCAACTGCAGAAATAAAAAAAAGCTTCTCTGTGTATAGTAGAGATTGATACTGTAAATAATGGAAATTTGTTTGTATTTAATTAATTAAGTACAACAAAGAGTAAATAAAGATCTGTATTTACAATTTACAGATCTAAACTCCAAGATTAAAGAAGAAACAAAAAAAATTCAGGCAAGCTAAAAAAAAATAAAAGTTCCAGGCTCAAAACACTTCTCTGTTCCTTCCTGAAAAAAAACCTTCAGGTGAGCAAACTTCACCTTCTTTACTTTAGAAATGCATGTGGTGATAAGTAAAATGATCTGGAAATGTTTTGTATGGTCGTAGATAGGCATTTTTATTTGAATATACGTATAGTTGTATGGGTGCATGTCTGTTACAGGGATATACATTCTTTATTCTTCCTCTGTTCAACATTTTAACAGACTAACCCATAAAGAAATTCAAATATCTCTCCCTCAATTTGTTTTTTAGGTAATAACCTTTGAATAAAAGTTGATGCCAACAGCTTAATACTAATTTTAAAATATATTTCAACTATATTAATTAAGGATTTATCTCCAAAATAATTTATTACAGTGAACTTTTGAAAATGAAAAAAAATATCTTTTTAATCTCGAATTCGAAATTCATATACTGAATTGTATTATAGAAGGATGAATTTAGATAGAAAAATCGAGATTTTTTGTTCATTTAATTTTGAGAAATTACTAGGGGACGGAAATGACATTTTTGTCAAATTCTGTTGAACGGCAAGGTGAAGCTCATCGAAGTTGGGTTGGAAGGGAGTTCGATCGTCCTTGATCACTAGAAAAATGTTCGTCGATTTTCTAGTTGATCATGGAAATGGCGAAATCAGATTTTGGGATTTAGGATCGGACTTTTGTCAATCGTGTTCTCGAGGCTGTAGAGTCGCCTAGCTTGAATCGGACGGTATCGCACGTGGAGGAATGGGTTCGTGAGCTACCGGAGCAACTCTGGTTGAAGTATCTTGGTCAACGATGGGCGAGATCATCGGTGCAAGGCATTTTTGGCGATCTTACTAACTCCAGTAAATGGATCTCGCTGCTCAATTTTGTATTTCGATCGAAACTAGAAATCTGGGTGGTCGTTGCGTTTGTAGAGCCTACCGCCGACTTGCCGAAGGCCACTGCGTCGATCAGAGTTCGTCGGGGGTGATGTGCACATGCATGCGCGAAACTCTATGCATTTGGAAATTATGGTGGTTGGAGAAGATAAGGGGAAACCCGTGTCGGTCTCGAGTAAGTAGCGAGAGTGACTCGAAGGGAGTAGGGGTGCGGGTTCAACCCGAAATTAGCTTCGGGGAAATCTAGAAAAAACTCGGGTCATTTAACATGTTTAATAGTTTTTTTTTAAAATGTGAAGTAATCTGTTTCAAATCAGTTTTAAAATTTGAGAAAAAATATTGTGAGTCTTAGACAGTTGTATTTAGCCAAGTTTAAAACATGTTGGAATGGTCAAGATCGAAAAGGGATTGAAATAAGAAGGTTTCAAAATGAACCAAGTTTTAAAATGTGCAAATAGGTTATTAAAACACTTTTTTTCCTATCTTAATCAATGTTTGTTTAAATTGAAATTACTTGAATAATTAAAAATAAATTTGTTTCAAATTTATTAAGTTAAATTATATAACTTTGGGTATGAAGTTTATAAACTTAATTTTTGAAATTGAGTGGATGATTGAGGGAACGAGATAGTTTTATAATCTTTAATCTAACTTAAAGATCTTAAGTTGATAAATATATTGATGACGGTCTATTTCCAAAGGTTTATTAAATAAGAATCAAACGATAAGAAAAATAAAAATAAAAATAATAAAGATGAATGGCTATCTTTTAATTGAAATTTTAAATAATTAACTAATGAAAGTACTTAAAGTAATTAAAGAAATTAATTAATAATTCAAGTTAATAAATCAATTAATTTTGAATGATTGAATAAAAATAATAATTACTTAGTGAAGTAATTAAGAATAGATAATTAAAGATTAAAGATTGATTAATCAAATATTAAGGGTTAATTACCTTAAAGCATAATTAATTAATGTGGTTAATTAATTAGGGTAATTAATTTAAAAATAATTAATTAAGGATAATTAATTATAATTAAGATTTAATTCGTAATTAAGGATTTATTAATTAAAGTAATTAAAGGTCAATTAATAAAAGTGATTAAGATATAATTAATTACAATTATTGGTTAATTAATTAAGATAATTAATTAAGAAATGATAAATTAAGACTTAATCAATTGAAATTAATGATAGTTTATCATGGATAAAAAGGTTACTGATGAAAGTGATTATATGAATTTAAACCCACACAATTTATTCATCTTAATTGTAGATGTTTGATTGTTACTGAATGTTGTGTGATGTATTGATATATTTGATATGTGATGTAATGCTTTGTGCTGAGCTGTTATATTGGTGATGAATATACTATTGTATGAATATGAAAACCCCTTGAACCGTAGAACGACATTTGAATTTCGATGCGGTAGGGAGCCGGATTCCAGTTGGTTATCCGAAACCCACATCGAATTGTAATGGTAAATCTTTGTGATTGATAAATTTATTTTATCTATGAATCTGTGAATAAAGATAAGCGCTATGGGTTATACCGCTTATCGATATGATTGAATCTGTGATGATGATGATGTTGTGCACTATTGTGTTGAACTCCTAGACCACATTTATACACACACAAATATGGATTGCACATGGAAATGGGTTAAGTCACAGATTTTTGAAATTGTTTTAAGATTGAATTTTTGAATCCAAAATAGTTTTGGAATTAGAATTGAAAGCTTTTGGAAATGAATTTGAAAAAAATAAAAGTTATTTTGAATAACTTGATTGAGTTTTGAAATTTAAATAATTTGATTTAAATTTGAATTCAATATTTGAAATTGAATTCTATGATTTGGGAACTAGGGTTTAAAAAGGTTATTCAACTTATAAATGGGTTTATATGGGTTTTAAATCATTTTGAAAAAGTGTTGTTTTTGGAACCTTAAATTTAATCCAAGGATTTTAACTTGTATAAATATAATTGGATTTTTCTGAAACGAAAACTTTTTGTTTTTTTCAAAAAATAAAAGCTTTCACGTAAGAAATAAATGTCCAATTTGTGTTAAAAGGATTTCAAGTCTAAAATGAAAAATGGTTTTCCAAGTTATGAATAAATCTTTGGAAAAGGGTTTGAAAGCTATAAGTTAAATCTTAAATTTAAAGATTTAATGAGTTAATCCAATTGAAATGGAAATTGTTTTGGGAATCTATAAATGGATCTTTGTGAAACTAGGTGAACTTTGTGAAATAAATCTTTTTGTTTAAAAGATTTGAAATGGTAATTTGTTTAACCATTTGAAAGAAAAGCTTTGGATTTTTGAGTTATGGCTTAACTAAAATCCCATATCCATATATTTTTAAGTATTGCGCTCATTATTCGGTTTAGCCGGGAGAGGACCTTGTGTCATATAGCCCATTCCGAATAGTGATAGGACGTTATGGATTGCATTTGAAGACCAGGTGTCTTCGAGAACAATAGGATAACCTATCGATTGACTCTGCACTGAGTTGCTCCGGTATAGAGTTCTCCATATGTGATGGGGAGTCCGATCGGGATTGTGGATACCCGGATTGCAAGGCTTTCTTCGGAAGTGCCTTCGGTTCTGTTCGAACCCGAAACAGACTTGTATGGTTGTATGTTCGACATTACACTTTGAGATATTAAACTGATCTCTATCAAATACATTTCTGCTTGGTGGCGGAGAATTTATTCTCTTGGCTTAACACCCTTCTCTGAGATGTACGAGCTCAGAGGTTATGTAGTTGATATTTATCAGTGATATACTCCCAATTTGGTAGTGTGGCATGCTGAGTGCTGCCGTGTGTTGATGATCATTTGTTGATCATTTGTGATCAAAGCATGGCTTTTGTATAAATCGTAGCTTTGTGGACGAGACTGCATCAGGACCTCACACCCCGGGAAATGGTCGAAACAGGAAAGATGCGGCAAGGTTATGAGGGTCACTCCCTTTAGGGTGTTTTATTTCCTTCTGGAAAAGGGTGGTATCATGGTATGGGGCCCAGATACTTACTCATGTAGATACTGTAGATCTATTACTTTGTGATTTCTTTGTGGTTTAGAGGCGCCTCGGATAAAGGTCCCAAAGGACCGAGGGATGGCATGCTCGAGTAGTAGTTACCTAGTTACAGAGGTAACCCGGCCTTGTGTTGGCAGAGATCCGGTTAGGTTCTCGAGACGTCCCGCCAGAGGCGATCCCATAGACAGTAGTAAGTTCCTTAGCCTGACCATTTGTTAGAAATCCATTCATCCAATACGCACCTTGTATGGTTTTAGTTGTAGAACCTGCCATTTACTTATGGTGGCACCCTACTGTTTAGATGGTAGCTATAGTAGGCATACGATACTGGTCGTATGTTGGCTAGGATTTATATTATACTTTCGAAATGGTTTTTCTACACTATGCACTAGTAATAATACCAAAGAAATTTTCTCGTATCAAGCATATTTGACTATCATAATGAGAAATCTTCTCCAATTCTACGTATGCATTGTGTGTGTGGCGGGAAGCATTATGGTAGTTTCATTTTCCAAAAAGCATCGCGGATTTGTTTTAAACTCTTTGTTGTTTGTTTCAAAAGATAAACCGTTTTTGTTTTGTTCATACCAGTCCCACGACTGACCTGGAGTTTATTGTTCCTTTCCTAAACTTTGGGTGCCCACTATTTTTCCACACGGGCAGTCTAGAGTTGGGTTTTTCATATAATCAAATAGTAAGTTTAAATTCGATAGCTTTCAGCCTTAGGATTTAGCAATCGCATTTGGATCGAGTTGCTTCATTTCATCCTGATTGGGAGTTCGAGCTATTTCTGGATTGGTGCCTTGAAGATGGAGATTACCGATGCTGGAGTTCTTCCTTTAAGACCATATTTGGGTTATTGTTCCGCTGCTGGTGTTATCTTTTTTTCTTTCCGCTACTATTGTCTTGCATCATATCTCTGATGTATATTGATATTCATTGTATCACTCTGTTGTATCAGATATTGTATCAAATGTTGTATATCAAATGTATTATTTCATTTCTTCCACTGTGTTGTAATTAATGTGTTATAAGCTCCGACGAACTAGATTCGACGTTTGGATCTGCGGCATTTGAATGCGAGTGTCGTATTCGGTGCCGATTTTCGAAGGTCGAGTCAGGGTCGTTATACATATTGTGTCACAAATCATAAGTGGACCTAAGTGAATATCTAACATGTCAAAATCATATGTAAAGCTAGAAAAAGTCCTAGCTATCACAACATTTGATGTAACATTTCAAGTGATGCTTATTCATTTAACATAAAATTGTCAATCGTTAGTGAATTGCTCAGCTTTCAAGGCTAGAAAATTTTGACAACACAATAAGCTACGAATTTGAATCACGAACTCTACAAGCGCTACCAATCCAAACAACAATTTCAAATCAAAGCAAAGCGAGCTTGAATTCGATGAATCATAATATATATATATATATAATGTCTTTATAGAATAGAGGAAGAGAAGAGGCTAGAGGGGGTTCGGCCTTGGAGTTTGGTTTGGGTTTGGGTGCGGCCAAGGAGGGCACGACTAGGGGGTTGGGTGTGGCTAGGGCAGGGTGGAGGGTTTGGTCGAATGGATGGAGTTGAGGGGATTGGGTTCGGCTATGGCCTTGGGTGAAGGCTTGGGGTTTCGACCTATGCTTTGGCCGAGAGGGGGAAGGTGGAGATGGTTGAAGTTTGGTGGTGGAGGGCGACGGCAACGAAAGGAGGAATGGAGTTTGTGGATTTGTCAATTTAGGAGTTTTGGAGTTTCTATAAAATTGAGGAAGAAGGAGAAGAGTATGCAAAAAGCATCTAAATGAGGAATTAATCTGTACGTACTTGTGTTTTGATCAGATATGGGAAAAAAGAAGGTTAGTGGTAGGATAGGAATGGTCAAATGGCTCTTAGGATCACTAGAGTCTCTTAGTCTCTAAGGAGCTCATTAGTCGAAACACTAGCCCAATAATACTTGGCCAAAATACACAAATATACATTGCAAATTTATGTCAATTTTCACTGTAATTTAAATTTTTAGAGCAATAGAAATTTGATTTTGACGAAACGAAAAATGAAGTTGTAACAACCCAAAATTTAAGCTATAATAATTAATTGACGAATTAATTAAATAATTAAATAATTTTGTGAAGTTGTCAGCATCGACCTACGGGAATTACACCATTAGGTCGATGGCGATTTTATGATCAACTTCCATATATATCTTGTCGAAATCCAAGTCGGTATGGAGAAATAATGAGAGAAATAAGAAATAAAAAATTAATAAACTAAAATTAATACATATATATAAGGGGCAGGCTGACCCATGCCCTTGTCAGATCAACTTATAGGTCGACCCTCAATGCTTACAGGTCGACCTGCCAAAATCCCTAAACGTGAAAACGTCCAGGTACGAGCCAAAGACAATATTTTTTATTTTCAAGTTTAATTATATGTGTTCATGCTTGCATTTGAGGGTCTCTAGTGAGCCTATGATGTGGTTGCACCAGGTTCAATCTTCAAACCCTATGACTTGAGATTTCTAAGTCACAGTATAAATAAGACCCTAGACCTGGCAATTTTCTCGTTCATATTTCTCCCAAATGGGTTCATTGCTTGAGGCTGAACCCTAAATAGAAATTTTTTCTAGGGACAAGATCTTTTTAATAAAAATATTCTACGGCCTAGTAGTGGATCCAGGAAGGCCCAAGATCAGAGCTAAGGACCATAGGTCATTGTTTTGTAATTAATTTAGATTTGTAAGCAATTTAAAATTATAAGGTTCTCAATAGTTGTAGTTATTCTACAATTTTGAGATAGTTTTTATATAAGTTAATTTACCATCGGTTTTTAAGAAGTTCTTTTCAATTTATATTATTTAGCTATTTTTATTCAGTTATTTTATTCAGTCATTTACAGTTATTCACATCTGTTTTGAGTTAGAATTTAGCCTGTGTATGTTAGTTTCTTTTTATAGAGATTTGATCCCTTTTTACGCGAATAAAGTAAGAAGAGAAGAATTCTCTACTATGGATTAAAATAGAATAATAATAAATTTACAAAAATCAAGATGTAAAATGAGAAAAACAGAAATAAAAATAGAAATGGACTGAAATAGGCAAACTTAAGATATTTGCAAGAATAATTATAACAAGTGAACTAAAAAGAGAAAATAGAAGAATAACAACTGCAGGAACAATTATAACATAGGTTATAATTAGAAAGAAAGAAATAACAGAAGAGGCTTATTTTAAAACTTAGATCTTGGATTAAGTTAATAAGCAAATATAGCAGAAATAACAAAAGAGGCTTATTTCAAAACTTAGATTAAGTTAATAGGAATATATAGAAGTAATGGCCCGTACTAAAAGCATTCACTTTCAGTTCTAGGATTGATGGTCTCACAATAGATAGGTGAAGCTGGGACATGCTTATGTTAATTAGGGTAAATAAGTGGCCAATAGATAGAGGCTCAAATTTGGAGATTTAGGCAAGGGGCACAAAACTAGACGATTGTTTGTTAGGACCAGTATCGGCAGCATTCCCTTCCTGGCCTAAGACTGATGGTCTCACAACAGTTAGGTGAGGCTGGGAAGCATTCCCT
The DNA here is from genome assembly GCA_030765085.1 of Allium cepa. Classification (NCBI taxonomy): domain Eukaryota; kingdom Viridiplantae; phylum Streptophyta; class Magnoliopsida; order Asparagales; family Amaryllidaceae; genus Allium; species Allium cepa. Next base: position 899,329,289 of record CM060935.1, on the reverse strand, counting down.
TTCAGGTCTAGAACTGATGGTCTCACAATAGTTAGGTGAGGCTGGGCACGCTTATGTTGATTAGGGTAAATAAAGGATCAAATAGAGGGAGACAGTTAGTGTGTACTGGCGATGACCGAGCGCGCGACATCGATTAGGGTAAATAATTCGCTACTGCGTCCTACGGCTAAAGAGGTGTCTTTTGTTGTGACCAACAGGGTTGGTTCACAGTGGCACAACAGAGATAGAATAGGCCGATCAAAAGGTATAATTAGGATTTTAGCCTAATCAAGATTATAGTTGAGATAGGATTAAGATTCCGGCCTAATCAAAATAGTTTAAGACAGGTGCAAACAATCAAAAAATCAAAAAAAAATAGTCAAATAGAAGAAGAAACAATATTTTATCCTAGTTTTATCTTTTCTGTATTTTCCTTTCATGCTAGAACTATTGCTTAGTCTATTATCTTTATCTTGCTTAGAAATGCTAGTAGTTACTTTCACTCACCAGACTTATTGTCTGACCCACTCCTCTATTTCCCCATTTCCTCTAGTAGGCCAGTAGAGTTAGTTGATTAAGGTTGCTTGGAGATCCATTCTCGAAGTTCTCTCATTTCAGATGTATTCTTCTTCTTTTCATCCTTTTCATTTATGGATTTGCATTTGTGAGAAGGATCATTATTATTGTTACTTTTGCACTCTGATTATGCGAGACTAAGGTGTATTTTTCATGATATATGAATTTGAGATATTTTGAGTTTTTGAGACATGTTATGTTATTATGACTTATTTTGAAATGAAGTTTGATTTTGAATGATAAGTTATTATTTAAAATATTTCCGCTGTTTTTACTTATTTATCTTGTGAATCTTAGTCTCTGTGATGCTTTAACTATACCAATAATGCACCACATCCTTTGGTGTTCCCTTTTTGGATATAGTAAGGGGTGTGGGGGTGTTTCACCTGGTATTAGAGCATAAGGTTACAGGATTCCTAAAAACTTGTTCTAGAAGTAAAGTATTTTTCGATGATAACATATCTTCAAACTAAAAGTATTTTTCAGAAAGAAACTCCTATTATAAACATAGTTTTCAAGTATAAAAGAGTTTTTGTAAAAATCCCTTCAAAGTCCAGCTCAACCTAATTTCGATTCTTTTAAGCCTAAATTTTCTTTTCTTTGCATAGTATGGCAGAAGCCCAATCTTCCAGAGGGTGTCCTAGTCGCTGCCTGGTTCTGTAGATGCCCCCAAGCTATGGCACCAGAGGTGCAAGGGAAAGCACCCAATACAGTACCAATGGGTGGAGATCCTATTAATCCACCTGTAGCCGCCTATTTTTCTAAGTAATGCAAGGACTTTGCTAATCTAGAAAGTAGAATGTTTTTTGGCACCGAGGATTTCATAGAGGCACAAACTTGGTTGAGTAATCAAGAGCTGATATTCAAGCTATTAGGATTGGAAGACCACTAGAGAGTTCAGCTTGCATCTTGGCAGCTAAAGGGAGAAGCTTTTTACAGGTGGGAGATCGTAGAGATGGAAGGTGAAGACATAGATTGGTTTAGATTTTGCGAAAGGTTAGAGAAGTTCATTAGAGAAGTTCGTTAGTCTGAAGTAAGGGAGTCTTTTGGTGAAGGAGTATATAAATCAGTTTAATGAGTTATCGAGGTTTGGGATGGAGTTTGTTAATACATCGCATAAGAAGGCCATCAAGTTTGCTAAGGGTTTGAACCAGTCCCTCGAAGGGTTGGCATTGACACATGTACCTATCGGAGCGATGTATGAGTCACTTATGGAAAAGGCTCTCATGACAGATGCTGCTAAGGAAGAAGAGGTCAAGGAGGTTCCTAAATCAGAAAACTCTAAGAAGTAGTGGTGGAAGAGCAAAAAGGATAAGGACAAGAAGAAAGGAGGAGGACCTCAAAAGGGGCAGATCAAGAAGGGCGAGAAATGTCATAATTGTGGATTGCTTTGGAATTTCACAAAGAACTATAAGAAGGACACGATGAAAGGGAGGAGTTATAACTATGGCCAGCCTGGACACCATTGTAGAGCTTGTCCTTAGAAGACAGGGCAGAGAGAAAGTGCACCTATGGCACAAGTTTCAGGCTTTGGATGCATCACCTTCTAGTACTGGACCGGATCGATGTATGAAAGTCTTGTAGAAGGTTAGATCACTATTTCGGATTTTCCTATTCGGACACTTTTTGACTCCGGAGCATCGCATTCTTTCATTTCTAGTTTCTTAGTTAACTGTTTGCACTTAGATATTTCTAGACCCAATAGTTGTTCCAAACCCCGTAGGAGGATCGACACATTTATCATGATTTGTAGGGGTTTGAAAATTTTTATACTTGGTGTAGATTTTGATTGTGATGCCTATATATTGGGATTTTCGGGATATGGGATGATTTTGGAGATGGACTGGTTATCCACTTATGGTAGGATATTGGACTGCGATAGGAGAGTCGTTAGATTAGAGACATGTAGTAGACGGACTCTCAAAGTTTCTTGTAACCCACAGGGGTCAGTCATGTTGAGTTTCCTTTATTCCCTTGATTCATCGCTAGGAGAGTTAGATTCAGATCCGGTTGTTAGAGATTTCTCAAACATTATTAAGGAGGTTAAGGAACTACCCCTTAAGAGAGATATTGACTTTAGGATCTATCTGAATGACAATGTTAAGCCAGTGGCATTGCTTGTAAAGAATATAGCTCCTAGGGAGGGGAAGGAGTTTAGTAAGCAGACTATTGAGCTATTAGAGAAAGGCTTCATCAGAAGAAGCATATCTGAATACAAAGCGTCAGTCGTCTTTACTACAAAGGCGGATAGTTCCCTTCGACTTTGGATAGACTATGGAGAGTTGAATGAGCACATGAAGAAGAACCGTTACCCACATCCTAGGATAGACGATCTTTTCAATCAAATGGTTGACTCTTCGGTATTTTCTAAGCTTGACTTAGCCACTGGATTTCATTGGCTTAGGGTCGTTGATGATAGCATCGATAATACAACATTTAGGACACCTAATTGATTCTTTGAGTGGTTGGTTATGCTGTTTGGGCTGACTAACTCTCCAACCTATTTTGTGGATTTGACGAGCCGTGTTTTTCAAGATGTCCTAAATAAGTTCGTTGTACTGGACAACATTCTAATTTTTTCTAGACCTCGGTCCAATGTTCATGGTGTGGAAAAGCTTAGAGTTTATTTACACCTTTAATTTTAAGCCCTCTACGGACATTACTCTTGGATTACTGGCAGCACTTGAGGTTAAGCCTACACTGATAGATCAGATTGGCTTAAGGCGGCAAGAGGATTCATAGCTTATAGATATTTTGGATAAGATTAGCAGGGGAGAGGTGTCTAGACATCTGCAACGCTATTCCATTGATAGTAAAGGGTGGCCAGGAGAGATGGAAGACTTTGTGCACCAAACACTGGTGATTTGATAAGTGCAGTTCTAGAAGAAGCGCACCGTTCTTGGATGACTATTCATCCGAGCGGTGATAAGGCGTATAGGGACATGATGAGAGTGTTTTATTGGAGCAGCATGAAGAAGGATGTAACAGAGTTTGTGGCAACTGCCTTGTGTGCCAAAGATTTAAAGCGGAGCAGCAAAGACCTAGCGGATTGCTTCAACCATTGGATGTACCCGAATGGAAGTGGGATAGAGTTTCGATGGACTTCATAGATAGTTTGTCCCAATCTAGGAAGGGGAATACCAATATTTGGGTGATTGTAGATCGCTTGACTAAGAGCGCCCACATGATTTCGGTCAAGAGTAAGAGGATAGCACCTTATTTGGCATCCATATACGTTCGTGAGATAGTCTGACTTCATGGAGTTCCCTCTAGCATAATGAACCATAGTGACCCTATCTTTACTAGCGAGTTTTGGAGAAGCTTGTAAGAAGCTTTAGGGACACAACTTAAATTGAGTACGGCCTATCACCCTCAAACGGATGGCCAAACAGAGAGAGTTAATAGAGTTCTAGAGGATTTGTTGAGGTTGTACATTCTTGATTTTGAAGGAACTTGAGAGGAGCACCTTCCTTTAGTGGAATTCGCATATAATAATAGTTTTTAGGCTAGCATTGGAATGGCACCTTTTGAAGCCCTTTATGGAATACCATGCAAGTTGCCTTCGTGTTGGTTGGAGTTTACAGAAAGATTGCTACTTGGTTCTGACATGGTCAGAGAGACTTCAGAAAAGATTGATTTGATTAAAAGAAGAATGAAGACGGTCCAAGATAGACAGAAATCCTATGTAGATCAGCGGAGAAGGGATATCGAGTTTGAAGTAGGAGATTTGGTTTTCATTAAGGTATCTACGCTAAGAAAGGTAGTGAGGTTTGGATCAAGTGGGAAACTTGCTACTAGATTCGTAGGGTTGTTCCCCATTGCGGGAAGGGGTAGGGAAGATGGCGTATCGGATAAAGCTACCGGAGAGGTTCGCGTGAGTTCATGATGTTTTTCATGTTTCGCACTTGAGAAAGTGCTTACAAGATTCAGCAAAGGTAGTGGAACCTTGCCTACTTGAGGAAGTTGAAGTGGAGAGAGAAGCATCGGTTCGTTGCATTCCTACCAAGATCGTTGGGCATGATATCAAGAAGTTTAGAAATAAGGAAGTCCCATTGGTTAAGGTGCAGCGGGGAGATAGTATTGAGGATGCTACGTGGGAGCCTGAGGAGAAAGTACGTACCTCTTATCCGCATCTTTTTGATAGTACGTTTTGAATTTCCTTTTTCCATTTTTAGTTCTGAATTGGTTCTTTCCTTTAGTATCCTTTGGAAGGGTAGATCATAGAATTTAACCTATGGATGGTAGGACTGAATGTAAACATATTACTAGAACATGTTATGTATGAAGGACACTCGTGGTTGTAAGTGGTTGCTAGTGGATGCTAATGGACGCATATACACGCACTAGACACTATTATCTCTTAGGGATCAGCCTAACTAGGTCACCAAAGCATATGCATATGGATTTGTGTGCACTTGCATTTTTATTTCATAATTGCTATGAATGGGTGATTATTATATGATTGTTGCATTTGGATGATGATTGAAGCACACATATAGTACTATCTATTATCATTAGGAAACTTGCATTCATTTGGATACATGACACGGACTTGATTGCATAAAAAGTGGTTGAACGAGCCCGTATATCGCCTAATCTTTTGCATTAGTTAGGGACATTGACACTACACTATCGCATATGACATAAATTGCATTAGAAATCTTAAGGATAATGGATGTAATGGATGATGGTTGAATATGTGGTTGCAAAATTTGGATGAAAATATTTATTTCATTCTTCTGTCCTTGGATATTTCGAGGACGAAATCCTTTAAGGAGGGGAGAATATAACAACCCAAAATTTATGTTATAAGAATTAATTAACGAATTAATTGAATAATCAAATAGGTTTGTGAATTTGTCAGAATTGAGCTACGTGAGTTGTGTCATTGGGTCCATGGCAATTTCCTGATCAATTTCCATATATAATTTGTTGAAATCCGAGTCAGTATGGAGAAGCTATAAGAGAAATATGAAATCATAAATTATAAACTAAAACGAATATATATGTATATGTATATGTATATGTATATGTATATGTATATGTATATGTATGGGAAATCTTCATTTCAGTATTCTTAATTATTTAATCTGTATTCACATTTAATCTATCCTAATCCATACGCAAAGAAAGGAGAGAATAGAAGAAAACTGATGCTTGCATAAAATCTAAAACGTAAAAAAGATGTAAATTTGGCACAGAAAATAGTATATAAATACTAATACTATAAATAAACTGCAAGTTTTCTTATAGTTCAACATAATTTAATTAATATGATTAATTACTGAATAATATTTTTTAAAGGGGAATCTAACGATAATATATCTTAAACTTAAAAGATACATTAAATCCACTTACCTATTGTCCTTTGTTTCGCTTGTGCTCCGCTTGGCTCCACAGTCCTTCTGGATCCCTTTCTTTAAAGGTGTATAATATTTTAATTTAGAAGATCTTCTCCGAAGAAATTATTTTCTTTTTATGGTTCAATCTTAGGCAATGAACCCATGGGAGAAAATTTAATTATGAGAAGATAGCTAGGCCTACGGTCCTATTTATATTGGAGCTTGGGGATATCAGACCGTCGGATTCTTGGATTGAACCTGGAGGCACCACGTCACAAGATCGTTCGGGGTCATAGGATCGAAGAATGTATGGCTCGGATGGCGTAAAAACTAGAAAACACGACACATACTTACCTGGATGATAAATTCATCAAAGTCGCACGCGGGTCGATTGGGCGGTCGACCGCCTTTAAGCACCGGTCGACCGTGCGGTCGACCTGTGTGCCAATTGGGTCGACCTATGGTCAGCACATACATACATATATGCTATTTTTCTTAGTTTTGTTTCCTGTTTTTGTTTCGTTCATAACTTTTTCATATTTGTTCAGATTTTGACAAGTTATATATGAAAATTGATCAAAAATTGCCTCGATGAAGTGGTATAAGTTTCGCAGCTATATTATGATAATTTCAAAATTATTTATTTTCATTACTTATCGTTATATGTAAAATTTTAATTGTATAAAAATGCGGGGTGTTACATTCTCCCACCCTTATGAAATTTCATCCCCGAAATTTGGTAATGGTAAAATTTATGTAATCCTCACATTTATTACAACCAATTTGCGTACATCCAATTTTGCAACCATCCGTGCATTTGTGCAAATATGTTTTTCAAAACAAAATGCATGCATGTACATAAATTTGTAAGCGGTACTCCTATATAAATGCTTTTTATTTAAAAAAATTATTTTTAAAACATGATGCACACAACATAAATATACTTACAATTTCTATATGAATGCAATTTTTCGAAAAATTAAAATATTTTTCACCCTATTTTTTCCCACATTCTATTAAATAAAGGTGTAGTTCAACCAATTTTTCGTCCAAATCCTAACATACAACTTTTAATATTCGAATCTCGAAAAAATCTAATTTCCTGAACTTGTTTTCTTATGTCAGAAAGAAGGTAGAAAATGGAAAAACTTCACATTTCTCCATTTTACTTTTGCATACCTCTCTCTCCGTGCTTGGAACTTATGCCGCTCTCCTATAAAATATCTATTTTCTTTCCCAAACATATTTTACACAAGAAAATATCTCTTTTTTAAAATAAAAAAATTCTATTAACGTTTCTATCGCTTTCTTTAAAATTATTATTTTCCTTTTAGTTATCTTATTCTTCCTTTACTTTTTATAATAACATCTTATGTCCTTATTCTCTATTTGTTAACATCACAAAAATAAAGAGAAATAGCACCAATACTGATCCACTATTACAATTGAGTTTTCAAATGCTTACATAAGAGTACAATTTTATATCTAAAGAGAAAACAAAACCTACTACGTCACGGTGCTAGATAGGTGGCACAAGTAGGCTAATACAACTATCATCTTGGGATAGGAGGCCTAGGACCCTGTCCGCCCTGACACAAGAACGACTTAATAAAAGATTCTAAACAGCTAAGGCGCTCCTCCTGCTGCCTAGTTCTCGTCACAATCTCTTGATGCATCCTAGCTAACTCCTGTTGTGTCCTAACCAACTCTTGTTGTCCTCCCTGAAGCTTTGCATGCTCCCTGGTGAGCCGCTCTTGCCCCTCGGCAATGCTCCTAAACTGGTCACTGTAGCTCGATGGTGGAGAGGGCTGAGAGGGTCCTGCTCTCTCCCCCTAAGATCCATATCCCCATGCACTCTGCGTCGTGGGCACTGACGGCCAAGTGGGCCATGGTGACTCTACATGCCTACGCCACCTCCAAATGGTGGCGAAGGAAAGTGCTGTTGCACGTGAAAGTATTGTGGTGGCTGGAAATATGGCTGGTACTCCTGCTCTTCCAATGGAGCCAGTATCAGATCTAAACCTATATTCATCCTTCTCGGAGTGGATGAATCAATCATGGGGTGGGTCTGCTCACTGTAGGTCTCTCTCCCAATCTCAACTCCAGCCCACCTAAAGACCTGTGAAGGTGACAATATATCATAGTAGATCGACGAAGTCCCACTGCGGTCATCTACTGGGTCATAATCATCCTAGCCCAGTTCACCTATAAGCCTACGAATATGACGTAGGTGGCTTAACTCACTATGCGGAAGTTCTGGTCAGGCTCCCCGTCTTGGGGTAAGCCTCCGAATATGACGTAGGTGGCTTAACTCACTATGGGGAAGTTCTGGTCAGGCTCCCCGTCTTGGGGTAAAGGTTATGCCGCAAAATGCGTATAACCAACCTAGCTAATGGCCGTAGCTGTCCAATGCGCCAGTCGGGGTGTTGTGGATCTGCTAAAATCTAGTGTGAGATGGCCATGTCCATCATCTCAATATGTCCTACCTCCAACTTATGTTGTCTAATATCTAAAATACTAGCCAATTGAGTCTCGAAAAATACTATCCTCACTCCCTTGACCTTCAACTGGAAGGCAAACTTCTCATCCTTGTCACTAGTACATAAGTTAGTATAGAAAAGATGTACTAACCTGGGTTACGCTCACCGCATGAACGTCTCATGGCTCAAAATCAGTCGCAGCCCTGTGTCCAAGAAGAGTTGCTCTAAAGGGGTGCCCGGAAAATCAGAAAACATCATCGCCCTTCCTTGCAAAATCTGGTAATTGGCTATATCGGAGTAAGACTGCATAATCCTCCTATCACTCTACGCCACACTATCTCCTATGGTGTAAGTTGGGGAAAAAGGTGGACTAAAGAGAGTCTTGGAGGCTTGGAAAAATTCTCAGATTTGTGAAAAAGAAGTATGGGTCCGAGTAGATCTCACGACACGCTTCAATTTGGCACTAACCATGAGCGAAACGGTGGACTTTTTAAGGTGTTTGGGTGGTTGGAAGGGGTGGTTTTTGGGTGCGGCTGCTGTCTTCAAGAAGGAGGAAATAAGAATGAGAAAGGAGAAGGGGGCATGTATTTATACGCGTTCGAATGAACTAAGGCGGTCGACCCGCCTTAGTAACTGGTCGACCATACGGCTGACCGCACGGTCGACCAGGTCGGCCTGTTATTTTTTCTTTATGTTGCCGCGTCACCCGCCTCCCTTTGACTAATCGAAGCATAATAAAATTCTACCTACTACCGGGTTGTCTGATTCGCGGTTACAACTTAGGCTAAATATCCCTGTCTACTATCCATCCTCCAAGTCGAGTCTTGACGTGTTTTACTTCAACTGAACCTAAATTAATATCAATAAGCTCGCTCCAACCACCTAAATCATCTAACCTATAAAAATTCTTTTTCAAAACAGCTTTAATTTCTTTAAAGTTAGAGAAATATTTTTACATACTTATACAGGGATTTCAAAATACGTGTCTACTTGGCTAAGATAGATGTCGAGTAAAACATTGACACTACAGCCCAAAATACTAGATTTTAATTAAAATTAATAATACCTATATTTTTCTAAGTTGTATATTTCTCTATTTTAAAATTCAAAAATGATTTAAAGTTGTTTCTCTCCAACTTCCTATATTTATAGAGCTGTAAACTTCTAAAGTTAAAACTTGAAAATCTTCCAAAACTTTTCAAATTCTTAAGAGTTTTATTGCTGGGTTAGACTAAATAGTGGCTTTATAATTTACTTTCACCTTTCTAAATATCCCTTACTGAATCCAAAAAAATCTTTACCATATGAGGTGTTTTAGCTTTTGGAGTTTCCTCGTTCCAAATTTTGACATATCGAATTGTTTTCCAAACTCTCTCCAACTATTGGTTTGATCTAAAGAATAGACTTCTCTTTGGAGTTTTAAGAGTATATGTATATATATATATATTAAAAATACAAATATTTTCACTCACTATCTACCTCTAAACCTTGATCTGATACCAAATGTGGCAGCCTGAATTACAGTGGTCCGGATTTTTCGCAAAAATGCTAAAACCAAGCTCACTGAAGCCCAAGTTGGGTATCTGGTATCCTGCAAATAGGCAAGGATAAATACATCAGAGCTTATTTAATTATCTCGTAATGGAATTGACTAAAATGTAATATTAAGTAAATACTCACCTAATTAATAACACTTTCTGAGCAAGTGTCGTAAAGTTGAGAAGTCTCTGCCATCTACCTGACCTGTAGGATGTTATGAGGAGTGGGTTAGAACAAAAGTTCTAGTGAATGAATAAATTATATACTTCTAGGCTTAATTCTACATATATCATTTTATTTTTATTTACTCTTATATAGGTTCACTAGGTTATAATACTCTCGCCTCTGTTTGTGAACCATGCCCATCTACTCCATAGTAGATTAAAACCTAATAACTAATACATACATATATGTTGTTATATGCCCAATGAGTGTATTAGTCCTAGGTACCACCCATGGTACCTTCCACATCCTCCTCAAAAAGAACTCCATTGTCTAACTTCGAGAGCGTTCTATAACCACACTGTAAAGGACCACTTCGTAAGGCCTATAATACAGATGCTCCACCGTCTTGCTCCATGAGCATTTCGTAGCTACATCCATAAAGAACAGCTTCGTAAGGCCTACAATACAAATACTCCACTTCTTACTATGAAAATGTGAATTGCATCTGCACTAGTCTGTACAAGTGCTCAGACATCCATAATGTACCACCCAGTGCGTACATTGAGGACTACATAATCATTTTGTCTAATATCTGAATCCCACCAACAAGGCCTCTCTTGTATGGAACTCGGTCGAGGATTTTCTATATCTGTAAAAGGCCGCTTCGTTAGGCCTACAATATAGATATTCTAGTTGGTCTATCCCTTTCTCATCGTGGCTATGGCCCCACGCAGCCACCCCTTAACTAATCGAAAGACTTCTAAAGAGTTAAGTGGTCGTGCCCTACTATAAACAATCAACATCCAATTGGCGGTTCCCCTCCATCCAATGTCCCGATAGTGAAAGAATCATTGGCATGTCATTTTAACTCTAGTCTTTCCCGAAGTCACTCTTAGTCTTGATGCTGGCCGATATCCGCATGCGACTATCCTTAACCTTACTTGCAAGTACTGGACATACAAATACCCTAATCTGAATGCCAAGCCCCTCTGACTTCCTATAAAGGTCCGCTTCGTTAGGCCAACAAAGCAAATGCAGTCAAGGCATACTCTATTGATGGAACACCTACAGACTTGCCTCCGGGGATGCAGCTTTGTTAGTCCTACGCAAAGGGCCATCCAAGAGTATCCTCACGTCCCGTTGAAATCTCGTACTTCCTTCTTGCCTAAAAATTCTAAGTTGGACGTTCTTCTCCATTGCTAGAATCCGCGATGAACTACTTCATTAGGCGCTTCATCCTTTGGGCTGTTCCAAATGTAATTCAACCCTAAGTCTAATCTTTTAATTTGCGGTTAGGTTGATTTATTACTCTGTTGGCTACTTATTTAACTTAATTAGCATATTCATGCCCCAGTCTCACTTCTAATTATTGTGAGATTACCATAGATCTAATAGGGAATACTGTTAGTATGAGGCACATTCATTATCTTGCTTATTTAACTTAATATATAAATCCTTAAGTTCAATAATATAAGCCTCTTTTACCATTTATGTTTTATTTGCTTAGTGACTTAATATAAGTTGTTTAAATAAGCTTCCACTATTATTCTCTACTACCATTGCTTACCAATTTATTATAAGTTTCACGATAAAAATTTTCGTTCTTATTTCATAATTGTAACCTATGTTATAATTCTAATTGTAACATTTACGTTTTCTTCTTTTGTAATCCGTTATATAATTATAAGCGTTTCTTGTCTGCTTTAATCTACCTTCTTTTATTATGATATAGAATTTTCTTTAATTCTCTAATATTACATAATTCACTTATCATAATAGTTTCCTATTTAAATAGTCTGCGCAGTTAATGTAGAATTAGGCTCATTAATTTTTACAGCTTCATATTCTTGATTCATAATATTCTTGTTTCAATTCATGCTTTACTTTATTATCTCATATTTTAGGAAGTAACTCTATTTTATTTGGTTGGTTATGAAAAATATATAATCCATTTTCATATCTTAATATTGGACAATACAATAAACAATAATCCATAACTGCAAGATGTTTCTTTTACTATTTTGGAGTAGTGTAAAATACAACGGTTTCTCTATTTTACACTAGCTCCCCTTTTTATTTCTTTTATTCTTGCAGTTACGTTTTTCGATATCTTTTAGATGTTAAGTTATGGAAATGTATCTTATTCTCTAAACCGACTAATTAATCTAATAATTACAACCAAATTAACTTTTTTCGTTTTAATGCAGTTTATTACAGTAATTCTATTCCTCAAACTTTTATTATTTTACATCTTTATTTCAGTATTCTTAATTATTTAATTTGTATTCACGTTTAATCTATCCTAATCCATACGCAAAGAAAAAGGAGAGGATAGAAGAAAGCTAATGCTTGCATAAAACCCAAAACGTGGAAAAATATGTAAATAAGTCATATAAAACAATATATAAATACTAATACTGTAAATAAACTGCAATTTTTTTATACTTCAGCATAAGTTAATTAATATGATTAATTACTAAATAAAATTTTCTAAACGAGAATCTAACGATAATATATCTTAAACTTTAAAGATATATAAATAAATCCACTCACATGTCGTCCTTTGCTTCGCTTGTGCTCTGCTTGGCTCCATAGTCCTTTTAGATCCACTTCTTCCAAGGTGTATAATATTTTAATTGAGAAGATCTTCTGCCTAGAAATTATTTTCTTTTTAGGGTTCAGCCATAGGCAATGAACTCATGGGAGAAAATCTGATTGTGAGAAGATAGCTAGGCATAGGGTCCTATTTATATTGGAGCTTGAGGATCTCAGACCCTCGAATTCTTAGATTAAACCAGGAGCCACCACGTTACAGTATCGTTCGGAGCCATAGGATCAAAGAACGTATGGCTCAGATGGCGTAAAAACTAGAAAACACATAACGTATATACCTGGACGAAAAATTCATCCAGGTCGCACGTGGGTCGACCGGTCGGTCGACCGCCTCTAAGCAACGATCGACCTGCGGTCGACCTGTTGCCAATTGGGTTGACTTATGTTGGCCCATATGTACATATATATTATTATTATTATTTCATTTTTTTCGTTCATAACTTCTTCATATTTGTTCAGATTTTGACAAGTTATATATGGAAACTGATTAGAACATCATCTCGGGTGGAATTGTACAAGTTTTGAAGCCATATTCCAATAATTTCAAAATTATTTATTTTCATTACTTATCTTTATATGTTAAATTTTAACTATATAAAAATGCGGGGTGTTACATGCCTTGTGAGTCTTATTCTTTGTGATGCTTTAGCTATACCTAACGCAACACACCTTTGGTGTTCCCTTTTTGGGTATATTAAGGGATGTGGGGTGTTTCAGGAGTGGAGATTAGAATTTAGTCTAGTATCATATAAAAAGAATAAAATTTAAAAATTCAAATTCAAATTTTCCTACCAAAGTCAAACTTTGACTAAGTTTGACCAAAATTTGAAATTTCAAAAAAAATTCTATTTCATCTAACTTGGAAAAATATATTACTCAATATTCAATAATTGTTATTTAAATTCAAATTTACTTAAATTTTAAAATATTTAATTCAAAATTTTCAAATAAAATTTCCTTTAAAGTTTGACTGAATTTACAGGACGTTACACTCTCCTCCACACAAAACTTTTCATCCCCGAAAAGAACGAGATAGGAAAAAAGAAATAGCAGAAAGATAAGATAAATTCAAAAAAAAGTACCTGATACAAACAATTCAAGATTCAAAGTGCGCATGGACTCCTCAGTCTCCCATGTGCAATCTCGATCATCTGTACTCCACTGTACTTTGACAAGATTAATCGATTTCCTTCTAAGCTTCTCCATACCTCTATCAACAATACGAAGTGGCTTCCTCTTGATATTGAGATTTGGCTCGACGTTCAAATTCTCTAACAATGCATGTTGAAGGGTCAAATATGGATCATGAAGATATTTGGGAAGGTGAGATATGTGAAACACATTATGCATACTCGATTAGTTCTCCAGCAAATCCACTCTATAAGCTAAAGGATCAACCCTTTCCAAGATGCGGAAAGGACCAATGAATCTAGAAGCAAGCTTCCCTCTCCAACAAAAGCAAACCACATTCTTCAGTGGTGAGATCTTAGAAAGACCTGATCATCCACTGAAAATTCCAAATCCCTTCTCCATCTATCAGCATACTTCTTCTGCCTACCCTGAGCAATCCTCATCTTCCTCCTAATCTCTATAACTTTCTCAGACGCTTGTGGAATCATATCAAGCTCAAGAACTAAATGATCACTGGATTCAATCCAACAAGATAGAGCTTTGAAAGATCGTCCGTAAAGAATGGAGAACGGAGACATCTCAATACTTGCTTGAATTCAAAAGAATGGGATTTAATTGATTTAAGCTTAAAATGGTTTAAATTTCAAATTAATGTTATACCTGATAGCTGTTATTATAAGTGAATTCAATGAGATAGAGATGATCTTCCCATGATCCTCCATAATCAAGAACACAGGCATGAAGAAGATCTTCCAGAATCTGATTCACGCTTTCCATCTGACCATCAGTCTGAGGATGGTAAGTAGTGCTAAGGTTCAAACGGGTACCCAAAACTTCCTGAAAACTTTCCAAAACTTGTTAGTAAAGATAGGATCATGATCGCAAACAATGCTAGATGGAATACTATGGAGTCGGAAAATCTCTCGCATATAAACCTCAGCTAAGCCCGAAGCGGTTCGATTTGACTTGACCAGAATAAAATGTGCTGATTTGGTCAATCGATTGACAACTATCCAAATACTCTCGCTTCCCTTTCTACTCCTCGGTAAACCATCAATAAAATCCATAGAAACCTGACCCTACTTCCAAATAGGAATCCCAAAGCGTTGTAGCAAACCAATGGTCTTCTGGTGATCAGCCTTAACCGGTTGACAAGTGGCACACATGCTAACATAAATGGAGATATCCCGCTTCATACCATTCCAATGATACAGCATTTTCATATTCTGAAACATCTTCATGAAATTTGGATGGATAGAGAGTCTGGATTGATGATTTTCCTTAAGTACCTCTTACCTTAAACAGTCGACATTAAGAACATAAATTCGGTTATTAATCCTCAAAACTCCATTTTGATCAATTTGTGCTCCTAACTCACTCTGGTTGTCACCTTCCCTACTACGAATATTCTCCTTCATGAGCTTAAGTATCTCATCTTCATATTACTTAGCTGCGATACGATCCACAGCAGACGAAGAAGGTACAATCTGACATAACATGGTTCTCTTTCGACTTAAGGCACCAGCCACAACATCGGATTGTCCGGGAGTGTAGTTGATGTCAAGGTCATAAGATGCTAAGAAACCAATCCATCAAAACTGCCTGCATAATCCTAAGGCATTCGGCATCCGATTACAAGAGAATTACCCTAGTCGTCTACTAAAGAGACGATTCAGGCTTTGAAATAAATAACCACATCACATCGCTTTAACCAATCACCCCTAAGTAAGATATCAAATGCATCAAAACGGAGGACAATGAAATCTCCAGTGAATCTATGAAAATTGTAAAGGAATCTCATCCCTTTATAAATCATTCTAAGGTTGGTGGGACCGTCGATGGGATTAGTTATACATAAGGATGAAGTTGCCAATTGAGGTTGCAAGACGTGCTCAAGCTTATTACAGAGATCGACAGAAATAAAGCTATGGGATGCCCCGGTATCAAAAAGAACATGAACAGGAAAATCATGCAAAGTAAAGGTGCCCAAAAGAGTACCTTGGGTATCACTGGTAGAAGGAGGCATGGAAGAGGTCATAGCAAAGACTCTAGATGTCTTGTCTCTCTGGTGAGTGGGACAATCCTTCTTGAAGTGGCTAGGCTGCAAGCAAATATGGCAAAGGTCGTTCTTGGTCATCTGGGTTGGAGGAATGGTGGCTCCGGTAGAGGATAGACAGCTGTTGGCATAATGATCCTTCTGGTCACACTTGAAAAAAGTGATGGAAGATAAGTCAAGAAATCGTTTCTGAGAAGGCTAACCAATACCCTGAAAATTCTGCCAATTCTTCTTTTGTTGATGAAAGTTTGCTAGAATTTGCCTGAGATGCTGACACGGCCTGCTTTCCTTTGGAATTAGGGTTCTTGAATCTGGTGGCCATATCCATAAGAGTAGTGAAGGTGCCTTGAACTTGACTAATCAAACAATCATAATACTTTGGGCGAGCACGATCGATAAACTTTCATTCTTCTTAAGTGGGGTGTCAATCGAACTAGGCCCAAACTTAGATAACTCAATGAGCTTCCTTTCATACTCTGCAAAAGTTATATCCCCTTGTTTAAGATCCATAAAAGTCCTATATAAATGGGACTTCCCGACTTTGGAAATCCACTTAGCTACAAAAGAATCTTTGAAAATACAGATCCAAGAAAAGATAAAGTCCAAAGAGAAATATCCCAAAGGGATAGCCTAGAAAAAGGACAACTAAAGATCTCACCTAAACTGTTGCCAAGAGATATTCGCCTCAATAGTCTAAGCGGTAACTAATTCCCACCAGTCCTAGGCAGACTTCTGCAACTGCCTAGTAGCTAACTGACACATTTGAGCGTCGGTGATCTCAAGTCTGGTGAAAATCATCTTTAAACTCTTCAGCCACCGTTGAGCCACGATAATACTCTCTATTCCAGTGAACTTGGTACCTCTAAGCTAAGAGTACCCCTTACAAAGCTGAATGAATCTAATTGGCTGAGCTGGTGGAACAAGTGATGGTGTAGAGGCATTTCCACAACCCCTACCTTGAACATTCCTAAGGTTACTCATCTGAAAAAGACAAGGATGGATTTTAGAACAAAGGTAAACTAAAAGGAATCTTAATCAAAGAGAATTCTAACTAAGAATTTCAAGCTCGAAGGAAGGTGATTCTATAATTAACTTCTATTCAATCTAGGGCATTGCTACCCTATCTCTAATGAGTTTTTATTTCATAAGCTAGTTTGCCTAAACTCGCTCTGATGCCAAATGTAACGGTTAACCGATAGTGGGGAAACTCCCACCGTAGCATACATTGGTACCTGTGTTCTGCTTTTATAACCAGCCTCTCGACTGTACCAACCCCCTGGGACACGTAGTAGTAAGAGTCATACATTCGCTGCCAAGCCCAGAAGCAAGAACACCCTACCATGCGGCACCCTTCGAGAGATAAAGCAAACATACATGTTAGTGAATTTCTCAAAACAATAGATTATTATTTATATTAGCATACACAGTAAATAAATGAATTACAGACACAGAGTAATACAACAATATGCAGTAGAAATAGATAAATAGTAGTTCACGAAGCTAATATATAAAAATCAAAGTCTAAAGCAAATACAACATAAGTCCAAATACAAAGAGGTCTCTAATACATAAGCAAATGACAAGTTTGAACATAAATAACTAGAAATAACTGAAAGATGACTAGATAAAAGATAGATCTCCAAGCAAAGCTCCATGCTCCAAAGGTGAGTCTCAAATGATGTGATACTTAGGCTAACCCGAGCATAAAGCAAAAACACAAAACACTCGAGTCAGGATTAACAATTCTTATGTAAGTAAATCAAATCAAGTGAAATGACTTAGTGAAATGCAAACTTAAAGGATGTTTGGGACTCCATCCTCTAAGGATCCATGGAACTATCTACATACATAATAGAGTACGCTATATAGATAATGTCTATCATAAAGTAAAGTATTAAAGTAGCATTAACGCGTTACCCATATCCCACATAACACATTTAATATAAATACCATGGTCTATACAGATACTGCAAGCTCCACTAAACCAGTGGGATACTCAGGGAGAACTCCATAGGTATGATATAAACCAAAGTCATAATGGGCTCAATCAGGATAAATGTGACAAGGCATGTGAGGTAATGCCCAGTGTAGGATATTACTGTTTTACACGCCCAAACTGGTGGTAACGCATAGTAGCAACTACCGCCCACCTCGAGACACACTCTCATAATCAAGGGTGTGCACACCCAAAACAAATAACAAAGTAATAGATATGGTTTCAAAGAAGCATGCTCGTTAGGGGGAACAACCCCACTTGCCTGGTATAGCTCCTGTTTTAGTCATTTTAAAGTATGACCCAAAAGTCAAGGCTATCCATCCTTGTTCTTTTACTTTATTCCAGTGGCATTAGACAAACCATCCTACTTCATTCTAAATTCTCCACCGTATGCATAATTGTTAAAGTGGTTTTCGGTATTGGCAAAGAGTATGACAATATTCGATCCTAGACTCTTTAACAACCAAACGCCCTTTTCACGCCGTGGTCATTTTATAAAAATCGCTTTAATAAAAATCTCAAATTACAAATTAAAATCAATAATTAAAAATCTAACTTCAGTTATATTTAATTTTGAAAATATTTACTTAACCACTTTTAAATCAAATCAAGTTATAAAATCATATCTTTAAAATCTCAAAATCAATAAGTTTCAAATCAATTCTTATTTGAATTCAATTCTTAACACAATTTAAATAACAAATTTATTCTAATTTACCTTTCCAAATATCATTTATTAAAGTTATTAAAAAAAATTATTTTATTAAATTAATTTAAGTTTAATTTAAATATTCTAAAACATAATATATATATATATATGTTAGAACCCTGAGTTTACGGTTTCGACAATGACAACTATACAATGGAAATCATATATATATATCATACACAGATACAAAGCAAGATAAACCACTACCTTAACAAGATGATGACTAAAGCATTAAAGGAATACATCTACAAAGTTGCACAAAGATCGTAGGAACAAACACTCAAGAATGAACCCAGAAAAACCTCACTTGATAGGTTTAAACGTCTGAATGCAGACCTTCAGACGTCTGAATATAGATGCTAGACTAAAATTAATAATAGGTTCCAGACGTATGAAAACAACATTCAGACGTCTGAAATTGGGCTTGGGGTAAAAAATTCAAATAACAACTATCATCGTCGAAAAGACGCCACTCCATCTCTCCTCCAAAACTCTTCACTAGTGAACAGTTCAACTCTAGACTGAAAAGGAAGAGATGCAACTACTAGAAGCAACACTCTTCAACTATATAAACAAGAATCAAGAAGGATCAAAATACAATTCGATTTTCTATCTTGATCATCTCTTGTTTTAATCATCTACTTGCTATCCAATCTATGAATCTGAGATCATACACTTCTATATTCTCTCGAACAATATTGTATTCAATCATTCAAGGGATATAGGAAGTTCAATTGTACTATATAGTCAAAATCCGTGTAATAGAGAACACATAGTTGACAAAGAAACTCTGCTATTGTAAACCTATTCCTCCGGGTGAAGAGAGAATTATTTGGCGTAAGAAAATTCCGAAGAGGAGCTTCAGGACTAAACGTACGATGGGAGGTCCAAACCAGTATAAAAACCCTAGTGTGATTATTCTTATTTACATTCTTTACTAATCATTACACAATAGTTTAATTTATTTGTATACTTTGCATTTGTAATCAATCCAACATAAGTTAGTCTTTCAATTGGTATCAGAGCAAGGTTTGATTAAAAGTACTGTAACAAGTCTTTGAATCACTAATATGGAAAGTATCTTTCCAGAAGGTCAGTCTACCGCATATCCCACTATTTAATGGCTCAAACTATGCATACTGGTCAACACGTATGCGTATTTTTATGGAAGCCAATGGTCTAGAAATATGGTCTGCTACACAAAATAAATATGAAGCACCTGACACTGCTATGAACACTTGAACCAATGCAAAAAAGACCTTAGCATCAAACATTGCTAAAGCTATGAACGTTTTATTTTTCTCTCTAGATAAAAATGAATTTTCACATGTCATGTTATGCACAACTGCATTTGACATTTGGCGTACCTTACAAATTACACACGAAGGTACAACAAAGGTCAAACAAACTAAGATTTCATTTTTCCAAAACCAATTCTCTTCATTCAAAATGAAGAAAAATGAAACTATTGTTGACATGTATTCTAGATTTCAAACTATCCAACATGATCTTGTGGCATTGGGAGTTAAGTTTGCTGATTTTGATTTAGTTTCTCGAATACTCAACTCTTTAACATCAGATTGGGAAAGGAAGGTATTAGCTATTGAAGAAGCTAATGATCTCTCTACTCTCAAAGTTGAAGAGTTGATAGGAAATTTAATGTCCTATGAAGCTAACTTACAGGCTAGAAAAGAACAAAATGTTGAAAAGAAGAACATAGCATTTTAGGCAAAGAATGATGACTCGGATTTGGATGAAGAAGAGATAGTCTTCATTGCCAAGAATTATAACTAATTCAAGAAATTCAGAAAGACGACCAAATTCCAAGAAGAAGGGAAGTCTAATACAACAAATATATCTCAAGTTAAGTGCTATGAATGTGATTAATACGGACATGTGTGGAAGGATTTCCCTAAACGCAACAATGAGAAAAAGAACAAATTTGAGAAATTTAAGAAGAAAAGAGCTTTTAAAGTCACTTGGGATGATTTCGATTCATCATCATCTTCCAAGAGTGATAGTGATAGCAATGGAGAACAAGCTAATGTATGCTTTATGGCTAACACTGATGAGGTATGTCCTGAACTTAGCTATAATGAATTATTAGAGTTAAGTATTGAACTTAATGACAAGTTTAGACAAATCAAAAAATTGAATAAAGAACACATAGCCAATAATAAATCGATTAGAACTAGAAATTGAATTATTAAAGGATGAAAAAATTATTTTAGAAGAAGAATTAGAGATTTCACAAGAAAAATGTAAAAAGTCTATCGAATATGATACATAACTTAGTCAAATGGATAGGTTAAAACTTGAGAATAAAAATTTGATTAAGGAAAATATTGAACTAAAAAGTAATATAAAAATTTCAAAAAATGAAATTAGCGAATTAAAGGATAAACTATAAAAAATTACTAACAATGTTTCAAAGTTTAACAAAGGAAAACAAGATCTTGATAATTTGATTAAAATTTTGAAACCATCTGGTAATCGAAATGGATTAGGATTTGAAAAAAATTCACAAAAGAAAAAAGGAAATACCATAAAGCAAAGTATCTTATATCAAAGTTTCAAAAAGACACCAAAGTTAAGTAAAGATGTAAAATCTAAAAATATAAAAATTTGGATACCAAAGTCTAATAATAAGTTAATTAGAAAAAAACATATTGATAGTTTTCTATCAAGTGTAGTATTTAACAATGATTATGTTTTTTAAGGACCCAAACCCACTTGGGTATGGCTACCCTCCCCTCCTAACATAGGACACTAATAAAAGAAGTGGGTACCAATCGAATAATTTTTATTTTATAGGTACCCAAAAATAAAAGTGGTGGCTGTTCAAAACATCCGGGAATGCCAAGATGCTCTCAAATATAAAATATATCGATGGAGGCACTGTAACCTTTGGAGACAACTCAAAAGGATATGTCATCGGAATTGGAGAAGTCATAAACATCGGTATTTCTAACTCTCCTATTATCTCTAATGTTTTATTAATAGAAAATTTAAAACATAATTTACTAAGCATTAGTCAACTATGTGATAAAGGTTTTCAAATAAATTTCGAGAAAAATCGATGCAATATATTTGATAATAATAAAAATTTATTATTTGAAGGATTTTGAAATAAAAATATTTATATTTTGAATATGAATATAAAACAAAATTCGGATTTATGCTTGACCGCTAAGCTTGATGATCCATGGCTATGTCATAAACGATTTTGTCACATGAATTTCAGATATATAAATAAATTATCAAAATATGAACTAGTAAGAGGTTTACCAAAAATTTATTATAAAATAGACAATTTGTGTGATGCATGTCAAATTGGAAAATTAAAAAGGAGTTCTTTTAAATCTAAAAATAATATTTCAACAAAACAACCATTAGAATTGTTGCATTTAGATTTATTTGGTTCTACTCATGTACGATCAATAAATCAAAACAAGTATGTTTTTGTAATTGTTGATGATTTTTCAAGATATACATAAAATTGTTTTTAAAACATAAAAGTGACACTTTTGGTATGTTTAAAATTTTTGCAAAAAGAATTAAAAATCAAATAGCCGATATCTTTACAAAACCAGCAAACGAACTAACTTTTGTAAAATTACGACAAGACTTAGGCATTTGTTCACTTAATGAACTTTGAAACTAAGAAAAATTTCTTATATCCACAAGTTTTTAGTTGATTAAACACCTTTTAAAATTTTAAAAATAATTTTGGACCATAAAAATACTACCTATTTTTATATTTGGATTGTTATAAATCCAACTTTCAAAAGTTTCTCTTTAAAAATATATCAAATATAAAAATCAAAATGTCATCCCAAGAAATAACTTCATATAATTCTGGATTGTCATCCTCAAACGTATCCACTCCTTCTCTTCGTACTCCTTCACCTCCTCATTCTCCACCCTCTAATGACTTACCAAAAAGTCGATAGGGATTATCACCTCTACTGAAGAAAGCCAAACGAGAAAAACCACCCGCAATCCACGAAAAACTTAATGAAATATCACTTTACCAATTCGAAATGATGGATGCTCGAAAGGAAATATACTATAGACAGGAAGGAAATATCAAACATTTGAACTTCCTGGAAAAGGCTCTATATGCTATATATGGTCATTCTCCAATAAAGAAGTGTTTACATAAAAAATCTCCACACTTTGTTGAAACGCCTAGGGACGTACCGTCGACTTCATCACCCAAAGCTCCTTCCTGGTTCCCAATCAACTATCGTCAACCCATCTATGGACCGAATTCATGGGATCGTCAGGAATGGAACCAGGAAAAATAAACTATTATGTTAAGACAATTATATACATATATATTTGTTTGCATTGTATTCCATTCAATAAATAAAGGTTTTTTCTTCACAAAAATATCAACAAAAAAAACTAATCTAGAGTTTTTCTAACGTCTGGAAAAAATTCCAAACGTCTTAAATAGGAATCTAAAACTACTGATACATGTTCCTAGACGTCTGAACTCTTTTCCAGACGTATGAAGGTACTCTCAGTCTAGTATTTGAACTTACCAGACGTCTGAGTACTATTAACGTCTGATTCTACTCTCTGTTTCTACATTAAGCATCATCAGACGTCTGATCCACTATTTCAGATGTCTGGAACTGGAAACGACAGTTTTTTAAAAACCCTATCTCTGAACGATCAATTCTCTTTTCCTATTTCAACTCATTTCCAAATCGAAATTTATCCTTATCAAAATATAATAATCAAATTTCTCACCTAATTAATGCCACCACAAACAAAAAAATGGGAATTAAGAAAAGGAAGCATGAAGAAGAATTGAAGATTAGGAAAATGCATCTAAGACCCTTCTATAGCTTAATCAAATTTCCTTCTTATGATATGGATGACATATGTGAGCTAGGTGAATTACAAACTCTTATTTCTTTTAATGCTAACGATGTTTCTATCGATCAATTAGCTATATATCTATTTTACGCTAATCTGGATAGTTCATCCATATAGACTACTGAGAATGATGAACGGTGGTTATGGATGAGTTTCTATGGGACAAATCAATTTAACCCCCACTATAATTGGACAAATATTAGAATGCTCTTATACGGGTCACAGATTATCTAAAATGGAGGATATGCGATTCAAACCTCGTGATATTATAACTCATCGGTTATGGGAAAATCGAATGCCTCAGTTTTCATCCAAATTCCTTAGGCCACTTGCTAGGCTCCTTACCCAAATGGTTATAAATACAGTTATCCCTCGATTAGGTAGCCATGAAAAAATAACTGATCTTGAACATAAAGCACTATACGCACTATTTAATCGCATTAAGATCAGTTGGGCTCAGTTCATCTTCGACGAACTAAAAGGTTTTTGGAATAGATCTCGCCAGACTATCATTTACCCGGCTTATATTATGTGAATCCTCAAAGCACTAAACATCTCATCATACAATTCTGCTTTTGAGGAACTACCTATCAAAAAAAGTGGAATAAAATTTTTCAACCTTATGCATTTTTCAGAGGAACCACCATCTTATATGACTTTTCTAAAATGGAGAAATGCATAAGATCAACCTCCTCCTCCTACACAACAACAAGAACAACAACAAGAAGAAGAAGATAATATAGAACACCCAAGGCAACCACCTCCACCTCCTCCTTCCTCGTTTGAATATCACTCTGATATGGAGATTTTGGAAGAACGAACTCAGCCTAACGCTAATGAAAGTATTGCTCACCTAAATTTACAAAACCCAGTGCTCCTATCTAGAAATCAAATTCTCCATGGTAAACAAATAGCAAGACTTGATCACACATCGTCCACAAGGCTTTCCAAAGTTGAAGATTCTCTTGCTTCAGTGGTTTCCAAACTTGATCAAGCACTTCAACAAGCCCGTCAACCTTCTTCTGACTTGTAACGACCCGCCGCCCTAACCGCCTCTAGTCGGTAATTAAACCAACTAGAAACGTTCAAAATGACGGATTGTTATTTAGTTTATAACATTTAAACAGAATCAGCTACAGAATCACAGAACAATAATATATTTTATAAACAAACTTTTCTTTTATATACAAATATCAGAGTTATACAATAAATTACATTTGAATTTATACAGCGGAAACAATTTATATTTTAAAGTATAAGAAACATTTTGCTGAAAACTGAAGTAAAGCTTTAATCCCCCCTCTCTCTAACTTCGCGGCCTGAAAATCTTCAAGCTGTAGAAATACTCGGTCTGACCCGAGCGTTAATTGCAAAACACAAAAACACTCGAGTCAGGATTAATCTTAATTCAAGTAATTAAATTTGAAATGAACTGAAATAAATGTTTACAGATTTGATGAATCAAATAAATCAATTTAAAATCTATTATAGATTTTTACATTAACAATTTCAATTTTTTTAAGTTCTGACAAACGTGTGTGGCTGCAGTACACACGTATGTTTACACACATGTGCACTGCCTCGCCAACACGTGTGCACAAATCAGACAAATCACTGCAAATGATAATCACTGCAACAATCTTTGGGGGCAGAAGAAAATAGCCCAAGTAGTACACTGAACAACACAAACATATACAAAACAAAATGAAGTTGCACAAGTACAAAATACACAATGAAGTCAACACAGCAGCACAGTGCAATGAATAAGGAACAGGCAGTAATCATACTACGCAAAACTTGCTCAAAGGAAATTCAGGTTAAACCAACATGCAACCAAGTGATGGCAATTATCAATGACAGGCCACAACATGTCAATGCAAGCACAGAGACAATTTTATGAAGACAACAAGCAATACATGCTTCAGGTATTAATTTTGAGATTAGAGCTTCAACAAGCAACAGGACAGGCAAGACAAATCCCAGTTTGTGTTCAAAATCAAGTTATTGAAATTATTATAGGATTTTGAAACTGTTTTATAAACACATTAACAATTCTTAACTTCACAGGCACATGCATAGACAGTGCACAAATGACCAGGTGCAACAAGCAAAACCCAAAATGACACAGCAGTGCACTAATGACCAGGTGCAACAGCATGGGGTACAGCTACAAGTGCAACATCATGGATACAACATGGATATAAAACTGAAACATATCAGATAATGCAAACAACAATGGAGATGAAGACTTGAACACCCAGGAGAACAGCGACCAGACCAAAGTGCAACAGCATGGATGCAACATGGATGGACAGTCATATGTATAGCAGACACATAATGAAATAACCATGTTCCAAACTTAATACAGTGGACTAAATGAAGAACAAGTATGCATAAACTTTTGAACAAGACTGCAACTCAACTAAACAGACATGAATGCAACAAACAAAACATGCAGATGTAAGCATGCAAGTTCAATGTCACTGGAAATCCAATGTTTCAAAATTTATTTTATTTTAAACACAAATCACTTCATTATGCCCAAGTTTCTTTTTAATGATCAATGATTATCAGTGATTAACTTAGAGGATAAAAGATGAATACAACATCAAAACTGAAATATTTAATGCATGCACAAATGCTCACAGGCCAGAGATAACACTCAAGATCAATTCAAGTTTGATTTATTTCTGAAACATGGTACAGGTTCAAGACAATGTTTCTGAAACAAATAAATATGGATGGTTTGCTCGCATTGTAGGAACAGAGACAGAGAACGATTTAAGCTTGCCCAGGAACTATTTTTATTCATTTATTTTCACTTTTCTAAACCAATTATCTAACTCAAGTGCAAAATAATAAATGGTCTAATGGTTACCGGGCATGGGACAACCATGCAAGTTTAAATTCATAATGCAATTGTTTGCAAACAGTTTTCAAACAAGATAGAAGATTTATTCAATATCATAGAAAAATTCAACACATGCAGATATTTCAAATTAATGGAGATGGAAGTTTGCTCACTTAGCAGTTTAAAACAGAGAAGCTACTTGATGCTCATTAACATTTTAATAAATTGTTTTACACCATCACAACCTACTTCCATTTGAGCATCCCATGCTAAAGATAATCAGGTAAATGGATTTACTTTTTTTTCCTTTTTAACATATTTGGTCTATTTGCAATTTACAGCAATATTCATATGTGCACATTTTCAAACAGAGAAACATTTTGATATTTCATTCACATGCAAAACAAATTTTAAACAAGTATACTTAGTTTAATCACATGCAAACTTATTTATCATCGAGCTTCAAGTCATGCAACCAGATTTTAGTGAAACAAGTTAAAGTTTACTCACAGTATTATATTATTATTATTATTATTATTTTTGAAACTGTATATCATAACAGAGGTGGTCTATGTATATACTCAGGCATGAATCAACTACAAAGAACAGGCATATGGGGACATGAAGACTGGAACAACTACAGATGCAAGACCAATGCAAAAGTGACACAGCAATTTTTTTCGAAGACTGGAACAACTACAAATGCAAGACCAAATGATAGCAAATGACACCCAACAACCAACATGCAGTGACTTATCCGTTCATATCAGTTTAAAAAAAACAAGGTTTTAAAACAAAGTGAAACTTGTTGACTTTATACATTCATTCAAATTATAAACTGGGTTTTGATCTTAAGGCCAGAAATGAATCAGATGGAAGGAATTAAAACAGACATGTAGATACATAAGCAACTAGGCAATCATGTTTACATACCAAAGCAGCACTTACTATTTTGATTTCAATCACATGCATGAAACATACCATCAAAATATATCAGCTTTTAGATCAAATAGAGTAGTTTGATCACAGTGACAAAGATATATTTAACTTAAAAAAACTTATAAACATTTTTAGATGAAAAGTTATATGATTACAAACAACTTTACTTCATATATCAAAATCTAATACAGTTTGGATTAAAAGATTTTCTTTTAAATTTCCCTTTCGAAATTTCTTTAAGAAAATAATTTTCTGAAAGAGATCAGAGATGATCAATAACTACTTCCTATCCTCAATCATTTTCTAACAACAACATACACATAAAACAGAACAATATTCATCAACAAAGCCAAATCCAACACATGCATCTGTTCTTATCAATTTAAAACAAGTTTCAATAGTGTATGTTCTTACCAGTTTAAAATTAAAATCAATAGCATCTGCTCTTAATAGTTTAAATCGAATTTACCAGAGCAATTCATAGAAAATATCACCCAACAAACAGACATGCAGTGTGTTATCTGTCCTTATTAGTTTAAATTCGAAATATCAGAGCAAGTGATAACGAATAGCAACCAACAACCAACATGCAGTGTGTTATTTGTTCTTATTAGTTTAAAATTCAAATTTAACCGAGCAACTGAAAGCCAATAATCACCAAATCATAGCATGCAACCGAGCATTCAATCCAAACAGATCTAAGAACTTGAATAGAAGATAAATCGTGAGCAGGGAACTCACCATCAATAGCTAGGTAGAAGACTATGCAGATAAAACACGCTCGAACGAAGATGGAAACCTTGAATTTGATCGCAAGCCCAAATTGAAGCCGGCGACTTTGATTGGAAAGCCCTAGATTTGAATCGCAAGAAGCAAAGCCCCAAATTGAGGAGACGAAGAGCTGAAGCCCTAGTTTGGCTTCAAAGAGGAACGAATGAGGAAGACACGGCTGCCACCATTTTTTCTTCCGTGATTTTTGTTTTAGGGTTAAAAAAGTGGAACGGGTAAAGGTAAAGGGAACGGGTTAAAAGTAAAGGGTGTGGATTTTTACTAAGTGTATTCATTTATTTTTATTTTATATTGATTTTTTTACTTCTTTATTTTTATTTATTTAAGCTAAAGAAAAGAATGCCATCAATTTATTAATTTACAAAAATAAAAATTCTAAATCCAAATTATCTTCTTAGGTTATTAGTTTGAATTTCAATTACAAATTCCATATTCAATCTCAACTCCAAAGTCAAATTTAAATTTTCTATTCAACTTTTTTATAGATTAAATTCTCAAATTTGATCGCCAAATCATAGAAATGTTTTATATAGCATTGGGAATTCAATTTAAATTATCATTCAGATATTTAAAATTAATTAAATATTTTCAATTTTAAATTGTTCAAAATTTAGGATCGTTACAATCTCCCCTCCTTAAAAGAATTTCGTCCCGAAATTACAAGTAAGGAGAAATGATTGTTGAAATTTCACTAATATTTATATTTTACACACTTTTATCAAGTTTGAAACTTATTAAAATAAATTCCATTTGATTTATCTCATTAGCTTCGTTAATTATCTCCGTTGTTTATTGATTTCTACAACCAAGACATAAAAGTCTTTTACTAAAATTTTCAACTTACAAAATCCAAATTTTAAATTTGAAATTCTTCATTTAAGAAATTTACATAATATAACTTTTCCAAAGCTGTGGACTTTCAAAACATTTCAAAAATCCTCTTCCTTAATTTATTAAGTTAGAATTATGCAAATTTTAAATCCAGATTATTGATTTGCTATTTAAAGTTTGAAAATACTTGCTAACTCGAAATTTGACAAGTCTATTGTCGTTCTTAAAGACATTAGGCATACGCTGGCCAGGCGCAAGTCTAACAATCTCCAAGTACTAAATATACTTGCTTCAATTCCCAGTGAAAATACTTTTTTTAAAAAAATTCTTTTAAAAATGGATATGGAAAGCACATTCCCCCATGGATCACAGTTTACTCGGCGGTTCCGCTACTATCCCAGTAGAGTCGCTTGTAACTGTGGATATCTCATCCCTTGAATTTCGCCATTGTTGTTGCCAAAGATCGCGGTTCACACGGCGGTTACGCTACTATCCCAGTAGAATCGCTCGTGACCGTAGGCATCTCGCCCCTCGAATTACGCTTTGGTTTATAGATTGCAGTTTACACAGCGGTTACGCCACTATCCCAGTGGAATCGCTTGTAACTGTAGGCATCACGCCCCTCAAATTACGCTACCACCCGAGTGTAACTAGATCGCGGTATACTCGGCGGTTACGCCACTATCCCAGTGGAATCGCTTGTAACCATAGGCCTCTCGCCCCTCGAATTACGCTAGTACACTATCCCATCATGATAAACATGAGGGATACCAGTCCAAAAGGACAATCCAACTAATGGAAATACAAATAATCACTCCAACTAATGGAAATACAACGTAGCTACGATTTTCAAATGGACACTCATCTCGAGTTCCAATAACCTTCACAAATTTTAAATGGAAGGTACTTTTCCATATCCTCAATTTGGAAAACATAATATCATATATACATATATAATATTTCATTTCACACTTAGTACATATCATACTCATGCACTTACATAAATTTTCCATAACAATTACTTTTCCAAACTAATGGTTTTCGAATTAATCGTATTCACACATATACGTTATGAAAACCACAATATTTCATACCCATAACAAATAGAGGATTCACAAATTTTCCATTTCATTATCCATTTAAAATTTTCCTCTAAGTCGATTTGGAATTTTAAGGTTATATCAAACCAAATTCACATTCATAATCCAATTTATTATCGACTTCACACTCGATTTGGATTTCACGTTACATCGTCAATCCTCAGCACATAATTGATGTCTACCGATATATAACCTCTGAGCTCGTATGTCTCAGAGAAGGGTGTTAAGCTAAGAGAATAAATTCCCCGCCACCAACAGATATATATTTAATAGAAATCAACTGATATGTCGTCAATTCACGACGTTAGACATACAATCCAAATCATCCATTTAAAATTCAAAGTTCAACTTACTTTGTTTTGGGTGACAAAGTTAAACTCAATTTAGCTCAAATTTCAATCATTTGAAAATTTTCAAATTGAACTAATTGTTCAAATTTCCCAAAAATAATATCTTTACAAGATATAAAAATTTTCACACTTAACCATTTGAAACAAATTCAAATATTCACTTTTCAATTTATCTTTAAAAGATAAAATTTCAAAACATTTACTTTTCACTTTATCTTGAAAAGATAAAATTTCAAACCTTTCATTTCATATTGGAAAATATTTCCATACTACTCAATAATAAGTAATTTACAAATCCATTTATTTTCAACATTTTTGAAAATATTTGATATACTTAAACCAAAATCAAATATATATATTTCATTCTTAAAAGAAATCATTCTTTTAAACACATTTCAAAACAACTTAAAAAAAATGGATTAACTTCATTTCATAATATTATTTTCCCAAAAATATTCTCATTTAACTTTTCCAACTTCGACTTAACTCATAGTTTTAAGCTGATTTCAAACTTTCCAATATTAAGTTTTCCACTTAACTTAATTCTCTGCCCGTTCAAATTCAAATTCATTATTGAATCTATTAAACCTATTATGTATTTACATGTTGACAAACATCAGATTTGAAATCTAAATCTCATTTGATCTTTGCATTTTCTTTCTATTTCAAAAATAATCAACTAATTCTTTAGTAAACCACTCATCGACTTGATTCCATTAGATTTATATCTCCATATTAACTATTTTAGACATTAGTTTAAACTTGGAATATAAGCTTTCACATCAAAACTGGTTTTATTCATACAGTTAAGTTGACAAATAGATTTCCTTCCCAAAATGCTACTTTACTAGAATACTTCTTTTCCATACAAAACCATCCATAGCTTAATACTTTTATACTACATACATAGAAGATTTTGGATTACAAAAGATAGTATTACAAAATACATTAATTCCTTCAAATACATTAATTGGTTTAAGATTCAGAAGTATTAAGGCTATCGATTTCCGGTCTGGTAGTCCGCATCCATGCTAAACTTCCCTCTTTGGTTTGCACTATTTCGGGTTGAATTGAAGGAGTATTAACACATTCAAAGTCAACATGTCCCCAATTCTTACAGTTTCCGCAAAGATATGAGATGTCCCCATCCTTATCTATCATCCTTACACTTTTTGCTCTAGCTGATCGGGCTATAGCTTGCTTTCCATGCTGCCTTTCAGTACAGCATCTAGCTATATGTCCAGTCTGGTGACAATGATAGCAGATTGTCGATCTATCGACTGGTAAACCGAGTGCACTCTTCTTCTTTTTCACTTCAGGGCAATGACTAAGAAAATGCCCTTTCCCTTACACTTAAAACACACAATCTCAGGACGAGCGAACCGGTCATCCACATTCCTTTTCTTTCGCTTCTCTCTGCACGTAACGGCATAATGTCCTTTCTGATGACATCGATAACAGATAACATCATCATAGGGACCAGGTCCTTGCCTTTCATTGATTTTCCTTTCGATTTCCGCATGTGATACTTCTGCTTCTCTACGGGTAATTGCTCTTTGTTCACGGCGTGCTGCCTTTTGCGCTTCGGTTTTCGCCATTATAATCAACAAGATGTTTTCGAAGTTTCCTATCAATATTTGCAATCTTTATTAGCGGAGGTTGGATTATTCAATCATTCTCCCTAAAACATATCTGTTTTATTCAATAATATATTCATTGTCTAAAATCGTGAATATGCTTTGTCAACCAATTTTATCATTTCTACAACTTATTATTTATTTTTAAAGGATTACCCACTATCCAAAATCGTGGATATATCTCCCTTAATAAGTTACAACAATTTACTTATCAAAATAAGTCATTTGCGGATTTTATAAACATCTTTAGAAATTACATTTCTATTTATAAACTTTGTTTTATAATCTCCTTTACTAATTTGATTCAATTCAATTCATATAACTTAGTTATATACCCAAAATCCATATTATAAGTTAAATACTTATAATCCATTTATTTACTAAATCGTTCTTCACAACATTTGAAATCAATTTTCAAAAGAATTCAAAATTAAATTTCCAAGTTATAGTTCAATAATCCGCTTGGTTATAATCAAATTGACATATCATTTTATTTTCCAATTACTACTTTGGAGATATTCAAAATATTTTATTTAAGCCAATTTAAACCAATTCATTAATCCACTTGACTTACATTTCATTTTCCATAACTCTCAAAGATTCGATAATGAGTTTCCGAACGAAGTCTAACGAGACCTCACCGAATATAAACTATCGCAATCCTAACTTTAGAGAGGGGAATTTCCAAAAATAATTTTAAATTTCAAAATACCTTTTATTTTGAAGAAAACAATTTTAAACTTCTTTAGTTTTGAAAACACTTCCTTTAAAGTGATTCTAGTAACTATTCATATTAAACGCCATAAACTAAGCTTTGTGTAAACCAAAGCTCTGATACCACTTTTGTAACGACCCGCCGCCCTAACCGCCTCTAGTCGGTAATTAAACCAACTAGAAACGTTCAAAATGACGGATTGTTATTTAGTTTATAACATTTAAACAGAATCAGCTACAGAATCACAGAACAATAATATATTTTATAAACAAACTTTTCTTTTATATACAAATATCAGAGTTATACAATAAATTACATTTGAATTTATACAGCGGAAACAATTTATATTTTAAAGTATAAGAAACATTTTGCTGAAAACTGAAGTAAAGCTTTAATCCCCCCTCTCTCTAACTTCGCGGCCTGAAAATCTTCAAGCTGTAGAAATACTCGGTCTGACCCGAGCGTTAATTGCAAAACACAAAAACACTCGAGTCAGGATTAATCTTAATTCAAGTAATTAAATTTGAAATGAACTGAAATAAATGTTTACAGATTTGATGAATCAAATAAATCAATTTAAAATCTATTATAGATTTTTACATTAACAATTTCAATTTTTTTAAGTTCTGACAAACGTGTGTGGCTGCAGTACACACGTATGTTTACACACATGTGCACTGCCTCGCCAACACGTGTGCACAAATCAGACAAATCACTGCAAATGATAATCACTGCAACAATCTTTGGGGGCAGAAGAAAATAGCCCAAGTAGTACACTGAACAACACAAACATATACAAAACAAAATGAAGTTGCACAAGTACAAAATACACAATGAAGTCAACACAGCAGCACAGTGCAATGAATAAGGAACAGGCAGTAATCATACTACGCAAAACTTGCTCAAAGGAAATTCAGGTTAAACCAACATGCAACCAAGTGATGGCAATTATCAATGACAGGCCACAACATGTCAATGCAAGCACAGAGACAATTTTATGAAGACAACAAGCAATACATGCTTCAGGTATTAATTTTGAGATTAGAGCTTCAACAAGCAACAGGACAGGCAAGACAAATCCCAGTTTGTGTTCAAAATCAAGTTATTGAAATTATTATAGGATTTTGAAACTGTTTTATAAACACATTAACAATTCTTAACTTCACAGGCACATGCATAGACAGTGCACAAATGACCAGGTGCAACAAGCAAAACCCAAAATGACACAGCAGTGCACTAATGACCAGGTGCAACAGCATGGGGTACAGCTACAAGTGCAACATCATGGATACAACATGGATATAAAACTGAAACATATCAGATAATGCAAACAACAATGGAGATGAAGACTTGAACACCCAGGAGAACAGCGACCAGACCAAAGTGCAACAGCATGGATGCAACATGGATGGACAGTCATATGTATAGCAGACACATAATGAAATAACCATGTTCCAAACTTAATACAGTGGACTAAATGAAGAACAAGTATGCATAAACTTTTGAACAAGACTGCAACTCAACTAAACAGACATGAATGCAACAAACAAAACATGCAGATGTAAGCATGCAAGTTCAATGTCACTGGAAATCCAATGTTTCAAAATTTATTTTATTTTAAACACAAATCACTTCATTATGCCCAAGTTTCTTTTTAATGATCAATGATTATCAGTGATTAACTTAGAGGATAAAAGATGAATACAACATCAAAACTGAAATATTTAATGCATGCACAAATGCTCACAGGCCAGAGATAACACTCAAGATCAATTCAAGTTTGATTTATTTCTGAAACATGGTACAGGTTCAAGACAATGTTTCTGAAACAAATAAATATGGATGGTTTGCTCGCATTGTAGGAACAGAGACAGAGAACGATTTAAGCTTGCCCAGGAACTATTTTTATTCATTTATTTTCACTTTTCTAAACCAATTATCTAACTCAAGTGCAAAATAATAAATGGTCTAATGGTTACCAGGCATGGGACAACCATGCAAGTTTAAATTCATAATGCAATTGTTTGCAAACAGTTTTCAAACAAGATAGAAGATTTATTCAATATCATAGAAAAATTCAACACATGCAGATATTTCAAATTAATGGAGATGGAAGTTTGCTCACTTAGCAGTTTAAAACAGAGAAGCTACTTGATGCTCATTAACATTTTAATAAATTGTTTTACACCATCACAACCTACTTCCATTTGAGCATCCCATGCTAAAGATAATCAGGTAAATGGATTTACTTTTTTTTCCTTTTTAACATATTTGGTCTATTTGCAATTTACAGCAATATTCATATGTGCACATTTTCAAACAGAGAAACATTTTGATATTTCATTCACATGCAAAACAAATTTTAAACAAGTATACTTAGTTTAATCACATGCAAACTTATTTATCATCGAGCTTCAAGTCATGCAACCAGATTTTAGTGAAACAAGTTAAAGTTTACTCACAGTATTATATTATTATTATTATTATTTTTGAAACTGTATATCATAACAGAGGTGGTCTATGTATATACTCAGGCATGAATCAACTACAAAGAACAGGCATATGGGGACATGAAGACTGGAACAACTACAGATGTAAGACCAATGCAAAAGTGACACAGCAATTTTTTTCGAAGACTGGAACAACTACAAATGCAAGACCAAATGATAGCAAATGACACCCAACAACCAACATGCAGTGACTTATCCGTTCATATCAGTTTAAAAAAAACAAGGTTTTAAAACAAAGTGAAACTTGTTGACTTTATACATTCATTCAAATTATAAACTGGGTTTTGATCTTAAGGCCAGAAATGAATCAGATGGAAGGAATTAAAACAGACATGTAGATACATAAGCAACTAGGCAATCATGTTTACATACCAAAGCAGCACTTACTATTTTGATTTCAATCACATGCATGAAACATACCATCAAAATATATCAGCTTTTAGATCAAATAGAGTAGTTTGATCACAGTGACAAAGATATATTTAACTTAAAAAAACTTATAAACATTTTTAGATGAAAAGTTATATGATTACAAACAACTTTACTTCATATATCAAAATCTAATACAGTTTGGATTAAAAGATTTTCTTTTAAATTTCCCTTTCGAAATTTCTTTAAGAAAATAATTTTCTGAAAGAGATCAGAGATGATCAATAACTACTTCCTATCCTCAATCATTTTCTAACAACAACATACACATAAAACAGAACAATATTCATCAACAAAGCCAAATCCAACACATGCATCTGTTCTTATCAATTTAAAACAAGTTTCAATAGTGTATGTTCTTACCAGTTTAAAATTAAAATCAATAGCATCTGCTCTTAATAGTTTAAATCGAATTTACCAGAGCAATTCATAGAAAATATCACCCAACAAACAGACATGCAGTGTGTTATCTGTCCTTATTAGTTTAAATTCGAAATATCAGAGCAAGTGATAACGAATAGCAACCAACAACCAACATGCAGTGTGTTATTTGTTCTTATTAGTTTAAAATTCAAATTTAACCGAGCAACTGAAAGCCAATAATCACCAAATCATAGCATGCAACCGAGCATTCAATCCAAACAGATCTAAGAACTTGAATAGAAGATAAATCGTGAGCAGGGAACTCACCATCACTAGCTAGGTAGAAGACTATGCAGATAAAACACGCTCGAACGAAGATGGAAACCTTGAATTTGATCGCAAGCCCAAATTGAAGCCGGCGACTTTGATTGGAAAGCCCTAGATTTGAATCGCAAGAAGCAAAGCCCCAAATTGAGGAGACGAAGAGCTGAAGCCCTAGTTTGGCTTCAAAGAGGAACGAATGAGGAAGACACGGCTGCCACCATTTTTTCTTCCGTGATTTTTGTTTTAGGGTTAAAAAAGTGGAACGGGTAAAGGTAAAGGGAACGGGTTAAAAGTAAAGGGTGTGGATTTTTACTAAGTGTATTCATTTATTTTTATTTTATATTGATTTTTTTACTTCTTTATTTTTATTTATTTAAGCTAAAGAAAAGAATGCCATCAATTTATTAATTTACAAAAATAAAAATTCTAAATCCAAATTATCTTCTTAGGTTATTAGTTTGAATTTCAATTACAAATTCCATATTCAATCTCAACTCCAAAGTCAAATTTAAATTTTCTATTCAACTTTTTTATAGATTAAATTCTCAAATTTGATCGCCAAATCATAGAAATGTTTTATATAGCATTGGGAATTCAATTTAAATTATCATTCAGATATTTAAAATTAATTAAATATTTTCAATTTTAAATTGTTCAAAATTTAGGATCGTTACATGACTGGTCCACACCTTCTCAATCTCCTCACACATCGCTAAAGACCGGCGACAAGGAAAAGGGAAATTGGACTCCCCTCGTGATGATCCATCTTGACCTCATATAGTTAACATTTTGTTGTAGTTAACTTCTTTAAAAATTTCTGGTAAGACACTATCAATATTTTGATGTGC
This sequence comes from Allium cepa, assembly GCA_030765085.1. Classification (NCBI taxonomy): domain Eukaryota; kingdom Viridiplantae; phylum Streptophyta; class Magnoliopsida; order Asparagales; family Amaryllidaceae; genus Allium; species Allium cepa. Next base: position 899,292,127 of record CM060935.1, on the reverse strand, counting down.
TTCAAGATGTAATCGTAATTTTTGTTACTGTTGTAATTATGTCTGTATATCATACTTGTCCTTGCGTTATGGTTCTTCAATTATTTTTGACAATGACAAAGGGGGAGAAAAATAGATATGCACACCTATAGAGGGAGATTACATTTAAGGGAGTATCTATGTGTAATTATTATCTAAGTATATTGTATAGTTGTCATCATCAAAAAGGGGGAGAATGTTAGAACCCTGAGTTTATGATTTCGACAATGACAACTATACAATGGAAATCATATATATATACACACACATACACACATATATCATACACAAATACAAAGCAAGACAAACCACTACCTTGACAAGGCGATGACTAAAGCATTAAAAAATTCATCTACAAAGTTGCATGAAGATCGCAGGAACAAACACTCAAGAATGAACCCAGAAAAACCTCACTTGACAGATTCAGACGTCTAAATGCAGAACTTCAAACATCTGAACGTAGATGCTGGACTAAAATTAATAATAGGTTCCAGTCGCCTGAAAACAACATTCAGACGTCTGAAACTGGGGTCGGGGCAAAAAATTCAAATAACAACTGTCATCTCCGTAAAGACACAACTCCCTCTCTCCTCCACAACTCTTCACTGTGAACAGTAACGACTCTAGACTGAAAAGGAAGAGATGCAACTACTAGAAGCAACACTCTACAACTATATAAACAAGAATCAAGAAGGATCAAAATACAACTCGACTTTCTATCTTGATCATCTCTTGTTCTAATCATTTACTTGCTATCCAATCTGTAAATCTGAGATCATACACTTCTATATTCTCTCGAACAATATTATACTCAATCATTCAAGAGATACGGGTAGTTCAATTGTACTATATAGTCAAAATCCGTGTAATAGAGAACACATAGTTGACAAAGAAATTCTGCTATTGTAAACCTATTTCTCCAGGTGAAGTGAGGATTATTTGGTGAAAGGAAATTCCAAAGAGGAGCTTCGGGACTGGACGTAGGACGATAGATCCGAACCAGTATAAAAACCCTGGGGTGATTATTCTTATTTACATTCTTTACTGATCATTACACCATAGTTTAATTTAGTTATATACTTGCCATTCGTAATCGATCCACCATAAGTTAGTCTTTCAATATATATATATATATATATATATATATATATATATAAATTCCTTTTTAAATTAAATTTTATTAAATTAAATTTTATTAAATCAAATTTTATTATAATAATTTTATTAAAATAAATCTTATATTATATATTAAAAAATAAAGTCATAAGTTAAATCTTAAAATTTACATTTTCACAACTTAACTTATAATTTTAAAATTTCTGAAACGTATAATTTAAAAATCTGAATTTACATATATATAAAATAAAAACCTTTATATTATATTTTTTTTAAATAATTTTTTATTTTCCAAAATTTCAAAAATCACTTTAAAAATAGACAAACGGCGTCCGCATGTAGTTTTCTATACTATGGTCAAGTGATGCAGATATTTATCTTTTCAATCCGCAATACGGTAACCCGTAATCCTAAATTTCTACAATTATTAAAATCGCTCAAATTTATCATTTCAACCCATAACGATTTTTCTTAATCTGTAAGATCATTATGGTATGTATCATTTCAACCCATAGTGATTTCCTAAAGCTAGGGGAACTTGCAGCATGATTTGCAAAAAAAATAAAACATAAGAAATAACTTGCATAACGTATTACATAACATAGCATATAACTAATATGTCGTATTACATAACACATTATGGCACATTAGTGACATATTTCAACACAACATGTGTGACCATAATTCAATCGATAAAGCAAATTTTTGTGGCATATTCTAACTTAACATGCTTATCATTAATAATCATATCATATCACAAATCATAAGTGAACTAAGTGAATATCTAACATGTCAAAATCATATACAAAGCTAGACAAAATCCTAACTATCACAACATTCCAGGTAGCATTTCAAGTGATGTTTATTCACTTAACATAGAATTGTCAATTGTGAGTGATTTGCTCGCCTTTCGAGGCTAGAAAAATTTGATAACACAATAAGCTACGAATTTGAATCATGAACTCTAGAAGCACTACCAATCCAAACAACAATTCCAAAGCAAAGCGAAGCGAACTTGAATTCGATGAATCATTATATATATATATATATATATATATATGTGTGTGTGTGTGTGTGTGTGTGTGTGTGTGTGTGTGTGTTTTGTTTATTTATAGAATAGAGGAGGAGAAGAGGCTAGAGGGGGTTTGGCCTTAGAGTTTGGGTCGGGTTTGGGTGCGGCCAAAGAGTGCATGGCTAGGGGTTGGGTGCGGCTAGGGCTAGGGTGGAGAGTTTGGTCGAATGGATGGAGTGGAGGGGATTGGGTTTGGCTATGACCTAGGGTGAAGGCTTGGAATTTCGGCCTATGCTTTGGTCGAGAGGGGGAAGGTGGAGATGGCCGGAGTTTGGTGGTGGAGAGCGGCAGCAAGGGGAGGAGGATGGCTAGGGTTTGAAGGAGAGGAGGGATGGATTTTGTGGATTTGTTAAGTTTGGAGTTTTGGAGTTTTTGTAATTTTGGGGAAGAAGGAGAAGAGTATACAGAAGGCTTCTAAATGGGGAATCAATTTGTATGTACTTGGGTTTTGATTAGATGTGGGAAAACAGAAGGTTGATGGGTAGGATAGGAATGGTCAAATGGCTCTTAGGATCACAGAGTCTCTTAGTCTACTAAGGAGCCCATTAGTCCAAACAGTAGCCAACAATACTTAGCCAAAATATACAAATGTACAATGCAAGTTTATGCCAATTTTTCATTGTAAGTTAAATTTTTCGGGCAGTAGGAACTTGATTTTGACAAAAAGAAAAATGGAGTGAAGATTAGAATTCAGTCTAGTATCATATAAAAAGAATAAAATTTAAAAACTTAAATTTTCCGACCAAAAGTAAAATTTTGACTAAGTTTGACCAAAATTTAAAATTTCAAAAAAAATTCTATTTTATTGAATCTGGAAAAATATATTACTCAATATTCCCAAAAAAATATTTAAATTCAAATTTTTTTAAATTTTAAAATATTTAATTCAAAATTTTCACATAAAATTTCATTTAAAGTTTGACTGAATTTACGGGTCATTACAAATATTCTCAAGTCAAGTGAATTATTTGATATTGTCACTTTAATTTTTTTGACCTTAGTTATAGTAACCAACTAAAAAAAATCAAGTGAATAATTCCATGGTTATCCAATAACTATCAAGATTAACCCCTTCGTGCCCCCAACAACCCGTAGTAATACATTACCCTCTATTTGAAGAGCGTTATATACTTTAATCTCAACAGATGTATTGATATCTAGTCTCGATACTTATCTACTATGAATATTTAAAACAACATATTTATTTTCATTATGGTAAATTTCTCATTATTACAATACGTTGTAACAACTATTGTAAAATATATCATTTATGGATTTCTATTGAATATACTTAAACTTAATAAGAATTAATATAACACATTATGGCAGGCATATAATAGAAAGAAAAAACACCTTTTATTTCCAATAAGATTTTATTGTCGGGTTGATAATTTACAATGTATTATAGAACTTCCCTTAAGGCATACCCCCAACTCTATCAATCTCCCACTTGCACTTAAGGCCAATTATGGAATCTCAATCTCATCCCTTCCACCAATTTTTTAAGAACTGATCAAGCTATACCCGGCATGAATGGATATGCTATGTTGTTTTAATTATCTACTCGATCAATCAACTCTCTCTGATGCGATAAACTATTTTAGTCATGTGGAACTATTTGGAATATGTTTATCGACTTCTAGTGAGCTCCTATCATGATATTGTTACCATATACCAATAAGGTAATATTATTGATACTTGAAATCACCCCGAGCTCGGTTATAAATTTGTGCGTTTAAAATTATGCATTGCTTTTATTATGGCTCCATTCAAACATGACTTTAATATTGACATATTATACTTAATATCACTTATGAAGTTCGAGTGCATATACTTCTTCATAAGAAGGTTGTATTTTCTATAACTAATTCTCTAGTATTTTATTAATACTTGAGAACGCTCTAAGATATCATATATCAATCATAATTTGGGTTTGATACTCCCTCAAAGTACCAAATACAAAGGTGTGATCTGATACAGTAGACTACATAGCATATGTGATCATTCCTATTGCTAATGCATAAGGAATCTATCTCAAATGCTTCACATTTAACATTTTAGTATGATGCCTATATAAATCGCATGGAATATCCCAACATCCTTTTAAACTTATTATAAAAGATATCTGTGACGCCCCACCTCTATACCCACGCTAGCCAAGGACAGTACAGGGTAATGCCGTCAACTAACACAGAGAATAAGGCTGGTTAGGAGCGACCATCTATAGCCTTGCTCTAACTATCTATTGAATACATCGACTATAATCACACCAAACAGATCGACATATCCAATGAATACTTAAAACAAAACCATAGGTGGTTGAAGGATCTATCAGAACAGAATATAAAAACTCAAATGTAATATACATCACAGAACAGTCGATCGTCATATACACATATACAGATACATAACAGAGTATACAAACTAATACACGTCAAGTGGTATAGCAAACCACAATATACAGACGAATCAAAAGAATACACATCAGAGTTACAACAAAAAGGACTACACAAAAAGCTTTTACAAAAAGAAACAAGCTGAATAGTCCATGCGGAAGAAAAATAGGCTACGTCCAAAAGCACCTAACCTGAAACATCTCGGTCTGACCCAAGTATAAATTACACGGGTCAGTCTAGCTAAACAAATCGGTTAGATAAACTGAACAACAATAAACCTGCAAGGTTACAAAGTATAACAAATATCTCAAAAGGAGATAACACAATCATCTAACAAAAGATGAATCATATCATAACAAAACAAGCCTCATATCATAGGCAACATAGAGAAACAAAGGATACAAATATCCCAAATCAAGCCAAAAAGGCAAATAACAAATGCCAATAAGGTATACAAGTTCCACAAGGTAATCGCTACATATCATGCGGCTCAAAAAGACCAACACCGAAGGGCGATACCAAGGGAATATACATATGAATGAAACATCAGAAAATTGCTCGAGCTCAGTACCGTATAAACAAGGATCCATGAGCCCGAAGACTCCAAACCCAATATCACCCATGCGGCTCATAACGACCAACATCGGAAGCGATACTATAGGGCACCCCAATATCACCCATGCGGCTCATAACGACCAACATCGGAAGCGATACTATAGGGCAACAAACCCGAAGGCACAAACCCGAAGGCAACATACCCGAAGGCAACAAACCGTAGTGGTGAAGGTCCGGAGGCCCAGTACTGGACACCACTAACTGGCAGAATGTGTCATAACTCTCCAAAAAGGAATCCGAAAAGTGGTAACGTGAGTCCCATAACCACTCGTTCGCACTAAACGGTTTACTATCCGTTAGTTAATTTCACACTCAAAGCAGTACAAAGTTCACCTCATATCATTGGTAAACCAGACCAAAAGGTCAAAACAATCAATCGAATATGTCGGGGATTAATCGGATAGACAAACGCATGGATTCATGGTCCGTGTTTTATCTAACCATTTAATCTCCCTTCCACTCCGCTCGAAGTGCGAAATTGTGTATGTGCGTTTTAAATAGAATTTAAGAATTGGATAAGGAAACTTTTAATACGATTTAGAGGGATTATTTATGAAAACCCGTGAATGAAGTCAAAAATAAGTTATCAAAGCCAAAGATGCAATGACAACCACTAAGAACCAACTTGAATCGATAAAATTTGGAAAACCAATCAAAATGGGCAAAAATAGGCAAAACAGCAAAATAGGAGCAGGTCGGTCGACCGGACTACAGGGCTCGGTCGGCTGGCCAGAAGCAGAAAAAATGCTCGGAGTAGCAGGTCGGTCGACCGGCTACAGGGCTCGGTCGGCCGAACTGCAAATTTCTGCAGGTCCTGCCTTTTCTCATCGAATTGCAAACACTTCCAAAACGCAACCGGTCGAGCAATGGGCCTAAGGGGCCTTAGCCAATAGATACCCCAGCTCCATTAGCTCTCCGATTCGCCACCAAAAACATGCTCAAACATCAAAGTTAGGATCTTTAAAGAATTGAACCCCAAACACTAAAAATTTGGATATTAACCAATTCAATCCAAACCAAAAGCAAGTGCATATGAACAAGTGCTAGGAATTCATACCCAACAAAGATATATATATATATATATATATATATTCATATATATAAGCATAGATGTGAGATAAAAATCTCACCTTACATCAATAATATCAAGAGAAGTAGATGTGAGTTCAAAACTCACCTTTTAATCCAAAAACAAAGAAGAAGGAGTTCAATTTGCAAGGAGAAGACCAACAAATCTCCACTTCTACTCAACTAGCTTCAATCTAAGAATAAAACAAGTATTTTCCTAAGTGTAGGTTTAGGAATTTCTGAGATTGAAGAGAGAAGGAGATAGAGAAGATGAAGAGGAAGCTTACCAATAGCTTCACTTTGATTTTGGAGCAAGAATTCAATGTTGCAAGGAGAAACTAGGGCTTGCAATTTCTATTTCCCTTTCCCTTCCACCATTTTCAGTTTTTAGCTTAAGTTTTATGAAATGAATTAAGTACGGAGAGGAGAGGGACTGAGTTAGGGTAATTAGATAGTTAGTGGGCTGAACCCAACCCAAACCCAACTAGAAAAAGTTGCAAAATTCAACTTACTCCAAACATATCAAAGCTTATACTCAAAAAGATCGCAAACGCCATTTTGAACTCAATGGAAATGGTTTCGAGTCCCAATTTGGCCGTTTGCAGAAAGTAACATTTCGGACCAAAAATCCGACTAACGACACTATATTTAAATAAAATATTTAAATATAAAATCGTTAAATATGCGGGTTGTTACAGATCTCCCCTCCTTACAAAATTGCGTCCCCGCAATTCCTAGAGACGATATTTGTAACAACAACATACATACAACATTCAAAAGAAAAGGAAATAAGCTTGAGACGAAAAGATATTCTCACCGTTGCCAAGCGAAGATAGAAAACCCGAATAAGATCGCTCGATATACTCTCTGGTTTCCCAAGTACAGTCATTGGGACTAGCGGACCATTGAACTTTAACGAGCGGCACGTCCTTGTTTCGAAGGTGTCGCACCTCCGTGTCAAGTACGCGAATAGGATGCTGTACAATAGATAAGTCCGGTGAGACCTCAAGCTCTTGCAAATCAGGAGAAGTGATAATAGAATCCGACTCCCGAAGACACTTCTGAAGTTGCGAGACATGAAACACGTCATGAATGCCAGATAAATGAGCAGGAGTGAAACTCTATAAGCCACAGGGCCAATACGTTCAGTAATAGAAAATGGTCCTATAAAGCGAGGAGCCAATTTCCCCGTCGTACTGAAACGCATCACCCCCTTCAAAGGAGAAACATGAACAAAAACAAGATCACCAATCGAGAACTCGAGAGGCTTCCTACGGCTATCTGCGTAGGATTTGTGGCGGCTCTGTGCCTCTTTCATTCTCAACCGAATAAGATCAATCTTCTCGGAAGAATCACGAACAAAATCTGGACCAAGAATAAGCTTCTCCCCAGATTCCAACAAACATGAAGGAGATCGACATGGCCTTCCGTATAAGGCTTCGAAAGGAGCCATACCGATACTAGACTGAAAACTATTATTGTAGGAGAACTCTACAAGAGGTAGGTGATCCTCCCAACTTCCACCGAAATCAAAAATACAAATACGGAGAAGATCTTCCAAGATACGATTCACCCGTTCAGTCTGTCCGTCAGACTACGGATGATAAGCTGTACTAAAATTAAGCTTTGTCCCCAAAGCTTGCTGAAGACTCTTCGAAAAATGACTTGTGAATAAAGGATCACGATCACTCACAATAGAACTAGGAACACCGTGAAGTCTCATGATTTCCTTGACATACAACTTAGCCAAATGCGAAGCAGTCCTATTCGACTTAATAGGGAAAAAATGAGCAGACTTGGTGAGGCGATCAACAATAAACCAAATGCTAGAATGGCCCGATCTCGAACGAGGTAGGCCGTCAATGAAATCCATAGAAATCTGATCCCATTTCCACAATGGAATCTCTAGAGGCTGAAGAAGACCCAAAGGACGCTGATGTTCGGCCTTAATACGCTGACAAGTTATGTAATTACTCACATAACTCGCCACATCGCGCTTCATGCCTTCCCAATAATAAAGACGATGCATATCGGCATACATCTTACTACTACCAGGATGAATGGTATACTTAGAACGGTGACAATCATCAAGAATGTCATGCCTAAGTGCAAAATCAGAAGGCACAAAAAGACAGTTCTTCTTGCGAAGACACCCATGAGAATCAATGCTGAAATCCTACAACGCCTAATCACAGGATCTAGACTCACAAAGCTGAATAAGATGCAACAAATCAGGATCACGCCGCTGGGCATCGGCAATACGATCCAACAAAATGGGTCGAGCTCCCAAACTACACAATAGAATAGGAGAATCAGAAGATGAACCTCGATCACGAATTTCACAACAAAATAGAATCTCAAGAATATCCCATTCGGCAAGCATCATAGAAACAACAGCCTAATGTTTGCGACTAAGTGCATCAGCAACACGATTACCCTTTCCAGGGGTATACTGGATATCAAAGTCATAGGAAGCAAGAAACTCGAGCCAACGCTGTTGTCTCATATTGAGTTCCTTCTGAGTGAACAAATACTTCAAAGACTTATGATCGGTATATAGAATGAAGCGCTCGCCCAATAAATAGTGTCGCCAAATCTTCAAGGCGAAGACAATGGCGGCTAACTCAAGATCATGAGTGGCATAGCGAACTTCATTCGGACGCAGTTTCTTAGAAGCATAAGCAACTACCCGATCCTTCTGCATAAGAACAGCACCGAGACCACTACCACAAGCATCGGTGTAGACAACAAGATCATGATTCCCCTCGGGAACCACCAAAATAGAAGCATCAGTGAGAAGTTCCTTCAATGTCTGAAAGGAAGCTTCACACTTGTCGGACCAAATAAAACGAATGCCTTTCCGAGTAAGGCTGGTGAGAGGAAGCACAACACGGGAAAAATCCTTAATGAACCGACGGTAATAACCCGCCAATCCAAGGAAATTACGAATCTCATGCACATTCTCAGGCCTCTTCCAATTCTGGATGGCTTCGTCTTTGAGGGATCGACAGAAATGCCATCGGAAGATACAACATGGCCTAAGAACTTAACCCTATTCTCCCAAAAATGGTATTTGGAGAATTTGGATCTAAGCTGATTATGACGGAGGGTACTCAAGACAATTCTCAAGTGATTAGCATGCTCAGCATCAGACTTATAATAAACAAGGATATCATCAATGAAGACAAGGACGAACTTATCGAGATATTCCTGGAAAACCCAGTTCATGAGATCAACAAAGAAAGCAGGAGCGTTCGTCAAACCGAATGGCATAACGAGCCACTCAAAAGAACCATACCGAGTGCGGAAAGCGGTAAGAGGTATGCTATCCTCCGCGACTCGTAACTGATGAAAACCTGTGGCAAGGTCAAGCTGAGAAAAGACCTTAGCACCACTCAATAGATCGAACATATCATCGATCCTAGGCAATGGATACCTATTCCTAATGGTCAACTCGTTAAGCTTGCGATAGTCTATGCAAAGCCTAAGGGTTCCATCAGACTTCTTCACGAAGACGACCGTGGATCCCCAAGGAGAAAAACTGGACCGAATCAACTGCTTGGACTCAAGCTCTAAAAGCTGCTTCTTGAGTTCCTCATTTTCCTTTGTAGACATCCTCGTGGGAGGATGACTAACTGGCTGCGCGCCTGGAATGAGATCAATGCGGAACTCAATTGCCCGCTTAGGTGGCAAACCTGAGACAGGCTCAAAAACATCAGAAAAGTCACAAGAAATAGGAGTACGAGATATATCATCATCTCGCGAATCAAGAGAATATAAAGCCATTTCGGAATTATCCACATCCCAAAGAATAAGAGATAACTGAGTAGGCGAATCCGGATGTTGAAGATACAAAATTCTCTCAGAACAAATAATCCTGGCATCGTATCTCACTAGCCAATCCATTCCCAAAATCATATCAAATCCCAGACAAGAAATAACGTGCAGATTCACACGAAAAGAAAAGCCACATAAAATAATCTCAATATCATCACAAAGCAAGCTAAGGGTCGCGGATCCCCCAATAGGATTCGCAATCCTTAAAGAAGTAACCAAACAAGAAACATCCAAGGATAAATTATCAACGATCTTCTTCGATACGAAGGAATGTGAAGCACCCGTATCGAAAAGAACTCGTATACTATGATCATGAAATAAAATAAAACCTTTCAAAATAGATGGAGATATACCTTTGGGCTGAGAAGGACCTTCAGAAGCCTTAGCAGCATAAAGCCTGCTAGACTTGGCACCAGCCGGAACAGTAGGGCAAGCTGAAACATGATGACCTACCTTCTTGCAATAGCGGCAGAAGAAAGGCTTAGGACAAGCTCGAATAATATGATCAGGAGAATCACAATTGAAACACTTCCGAATGAAAGGTGTTCCAACAGACTGAGGCTGAGAACTAGAACTACCAGCCTTCTTCTTCTTAGAAGGAAAAGACCTGGATTTCTAAAATGGAAGCGGCTTCTTGTTGGGGTTCTTAGAAACCTCAACATCAACAACACTATCACACTCCTTCTCGACGGTCTCGAGATGAAGTGCCGAATCAACCAACTCCTCAAAAGAAAGCTTAAGCTGGAGCAACAAAGACTTCTTAAGATATTTCTTAAGACCGGAGACAAACTTCAAATTCTTCTTATAAGAAGTGCTAATGAATTCAAAACCATACTTAGATAAAGCCTCGAATGATGCAACATACTCAGAAACAGAAGATTTCCCTTGCTTCAACTCAAGGAAGCGACGGGTCAATAAAACTTTTTAAGATTCAGGAACGAACTTGAGTTCAAATCGCTCCCGAAACTGAGTCCAAGAAAGAGTAGACTCATCCATTTCGGCTATAAGAAGCTCATACCAATCAAGAGCACGCTCTTGTAATAAGCTAGAAGTTACTAGAACTCTATCATGGTCAGAAAGATCCATACGAGAGAAGATACGCTTGCACGTGCGAAACCAAGCTTGGACTTCAAAAACAGACTCGGAGCCCTTAAACGGCTTTCCTCCAAGATGAGCAAAATCACTGCACTGGCGTGCAAAGGCAGACTTGCGAGGTGGAGACACTCGAGGAGGAACTGGAGGCTGAGTGCTCCTAAACAATTCCAAAAACTGATCGGCAGACATATAAACGCCATCCGGATGTGAGCCACTGGATTGCCCAGCATCCGAACGTCATCCTCTGCCTCTTCCAGCCATACGCTGAAAGTAAGATAAGAACAAGATTATTCACAAGGTAGATAATTCAATATGGAATACTACGGAATTTAAATTCATTCCTAGACGTATTCCCACATTCTATCTAACCCTTGATGGTAGAAGGAATAGAGAGACACGATGGTTCAAAGAATTGTATCACTTGTGCACTTTGATGTACCAGAATATGTGCATCTATTCTGTGTTTATCGTATTTTGTTCTGAACTCAGCTCTGATACCGTGCTGTGACGCCCCACCTCTATACCCACGCTGGCTAAGGACACTACAGGGTAATGCCGTCAACTAACACGGAGAATAAGGCTGGTTAGGAGCGACCATCTATAGCCTTGCTCTAACTATTTATTGAATACATCGACTATAATCACACCAAACAGATCGACATATCCAATGAATACTTAAAACAAAACCATAGGTGGCTGAAGGATCTATCAGAACAGAATATAACAACTCAAATGTAATATACATCACAGAACAGTCGATCATCATATACACATATACAGATACATAACAGAGCATACAAACTAATATACGTCAAGTGGTATAGCAAACCACAATATACAGACGAATCAAAAGAATACACATCAGAGTTACAACAAAAAGGACTACACAAAAAGCTTTAACAAAAAGAAACAAGCTGAATAGTCCATGCAGAAGCAAAATAGGCTAAGTCCAAAAGCACCTAATCTGAAACATCTCGGTCTGACCCGAGTACGTCAGTCAAGCTAAACAAATCAGTTAGATAAACTGAACGACAATAAACCTGCAAGGTTACAAAGTATAACAAATATCTCAAAAGGAGATAACACAATCATCTAACAAAAGATGAATCATATCATAACAAAACAAGCCTCATATCATAGGCAACATAGAGAAACAAAGGATACAAATATCCCAAATCAAGCCAAAAAGGCAAATAACAAATGCCAATAAGGTATACAAGTTCCACAAGGTAATCGCTACATATCATGCGGCTCAAAAAGACCAACACCGAAGGGCGATACCAAGGGAATATACATATGAATGAAACATCAAAAAATTGCTCGAGCTCAGTACCGTATAAACAAGGATCCATGAGCCCGAAGACTCCAAACCCAATATCACCCATGCGGCTCATAACGACCAACATCGGAAGCGATACTAAAGGGCACCCCAATATCACCCATGCGGCTCATAACGACCAACATCGGAAGCGATACTATAGGGCAACAAACCCGAAGACACAACCCCGAAGGCAACATACCCGAAGGCAACATACCCGGAGGCAACAAACCGTAGTGGTGAAGGTCCGGAGGCCCAGTACTGGACACCACTAACTGGCAGAATGTGTCATAACTCTCCAAAAAGGAATCCGAAAAGTGGTAACGTGATTTCCATAACCACTCGTTCGCACTAAACGGTTTACTATCCGTTAGTTAATTTCACACTCAAAGCAGTACAAAGTTCACCTCATCTCATTGGTAAACCAGACCAAAAGGTCAAAACAATCAATCGAATAGGTCGGGGATTAATCGGATAGACAAACGCATGGATTCATGGTCCGTGTTTTACCTAACCATTTAATCTCCCTTCCACTCCGCTCGAAGTGCGAAATTGTGTATGCGTTTTAAATAGAATTTAAGAATTGGAGAAGGAAACTTTTAATACGATTTAGAGGGATTATTTATGAAAACCCGTGAATGAAGTCAAAAATAAGTTATCTAAGCCAAAGATGCAATGACAACCACTAAGAACCAACTTGAATCGATAAAATTTGGAAAACCAATCAAAATGGGCAAAAATAGGCAAAATAGCAAAATAGGAGCAGGTCGGTTGACCGGACTACAGGGCTCGGTCGGCTGGCTAGAAGCAGAAAAATTGCTCGGAGTAGCAGGTCGGTCAACCGGCTACAGGGCTCGATCGGCCGAACTGCAAATTTCTACAGTTCCTGCCTTTTCTCATCGAATTGCAAACACTTCCAAAACGCAACCGGTCGAGTAATGGGCCTAAGGGGCCTTAGCCAATAGATACCCCAGCTCCATTAGCTCTCCGATTCGCCACCAAAAACATGCTCAAACATCAAAGTTAGGATCTTTAAAGAATTGAACCCCAAACACTAAAAATTTGGATATTAACCAATTTAATCCAAACCAAAAGCAAGTGCATATGAACAAGTGCTAGGAATTCATACCCAACAAAGATATATATATATATATATATATATAAGCATAGATGTGAGATAAAAATCTCACCTTACATCAATAATATCAAGAGAAGTAGATGTGAGTTCAAAACTCACCTTTTAATCCAAAAACAAAGAAGAAGGAGTTCAATTTGCAAGGAGAAGACCAATAAATCTCCACTTCTACTCAATTAGCTTCAATCTAAGAATAAAACAAGTATTTTCCTAAGTTTAGGTTTAGGAATTTCTGAGATTGAAGAGAGAAGGAGATAGAGAAGATGAAGAGGAAGCTTACCAATAGCTTCACTTTGATTTTGGAGCAAGAATTCAATGTTGCAAGGAGAAACTAGGGCTTGCAATTTCTATTTCCCTTCCACCATTTTCAGTTTTTAGCTTAAGTTTTATGAAATGAATTAAGTGTGGAGAGGAGAGGGACTGAGTTAGGGTTAATTAGATAGTTAGTGGGCTGAACCCAACCCAAACCCAACTAGAAAAAATTGCAAAATTCAACTTACTCCAAACATATCAAAGCTTATACTCAAAAAGATCACAAACGCCATTTTGAACTCAATGGAAATGGTTTCGAGTCCCAATTCGACCGTTTGCAGAAAGTAACATTTCGGACCAAAAATCCGACTAACAACACTATATTTAAATAAAATATTTAAATATAAAATCATTAAATATGCGGGTTGTTACAGTATCATTTTCAAATCCAACATCGAGTATTAAACAACCAAACTATAATGATTTTTATTTGGATAAATCATTGACAATCGTAATTTTTTGTTTACTTTTAAGAAATATTCTAGTACCTTTATACTCCTTTCTTACTGTCATAAGCTTCCTTTGTATTTTGATCGAAAATCAAACTTTTTGATATTTATATCAAAATTATTGTTCTACTCGGATGCTTATCGAACTACACTTTCATATCGATTCTTAGAACATATCCGAAAACTACAAAATCAAGTATCACTACCACTTACTTTAAGTAACTTTGGTTGTAAATGCAAACAATCTATTCTAAATCACTATTTAGAATTCCATTTTAGCACATATGAATCAAAATTCAAAGTCATACCACAAAATAATTTTGCAAGTAAAACCCATATTTAATTGAGCATATTGATTAATGAATCTGTTATGTTAATTCCAACAATTGAAATTTATGATGTTACTCTTATCAACGCTTCTTATAATATTCCAACTGCATTGATCTTCTTGAAAATACATTTTCAATCGATGGATCATATCAACAACTATAAAAATCATAGTTTTGTAATGTACTTGGAATCCATTGCGGATTTACATATCATGCTATTTGGAAAATTCAAAACTCTTAATGGCTTATATACAACTTAGAAAGTTCTTTTCTTGACATTGATATGAAATGCATAGCTTATTTTCAATGTGCGAAGGTACTTATTTAGATATTCCAATATGTTGTGTTTGTTTAGGTTTTCTTAATTGGATTTCAACTCCCGAAATCAATTTTATTTTTGGAACGTGTCCAAATCGAATTTACTACCAAAAATTTCTGATAGAAATTCCTTCGCTACAAGTTAGTGTTTCTTGAAACAACAGTTGTTTCTTAGTACAATAGAGTATGTATTCGTAAACATTTTATGAATGATGTTATATATCAAATTGATTTGGTTTTAGTTCATGAAACTTACGTGCAAAACATAGAATGGTCAATCAATATTGAACTATCCTAAACTCCTTGGGGTGGTCCATACAAGACCCCTCGTGAACAATTATTACATGCAGTGTTTTCACTCGCACAACCTATCAATTTTTTAACCTAGGATATCTAGAGGGTTTCTAATAAACTATTATATGATATGTACTGTAAATTATGCTTTAAATGAAATTAAATTTAACCTTATGTTCTACTCTTAGGTACATGACCTTATAGAAATAAGTTAACTCAACATTAATCATCATCAATCGTACCTTATGCAGTAAAGTCCAACTACTATTTATCGATACATTGTTATGTATCATAAGGAAGAGTGACTTTTGAGATAGAATCTTATTCACTTTAGGTACATTTGAAATCGTTTTCCAATATACGAACTATTCAGTCAAATTGAAATCTTTTTTATTTCCCTTTGCATGTTACAATAGTTACTTCCATTTTATATTATAAACTTATTATAGACATTCTACATGTGTATCAAATACATATGTTCATTTCTATGATAGTTCACTAAATTTTAATGAAGTATGTAGAACCATTTTGGTATCGTTAGACTTATAAATGCAGACGTCTATATGTACAAACCTGAAGAGTTCACCAACCCTTTTGTTGCTTCCACAAAATGGACGCTTTGCCTTTAATCATCTAAGATAAAATTCATCGGTACCATATGATTATTGAATTATTCCTTAAAGATAAGCTTAGTCCATAATTCCAAAGTGATTTTACAAACTTCATATGCTTCTACATTTTCATATGCAACATTTTATTATAAAATAAATACCATTATTATAGTTTTATCTTATAACAAATATTGATAATATTCATATTGAAATAAAAACCATGTCTACTTTTAGTCAGTATTGAAAACGGATATTGTTTCATAAATGATATTTGGTATATTTACGAAATCATTTTTCGTAAATTGATGCGCCTGTTAAAAAGATTTATATGATATGCTCACATTATTTCTGCCATTGTTATAATGGCATATGAAATATGAATCTCCATTCAACCACTTGATATAGAATTTTATTTCATACACTGTAACTAGTTTACAATTAAAAGCTTTAGATCAAATATCTTACACTCAAAGAAACAAATCTCATAGAAAAAATTTCCTATATGAAATTATGTTTTAGAATAGAAATCATATTTTATATTTTTTTAACCATCTATTATTATTTTATATAATTCTTGGTTTTGATGTGTTTTCATGAAGTAGAAGTGATAGTTCACTTTTTCATCCCAACTATGCTTTAATTTACAACCATTATCATACATTCGCTTCTCTTTCCAAATAGTCAAACCATTCAAAACGAAATGCTTATTATAAGATTATAATGAACTCTTTACAAAAATGAATTCGATCATCATTAACATTAAAGCTATCAAATAAATTACACTTTACTAAACTGATCAAATTGACCTTTCAATGATCAAATCCGATGGTCCATCTTATAACCTTGGCCTATTGTTACATCTAACACTACAAGATCCTTACTATAATTATTCATATTGAATACACGATGTAGCACTAATCATCTTATTCATCTAATCTCTAAACAAAACCAAGCCAGTGCCGCACCAAATCAAATGAAATTTGTATAAAATCGATCACCGCAAAGAGAGTTATGCAAATACTTCAAAGCTATTGCAAGTTAGATTTTTGAAGGTGAGGAATTTTTCGGTAGCGAAGAAGAAGGAGGATTCAACTTGGATCAGAGAGGATGTACGACTAATCGGTGAGTGGGATTTATCCTATTTGTGTATATATAAGTAAGATAGAGTTCCCCATCCCTTATGGTTGTAAATCACGCTATAAATGATGTAACTGAAAATCAAAAATTGATTTTTTTTTTTATATTAACACGATTAGGGTGTAGTATGCCATAGTTAGATGATTAGAAAGTGAATTTTTCTCAATTGTAATTAGACAAATTTAATTACTTCCTAATTAAAAAGTGTGAAACACAAATTTGTTCCAAAGTAAACATATTATATATCAAAGTTATAGTTCTTGATGGTATGAATCCACCGATAGTGTTAGTTGATCAATTGGGTACATGGAATGGTAAAAAAGGGTATCAAATACTTTCGAAATAATATATATATATATATATATATATATATATATATATTTCATGTCACTTTACGTGGGGATGTAAAACAAATCTTTTTTGAAAACAGTCAAATACTCTGTATAATAATATAGTGTTGTATTCGATATATTATTTGGAAATCCCACAATAATCAACTGTAAAAGCATATCAAAAGATTGCAACCAGATCGGGTGATTTATCCAAATAATAAGGCAAGTACAAGGCATATTGTCGTACATGTTTTTATGTTTGTTTAAAAAAAATTGTGGTACACCGTCGCACAATATCACGTTTGCATACGGACCGCGAACGATGCAAATAAAAATACGATCGTGTACAATGTGAGTCGATCACAAAAGAACAATAAAATACACTGGTCAACTAATCCTGTGAAGTTTCAAAAATACAAAGGTTTACCACAAAACGCATCAATTTTTTTTAAAATTATTTTCCAAATTAAAAATTATGGAAAAATCCTATAAATTAAATTAAAAATATGACATCAAAATTCCAAGGATGGAAAAATATAACAGAAAAATAAACAATCAATAAAATCAAGGACACTAAAAATTATACAACCCATAATCATGGTTGGAGCTACGGTGCCCTTTCCTATCAATTCTAATTTACCAAATTAAGGTAGTTTCATTTTAAAATTTCAAGGTTGATTTACTAATCCTAGACAAATTTTACTTAGGCACCTAACCTAAGCTCTGATACCATCTGTAACGACCTGGATTTTCAGACCAGTCAAAATCACTGAAAATCCGCCTGTTCTAAAAATACGAATGAAAACTACCGATTTAATTCATAATATTATCTGATAAATATTCAACATGACTAAATTAATAGGATACAACTTTTGATTATATAACTTATCATAGTAATCATTTATTCTACAGAGTGTGCTTTAATAAAAAGAAGACTTGGTACATAATAAATTTACCGCTGCATAACTCTGATGAGAGAGACAACAATAGCCCTTCCTAAATACTCAATAGACACGTCAATGCGGAATAAAATGGTAAGCAAAAAAGATACAACAACACAAGATAAATAGCAAACAATAAACAAGAAAAAGATTTATCATTATTGGTGCTGCACCACTACCACTTGAGACTACTTACGTACCCATATCTAATTGAGTACCCAATTAGGTACAGGATCAAGCTAACATAGTTCTCCTATTGACAAATAGGACTCAAGGAGCCTACGATGCACATAAAAGAATATGCAATTCCCGAACTACCCCTTAGGCTTAATGTTCACATTTAGATTCCTAAAATCTAATTAACTTTATTATTTTAAAAATATATTTCTTTTACAAAGATAATGTCTTTGAACTAAATGCTTGGTTTTATTTCAAACCCTTTTGAAATAATATATATATTTTTCATATCAAATATTACTTTACTTTGGAATGTAAAACAAATCATGTTTGAAAACGGTATCAAATACTCTATATAATAATATAGTGTTATATGTGATATATTTATTTGGAAATCCCAAAATATCTACTATAAAATCATATCAAAATATATGCAATCGGATCAGGAGGTCTTTCCTAATAACAAGGCAAGAGACAAGGCATATCGTCGTACGTGTGTATATGCTTGTTTAATATAAAAAAAATTCTCTACACCACCGTACAATATCACGTTCGTGTATAGACCGCGAACGAAAAATAAAAATAAGATTGCGTACAACAATGTGAGATGATCATAAAACGACAATAAAATACACTGGTTAATTAATTTTATGAAGTTTCAAATCTACAAATGTTTGCCGCAATTAAAAATTATGAAAAATTCCTATAAATTAAATTAAATTAAAAATACATCATTAAAAATCAAGTCTTCTTTTGAAATATATATATTTTATTATAATTTAATTCAAATCCAAATATTTAAATAAATTAAATATTCAAATTTGATGACCCAAAAACTATAGGCCATTTCATTATGATGTTGCCCTTGAACTGTAAATGCTTAATGCACTCGCATACGATCTTCCTTTCACGTGTAGTTTGTGGCATCGTAAAAGGATGTCTTAGTTTGGATAGGTTCATTATACATTATTTGATTGACGATTATGAAGATAGGAATTATGGTACACTTTTCAGAGGAAACGAGTTCTTTGTTGTAACTGATGAAACGGTTATGGGGATAGGTGTTATGGTACATTTTTCCCAAAGAAAATGACTTTTATAATGTAATCAATGATGTCTAACGATGACGATTATGAAAATAGGTATTACGGAACTATTTTTGAAAGGAAATGAGTTCTTTGGTGTAACCAGTGACGTACAATGATGAAAATTAAGAAGATAAGCTCTATGATACATTTTTAGATGAAATGGGTTCTTCGGTGTAGTCGGCAACGTTTAACGATAATGTCTTGGTGCACTTTCCAAAGGAGATGAGTTCTCGATGTACAATTGATGTTGATGGGTACAACATACTTTTAAGAGGAAATGAGTTATTTGGTGTTACCAGTGACATCTAATGATGACGATTTTGACTATGTAGGCATTGTGGCACACTTTTAAAGAAAATGGGTTCTTTGGTGTGATCAATGATGTCTGCTAATAGCAGACTGAGACATGTATTCTTTAGCAGCGAGTCACATATGATTTTATGACACATTACACTTAGGGTAGTCGAGTCCTTGGTACACGATTTGATGGTAGTGTGTTGAGACTTCCAAGTCAATCGTGGGCATGCGATTTATCATGGAATGGATTTTTAGTGATACCTTAAGATATGATGTCACTATACTATTATACTATGTTTGGCTGACTTATTGAGTGCAGGTGACACGGTTAATGTACGGCTTTTGAGCATAAATGTAGTTTTACTAGCTTCTTAGTATTATACACTTATATGATGTGTTTCACTCACCAGACGTATTTCTAACCCCCTCTATCATTTTCTTCTTTTTAGTTATACTTTGATACGTCGATAAAGAGGACTAAGGGTGGCCTAAAGGATGATGCTGTAAAGAAAACATGCATTTCTTTGTCTATCATCTATCTATTGTTTATATTAGTTATTCCTAGACATTATGTGTAACAACCCGCATATTTATCGATTTTATATTTAAATATTTTATTTAAATATTTTATCGTTCGTCGGATTTTAGTCCGAAAAGCTACTTTTTGCATACGGTAGAATTAGGACTCGAGACCACCTCCATTGAGTTCAAAATGTCGTTTGCGACCTTTTTGAGTATAAGCTTCGATATGTTTGGAGAAAGTTGATTTTTGCTACTTTTTCCCGCTTAGGGCTTTGGTTGGGCTGAGCCAATTAGCCACTTAACTCAGTTCCAACACTCTCCTCTTCATTCACTTCTCTTCTATTTTCCTAACACTCAAGCTCAAGCAAAAATGGAGGAAGAGAATGGGAAATAGAAATTCCTAAGCCCTAGCTTGCTTTGCAAATCCATCTCCTTGCTCCAAAGTTCATGAGAACCCATTGGTAAGCTTCCTCTCCTTCTTCTCCAACTCATTCTCTCTTTGAATTTCAGAAATTTCCTAAACCTAACTTAGGAAATATTCTTCTTTTTAGCTTAGATTCAAGCTTCTAGAGTTGGACTTGAAGAGTGGTTGATTCCTCTTTGCTTTCAAGCTTCATCTTCATAAATTTTAGTTCAAAGGTGAGATTTTTATCTCACATCTATGACTATAATTATCTTTGGTTGTTCGGTATGAATTCCTAACACTTCTTCATGTGCATTTGCTCTTGTTTTGGATTGAATTTGTGAATACTCCAATTTTTGAGTTTTTAAGTCAAATTTGTGTGAAATCCTTTTACGGATGTTTGATCATGTTTTTGGTGATGCACCGAGGAGCATATAGGGCCGGGTTACCGATTGGCATAAACCCTTAGAGCCAATGTTCGTCCGGTTGCATTTTGGAAGAGTTTGCTCTTCATTTGAATAAGGCTGAAAAACAGCCCAGGCATGATTCAGTCGACTGAAAAACTCTGTTCAGTCGACTGAACCTGAAACCCGAGAGTTTCCAGGCATGATTCAGTCGACTGAAAATCTCTGCACAGTCGACTGAAACTGGAAACAGAAAGTTTCCTGAACCTGAAAAATTTCCAGGTACAGGGTCAGTCGACTGAAAACTCTGTTCAGTCGACCGAACCTGCTGTTTTAGTCCAATTTGCCTTTTTGGATTGAATTTCCAATTTAAATCGATTTGTGATGATCCTATTTATAGTCATCATTTATTATCATCTTTGATGACTTATTTTCCTTGGGAATTTTATATATATCCACTTCGATGGATCCTTTATCGATTTTATTGGATTTTTATTCACATCTTCGAATGTGATCTTTGTGATTGATTGTTTCTACAATCCCCCTTGTGCTTTGTCACTTTAAAAATATAAAGGTTTTCTATACTAGTAGTAAATATCAAAACTCTTTCCTCAAACGATTTCAATACTATTTTAATACCAAATTCGTTTATAAAACCCTTTTCCAATCTATTAGTATATACAAACCTTTACCTCACTCGTATGAGAAATCTAATTAAACGACTTAGTAAAACGAGTGGTATGAAACGCTTGCGTTTACTTCGTCGGTTAATTCTTGGACTTGTTCGATTGAATCTCTTGTGACAATTTTCTAGTGGAGATCTAAAATTTGTTCGTAAATATTTAAGTTAAGTTAGTGGTTATGGGACATGAAGCTAAGCTCATATATTTACTAGCTTAGTGTAATCGACACTTCTCTTTGATCATGACGATCATTTTAGGTTTTAGACTAGCATCGTGCTATGTCTTTGTGATTTGGTTCATCGGGCGTCCCGCTGTACGACGTCGTTGTTCCCTTTGATTGTGATTTGGTTCATCGGATGTCCCGCTGTACGACGTCGTTGATCCTTTCCTTGTGATTTCTGGATTTCGTGTGTTGATTTCTGGAATTTATGTTTCACCAATTTTTACGATGGGCATTGATATATATGCCATTTATTGTGGCTTGGTGAATGAAATTAGGAGTATGACATTCCTTTTTATCTTGAGTAGATTATTGTGATATTGATTAATCTCTTGTTGATTTTCAATTACTTATTTATCACAGCTTGGCATTGTGATTATTATATGTTTATGTCATATCTCTTATTATATATCACTTCATCTGATATTTATAGCTAGACTGATCCGTTTATTATTTACTTCTTAAATAATACTCGGGTCAGACCGGGATGTTACAGGTGCTTCTGCTTGACTTCTCATCCAGGATCATTACTCTGACTTTTGGATATCTACTTAGATTAGTAGTTTATTTTGTTGTATACATTTGAGATACAGACTCTATGATGTATACTTATTCTTTTTGTCTTGCACTTGTATCTATTCCTTTGTATTATTGTGGATCCTTTTGACCACTACTCTGATGTACACTTTCATGTGTAATATTCATATCTATTTCCACCTTTGTGATATGAATTGTCTATGACTGATTTATGTTATGTTTATTTCTATATTTGTTTCCGAAGACCTTTATAGTCACTGTGTAGTAGCTTTGAGTTTGTGTCGGCATGTCGGATTTCCTCTTGAGATGAAAAGTTATATTTTTATCCGGTATATCGGTACTCGCACAAAGCAATTATACATATGGTCGCTCCTCAACAGCCTTATTCTCCGTGCTAGTTGACAGCATTCACAGTAGTGTTCTTGGCTAGCGTGGGTATAGAGGTGGGGCGTCACAGCTTGGTATCAGAGCCAAACTTCGGAACAATATAGAATAATTTAGCAAGGATCATGTCCTAAGTCTTTCTTAGGAGTTGTGCTTTAGGATTTTATTCGGGTCTTCGTCCCGTTCTATCCTACTTTCTTTTATGATTCCTTGTTTTATCTATCAAGATTGCTTGATATTCATTTTGAGAATAACTTTTTCCTCTTCTTTTTTTCTTTCTTAAAGAAGAGAAATGGTTAGACCAGGCCGCCCCAGCGCCGGTCAATCTAGTGCTACTCCCCAGGATGGAGTATTTATGTCTGCCCAACAGCTTTTAGATCTTGTCAAGAACGCTCAAACAGCGGGTCCCAATCAGGAGCCTACTCATCCTAGATCTGGTTTTGCACGCTTGTGCAGAGACTACACCGATTTGGGTGGAGGGCCATTCAGGGGATCCGAGAGTGTTATTGAAATTCAAGCTTGGCTCAAATCATGCGATCGCATCTTTTCTCGCATGAATCTTATTGACCTTCATCGAGTCCAAGTAGCTTCTAGCATGCTCCAAGAAAGAGCATTGGATTGGTATGAGCTTTTAATTTCTGAAATCGTTGAGGCGGATCTTACTTGGGAGCAATTCCGGGGAAGATTCGAATTGAAATTTGTGCCGGAGGCTGAAAAAGTAACCTTAGCCCGGCGTTTCATAGACCTTGTTCAAGGTGAATCTTCTATGACAGACTATGTCGCATCCTTCGAATCTCTGTCCAAATATGGGGTTGAGTACATTAATACCCCATTGAAGAAAAATCATAGAGTTGTCTATGGCTTGAATAAGAATCTTAAGAAGCCATTACTCCTGAAACTTGAGGTTTCATTTGATCAGCTTATTGATATCGCTCTTCGTCTTGAAGAGGCTGATAATGAAGGTGATGTTGAAGTTGTGTGTGCCCAACGGAACTTCGACAATAGCTTGAAGAGGCCTATCAAATTCAAAGGCCCCGATTCTAATAAGAAAGGGAAGCAACAAACTCTGGTAGCAAATGTTCCTACCTCTAGTCGTGGACGATGCTACAATTGTGGTTCCACAGACCACCAAGTAAAGGAGTGCCCGAAACCCCTCTTTTGCCGCTATTGCAAAGGTTCGGGTCATCTTTTATCTTCGTGTCCTAAGCTTCCAAGCAAGTGAGAAGGAAAGCTGCAACTTTTGGTCAAGGTATTTTCATTCAATCCTCGATGGCATTGTTTTAATTCGTGAACTTTCTATTTGAGTTCTTTTTGATATGGGTTTCATCTCATTATTTTTATATCAAAAGAACTTGTCGATTCTTTTTCTTTGAATATTTTGGGCTTGATGACTTCTTTGAGGATTGTGAATCCGGATGGTAGATCCGCAACACTCAACTTTCTTTTGTTTAAATGTCGAGATTGTTTTATGTGACTTTTCTTTCTGAGCCGATATTTACTTTGGCTTCGGAATTGATTTTTTGAAAGGATCGGCTTAATCATTGTGAAGTCCATATCCTATTTTTCGAGTGGACTATTCATCTTCGACATTTTCAATCTGTTAAGCAGATTTCTATTTTTCCTCTACGATTTTGATTCCAACTTGATGGCATCATTTTATTCCTTAAGCCCACTTATAAGGAAAGTGGTATTTCTCTCATTCGTGTAGTTTGAGAAATTGTCCGGTATTTTTGAGTTTGTCTTAGGATTATCACCTAAGAAATTTTTTGTGTGGTGTTAAGGTCTTTTCAGTTTGACTTTACCACCGGTTTTCGTTTGCTACGAGTTACGGAAATTAACCGCATTCCGCACTCGTTATGATTCTTATGAATGACTTATTTTGTCATTCAATTTGTCCAACTTATTTCATCCATTTTATAAATCGAATATTCTATGAATATTTCGATGAGACCATTCTTGTATTTATTGATTTTGGATGAAAATAGAAATTTAAAATTTTGCAAATCTTTTTCATAAGATTTATATAAGTGCAATTTGATTTTTGTTCTTGAAACGAGCAAAGAATATTCTTAAAACTTTTTAAGAAATTTATTTATCCTATAAAAAATGATTTTGTGATTGTATTGCCCGTTGAGTGCTTTAAGAATTTTGGTCGATGCGCTTGATCAACGTTATCGATAGGAATCTCCTAAACGCTTTGATGAGACAGTCAGACACGATATATTGACTTGTAAAAATGTAAATTTTTCTAGAAAGATTATTACATAATGATAAATGTAATTTTGAAAGTTTTAACTTTTCGGAGAAGAGAATTATTTTAAAAGAATTTCTTTCTTTTCAATACTCTTATTCTTGTGATTCCTGAAGGGGAACCAAGACTTTGCTATTTGTACCTATTTGTTTGGAATGCCATTCTCTTGCAAAGGAGAACGTTCTATCACTTGTGCTTCTAAATCATTATAGCTTATCGAGACTAGATATGCCACTTATGATCTAGTGTTCGCGGCTATTGTTTTTACTTTTGGAATTTGGCATCATCATTTTTGGATGAGAAATTTGTTCTCTACCTCGATCATAAATCTCTGGAATAATTATTTTCTCATAAGGAACTTCATGTTGACTCGTGTTCCTAGCATCTTATGATCTTGATATTCTTTTATTCCCGAGAAGGGAAATCGTGTTGCCAATGCGCTTTGTCGTAGGCAACAAGTGGTTGACTCTTTGATGTTGTCTGAATGGAATTATTTTTCTATCAAGTTCATCGGACGTTTTGGTATACTTCGTTTTATTGAGCTTTATCTCATTCCTTTTAAGGACTGGCATCCGATGTCCTTTTATTGTGTTCGGATCATTGGACGTACCGTTTTTGTACTACGTCGGTGTTCCGAAAATCATTTGGGCTTCGGTTCGTTGGACGTACCGTTTTTGTACTGCGTCAGTGTTCCGAATTATTTGGGATTTGATTCATCGAATGTACCGTTTGTACTACATCGATGTCTTTGCTTTTGATTCACCGTTGTACTACATTGATGTCTTTGCTTTTGATTCATCGGATGTACCGTTGTACTACATCGATGTCTTTGCTCTTTGATTCATCGGATGTACCTGTTGAGTCACAAGTTTTATGAAAGTTTTGATTTGTGACAAATAACTAAAAGGCGATCGACAAAACAAGGTCATTAGAGCTACATATGTTACTATAGATTATAGATTGATTATTTGATATTATATTAGTGATAAACTTGTTAAAATCTATCCTCAAATAATCATGCATTTTCAAGAAAATTAATATATATACAATTGGAATATAGTTGCACATTCAGTGTGCAACTTTACAGGGACCGGTCGACCGGTCACAATATAGGCGGTCGACCGTTCCTGCATAATTTGCACATTGAACGTGCACACATGCACATAACGTATATATATTTAAATTCCTGTCTACTGGTCACTTTTTAACCTGTCGACCGTTTTTAAACAGAAAGCAATTTTTCCAAAAGACACTTCTCTTCTCCAAAGGTTGCATCTCTTACCTTTCACCAAAGATCATATCTCTTAATGGCAAAGAGTTACAACCATTCTTATCTATATAAACTCATCCAATTCTTTGATTAAAATTAATTTCATATATTCTTTTTAATCTAATCTCTGATCTTACTTTATATACTCCTGCATTCTAAAAAGCTCTCGATTATTTATTGAATCATTGAAACTATTTCATATCTTTTGATTCAATAAGTAATATACTTTCCTTAATCTTTTCAAAACATCATTCGCATACTTTGAGGATAAGATTATAGGAAGGGTGTACTGTTAGTGACAAATCCGTGTTTTCAAGAACACAAGTTGTCAACAACAATTGTATTTGTTCTTTTGTTGAAGTCCTCTGTGTTGTAAGAGGCAAGTGTTGAAGTCCTCAGTGTATTAGAGGCGTGAAATCCCGTTCGGCTGTTTGGGTGTTGTAAACCTGTTCCTCCGGGTGAAGCGAGGAAGTTAATAGTGAAAATCCAGATAGAAGTCTGGGACTGGACGTAGGACGGTGCTTCGAAATAGTATAAAAATCTCTGGTGTGATTTTTCTATTTTTTATTTACTATGCTATTATCATCTATTTCCGCATTTGTATTGTAATCCATATTACACGATCCGTGTATACTATATTAGCACATATAATTTCATATACACCGCACTTTCATTTGGTATCGGAGCGAGGTCATCATATAACCGTAACACAGTTATTTGATATATTATAGTAATATGGCAAATAACGTAAGTACTAGCACTCAAAACACCACTTACACGGAGGGTCAATCGACACAAAGACCTCCATTTTTCAATGGTCTTAACTATAGTTATTGGGAAACACGTATGTCATTCTTTATGCAATCAAATAGCTATGATGCTTGGAATGCCACTCAAAGAGAAATAGTGAATCCAACAACTGATTATTCAGAATGGACTGCAGCTGAGAAAACGGCAGCAGCCGTAAATGCAAGAGCAATAAATATGTTGTTCTGTGCATTAGACCAAAATGAATATAATCGTGTTAGTATCTGCACTACTGCATATCAAATTTGGCAAACACTAAAAATCACTCATGAAGGTACTAACAAGGTTAAACAAGCCAAAATAGCCATGCTGAAAAGTCAATTTCAAAATTTCAAAATGAAACCAAACGAGACAATCAATGACATGTATTCACAGTTTCAAACTATTCACCATGCACTTATTGGCTTAGGACAAAAGTATTCTGATTTCGATGTTGTTTCAACAGTCCTACACTCTCTGACTAGTGAATGGGAAGGAAAAGTATTAGCAATTGAAGAAGCTAATGATCTTTCCGTCATGAAGCCAGATGAATTGATAGGAAATTTAATGTCCTATGAAGCAAATTTGCAGGCTAGAAAAGAATAGAAAGAAGAAAAGAAAAATGTAGCATTTCATGTTGAGAAAAATGAAAATGAATCAGATTCTGAAGACGAAGATTTGGCATTCATTGCGAAAGGATTCAAAAAATTCTTAAAATATCGAAAAGCCAGTCGTTACAATAAAAGGAAACCTGGATCAAATAAACCATCTTCATCTGCTATAGAATGTTTCAACTGTCACAAAAAGGGACACATGTAGAAAGATTGTCCAGAACAAAAGAAGAAGTCAGAAAATGACAAATTCAAATATAAGAAGGACAAATCTAAGAAACGAGCCTTCTCAGTAACATGGGATGATTCAGAGTCATCTTCATCAGAAAGTGAAAGTGATTCAGAGAATGAACAAGCTAATGTATGTTTTATGGCAACAGAAGATGAGGTACAAATTCCTACATTTGATGAAGTACTTGATATTAATGCTGAATTAATAGTCAAATATAAAGACATAAAACGTCAATTAAAAGTAGTCAAAGCTGATTTAAGTAGAGCAGAGTTTGAACGAGATATGTTAAAAGATGAGAAGAAAATATTAGAAGAGGAACTTGAGAATATTCAAGAATCATCATCTAATGTTGACTCTCAAATATCTCTTTTGAGTCAAGAAATAGAAACTCAAAAAGAGAAAAATAATGCTCTCACTACTGAAAATCATGAGCTTAAAGCAAAAGTCAAAATTCTAGACCTAGAAAAAGCTAGCTTACAAACAAAGTTTGATGACATTACTCAAAATGTTTCTAATTTTAACAAAGGTCGAGAAAATTTGACAAAAATCATTGAAAGTTCACAATCTATTTCAGACAAACAAGGACTGGGATATAACAAACAAGAAACCAAGAAACATCTTGGAAACAAAAGGAAAAAGAAAGTACAAAAAAATGAAGCTAAGAAAAATCTTAGTCTATTATATTCCAAACCAAAACCAGTTGTGAAATTTCAAAAGAAAAATGTCAAGACTATCAAAATATGGGTTCCTAAAAAAATAACAATTTGATTAGGAACAAATACATTCAGAAATTCTTGAATACTGTGCATTTTAATAATAATTATATATATAAAGGGGATACCGGACCCAAATGGGTTTGGACTCCTAAGACCTAACTCTTAGGACCCTATAAAAAGTGGGTACCATGGACTTAATTCTATTTTTTGCAGGTCCCACTTAAGAAAAGAGGAAAATGGATATTGGATAGTGGCTGCTCAAAGCACATGACGGGAGACAAGAGTTTATTAACAAATATTACATATTCAGATGGTGGCTCCGTCACTTTTGGAGACAATTCAAAAGGCTATATCATCGGCAAAGGCGATGTGAGCAATTGCGGTACATCTAACTTACCTCTTATTACTAATGTCATGCTAGTTAGAAATTTAAAACACAATTTGCTTAGTATTAGTCAGTTATGTGACAAGGGTTTTATAATTTCATTTTCAAATAATAAGTGTAGTATTTTAGATAAAGACCATAATTTGGTTTTCGAAGGTTATAGAGATAGAAATATATATATTTTGAATATGAATATTAATCATAATTCAGATATGTGTCTTGTGGCTAATGACAATGATCCATGGCTATGGCACAAACGCTTCTGTCATATAAACTTCAGAACTATTGACAAGCTAGCCAAAAACAATCTAGTTAGAGGACTACCCAAAATGAGTTTTAAAGTCAACAACATTTGTGATGCATGTCAATTAGGAAAATTGACCAAATCATCTTTTAAATCCAAGAAAGTCATATCAACATTACAACCACTTGAGTTACTACACATGGATTTATATGGACCTACTAAAGTTCAATCAATAAATCACAGTCAATATGTGCTTGTAATTGTTGATGATTTCTCTCGTTATACATGGACAATTTTCTTAAAAAATAAAAGTGACACTTTCGATCATTTCAAATCTTTCGTCAAAAGAATTCAAAAATCAAAAGGGATTAAAGTTAAAAATATAAGAAGTGATCATGGCGGAGAATTTGAAAATAATGAATTTGAACATTTTTGTACAAAGAAAGGTATATATCATAATTTTTCGTTTCCCAGAACTCCACAACAGAACGGAGTTGTAGAACGGAAAAACCGAACTTTACAAGAATGTGCAAGAACATTATTGAATGGAACCACCTTACCAAAACATTTTTGGGCAGAAGCTGTGGCAACTGCCTGTTATGTTTTGAATCGTGTATCCATAAGACCTCTTACCAAGAATACTCCTTATGAATTATTTAACAAAAGGAAGCCTAAAATTTCATACTTCAAAGTTTTTGGTTCCAAGTGCTTTATTTTAAATACGAAAGACCAGCTTGGCAAATTCGATCCAAAGGCCGATGAAGGAATATTTGTCGGTTATTCGGAAAGAAGTAAGGCCTATAGGATATTTAATAAACGAACCAAAACTATGGAAGAATCACTTCATGTCTCTTTTGATGAAATCTATCAGCACCCTCACACTATATCAGATGATGACGAATCAATAGTCATTGACAATCAAATCATCACAAATATTGATTCTGACTCGGAAATAATTATTGAGAATATTCCTCAAATATGTGAGTTACAATCACCACCAAGAATATTAAGAGACCATCCGCCTCAAAATATAATCGGTGAAATAACATCACATGTCAGAACAAGGAGTCAACTCAATCAAATGGGTCATGTCGCTTTTCTCTCAAATATCAAACCTAAGAATCCAAAAGAAGCTGCTACAGATGATTACTGGATCATTGCCATGCAGGAAGAACTAAATCAGTTTGAGCGCAATGACGTTTGGGAACTTGTTCCACGACCAACTGATCAGTCAGTAATTGGTACTAAATGGGTCTATAAAAATAAGGCCGACGAACAAGGAAATATCATCAAAAATAAAGCAAGATTAGTAGCACAAGGATATAATCAGGAAGAAGGTATCGATTATGAAGAAACTTTTGCACCAGTTGCTCGACTAGAAGCTATTAGAATCCTATTATCTTTTGCTTGTCACCATAATTTCAAACTTTATCAGATGGATGTCAAAAGTGCTTTTCTCAATGGATTTATCAAAGAGAATGTCTATGTCGAACAACCTCCTTTGTTCGTACATGAAAAATATCCTGACCATGTGTTCAAACTTAAGAAAGCTCTGTATGGTTTAAAACAAGCACCTCGTGCTTGGTATGAACGACTACGTAGCTATCTTATTAGCTCAGGATTTCAAATAGGCAAAGTCGATCAAACTTTGTTTATTAAACATTCTCGAAAAGATATTCTAGTTATCCAGATATATGTAGACGATATCATCTTTGGTTCAACAAACGATAAACTTTGCAAAGAATTTGCAAGTATTATGACCAAAGAATTCGAAATGTCTCATATGGGAGAACTATCTTATTTTCTTGGACTTCAAATAAAGCAACTTTCAAACGGCATTTTTATCAATCAAGAAAAATACTGTGAAAACCTTATCAAACGCTTCGGATTAGAAAATACATCTGGTAAACTAACTCCTATGAGTACAACTACACATCTTGACAAAGATGAAAGTGGTAAGAATGTTGACCAGAAATTATATCGAAGCATGATTGGTTCTCTTCTTTATCTTACAGCTAGTCGTCCAGATATAATAGTGAGTGTTTGTTTATGTGCTCGTTTTCAAGCTGATCCAAAGGAATCACATCTACGAGCAGTGAAACGTATAATTCGTTATCTTAATAATACCAAAGATTTCGGTCTTTTTTATCCAAAAGAATGTCCATTTGAATTAGTATCATATAGTGATGCTGATTTCGGTGGCTCAAGAACGGATAGAAAAAGTACAAGTGGTACGTGTCATTTTATTGGAAAATCACTTGTCTCTTGGTTCAGTAAGAAACAGAATTGTGTTTCACTGTCAACATGCGAAGCTGAATATATATCAGCAGCTCTCGCTTGTACTCAAGTACTATATATGCAACAAACACTTCAAGATTTTGATATTCATTTATCAAATTCTATTATATACTGTGATAACACTAGTGCTATAAATCTCTCTAAAAATCCAGTAAATCACTCTAGAACCAAACACATTGATATCCGTCATCATTTCCTTCGAGATAATATTGACAAAGGAAATATATGTCTTGAATATGTTCATACTGACAATCGATTAGCAGACATTTTTACTAAGCCTCTGCTCGAATCTAATTATATTAGATTACGAAGAGAGCTTGGTTTAATTTCAAGAAAAAATCTTGACTAAGTAATTTCTAAAGAACGTCTTCTTGTTAGTTATCCTTTAGTTATTCTTTTTAGTTATCCTTTAACCATAATTTTTGCATAAACTATTTTTTTTACATTAAATATAAGCCACTGCTTTATTTAATGGTTAAATTCTCTTTACTCATTTTTTTTTAGTGATCGTCCTTTCCTTTCTTATTTTATAAATTCAGTTTTAAAAGGAAAGCTATTTTTAGAGTTACAATAAAATTTCTGCTTATGTTTTCTTGGTTAAAATGTTTCATTAACTCACATCCATAAGTTTATACATAAGAAACTTGTATATAAGCTTGCAAAAATTTTATATTTTGTTCATTTTTTTTTATCTAACCATAATATTCTATACAACATACACTATGGCTCACATTTGTGATAAATGTGCTCAAGAATCATACATTTCAATTACGAGTTCTGAGTCGGAGGAATTTTATTCTCCTATAACTCCAAAACAAAAATCAAGTTGTCATCATCAATGCTCTTGTATGTCTGATAAAACTCCAAATTCAAAACAAGTGAAGAGGACATTATTCTATTCTCCTCGTACCAAAGCTCAAATCGATGAAATACACCATTACCAGAAACATCAGATAGACCTTCAGAGACAGCTCCATTACGGGCAAAGTCAACTTTATCACGAGCAACAACGGACATCGGCACGATTATCCGTTTTAGAAAAGTTAGCAACATTTTTCTGCGGTTCCAACAAGCATGACGTGCATGAACCAATGCCGTCTAGGCTATCAACATCTAAAAGTCCTAACTCGTGGGATCGGAACTATGAGAAGAATGAAGGAGCTCAGAAACAATGGAGTCCATGGTCAAAACGTATTGAAGGAAACAACGATAATTCTAATGACGAACTTTCTCATTAGATTTATATATAGTTATTATATCTTTATATATCTCTTGTGTAATGACGGTTATATTTTGTATTACAAATGAAATATAATATATTTAGGATGATATATGATAAAAACTTGAAAAATAAACTTCTTATTCACAGCAGACCAGAACCGGTCGACCGCCCCTGTTATAGCCGGTCGACCGTTTGCTCTCTGGTTGAAAATGGTCGACCGGCCATAATTAGTAGGTCGACCGGTTGACGTATTTTCAGTTTTTTATATAAACCTATGCGTCATTTTTCCCTCTACCCTCTCTCACTTTTTACTCAAGCTGTTCTTTTACCCAAAATCACAAACCCTAGTTTCCTATTTTCAATTCCCAAATCTCAAATCCTCCAACAATGGCTCCTCCTCAAAAGAAATCCAAGAAAGGAGCAACCTATGAAACTTCATCTCCTACCATCTCCGTCAAAAAATGGCTTCAAAGTCCAATTGCTGTAACAAGATGGAATCAGATGACAAATTACAAGTTTCATCCAGGCTCTTTCATCAAATTTGATGATTTCACGGCTTATGGAGTTCGAAGGTTAGCCAATAATTCCAACATTACTCCATTAATCGATTTTTAAGAAAATAGTGTGGAGATAAATCATTTGATGATCAAATTGTTTTACGCCAACATGAATCTTGATGAGTATCAACCTGATAATCCAAACGGCGTCATCTGGTCTGTGGTCTGTGGCAAGCAAAATTTTCTTACTCATGCTAGAATTACCTCTATACTTGGTATACCAAATCGAGGCGAAGAGTTTTCATCTAACTTCTGCGAAGTCTTCACTCGAAATAGTACTAGTCATCAGAAGACGATAGTGATGGCACTAAGTCTATTGGACTTCGACCGACAGCCAGACTACTTCATCGTGTTTTGATGCATTCTCTTTTTCCTAGACTTGGAAACTATGATGCAGTATATAAAGAAAACTTCAAAGCACTCTATGCTATTTATGGTGAAATCTAAATCAATTGGGTTCACATGCTTTTTGATGAAATTCTCAAGGTAAATAACTCAACACGGCCTCATTTCTTCTACAATGAATATATCATGCGACTTTTGTTAGCTTGTGGGGTCAATCCTCCTGATTCTGCAACCTCAAAACCAAAATGCATTGATGCCATAACCATCAAACGAATGAAGCTTCCTCCACCTTATCTTGAGATTATGCCTTTTGAAGAATGACAACAAAGAGGACCAAGGAAACAACGAGCAACTTCCTCTCGTCCTCGTTCCGATGAAGTAAAATTATTAAAATCAAAGTCATCTACAAAAGAATCACTTGAAACAATCGCGCGTAACCAATTTTTGCTTGAATCACGTCTCAAGCGCATGGACTCTAAAATCGATAAGCGCTTCAATAAAGTCAAGTCATTCTTTGGTATGCTATGGGATGCTATATCATGTTCCACATCCACCTCTGTTCAAGCACAAGACCCAGGAAAACGTCCTGCTGCTCCAGTTTTCACCTGGGCATCATCTGACGAGTCTACAGGAATGAGTGGTCATGGACATGGAGAATCATCTAGAGGGCACAATGATGAGGAAGAAGAAGATGATGATGATGATGACGACGATGATGATGATGAAGAGGAGATACGTTCTGCTTCATCTTAGATTCTATTATGGTTTAGCACTTTAAAAACATTCATCGACACTTGTACTAAATAGTGTCGTTATTCTTGTTTTTCATTTGACATTATGTTCTGTAGTATACTCTGTTATGTTTTGGATGTGTTAAATGATTTATTTTGCTATGCATATCATATTCATTCTACTATTCTAGTATCTGTTACTCCTTTTTGTCGATGACAAAGGGGGAGAAAGGGCTAACAATTGCTTGCAGGAACATACATATAAGAATTCAATGAGGGAGAGATCACATACTCAGGGGGAGATTCAGATTTGCAGATATATTGTCATCAATCAAAAAGGGGGAGAATGTTGAGTCACAAGTTTTATGAAAGTTTTGATTTGTGACAAATAACTAAAAGGCGATCGACAAAACAAGGTCATTAGAGCTACATATGTTACTATAGATTATAGACTGATTATTTGATATTATATTAGTGATAAACTTGTTAAAATCTATCCTCAAATAATCATGCATTTTCAAGAAAATTAATATATATACAATTGGAATATAGTTGCACATTCAGTGTGCAACTTTACAGGGACCGGTCGACCGGTCACAATATAGGCGGTCGACCGTTCCTGCATAATTTGCACATTGAACGTGCACACATGCACATAACGTATATATATTTAAATTCCTGTCTACTGGTCACTTTTTAACCTGTCGACCGTTTTTAAACAGAAAGCAATTTTTCCAAAAGACACTTCTCTTCTCCAAAGGTTGCATCTCTTACCTTTCACCAAAGATCATATCTCTTAATGGCAAAGAGTTACAACCATTCTTATCTATATAAACTCATCCAATTCGTTGATTAAAATTAATTTCATATATTCTTTTTAATCTAATCTCTGATCTTACTTTATATACTCCTGCATTCTAAAAAGCTCTCGATTATTTATTGAATCATTGAAACTATTTCATATCTTTTGATTCAATAAGTAATATACTTTCCTTAATCTTTTCAAAACATCATTCGCATACTTTGAGGATAAGATTATAGGAAGGGTGTACTGTTAGTGACAAATCCGTGTTTTCAAGAACACAAGTTGTCAACAACAATTGTATTTGTTCTTTTGTTGAAGTCCTCTGTGTTGTAAGAGGCAAGTGTTGAAGTCCTCAATGTATTAGAGGCATGAAATACCGTTCGGCTGTTCGGGTGTTGTAAACCTGTTCCTCCGGGTGAAGCGAGGAAGTTAATAGTGAAAATCCAGATAGAAGTCTGGGACTGGACGTAGGACGGTGCTCCGAACCAGTATAAAAATCTCTGGTGTGATTTTTCTATTTTTTATTTACTATGCTATTATCATCTATTTCCGCATTTGTATTGTAATCCATATTACACGATCCGTGTATACTATATTAGCACATATAATTGCATATACACCGCACTTTCAGTACCGTTGTACTACATCGATGTCTTTGCTTTTGATTCATCGGATGTACCGTTGTACTACATCGATGTCTTTCCTATTTGATTCATCGGATGTACCGTTGTACTACATCGATGTCTTTTCTTTTGATTCATTGGATGTACCGTTGTACCACATCGATGTCTTTTCCTTTGATTCATCGGATGTACCGTTGTACTACATCGATGTCTTTTCTTTTGATTCATCGGATGTACCGTTGTACTACATCGATGTCTTTTCCTTTGATTCATCGGATGTACCGGTGGTACTACATCGATGTCTTTGCTATTTGATTCATCGGATGTACCGTTCGTACTACATCGATGTCTTTGCTATTTGATTCATCGGATGTACCGTTGTACTACATCGATGTCTTTTCTTTTTATTCATCGGATGTACCGTTGTACTACATCGATGTCTTTTCCTTTGATTCATCGGATGTACCGTCGTACTACATCGATGTCTTTCCTTTTTGATTCATCGGATGTACCGTTGTACTACATCGATGTCTTTGCTATTTGATTCATCGGATGTACCGTTGTACTACATCGATGTCTTTGCTATTTGATTCATCGAATGTACCGTTTGTACTACATCGATGTCTTTGCTTTTGATTCATCGGATGTACCGTTGTACTACATCGATGTCTTTTCCTTTGATTCATCGGATGTACCGGTGGTACTACATCGATGTCTTTTCTATTTGATTCATCGGATGTACCGTTCGTACTACATCGATGTCTTTGCTATTTGATTCATCGGATGTACCATTGTACTACATCGATGTCTTTTCTTTTGATTCATCGGATGTACCGTTGTACTACATCGATGTCTTTTCCTTTGATTCATCGGATGTACCGTCGTACTACATCGATGTCTTTGCTTTTTGATTCATCGGATGTACCGTTTGTACTACATCGATGTCTTTGCTTTTGATTCATCGGATGTACCGTTGTACTACAACGATGTCTTTCCTTTTTGATTCATCGGATGTACCGTTGTACTACATCGATGTCTTTGCTATTTGATTCATCGGATGTACCGTTGTACTACATCGATGTCTTTGCTATTTGATTCATCGGATGTACCGTTTGTACTACATCGATGTCTTTGCTTTTGATTCATCGGATGTACCGTTCGTACTACATCGATGTCTTTGCTATTTGATTCATCGGATGTACCGTTGTACTACATCGATGTCTTTTCTTTTGATTCATCGGATGTACCGTTGTACTACATCGATGTCTTTTCCTTTGATTCATCGGATGTACCGGTGGTACTACATCGATGTCTTTGCTATTTGATTCATCGGATGTACCGTTCGTACTACATCGATGTCTTTGCTATTTGATTCATCGGATGTACCGTTGTACTACATCGATGTCTTTTCTTTTGATTCATCGGATGTACCGTTTTACTACATCGATGTCTTTTCCTTTGATTCATCGGATGTACCGTCGTACTACATCGATGTCTTTGCTTTTTGATTCATCGGATGTACCGTTTGTACTACATCGATGTCGTTGCCTTTGATTCATCGGATGTACCGGTTGTACTACATCGATGTCTTTGCTATTTGATTCATCGGATGTACCGTTGTACTACATCGATGTCTTTCCTTTTTGATTCATCGGATGTACCGTTGTACTACATCGATGTCTTTGCTATTTGATTCATCGGATGTACCATTGTACTACATCGATGTCTTTGCTATTTGATTCATCGGATGTACCGTTTGTACTACATCGATGTCTTTGCTTTTGATTCATCGGATGTACCGTTCGTGCTACATCGATGTCTTTGCTATTTGATTCATCGGATGTACCGTTGTACTACATCGATGTCTTTTCCTTTGATTCATCGGATGTACCGGTGGTACTACATCGATGTCTTTTCTATTTGATTCATCGGATGTACCGTTCGTACTACATCGATGTCTTTGCTATTTGATTCATCGGATGTACCATTGTACTACATCGATGTCTTTTCTTTTGATTCATCGGATGTACCGTTGTACTACATCGATGTCTTTTCCTTTGATTCATCGGATGTACCGTCGTACTACATCGATGTCTTTGCTTTTTGATTCATCGGATGTACCGTTTGTACTACATCGATGTCGTTGCCTTTGATTCATCGGATGTACCGGTTGTACTACATCGATGTCTTTGCTATTTGATTCATCGGATGTACCATTGTACTACATCGATGTCTTTGCTATGGTTCATCAGATGTACCGTTTGTACTACATCGATGTCTTTGCTTTGGTTCATTGGGCATACCGTTTTTGTACTACGCTGATGTCCCAAATTGTTTGAGTTTCTAGTTTTTCGGGCGTACCGTTTTTGTACTACGCCGTTGCACCGGCTCAATTTTCTGCTATTCTTGACGTTCCTCACGTCTTTTATCTACGGGAATGCCTTAGGGATTCCGGTTTTCATTCTTGAGCCCGGTGTTATTGTGGAAATTGAAGTTTCACCAGATTTCTTGCTAACTCTTTTGTGCACTTTAAGGTGAACTTCCTATTTCAAATTTTCTTTTGTGTTAATATGCTTCTATGGTTGTTACTTCATATATTTCCTTCTTACTTATTGCGAGGACGCAATTTCTTTAAGGAGGGGAGTCTGTAACAACCCGCTTATTTATCGATTTTATATTTAAATATTTTATTTAAATATTTTATCGTTCGTCGGATTTTAGTCCGAAAAGCTACTTTTTGCATACGGTAGAATTAGGACTCGAGACCACCTCCATTGAGTTCAAAATGTCGTTTGCGACCTTTTTGAGTATAAGCTTCGATATGTTTGGAGAAAGTTGATTTTTGCTACTTTTTCCCGCTTAGGGCTTTGGTTGGGCTGAGCCAATTAGCCACTTAACTCAGTTCCAACACTCTCCTCTTCATTCACTTCTCTTCTATTTTCCTAACACTCAAGCTCAAGCAAAATGGAGGAAGAGAATGGGAAATAGATATTCCTAAGCCCTAGCTTGCTTTCCAAATCCATCTCCTTGCTCCAAAGTTCATGAGAACCCATTGGTAAGCTTCCTCTTCTTCTTCTCCAACTCATTCTCTCTTTGAATTTCAGAAATTTCCTAAACCTAACTAAGGAAATGTTCTTCTTTTTAGCTTGGATTCAAGCTTCTAGAGTTGGACTTGAAGAGTGGTTGATTCCTCTTTGCTTTCAAGCTTCATCTTCATAAATTTTAGTTCAAAGGTGAGATTTTTATCTCACATCTATGACTATAATTATCTTTGGTTGTTGGGTATGAATTCCTAACACTTCTTCATGTGCATTTGCTCTTGTTTTGGATTGATTTTGTGAATACTCCAATTTTTGGGTTTTTAAGTCAAATTTGTGTGAAATCCTTTTATGGATGTTTGATCATGTTTTTGGTGATGCACCGAGGAGCATATAGGGCCGGGTTGCCGATTGGCATAAACCCTTAGAGCCAATGTTCGTCCGGTTGCATTTTGGAAGAGTTTGCTCTTCATTTGAATAAGGCTGAAAAACAGCCCAGGCATGATTCAGTCGACTGAAAAACTCTGTTCAGTCGACTGAACCTGAAACCCGAGAGTTTCCAGGCATGATTCAGTCGACTGAAAATCTCTGCACAGTTGACTGAAACTGGAAACAGAAAGTTTTCTGAACCTGGAAAATTTCCAGATACAGGGTCAGTCGACTGAAAACTCTGTTCAGTCGACTGAACCTGCTGTTTTAGTCCAATTTGCCTTTTTGGATTGAATTTCCAATTTAAATCGATTCGTGATGATCCTATTTATTGTCATCATTTATTATCATCTTTGATGACTTATTTTCTTTGGAAATTTTATATATATCCACTTCGATGGATCCTTTATCGATTTTATTGGATTTTTATTCACATCTTCGAATGTGATCTTTGTGATTGATTGTTTCTACAATCCCCCTTGTGCTTTGTCACTTTAAAAATATAAAGGTTTTCTATACTAGTAGTAAATATCAAAACTCTTTCCTCAAACGATTTCAATACTATTTTAATACCAAATTTGTTTATAAAACCCTTTTCCAATCTATTAGTATATACAAACCTTTACCTCACTCGTATGAGAAATCTAATTAAACGACTTAGTAAAACGAGTGGTATGAAACGCTTGCGTTTACTTCGTCGGTTAATTCTTGGACTTGTTCGATTGAATCTCTTGTGACAATTTTCTAGTGGAGATCTACAATTTGTTCGTAAATATTTAAGTTAAGCTAGTGGTTATGGGACATGAAGCTAAGCTCATATATTTACTAGCTTAGTGTAATCGACACTTCTCTTTGATCATGACGATCATTTTAGGTTTTAGACTAGCATCGTGCTATGTCTTTGTGATTTGGTTCATCGGACGTCCCGCTGTACGACGTCCTTATTCCCTTTGATTGTGATTTGGTTCATCGGATGTCCCGCTGTACGACGTCGTTGATCCTTTCCTTGTGATTTCTGGATTTCGTGTGTTGATTTATGGAATTTATGTTTCACCAACTTTTACGATGGGCATTGATATATATGCCATTTATTGTGGCTTGGTGAATGAACTTAGGAGTATGACATTCCTTTTTATCTTGAGTAGATTATTGTGATATTGATTAATCTCTTGTTGATTTTCAATTACTTATTTATCATAGCTTGGCATTGTGATTATTATATGTTTATGTCATATCTCTTATTATATATCACTTCATCTGATATTTATAGCTAGACTGATCCGTTTATTATTTTCTTCTTAAATAATACTCGGGTCAGACCGGGATGTTACAGGTGCTTCTGCTTGACTTCTCATCCAGGATCATTACTCTGACTTTTGGATAATTACTTAGATTAGTAGTTTATTTTGTTGTATACATTTGAGATACAGACTCTATGATGTATACTTATTCTTTTTGTCTTGCACTTGTATCTATTCCTTTGTATTATTGTGGATCCTTTTGACCACTACTCTGATGTACGCTTTCATGTGTAATATTCATATCTATTTCCGTCTTTGTGATATGAATTGTCTATGACTGATTTATGTTATGTTTATTTCTATATTTATTTCCGAAGACCTTTATAGCCACTGTGTAGTAGCTTTGAGTTTGTGTCGGCATGTCGGATTTCCTCTTGAGATGAAAAGTTATATTTTTATCCGGTATATCGGTACTCGCACAAAGCAATTATACAGATGGTCGCTCCTCAACAGCCTTATTCTCCGTGCTAGTTGACAGCATTCACAGTAGTGTTCTTGGCTAGCGTGGGTATAGAGGTGGGGCTCCACATTATGCTACTTTTCATTGAATATATAAAAGATGTTGTGTTTGGAAAAATTTTTACATTTTTTCATTTTTCTGGGATTGTATCATAGATTACTATAATTTTATTTCTTCCACTGTGATTTTTAAAATGTGTGGATTTTATAGATAGCTCTGTGTTATGTTTTATATTTTACCTCAAAATGGTCTGCCGTCTACAAAGTCAGCGATGCCCACAGCATTTCCTATGTGTATTGGGGCGTTGTAGACGGTGGATTGTTATATGTGCTATCAAAGCTTAGGTTAGGTGGTTCCTACTAAATTAAAGAATATGAGAGAGCATATTTGTAATTTTTGTTATTTATATTATACATTTATGTTATTTTTTCATGCCATACCCCATATAACTTGACTTGTAGAGGAAGCTGTTGGCTTATCCCTTATAGAAATAAACAACTACGAGTTAAATGAATGTTGAGATTAAATTTTTTAGGGTGGAAGATAAATCCATCTCATTTTTTATGATACATTCCATTGGGATTTGTTAAAAAAGTGTTTACCTGTCAAGTAGCAGTAGAGTAAATCATAGGACTAGGGATGAATAAGAAGAAGAGCGATACCCTTAAGTCCATAGAACACGGTGTGATGTTAATGAGGCGTAATATAACTATAAATTATTGTAAGTTAATTAAATTAATTAATATTTATAAAATATTAATCATTAAACTTTATTTTATTTAAATATAATTAGATTTAATATATTGCGTATATAAATTTTATAAACGCATGTATTGATATACGGTGTTAGTATAGTATTTAAACTGGATTTAAATAGATTAAGCACTAAGTGTTTTTGTTAAAAAAATTTAGGGCCCACATGCATAAAGAAAAGGAGGGGAGGTTCTAATTGCGATTTTAAAATCCAAAGAAGTAAATAATATAAGGAATTAAATCTCCATCCTTTACCCCTCTTTATGAATCAATTAAATCTCATTTATGAAATGATTTTTTCCCTTTTCTCTTCAATTCTATTTTTCCTGCAAAAAATATTACAAGGAGGGAGAAGATTTGATGATATTTAATTAGGAAATAAATAGGAAAGGTTTCAAAAGAGAGAATTGAAAGGTTTCGATGTTTTTTTTGAAACATATGCTCTCTTATTTAATCCTTCATTCTTTTCCTGACAATTTTTTTAATTTTCTTTCTCTTGCTTTCCTCCTTTCCCTTAATGACCTCCATGATAAAATAGAATCCCCTAAAAAAATTCAAATAAAATAAATAACAATCAAGATGGTGCTCGCCTCTAGATCCTTACAAAATCCAAAGTTTAGTTCAGTCAAATCAGAGTTTTATTCTATATTCAAGGTGCAAATGTTAGGCTTCATCTTTAAGTAATTCTAATTTATTTTATTACATATTCACCGTGTTAATGAAGTTTAAATCCTCTACATGCTACATCTAATCTCAATATTTGTTCATTATGTTGACCCAAAGTTTAGATATGATATATGTTAATTGGTTATATGTTGATCGTGATAATATAATTAGATCCTATATTAGTTGCAACTTTTTCTTCATATGTTCGTATTATATGTATAGTTTAGATCTTATCATTTTATAGCTAATTTATATATGCCTAAGTTGTCCAATATAATTTTTCATTCTTTTAGACTTATTATTTAAGAATTATGAAAAAGGCAAACAAATAATAAACAATTTTGGATTTGAAACTAATTTTAATTAATTAATGTATTTTGTACCACATTATATACACAAATATAAATGAATTATGTACATAAATTATT
Source organism: Allium cepa (assembly GCA_030765085.1). Classification (NCBI taxonomy): domain Eukaryota; kingdom Viridiplantae; phylum Streptophyta; class Magnoliopsida; order Asparagales; family Amaryllidaceae; genus Allium; species Allium cepa. The sequence continues at coordinate 899,248,868 of CM060935.1, read as the reverse complement.
TAAATTACGATGGAAATTGAATACAAATTTCACATATTTTTTATTTTGAATATAATTGTTTATTTATTGTTGACATTTGTTTAAGAGTTGTTTCAACTAAAAGAAAATAAGATTCTTTTTAAACAATTAAAAATAAGATTCTTTTAAAACCTCATTGGATTACTAATAATCTTTTAAATTTCATAAGCCTAATAGATTCAAAATAGATTTTTTTTTGAAACTACCAATTTCACCCGCTTTTGACAATAGCCTCTAATTTGTCAAAAAATCTCAAGGTTAGAATCCTAAGTGTTTATGTCAAAATTGGTCACAAACCCCAAAAGCCTCGAAAGCACCATTGATTACACACAGACCCACAATATTCAAACACAGATCTCAGATCCAAATAAAGTAGAGAATAAAAAAGAAAAAACAGTAAAGTTAAAATGGAAGAAAGAAGGAAAGAACACAAGGTTTATAGTTCTTCGACGATCCAGCCTACGTCCACTTTGAATCAATCCTTTTATTCCTTTTATACTATAGTTACAGTTACAAGCCTTTGAAAATCAATAGCAAAAATGGTAGAGCTTTGCTTAGGAGAGAAGAAGAAGATCCCATTTTAGTTGCCAAGGACTCCTATTTATAGGTGTATATCCAAAAATATCCACCCCAAAACCTGGAATACCTCTTCTCTTGCGCAATTGGGCCCACCAGACCGATCCAGAGAGATTTGGGATCGATGCGTAGTCAATTTGTATCGACCTAAAAGTAGTCCAATCAAGTTGAGATCGATCATGGAGGTTCTAGATTGCATCAGGAAGCTCATTTGGAAATTTTGTAGCATTTAGACATGTAGAGTGAGAGTTATGATCGATGCATGTTTGTATTCACAAGTTAACTGTTGCATTCGCATCCATCTCCCGCTCCATATTATCCTCTCTTTGTATCGATATAGTTCGCATCGATGACATGTCTCGAAGATCTAGGAAAGATCCACCTTTCATGTCGTTCGATCGAGTCATCCACTTATTCGTATCCATCCATCCACAACTTTTGTATCCATCAACATGGGCTGTTCGTATCCACCGAGCAACCCTTCTTCATATCCATCCTTCGTATCCATCAGCTGCTCTTTACTTTATATTGCTCCCTAAATGCTTGCCTTTCGTATCAATCCTATGCTCTTGTTCGTATCGTTCCCAAGTTATGTCCCTTCATATCGATCCAAGCTTTGATCGATACGAAGTGTGCCTTGCTGCAATGATTCAACCGATGTGTGCTGCATCGATACGAAGTCGTCGATTTGAAGTATGCTACCATTCCCATCCTGATCGATTAAAGTCATCGATTCGAACCAACGAGCTGCCATGTGATCGATATGAACAGTATCGATACGAACCAAACCAATCTCCATGAATCTTGACCCATCCATATCTCGAGCAAACGAACTCCGATTGACCTAAAATTTGAAACGTAGCCTCTCCTAGCTTTGTTCATCATTCCCAATCGATCTTGTCTTGATTGGAGATTGGTCAAATTTTGAGAATATCAATCATAACCTTGTTTCCAATCGATCTCCAATCCTGATATCCAACCTTTCCAGCCAATTTTTTGATATTTCGGCCTTGACCAAAAGGTGGGATAACATTTTTTCTCAAAAACATGCCTTTTGATAAGAGGGTGTGTTTTGAAAAGCTTCGATTCTAACACCCGAAGTGCATATTCCATCCATATCCATACCATCCGATTCATAATCCAATCCATTACCAAGCAATCATATCCGAGTGTCACGGCCATATCCTTATCCAAATCCATGACTACTTCGAGTTGATATCCGACTCCAAATCCATTAACCAAATCCTTAGTTGTTCATAGCAGATATTCGAATTTGTAACCTCTCTGGGTTCTTGTCAAGCGTAGTCCACACTCGACGACCTGTATTGAATAACGCCTTGGGTTTTCTGATTCAGTGTCCCTGAACGTTGAGTAATTAATGTCATGGCTTAAGTCCTAAGCTGAATCCTGGTCGCTCCAGACCCTTGCCAAGTATAGTCCATACTTGACGACCTGAAATAGTAACCTATATATAATATTGGGCCTAAGTCTAGGTCAAATCTAGGTCTCTCCGAACCCTTGTCGAGTATAGTCCACACTCGATGACCTGAATAAGCCAATTCGCCATGTTCGGACGAAGAGACTTATCCCTTGCCAGGTATAATCCATACCCGACGACCATTTACCAAAAACCACATAAAAACCCAATTGAAATCCAATCCAAAATCCAGATCAAATTGGAAAACCAAAAATCCATACCAGACATCCAAACCAATATCGGAAACATAAAATAAGCATCCAAACTAAAGTCCAAACCAGAAGAAAAAAACAAAACTAGGAGTTCAAACCAAACTTCGAAGGCGAACCAGAAAAAACGAATGTCCAAACAAAAAAAGAAAAAGCAGATTTCACAAACTATAGCATTGTGGTTTATCATCATCTCAAAGTATGCCTAGGGGCTATCTCTGTCCCCATACTGAGTGAGTGACTTGGCCGATTTCCCAGAGTTTGCTACTTATTTCATATCATCCTTGTCGGTCAATAACCAATCGACCATCATTCCTGGTCTAGTGCCATCGTCGTTTGAGGTAGATGGTGGCTGCTCCTATTCCATTGCCGCATTTGGAGTTTCGACGTATTGTCGCAACTGACCACTCCTCACGTACTCCTTTATTATATCCTTTAGATGCCTGAAGCTGTTGGCATCATGCCCGTCCAGATCATGGAAGAGACAGTGCCTTCTGGATGCCCTCTCGCGTTTCGAGGGTTCTCTTCTTACTGGCCTTCGGTAAGGAAGGCGATCTCGAGTTTCCATAAATATCCGCTCCAATGTTTCATTCAACCCTTTGTAAGTGGAGAATTTTGGCTCTCCCTAATGTTTCCTTGCCCTGCCAAAGTTTTCATTCGACTTCCTCTTTCCTTTATCCTTATCCTTATCATAGTTTTCACTGGATGGTTCTCCGTCCTAGACCAGATTTACTTCCTTGAACTTCATATCCGAACATGCATCCTCCTAACAAAGAAATCTTTCGGCCTCATGAAAGAATTCCTCAAGATCTATTGGTGGGTCCCGTATCAATGATACTTTGAAGTCCGAGTTATCCTTGATTCCCGACATTGCCGCCATTAAAACCATTGATGGATCATGTCGATCCACCGAAGCAACTGCTCCATTGAAACAAGTTAAGAAAGCCTTGAGCGATTCTCCTGTACTTTGCTTCTCCGACGTTAGCATCATCACATTTTTTGGCCTTTTGATATGAACTCGAAACTACTTTAAAAACCTATCTACCAATTCCATCCATGTCCTGATAGATCCATCCTCCAACTGCCTGAACCAAATAATAGTTATATTCTTCAAGTACAAAGGGAAACACCGAGCCACAACTTCCTCCGATGCCCCCAGCACTTCCATATGTCTTTTGTATCTCATCAGATGATCGGTAGGATCAGCCTTGCCATCATATATCTCTAGAGTAGGCAGCTTGAATTCTGGTCGAATCCGAGCCATTCTGATTTCATGGGTAAACGAGCTCCTATTTACTCATTCCAGATCTCTGTTTGCTAAACCTCCGTGCATAGTTTGCCTGATAATCTCGGCTAATCAACCGTTGTCCACCAAGGGTTGCCCCTTGAGTCCCCGAGGGAATTCTGGTACATACTCTTCATCGCGTACTCTTGTGCTTTTTCCAGCATCCTTTTGTGTGGTGTCACCTAGAATTCCTCCATGAATCGGTCCATCGTTGCTAGGTGATGTGGCCCCGAGCCTAGTTCCGTCCAGATTAATAGTTGTGTGCTGATTAGGGGCTGTGCCTTGTTGAGATGCTCCTTTCGATTGCCTGTTGAGCCTTCTGTTCCATCTCTATGGATCTGAACTCCAACGCTCCAGCTGATCCTACCTGTCTAAACTGTTTGAGAAGGTTCTGCATCATCTCCTCTTGCCTCTTTAACAATTCCTCCTGCATAGGTCCCATCATCATTTCCATTTCATCTGTGGTGATGGAAGCTGAGGCTTGATTTGCTCCTGAGTAAGCCCCCTGACTCCCTTCATGCTGACTTCTTTCCGCCCTTTGTCTCCTTGTTGATTGCTTTGTCATGATCCCTTTTAGATCTGATCCTTTGGCTTTCCAAATCTGAACTCCAAGTCCGGTATAGCGGGTGCTAGTCTTTCTCAATGAAAGCACCAAAGTATTTGTGTCAAAATTGGTCACAAACCCCAAAAGTCGCGAAAGCACCAGTGATTACATACAGATCCACAATATTCAAACAGAGATCTCGGATTCAGATAAAGTAGAGAATAAAAATGAAGAAACGGTAAAGTTAAAATGGAAGAAAGCAGGAATGAACACAAGGTTTATAGTGGTTCAGCAATCCGGCCTATGTCCACTTTGAATCAATACTTTTATTCCTCTTATATTGTAGTTATAGTTACAAGCCTTTGAAAATCAATAGCAAAAATAGCAGAGCTTTGCTTAGGAGAGAAGAAGAAAATCCCTTTTTAGTTGCCATAGGACTCTTATTTATAGGTGTAGATCCGAAAATATCTACCCTAAAACCTGGAATACCTCTTCTCTTATGCAAGTGGGCCAACCAGACCAATCCAGAGAGATTTGGGGTCGATTCATAATCAATTTGTATCGATCAGAAAGTAGTCCAATCGGCCTGAGATTGATCATGGAGGTTCTAGATTGCATCAGGAAGCTCCTATGAAAATTTCGTAGCATTTGGACTTGTAGAGTGAGAGTCATGATCGATGCAAGTTTGTATTCACAAGCTAGCTGTCGCGTTTGCATCCATCTCCCACTCCACATTCTCCTCTCTTCGTACCGATATAGTTCGCATCAATGTTGTGTCTCGAATATCTAGGAAAGATCCAACTTTCATGTCGTTCGATCGAGTCATCCACTTATTCGTATCCATCCATCCAACAACTTTGGTATCCATCAATACAGGCTGTTCGTATCCACTAACCAACCCTTCTTCGTATCCATCCTTCGTATCCATCAGCTGCTCTTTACTTCGTATTTCTCCCTAAACGCCTACCTTTCGTATCGTTCCTATGCCCTTGTTCGTATCGATCCCAGGTTATGTCCCTTCGTATCGATCCAACCTTTGGTTGATACGAAGTGTGCCTTGCCGTAACCATTCAACTGATGTGTGATGCATCGATACGAAGTCGTCGATTCGATGTATGTTGCCATTCCCACCCCATCGATAGGAAGTCATTGATTCGAACCTATGAGCTGCCATGTGATCAATACGAACCAATCTCCATGAACTTGACCCATCCATATCTCGAGCATACGACCTCCGATTGACTTGAAATTTGAAATGTAGCCTCCCTAGCCTTGTTCATCATTTCCAATCGATCCCATCTTTATTGGAGCTCGGCCAAATTTTGATGACATCGATCATAGCCTTATTTCCAATCGATCTCCAATCCTGATATCCATCCTTTCCAGCCAATTTTTTGATATCCCGGTCTTGACCAAAAGGTGGGATAACATTTACCCCCCAAAACATGCCTTGTGGTAAGAAGATGTGTTTTGAAAAGCTCCAATTCCGATATCTGAAGTCCATATTCCATCCATAACCATACCATCTGATTCATAATCCAATCCATTGCCAAGCCATCATATCTGAGTGCTATAGCAATATCCTTATCCAAATCCGCGACTGCTCTGAGTCGATATTCGATTCTTAATCCAATAACCAAATCCTATGTTGTTCATAGCAGATATCTGAATCCATAACCTCTCCGAGTACTTGCCAAGCATAGTCCACAATCAATGATCTATATTGAATAATGCCTTGGGTTTTTTGGTTTAGTGTCCCTGAACGCTGAGTAATGCCATGGCATAAGTTTTAAGCCAAATCCTGGTCGCTTCAGACCCTTGCCAAGTATAGTCCATACTTGACGACCTAAAATAGTAACCGGTAGATAATATGGGGCCTAAGTCCTAGGCTGAATTCTGGTCTCTCCGGACCTTTTTCGAGCATAGTCCATACTCGATGACCTGAATAAGCCAATTCGCCATGTTCGGATGAAGAGACTTACCCCTTGCCAGGTGTAATCCATATCGATGACCATTTACCAAAAACTAGATAAAAAACCCAATTGAAATCTAATCCAAAATGCAAATCAAACTGAAAAACCAAAAATCCATACTAGAAATCCAAAACAAAAAATAAGCATCCAAACTAAAGTCCAAACCAGAAATAAAACGAAACTAGGATTTCAAACCAAACTCCGAAACCGATCCAGAAAAAAGCGAATGTCCAAACCAAAAAAGAAAAAATAGATTTCAAAAACTAAAGCATTGTGGTTTATCATCATCTCAGGGCATGCCTAAGGGCTATCTCCGTCCCTGTACATGAGTGACTGACTTGGCCGTTTGCCCAGAGTTTGCTACTTATTCCATATCATCCCTGTCAGTCGATAACCAATCGACCATCATTCCTGGGCCTCGTGCCAATGTCGTTTGAGGTAGATGGTGGCTGTTCATGTTCACATGCCGCATTTCAAGTTCCAACGTATTGTCGCAACTGACCACTCCTCACATACTCCTCGATTATATCCATTAGATGCCTACAGCTTTTGGTATCATGCCCGTCTAGATCATGGAAGAGACAGTGCCTTCTAGATGCCCTCTCGTGTTTCGAGGGTTCTCTCCTTGCTGGCCTTCGGTAAGGAAGGCAATCTCGAGTTTCCATAAATATCCGCTCCAATGTTTCATTCAACCCAGTGTAAGTGGAGAATTTAGACTCTCCCCAACGTTTCCTTGCCTTGCCAAAGTTGTCGTCCAACTTCCTCTTTCCTTTATCCTTATCCTTACCAGAGTTTTCACCGGATGGTTCTCCGTCCTTGACAACATTTACTTCCTTTAACTTCATGTCCGAACATGCATCCTGTAGAAGAAATCTTTCGACCTCGTGAAAGCATTCCCCAATATCCCTTGGTGGTTCCGTATCAATGATACTATGAAGTCCAATTAATCCCTGATTCCTGACACTGTCGCCATTAAAACCATCGATGGATCCGGTCGATCCACCGAAGCAACCGCTGCATTGAACCGAGATAAGAAAGCCCTAAGTGATTCTCCCGTCCTTTGATTCACCGACGTTATCGTCATCACATTCTTTGTCCCTTTGATAAATTGCTTTAAAAACCTGTCCACCAATTCCATCCATGTTCTGATAGATCCATCCTCCAACTACCTGAACCATATAGCAGCTATATCCGTCAAGTACAAAGGGAAACATTGGGCCATAACTTCCTCCGATGCCCCCAGCACTTCCATAAGTCTTGTGTATCTCATCACATGATCGGTAGGATCAGCCTTGCCATCGTATATCTCCAGAGTGGGCAGCTTGAATTCTGGTGGATTCCAAGCCGTTCTGATTTCATGGGTAAATGGACTCTTGCTTACTCCTTCCAGATCTCTATTTGCTAAACCTTCACGCGTAGTTCGCCGGATAATCTCAGCTAATCCAGCATTGTCCACCAAGGGTTGCCCCTCGAGTCCCCCGAGGGGATTCTGGTACATACTCTTCATCATGTACTCTTGTGCTTCTGCCAGCAAATTGTTGTGTGGTGTCACATAGAATTCATCCATCAATCGGTCCATCGTTTCCAGGTGGTGTGCCCTTGAGCCTAGATCCATCTAGATTAACAGTTGTGTGCTCATTAGGGGATGCGCCCTGTTGAACTGCTCCTTCCGATTGCTTGTTGTTCTGTTCCATCTCTATGGATCTGAACTCCAACAGCTCCAGCTGTTCCTGCCTATCCAAACTATCTGAGAAGTTTCTACATCATCTCCTCTTGACTCTTCAACAATTCTTCCTGCATAGCTCCCATCATCATTTCCATTTCATCTCTGTTGATGAAAACTGAGGCTTTATTTGCTCCTGAGGAAGCCTTCTGAATACCTTCATGCTGACTTCTTTCCTCCCTTTATCTCCTTGTTGATTACTTTGTCATGGTCCCTTTTAGATCTGATCCTTTGGCTTTCCATATCTGAATTCCAAGTCCGGTATAGCGAGTGCTAGTCTTTCTCAATGAAAGCACCAAAGTGTTTGTGTCAAAATTGGTCACAAACTCCAAAAGCCGCTAAAGCATCAGTGATTACACACAGATCCACAATATTCAGACACGGATCTCAGATCCAGATAAAGTAGAGAATAAAAATGAAGAAATGGTAAAGTTCAAATGGAAGAAAGCAGAAAAGAGCACAAGGTTTATAGTGGTTCGGCAATCCGGCCTACGTCCACTTTGAATCAATCCTTTTATTCCTTTTATATTGTAGTTACAGTTACAAGCCTTTGAAAATCAATAACAAAAATGGAAGAGCTTTGCTTAGGAGAGAAGAAGAAGATCCCCTTTTAATTGCCATAGGATGCCTATTTATAGATGTAGATCCGAAAATATCCAGCCCAAAACTTGGAACATCTTTTCTCTTGTGTAAGTGGGCCCACCAGACCGATGCAGAGCGATTTGGGATCGATGTGTAGTCTATTTGTATCGATCCAAATGTAGTCCAATCGGACTGAAATCGATCATGGAGGTTCTTGATTGCATCAGGAAGCTCCTTTGAAAATTTCATACCATTTGTACTTGTAGTGTGAGAGTTATGATCGATGCAAGTTTGTATTCACAAGCTTCTCGCGTTCGCATCCATCTCCAACTCCACATTCTCCTCTCTTCGTATCGATATAGTTTGTATCGATGACGTATCTCGAAGATCCAGGAAAGATCCACCATTTATGCTGTTCAACCGAGTCATCCACTTATTCGTATCCATCCATCTAACAACTTTGGTATCCATCAATATAGGCTGTTCGTATTCACCGACCAACCCTTCTTTGTATCCATCCTTCGTACCCATCTTCTACTCTTTACTTTGTGTTGCTCCCTAAATGCCTGCCTTTCGTATCGATCTTATCCCTTGTTCATATCGATCCCAAGTTATATCCTTACGTATCTTTCTAAGCTTTGATCGAAAAGAAGTGTGCCTTGCCGCAACCATTCAACCGATATGTGTTGCATCGATACGAAGTCGTTAATTCGAAGTATGCTGCCATTCCCATACCGATCGATGTGAAGTCATCGATTCAAACCCATGAGCTGCCACATGATCGATACGAACAGTATCGATACTAACCAATCTCCATGAATCTTGACCCATCCATATCTCGAGAATATGAACTCCGATTGACCTGAAATTTGAAACATGGCTCTCCTAGCCTTGTTCATCATTCCCAATCGATCGCGTCTTGATTGGAGCTCGGCCAAATTTTGACGATATCGATCATAGCCTTGTTTCCAATCAATCTCCAATCCTGATATCCATCCTTTCCAGCCAATTTGTTGATATCCCGGCCTTGACCAAAAGGTGGGATAGCACTAAGACAAGCAAGTCCTAACATCCACTAGAGAAATAAAATGACTTCTATGTTTTCTCTTAGGGTTTTTGTGAAAAATAAAAGTCCAGTAGAAGCTTATTAGGTAAATGAAATGAAAACATTTAGCCTATCTATTGACATAAGTACATCTAATATGTATAATTATCCTAATCTACTTGAATTAAATTTGCAGCAAAATGACCAAGCTAAGTCTATTTTTGGAAAATTCTAAGCTCACTAGACTAGACTATATTGACTGGCTAAGAGTAATTAAGATTTCACTCACATATGAAAATTTATGATCATTAATCAATGAATCTTTAGGAGAAAAACCACTAAGGGTGCAGACCCCAAGCCAGTAAAAGCTTATAAGACTTGGGTATCTGATTGCAAAGTTGCTCAAATTTCCATGTTATCTACATTAGATAAGCCCTTACGAAGGTGACACAAAAACATGTCTACAATATTCAAAATCCTCAAAGCTTTCTTTGGGGAATAGCGTTATTCCGTAAGGGACAAGATTAGTAAGAAATTATTCAATAGGAAGATGAGTAACGGAAGTTGTCTTGAGAATTTCATCCTAACCATGAAAGGCTATATTGATAGAATTTTAGAGCTAGATGTTACTATATGCAATGAAATGCAAGTGGATTTGATCTTAAATTCACTGAATCCATGGTTTGATTCATTCATATTAAACTACAATATGAACCAATTCATTATGAATGAGTTGATCATAAGCCTTACTAGGCTACATAATGTGCTGAGATCGGTTGAGGGGTCGCTAAAGAATCAAAACACAGTGTTATTAGTAAAGATTAAGGCTACATCTTCGAAAGGTCTAAAGAAATGAAAGCAAAGTTCTAATAAGTAAGAAAGATGTTCAGTAAGAAAGATGTTCCTACTAAGGAAGGCAAATGTCAGCTTTATTAAAAGAAGGGCATTAGACACACAATTGTTTGGACTATTTGAAGATGGTCAAAGAAAAGAGGGAAACTTTTTCTTCTGCTCCTAGAGGTATGTTTATGATTCAAAACTATTTTGCAATCAATAATTTATCTTATGTTTTAGGGACTGGATCTGGAACTCAAATTTATAATTTGTTATTGGGACTTAAGAGCACATAACATGTAACAAAGGGTAAAATGAGGCTTTAAGTTTCCAATGAATCTTTAGTAGGTCCAACTGCAGCTGGAGACCATCACTTGATGTTACCAAATGTACTTGATTTGATTTTGAATAATTTCTATTATGTTAAAACTTTATTTGTCGAATAATATATATTTTTTAAATTTTCGGAGGCCAGATGTGACGACTCGACTTTCTACTCCTAGAAAATCGCATCATTAATTAAGAAAGAAAGGGATAGAAGAAGAAAAGAAAGAAGAGAAAGAAGAAACAACACTAGAATCTCAACAGCGGAACGAATAAATTATATTAAACATAAGTATTTACATAAAATACATATTTTAATCAGAGATACACAGCATTCATATCACATATACTAGACAGTTATAAACACTTGTCTAGTATTTACAACTTAATACAAACACAACACAGAGAACACACAGCGGAAAATATATATCTACAACGCAGAAGCCTCCTGCTCCATTGCTCCTTCATTATTCGTCAAAGCCAACCTGAATCCCTTGGCTACTCGTAAAAATTTGAGTAACCAAGAGTTTAAGAAAACAAAGATAAACTCCGGGTCAGACATGGGTCTGGTGTGAGTAACAGGTTAAGGTTGCTTAACTTTAAAACCCTTTTGAAAGGAAAGGTATCACGTAAGACTTCCCACACATAAACATGGAAAAGTTTTTACCTTACGCTAACCAAAACATTAGATAAGAAATCCAGTGATATTATAATTGTTTCTAGGGTTTTCAAGTAAATAAGAAATAGCCGAAATTATTACATCTATTAAATTCCAGCTACTAGCCACAAAAGTGGGTAATACAATCAAAACCGTTGGCACTTATTGGGTTTTGGATTCCATACAATGGCAGGGCTACTGGGGTACCGCCCGTCACAGTATGTGGCCTAGATCACCGTACCGAGGAGCTTGCCTAACTCCCCTACAACACAAGGCCGGAACCATTCTTTATTGAACAGTTCCGAACAAGACAACCCCGTCAGTTGTTGCAATCAACTGCCTACACAGCCGAATATAATGGGACCTCTAGACAGGGGTAAATCTCACTCTCAAGTTGGGGCTACCCACGAAGCCTTGCTGCACCTCCCTCGTTTTAGCCATTCCCGGTTGATGAGGCTTGAGGCTATGATTACCTTTAGAGAACACATCTCTTAGAATGCTCATCATCCACCTGACGATGTTCCGAAAGCATTCAATCCATACAAGTTCGTTCCGGGTTCGAATGAAACCGATAGCATTATCTCGTTACGCTCATTTTGGAATCACCCTCAGAGTTAACGACAATAACCCTTGCACTCTGAATCTTCATCTTCACTTGAGATTCACGACCTATCGTTAATTTGGATCGATGTGGTTTTCGGATATCCAAATATGGAAACCCCATCCCGGTTTCATCGAAATCCAAAACGTGTCTTTTAGGTCCAAGTTGTTTTAAATGTTTAAAACAATTCAATTCAATATTATCCATATACACACAGATAGATAATTCACAACATCACAATATATAATCAATATTATCATCACAACAGATAATCTATATTATCAACTCAAACAGATAATTCATATCATCAACTCAATGCAGCCATAGCATCCAAATCACACAACATCACTTATCTCATAACTGAGATCTCAACCATTCAGGTAATCAATATCAATCAACATTCATAAGCAATGACTTATTAATCATCATTCTATAATTAATTTAAGATGAATTAAATTAATTACTTCTTCCTTAATTAATTTAAAATGAATTAAATTAATTACCCATCCATAAAAATCTTGCTTACATATTCCTTAATTAATTACAAATCAATTAATTAATTACCCTCAACAAATTACTCTAATTAATCATCCTTGATTAATCATCCTTTAATTACATTGAAGTAATTAGCCTTTAAATAATTTCACAAATTAATTATTCTAAACCAATTTCAGTAATTAACCTGTAATTACTTCATTAACTAATTAATTATAATTAATTACAATAATCCTTAATTAATTACATTAATTAATTCCTTCATTGATTAATTGTTCTTATTAATCAATCCTTAATTACATCATTAATTATATATAAATTAATGATTCCAAATTATTTTATTTATAATTACCCTATTTAAATTAATTATCAATTATCCATATTGATTAATCACTCTTGATTAATCACATTAAGTAATTAACTTAATCAATTTCATCTCTTAATTATCTTCAATATAACTCAATTATAAAAACCCAAATTAATTACACTAAGTAATTAATTATTAATTACTTTCTTAAGTAATTATTCTATATACTAATTACATATTAATTACACAAGGTAATTAAATTCCAAAACTCCTCCATTATCCAAGTATCCTTCAATTAAATTACATCAAGTAATTTATCTTCTTAATTACTTCACTAAGTAATTATTCACTTTTAATTACATTGGCAATTACTTCTCAAATCAACCAGTGATTAATTTAAATTAATTAAACTTAATTAATTAACTTAATTAATCAAAATAAAATTAATTAATTACAGTTAGTAATTAATTTCCTTAATTACTTTTATTAAGTAATTATACTTAAACATTTCTCAATTGATTATCTTTAAATAAATTAATCCAATTAATCATTAAAAGTAATTACATTAATTAATTATAAAAATAATACTATGTAATGACCTTCATTAACCAATAACAAAACTTTAATTACTTCTCTAAAGTAATTAGCTGAATTAATCAATATTAATTTTTAATTTACTTATAAAACTCATTAATTAATCTTTAATTATTAAATTAATCAAGTGATAATCAAAAACTTAATTAATTATTAAGTACTTGATTAATAAATTCAAATCATTAATTAAATTAAATCAAATCTTATTTAAATTAATGATTTCTTAATTACAATTTAAATCAATCATAATTAACTTATTAATCCTTAAATTAATTAAATAAAACCCTTAATTATTTAATTAATTAACCAAATTATTTATTATTTAAATTAATTAATTATAAACTTAATTACGTTGATCTAATAATAAATTATTAAGTTCAAATCAACTTAATGATAATCATTAATCTTATTAATTATTTAATTATCACCATCAAAGTAATTTAAAAATAATTTACTCTTAAATTTCCTCTAAATTCCATTTTAAATTAAGATTAAAATGAAATAAAATTTAAACTTAAACAAGGTTTAAGTATTCTAAAACCTTATAAATTTCAGTTTAAAGAATTACCTAAGGTAAAATTTAAAAATGGTTTAACCCATAATCCATTTAAATAAATTTAAATTATACTTTAAATATATTCAAGTGATTCTGAAACTTTTAAATTCAAAATCTTATTTCATTTCAAACTAGAATTCAAAATCATGTTTTGAATCCAGATTCTAAATTTAAATTTAAAATCCTGTTTTAAATCTCATTTCAGTTTTATAAAGACATATGTTATAAAATACTAAAATATTCAAACTTAATTATAACATTAGAATTTATAAACTTATTTTCTTTTGAAAACTTTCAGATTCAAATTTCAAATTTGAATTCAGGATTTCAAATTCAGATTTTAACTTAAATTTTATATCTTGTTTTAAAATCTCATTTCCAGATTTCAAAACACTCTACAAATACTGTACAGGTTTTAGTTTTTAAATAATTTATTTCTGCAAATTTTTCTATTTGAAATCTGGAATTCAAATCTATTTGAATTCATAATTTAAACTTGCTTAAACCTAATTCAAACTTGCTTTGTTTTCTTTTATTTAAATTAAGTTTAAATTTTAAAAACCTGTAACAGTCAGGGTTCAGAAAAACAAATCCTAAAACAACAAGATTACTCGAGCCAGGAATCAATTGCTTCGAGTAAAACTTCCCTCAACTTCGAGCAAACTCTCAAATGACCCGAGCAGTTACTCGAGTACAATACCCCACCCCTTATTCTCAGATCATCAGAGAATATGAGCTCCGTGCACATGCACGGTGGCTCTGACATCACCGACCAACTCCAACAACATCAACACATCATAAAACAACTTCGCATAACATCACAAACAACAGACATCTCCATTCACCCAAAATTCAGAAAACAACCTCCCTTCTTAAATCTGGAAACACAGTGCAACCCAAAACCCCAAACCTGTCAATGGCCAATTCTTCCCCCTCCGACCATCATTTGAGCTGAAACTCCGGCTACTTTCTCCTCTTGGACCCAGCAACCATCCTTCAAAAGCCCTTAACACTCGATCTAACATAGAGAGAGAAATGGTCGAATTTCTAACGGTTCATAAAACTAGGGTTACAGAACAAATTTAATCACCGCTGTCACCTCACCTACTAGATCACCATACCAGAAATTCTCCTTGATGCTCCGATCATCCATCTTCCATCATACAAAAATATGACCCCCAAAGCCACTTGAATCAACAGAGACTCTCCAAAACCCAATTTTAGGTCAAAACAGAAATGCACAGCCATTCCCAATCTAAAAACTTTGTTTTTAGTTTTAAAAATCAAGATATTGATTTAGCTTTCTGATTTATATACTTATATTAGTAAATTCGTATGTTTGATCATTAACATAAATCCAACTTCCACTGTTCTTAAAGATTCCACAGAAAATTGTCAAACTTATTTTAACTAAATAAGATTTTTTTTAAACATTATTTAAAAACTAACAACAATATTTATCTACAAGCAAGATTCTACAGATCTTGGTTCAAAGTATAGGAATTATGTTTGAAATCTGGGTCATATAAAAAAATAAAACAAAGGACATGGGTATCTTATATATTTTTCTATAACTACAGGCATGCACAAACATTCATCCAATGTTCACAAGCAAATCTAATTTTCCAGAAATAAATCAGGCAACTAAATTACTTAATTTATTTAAAACAAAATGTTACTCACCTTAAATCTGAAGAACAGAGCAGTTTATAAATTTTGAAAAGATTTGAATCCTGTCTTTGATTTAAATGTTGCAGTGTTATGCTAATTGAACTGAAGTGCTTCTGATTTTAAATTCATGCATGCAGGCTTTTAATCTACAGGTTGCTAAGTTGATTCCAGATTTTAAAATGCTGATGATCCCCAGATTAAATGCAGTGTAGTTGATCTTCAGCTTGAAAAAAAGAAATGCAGAATTGAACTACAGGCCTGATTTTCAGAGATGCAATGCAGGTTTGATTTTATGCAAGAATTTGAAATTGCATGTTTGAAATTCTTGTTACAAGTTTTGGTTTGCAATTTAAATTTTGAGGAGTGAAAAAATTTGGATTTGCTTTGAGGCATTTTTGTTTTTGAGAGGAAGTTTGAGTTTCAGATTTTTGATTTTTCTTTCTTTGATACACTAAGCTTTTGATTTTTAAAAGAGAATAAAGGAAAGTTAAAAATGTTTTAAAAGGGCTGAAATAAATTTTAATTAAAATAAAGAAAAGATTAAAATCAAATGACACTTGTCATTTTGTTTGTTTTACTACTTAACACATGTATTTAAGGTTACTAATATGTTAAAAACTTGTAATTTGATTATTTCATAAGTTAACGCATGTCTTGTTTAATTTTCTTTTTATTTAAATGTTAGATAAAGCTTTAAGCTTAATTTATTTATATTTATGTAAATATACATGTGAATTACTTATTTAAAGAAAAAGTAAATATAACAAATTATAAATTAAAACTTATTCAAATATTTTAAAGAATCTATTAATTTGAATTTCATAATAAATTCCAAATTCAAATTAAACTTTTGAAATCTAAATTAAAATAAATTTATTCAATTTAAAATGATAATTTTATTTCCTTATTTTGATTCTTTTTATATTTATGGGAAAATAATACATTACACATATGGCTTGAAGATAACCAATTTAACAAATTTTGAATGATTTATAAAAAGATTATAAATCACTTTTATTAATAAATAAATTTAAACCATATGCTATTTTGTATTTTAAACTTATATATAATATTTCCAAATCATATTTATTGAATAAGATTTAAAAAGAAATAAAACAAACTTTTTATTATAAATTTAAAAATTAAGCTAAGATAAACTTTAAACAAATTTAACATTTATTTTAAATATTTATAAACCATATAATTATTAATTTAAATAGATTTTTAAAAGCTTAATATTAATTTAAAACATAATTTCCTAATTACTAGATATATTACTAAAATTTAGAAACAAAACTTCATTTATTAATTAAATTCCAAAACAAAGATAATCTATAATATATATATATACACACACACAAATATATATACATTATAATTTAAAACATTTATTTTAACTTTTAAAAGATAAAAATCACAAATTAAATATTTATTTAATCAGATTATTAAACCAATTCATATTATTAATCAATTATCATCAAATCAATTTAATTTTTATATAAAGATTATTAAATTGATATTGTCAAAATTTTCGAGATATCACATTCCTTCCCCCTTAAAAGAATCTCGTTTTCGAAATTTAAAACAAAGGTAATTTAATAACCTATTCATGATTTTTAATTTTAAAGCACCAGCATATATCAAACATATGCTAACAACCATAGAAATCAATTCATCAAATCAAACAAAATTAACTATCCAGACAAAATTCGGGATAGAGTTTCCTCGAGTTTCCCAAGTAAACACCGGGATACTCGCTATATAAAATCCAAACAATCAACACCACTAAACTATAGAGCTCCTACTCATCTAGGTCTATAACTAAACAAGATATCAGACTACAGACAAGTCTGACTCAATAACCAAATCTCCCAAAACAGCTGATTCCAAAATCAGAAATAGATCATACACGTACTCTCTCAGAGATACGTGAAACACAATGAATTCCAGTTGTCCAAACTGGCAATTCAATCCAGAAAATTAAACACTTATCCAAAATAGAACACCGAAGAAATCCAAAACACCTTGGAGCTAGCTTACCCATCTTACCAAAATTTATAGCTCCTAAAAACTGAGAAACTTATCCAAAATCAGATCTCCGACTTTAGATCCACAAAACCCTTCGGACGATCTTGAGCTGCCTACTTCCTACCTGATCAGCCCAATCCTTGCTAATGTCTCAAGAAACAAACTGGACCAAACCCAATCCACCAGAATTGTCCTCCACGATCAATCAAGATCAAAGAACAACTCCACTCACAACCATCAGAAGAAAACAAACTTTTCCTATCCGAAAAAGAAAAGCAGATGCACTCCCAAACTGCTTCTGCTGCACAACTCTGATCTGGAGCAGAAAAGAATGCTGATGAAGAACACAAGCACAACTGGACAGCATAACCAAGAAGATCTCTGATAACCCAGAGAAAACTCAGAAGTTCCTCCAATCCTGAGTTGCTTCAACAAACTCCATCTCAAGGAACCAACCTTCAACTAGTTGAACCACTGGAACCATTCTTAGAATCCTGGTCAATAAGAAAACTGAATCCCTAGATGCGGACAACTTCTGAGTTTCCTGAAAATATCCAGAAAAATCTCCAACAATCCAAGAGAATACTCAATCATCGCAAGTCACTTTTGCAATCGATCCAAACAAAAATCCAAAGAAAACTGTTCTCTCTTTAACAATCCGGACAGCTTATGCTGGTCTGGCCAATCCATCGAAGAAATGGATTCTACTCTACTGCTTCTGAACTCCACCTCCAGAAAACTGCTAAGCCAGAAAACTCTGCCGACACACTGAACATTCCGAGCTGCACTGCTAACACTAATGCCAAAGAATTCCCAATCCAAAGTTCTTCGAGAAACTCGGACTTCAAAGCTAACCACAACATCCTGCTGCACCCAGCCACAACACCGAAACAGACCTACTTCCTTAAACTTGTTCCAAAGAAATCATTTTTGAAAATATCCATAGTCACTGCATCTCATCACGCAGCTACTACTTCCCGAGACATCAAGATACCATCACTCGCTTCTGCTCAGCCAACAGATCCAAACTCTACTCATCCAACTTCAAAGATGAACTCCGAACCTTAACAGGTTACCTTCAGAGATCAATAAAGTCCTTACACCACTACAAAGCTCACTCGAGACGGTATTCGGTCTACAGTCTCGACAAATACACTTCCAACCTCAAACATTCAAACTCCAACCAATAGCAGTCGTGTTATACACACCACTGCCCCAATCTACCTTTATAACCTATATTGGAAAACCCGAACAGGTAACCCAACAGATAAGTAGAAATAAAATATATATATATAATAAAAATTACAAATACGCTCTCTCAAGATAGACACCACTCCAGAGCCTAGGTATTTACTCAACCTAACGCTCCGATACCAACTGTGACGACCCGACTTTCTACTCAAAGAAAATCACATCATCAATTAAGAAAGAAAGGGATAGAAGAAGAAAATAAAGAAGAGAAAGTAGAAACAACACTAGAATCTCAACAGCAGAATGAATAAATTATATTAATAACATAAGTATTTACATAATATACATATTTTAATCAGAGAGACACAGCCATATTACATATACTAGACAGTTATAAACATATGTCTAGTATTTACAACTTAATACAAACACAACACAAAGAACACACAGCGGAAACTATATATCTACAACGCAGAAGCCTCTCGCTCCATTGCTCCTCCATTATTCGTCAAAGCCAATCTGAATCCCTTGGCTACTCGTAAAAATTTGAGTAACCAAGAGTTTAAGAAAAAAAAGATAAACTTCGGGTCAGACATGGGTATAGTGTGAGTAACAGGTTAAGGTTGCTTAACTTTAAAACCCTTTTGAAAGGAAAGGTATCATGTAAGACTTCCCAGACATAAACATGGAAAAGTTTTTACCTTACGCTAACCAAAACATTTGATAAGAAATCCGGTGATATTAAAATAGTGTCTAGGGTTTTCAAGTAAATAAGAAATAGCTGAAATTGTTACATCTACTAAATTCCAGCTACTAGCCACAAAAGTGGGTAATACAATCAAAACCGTTGGCACTTATTGGGTTTTGGATTCCATACAATAGCAGGGCTACTGGAGTACCGCCCATCACAGTACGTGGCCTAGATCACCGTACCGAGGAGCCCCCCTAACTCCCCTACAACACAAGGACGGAACCATTCCTTACTGAACAGTTCCGTACAAGACAACCCCGACAGTTGTTGCAATCAACCGCCCACACAGCCGAATATAAAGGGACCTCTAGACAGGGGTAAATCTCACTCTCAAGTGGGGGCTACCCACGAAGCCTTGATGCAGCTCCCCCGTTTTAGCCATTCCCGGTTGATGAGGCTTGAGGCTACGATTACCTTTAGAGAACACATCTCTTAGAATGCTCATCGTCCACCCAACGATGTTCTGAAAGCATTCAATCCATACAAGTTCGTTCCGGGTTCGAACGAAACCGAAGGCATTATCTCGTTACACTCATTTTGGAATCACCCTCAGAGTTAACGACAATAACCCTTGCACTCTGAATCTTCATCTTCACTTGAGATTCACGACCTATCGTTAATTTGGATCGATGTGGTTTTCGGATATCCAAATATGGAAACCCGATCCCGATCTCATCGAAATCCAAAACGTGTCTTTTAGGTCCAAGTTGTTTTAAATGTTTAAAACAATTCAATTCAATATTATCTATATACACACAGATAGATAATTCACAACATCACAATAGATAATCAATATTATCATCACAACAGATAATCTATATTATCAACTCAAACAGATAATTCATATCATCAACTCAATGCAACCATAGCATCCAAATCACACAATATCACTTATCTCATAACTGAGATCTCAACCATTCAGGGTAATCAATATAAATCAACATTCATAAGCAATGACTTATTAATCGTCATTCTATAATTAAATATAAATGAATTAAAATAATTACTTCTTCCTTAATTAATTTAAAATGAATTAAATTAATTACCCATCCATAAAAATCTTGCTTACATATTCCTTAATTAATTACAAATCAATTAATTAATTACCCTCAACAAATTACCCTAACTAATCATCCTTGATTAATCATCCTTTAATTGCATTCAAGTAATTAGCCTTTAATTAATTTCATAAATTAATTATTCTAAACCAATTTCAGTAATTAACCTGTAATTACTTCATTAATTAATTAATTATAATTAATTACATTAATCCTTAATTAATTACATTAATTAATTACTTCATTGGTTAATTGTTCTTATTAATCAATCCTTAATTACATCATTAATTATATATAAATTAATGATCCAAAATTATTTTATTTACAATTACCCTATTTAAATTAATTATCAATTATCCATATTGATTAATCACTCTTGATTAATCACATTAAGTAATTAACTTAATCAATTTCATCTCTTAATTATCTTCAATATAACTCAATTATCAAAACCCAAATTAATTACACTAAGTAATTAATTATTAATTACTTTCTTAAGTAATTATTCTATATACTAATTACATATTAATTACACAAGGTAATTAAATACCAAAACTCCTCCATTATCCAAGTATCCTTTAATTAAATTACATCAAGTAATTTATCTTCTTAATTACTTCACTAAGTAATTATTCACTTTTAATTACATTGGTAATTACTTCTCAAATCGACCAGTGATTAATTCAAATTAATTAAACTTAATTAATTAAATTAATTAATCAAAATAAAATTAATTAATTACAATTAGTAATTAATTTCCTTAATTACTTTTATTAAGTAATTATACTTAAACATTTCTCAATTGATTATCTTTAAATTAATTAATCCAATTAATCATTAAAATTAATTACATTAACTAATTATAAAAATAATACTATGTAATGACCTTCATTAACCAATAACAAAACTTTAATTACTTCCCTAAAGTAATTAACTGAATTAATCAATATTAATTTTTAATTTACTTATAAAACTCATTAATTAATCTTTAATTATTAAATTAATCAAGTGATAATCAAAAACTTAATTAATTATTAATTACTTGATTAATAAATTCAAATCATTAATTAAATTAAATCAAATCTTATTTAAATTAATGATTTCTTAATTACAATTTAAATCAATCATAATTAACTTATTAATCCTTAAATTAATTAAATAAAACCCTTAATTATTTAATTAATTAACCAAATTATTTATTATTTAAATTAATTAATTATAAACTTAATTACGTTGATCTAATAATAAATTATTAAGTTCAAATCAACTTAATGATAATCATTAATCTTATTAATTATTTAATTATCACTATCAAAGTAATTTAAAAATAATTTACTCTTAAATTTCCTCTAAATTCCATTTTAAATTAAGATTAAAATGAAATAAAATGTAAACTTAAACAAGGTTTAAGTATTCTAAAACCTTTTAAATTTCAGTTTAAAGAATTACCTAAGGTAAAATTTAAAAATGGTTTAACCCATAATCCATTTAAATAAATTTAAATTATACTTTAAATATATTCAAGTGATTCTGAAACTTTTAAATTCAAATCTTATTTCATTTCAAACTAGAATTCAAAATCATGTTTTGAATCCAGATTCTAAATTTAAATTTAAAATCCTGTTTTAAATCTCATTTCAGTTTTATAAAGACATATGTTATAAAATACTAAAATATTCAAACTTAATTATAACATTAGAATTTATAAACTTATTTTCTTTTGAAAACTTTCAGATTCAAATTTCAAATTTGAATTCAGGATTTCAAATTCAGATTTTAACTTAAATTTTATATCTTGTTTTAAAATCTCATTTCTAGATTTCAAAACACTCTACAAATACTGTACAGGTTTTAGTTTTTAAATAATTTATTTCTGCAAATTTTTCTATTTGAAATCTGGAATTCAAATCTATTTGAATTCATAATTTAAACTTGCTTAAACCTAATTCAAACTTGCTTTGTTTTCTTTTATTTAAATTAAGTTTAAATTTTAAAAACCTGTAACAGTCAGGGTTCAGAAAAACAAATCCTGAAACAACAAGATTACTCGAGCCAGGAATCAATTGCTTCGAGTAAAACTTCCCTCAACTTCGAGCAAACTCTCAAATGACCCGAGCAGTTACTCGAGTACAATACCCCACCCCTTATTCTCAGATCATCAGAGAATATGAGCTCCGTGCACATGCACGGTGGCTCTGACATCACCGACCAACTCCAACAACATCAACACATCATAAAACAACTTCGCATAACATCACAAACAACAGACATCTCCATTCACCCAAAATTTAGAAAACAACCTCCCTTCTTAAATCTGGAAACACAGTGCAACCCAAAACCCCAAACCTGTCAATGGCCAATTCTTCCCCCTTCGACCATCATTTGAGCTGAAACTCCGGCTACTTTCTCCTCTTGGACCCAGCAACCATCCTTCAAAACTCCTTAACACTCGATCTAACATAGAGAGAGAAATGGTCGAATTTCTAACTGCTCATAAAACTAGGGTTACAGAACAAATTTAATCACCACTGTCTCCTCATCTAGTAGATCACCATACCAGAAATTCTCCTTGATGCTCCGATCATCCATCTTCCATCATACAAAAAAATGAACCCCAAATCCACTTGAATCAACAGAGACTCTCCAAAACCCAATTTTGAGTCAAAACAGAAATGCACAGCCATTCCCAATCTAAAAATTTGTTTTTAGTTTTAAAAATCAAGATATTGATTTAGCTTTCTGATTTATATACTTATATTAGTAAATTTGTATGTTTGATCATTAACATAAATCCAACTTCCACTGTTCTTAAAGGTTTCATAGAAAATTGTCAAACTTATTTTAACAAAATAAGATTTTTTTTTTAAAAACATTATTTCAAAAACTAACAACAATATTTATCTACGAGCAAGATTCTACGGATCTTGGTACAAAGTGTAGGAATTGTGTTTGAAATCTAGGTCATATAAAAAAACAAAGGACAGGGGTATCTTATATTTTTTTCTATAACTACAGGCATGCACGTACATTCATCCAATGTTCACAAGAAAATCTAATTTTCCATAGATAAATCAGGCAACTAAATTACTTAATTTATTTAAAACAAAATGTTACTCACCTTAAATCTGAAGAACAGAGCAGTTTATAAATCTTGAAAAGCTTTGAATCATGTCTTTGATTTAAATGTTGCAGTGTTATGCTAATTGAACTGAAGTGCTTCTGATTTTAAATTCACGCATGCAGGCTTTTAATCTACATGTTGGTAAGTTGATTCCAGATTTTGAAAATGCTGATGATCCCCAGATTAAATGCAGTGTAGTTGATCTTCAGGTTGAAAAAAAGCAATGGAGATTTGAACTACATACCTGATTTTCAGAGATGCAATGCAGGTTTGATTTTATGCAGGAATTTGAAATTGCATATTTGAAATTCTTATTACAAGTTTTGTTTGCAATTTAAATTTTGAGGAGTGAAAAAATTTGGATTTGCTTTGAGGCAATTTTGTTTTTGAGAGGAAGTTTGAGTTTCAGATTTTTGATTTTTCTTTCTTTGATACACTAAGCTTTTGATTTTTAAAAGAGAATAAAGGAAAGTGAAAAATGTTTTAAAGGGGCTGAAATAAATTTTAATTAAAATAAAGAAAAGATTAAAAATCAAATGACACTTGTCATTTTGTTTGTTTTACTACTTAACACATGTATTTAAGGTTACTAATATGTTAACACTTGTAATTTGATTATTTCATAAGGTAACACATATCTTGTTTAATTTTCTTTTTATTTAAATGTTAGATAAACCTTTAAGCTTTATTTATTTATATTTATGTAAATATACATGTGAATTAATTATTTAAAGAAAAAGTAGATATAACAAATTATAAATTAAAACTTATTCAAATATTTTAAAGAATCTATTAATTTGAATTTCAAAATAAATTCCAAATTCAAATTAAACTTTTGAAATCTAAATTAAAATCAATTTATTCAATTTAAAATGATAATTTTATTTCCTTATTTTAATTCTTTTTATATTTATGGGAAAATAATACATTACACATATGGCTTGGAAATAACCAATTTAACAAATTTAAATGATTTATAAAAAGATTATAAATCACTTTTATTAATAAATAAATTTAGACCATATGCTATTTTGTATTTCAAACTTATATATATTATTTCCAAATCATATTTATTGAATAATAATTAAAAAGAAATAAAACAAACTTTTTATTTTAAATTTAAAAATTAAGCTAAGATAAACTTTAAACAAATTTAATATTTATTTTAAATATTTACAAACCATATAATTATTAATTTAAATAGATTTTTAAAATCTTAATATTAATTTAAAACATAATTTCCTAATTACTAGACATATTATTAAAATTTAGAAACAAAACTTCATTTATTTATTAAATTCCAAAACAAAGATAACCTATAATATATATATATATATATATATACACACAAATATATATACATTATAATTTAAAACATTTATTTTAACTTTTAAAAGATAAAATCACAAATTAAATATTTATTTATTTAATCAGATTATTAAACCAATTCATATTATTAATCAATTATCATCAAATCAATTTAATTTTTATATAAAGATTATTAAATTGATATTGTCAAAATTTCCGAGATATCACACCAGATATAGTTTTCACGGTGATAATAGTGTTAGGAACATTTTGTTTGATGGAAATAAGAAATGGTCATTCAAATAGTGACATTTATGTTCTTAATTTTAATCATATTTATTATGCAAATAAATCTTTTGTTGACATCAATAATGGTTATTATGTTACTTTAGGTTGGGTCATATTAGTGACAAAAGATTACATAAACTAAAAACTAAATGTTTTCTACCGTCTTTTAATTACAAATCATTTGACCAAGTACCCCTTTAGTGGGAGCAGTAAAGGAGTTGATGAACTCTTAGGTCTCGGACATACTGATTATGTGGCCTGATGCCTATAATGACCAAGGATAATTCAAATTACTTTGTAACTTCTAAAACACCCTACACCACTTATTATACCCAAAAGATACATTAAAAGGCATTGTGCGTTGTAAGTATAACTGAAACTAACAGAGACTAAGATTCATAAGACAAACATAGATAAAAACAGCAGAAACTAAAATAATAACTCAATTAAAACAAAGCTTCATAATTACTTCATAAATAACTCAAATATCAAATACAACATCCATATCTCAAAACCCATCATGTCTAATGAAATAAAAATTCATAGTCTCAAATCACAGTATATAATATCCTTTAGAATAAGCCAATACATAGAAAGAACAAAAATTGAATTAAAAGAAATATATAGAAGAAATCTCTTCCAAGAAAACTCCAAGCTGCAGCAATCTATTGACTTCTCCCTTGATTGCCTAAGGGGGAAAAGGAAAAAATAGAGGAGTGTGTCAGACTAAAAGTCTGATAAATGATAGCAATTAGTAGATTCTTTAAACAAGATAAATTAATAGACTCTACAATAGTTCTAGCATAAATAAGGGTAATAAAGGAAATAGGAAAGAGATAAATTGGAGATAAGTATGGTTAATATTGCTCAATTTATAAGATAGGTTGACTCTGATTGCTTGCACCTGTCTACTTTAATTAGGATGAATTCCTAATCCTGTAATTAGGATGTGACTCTAATTCTACCATTTCTGATCGGCCTGCTATTCCATAGACCTTACTGTGGACTAGCTGTAATGACCGGGCAATTTTCGACCCACGAAAATCGACGGTAATACGTTCAATGTATAGAGTGTCTAGCAATCTAGTGCCGAAAATACCAGAATATTAGAGTTTAAGAAGAAAAGAGATAGAAGAAGAAACAGAAATAACAACAATATGGAATCCCACAATCGCAGTGGAACAAAATATAAGACACAATAATAGCTTTTTATACAAAAGAAGAACTGTAACTGTTAATATACATACAAATTATCAGATTACAATCACAACATACAAATCTGGACAGTTATAACAACTTGTCCTCAAAATGCTGGATATACAACCTAAAATACACAGTGGAATATAATCAAATAAGTGCAATACGTCTATGCCATCCATCTCATCTCCTGAGCTCCAATGCAACCTATCTTGAAACTGTAATACTCGGTCTGACCCGACCATTACAATAAAGTAACACCCGAGTCAGGCTAGAAACCAGCGTGAGTAAAGCACACTTAATTTTGAAATATTTAGGTTGTCAAAATCCCTCGAAAAACAAAGGTAACTTGTAAGACCACGTCACACATAAACCCAACGGGTTTTTATCTTACCATAACCAAAACACTTTTATAGAAAATCCAGTGATATTACATGTAACACCCCATATTTTTATATAATTAAATAAAATCAATTGAATTAATATAATTGCAAAATAGAATATAAATGTCAAATATATGCATTTAAGCATTAAGAGGTTACATAGATTTATGAAAGCAATGAGTGTGTGATTAATTGACGCATCAATCAATTAAAAGGGGAATTAATTAAGAGACATAGAGGTGTCAATTAGTCAAAGAATATGTCACTTTAATAACATTAATTAATTAAGGGATCTTCTAATAAAGGAAAATGTATATGGGGAATAAATTAAATGATAACATACATATACTAACATATAATTGACACAATCAATTAATTAAGAAACTAATTAAAGACTAAGTAAGCGTCAATTAATAAAAGTGGAAAACTTATATGTCAACTAATTGGGTAATGAATTGGCTGTTTAAATATATACAACTAATAAATGTGTGATTAAGTGATGCATAGGAATTAATTCGGATGTTGATTAAAATGGGAAAACGTGTCAATTAATTAATTGGCAATCAATTGAGCATTTTAAAAAGGGTGTCAATTAATCAAAGAATATGCCCTTGTTACAATAGCTATTCAGTTAAATTCATTAATTAGAAGAAAAAGTCGGTTATAGGATTATTTGTTTCCAAGTTAAAAATAGAATTGGAATGCGTACAAAAATCAAACAGAATAATTAAGTTTATGATAAAGGTAAGTTAATATGAATAAATTAAAAGGTATAACTTTTATATACAATCAATAAAAAGAGGTATTAATTGACGTGTTCAAATAGGTAAGAAGTTATAACGTATAAGAATCAATTAATATTGGATATACATACATACATACACACATGTATGTATGTATGTATGTATGTATGTATGTATGTATGTATGTATGTATGTATGTTTGTATATATGTATGATCTAATTAATTGGATAATTAATGGGAGAATCTTATTTAGAAGGAATCGTGAATTAATAGGGTCGTATAACAAAGGAATAAATGAATAGCATTGGAGAATTATACGTTAGAAGCTAATGTAAATAAATTAATAAATGATGGTGAGGATTGTTTTTAGGGTTAATCGGATAGTTCATAATTGTCCACTATACCTATAAATTGAATGTAACTTAACTTTAACCCACACTAGTTTCTCCGAATCGGCTGTTGTTATTTACAGCAAACTCCTCTTCTCTTCTCCCTCTTCCTTTCTCCTCTATCAATCAAATCTTTCCCCCAAAACAAGAAATAAAACTAAGCATGGATATATATACAAGAAAATCAGAGAATTATGCGAACAAATTAGGGAATTTACAGCAAATTAAAATGGGGGAAAACGGAGAAAGCGTAGCAAATTAAAAGGGATAGAGATTGAAGCTAAGGACGACATGTGAGTGGATATAATTATATTCTTTTACGTTTATAATATATATTATCATAAAATTTTGGTTAGATAATTTATTCCATTAATTAATTATATTAGTTATGCAAACATTGTAAATTTTATTTATATTTAATTAGGCTTGACAGTTAGAAAAGACGTAGGCCTAAAAGCAAAAAATTTACAGTTATTTACATCTATTTTAAAGTCATAATTTATCCTCAATATTGGTTCCTTCTATACCCTTTTTATGAGAATAATATAGTTAGAAAGAGAATTCATGGTTATGAATTAAAATAATAGACTTTATAGAAGTAGATGTAAAATAAGAAAATTGGAAAATTGGAATAAAATTAGAAAAGTGGAGTTCTACAATAAATTATGTTGAACGGAAAAAATAAATTTATCTGATAATTTTATATGGGGAGTAAGTAATAGATTAATTTATTGGTTTAAAAACTAGAATACATTACTATAATTTAATGATTAAAAGATATAGATAAGGATAAACATAACTATAAGAATAAAGAAAATGAACACTGTATTTTACACTAGCCCAAAATAATAAAAGAAATATCTTGCAATTATGAATTATTGTTTATAGTATTATTTATTATTAAATTATGGAAGTGGATTTTAGTATAGCTTTCACAACCAACCAAATAAAATAGAATTACTTTCTAGAATAAAAGAAAATAAAGTGGAGTATGAAATGAATCAAATAAATTATTAGATAAGAAATTAAGGCTGTGAATAATAAATGAACCTAGGTCTGCATGTACCACATAGACTATATAAAAAGACAGTTATTATGATAAGCCAATTATATAATAAAAAAGAATTAAAAAGAATTCTATATCATAATAAAAGAAGACATACTAGAGCAGAAAGAAACACTTGTAATTATGTACAGATTTTAAAAGAAATAATAGTAACAATTACAAGTATAATTATAACATAAGTTATGATTAAGTAAAAGAATAGAAAGGCTTATTTAGGAACTTAGAATAAATAGGCAATGATAGCAAAGATAAATAGTAAAATCTTATTTCAAATTTCTATTAAATTAATAAGAAAATAGAACAAAGCTGCTTATTTAATAAACTTAAGACTTAAATTAAGTTAATAATCAATAAGTGGCAATACCAGTAGCATTCCATATTTGTGGTCTCACAATAGCCAGAAGCGAGATAAGGGCAAGAATATGCTAATTAGGGTAAATAAGTAGTCAATAGAATAAGAAAAGTAAACTAAACGCAAATTAAAAATTAAACTTAAGGTCTAATAAAAGAATTGAGATGCGTTTAGAGCAGCTCAAAGGATGAAGCGCCTAACGGAGTAGTTCATCATGGATTTTAGAAATGGAGAAGTACGTCCAACTTAGTATTTTTGGGCTTCAAGAAATAAAGAGACTTCAACGAGACGTGAGGATGCTTTAAGATAGCCCTCTGGGTAGGCCTAACGAAGCTGCATCCCCAAAGGTAGGTCTGTAGGTGTTCCGTCAAGAGAGTATGGCTTGACTGCATTTGCATTGTAGGCCTAACGAAGCGAACTTTTGTAGGCAATTAGAAGGGCTTGGTGTTCGGAGTAGGGTGCAAGTAAGGTTAAGGATAGTCGCATGTGGATATCGGCCAACATCAAGACCAAGAGAGATTTTGGAAAAGACTAGAGTTAAACCAACAGGCCAATGATTCTTTCACTAACGAGACATTGGATGGAGAGGCACCGCCAATTGGATGTTAGATTGTTTGCAGTAGGGCACGACCACTTAACTCTTTAAAAGTCTTTCAATTAGTTGAGGGGTGGCTGCGTGGGGCAATAGCCACAATGAGAAAAGAGACAGACCAACTAGAATTTCTGTATTGTAGGCCTAATGAAGCTGTCCTTTATAGATATGAAAATCCCTGACCGAATTCCGTACAAGGTAGACCTTATTGGCGGGATTCAGTGAGTAGGCAAAACGATTACGTATAATCCCCAATGTATGCACTGGGTGGTACATTGTGGATATCCAAGCATTAGTATAGACTAGTGCGAATGCGGTTTTATGTTTTCATAGTAGACAACGGAATATCTGTATTGTAGGCCTTACGAAACTGTCATTTACTGATGTAGTCACAGAACGCTATAGGAGCAAGACATGGAGTCCTTTACGAGGAGGATGTGAAAGGTACCATGTGTAGTACCTAGGACCAATACGGTCATTGGGCATATAGCTACATATATGTATATATTAGTTATTAGGTTTTAATCTACTGTGGAGTAGATGGGCATGGTTCACGAACAGAGGCGAGAGTGTTGTAACCTAATGAACCTAATATAAGAGTAAATTGAAATAAAACGATATATGTAGAATTAAGCCTAGAAGTATATAATTCATTCATTCGCTAGAACTTTTGTTCTGACCCCCTCCTCATAACATCCTACAGGTTAGGTAGATGGCAGAGACTTCTCAGCTTTACGATACTCGCTTAGAAAGCATTATTATTTGGGTGAGTATTTAATTACTATTATATTTAGTCAATTCCGCTATGAGATAACTACTTTGAGCTCTGATATATTTATCTTTGTAAATTTGCAGGATACCAGATACCCAACTCGGGCTTCAGTGGGCTTTGTTTTTAACATTTTTGCGAAAAATCCGGACCACTAGAATTCGGGTTGTTACATTTGGTATCAGAGCCTAGGTTTAGATTCCTAGGTTGATAGTGAGTGAACGTATTTGTATTTTTGAGTAAAATATAAATATATTATGTAATAAAATTCAAAAAGTGTCCAACCATATATTTTAACATGTTGAAAGTTTTTAGAAGTATATATATACATTAGTGAGTTGCATTTCAAGCGCGCACAAGCCCTCGGAATTTTCTAAAATGATCAATCGCGTGTTTTCTTCTTCTTCTGTTCATGCCTCACCTCTCCGCCCGTGTGCTATTGTCCAATCGTTGGCACCGTTGTTCCCTCAATTTTCTAACCTTATCCATGACAAATTTTCATAAGCAACCCTAGCTCTCAATCTTCATTATGTTCTCCATTCAACCTTAACTATCATCCGACGCATTGTTCATTCAACCTCGCCTTGCCTCTTTGTCGTTCTTTAAAAGTTAATTTCACCGTATCTATTTATACCAACATCACCGACGTCGGATCATTTTAGCGGACGATTTAATAGCAATCGAATAACATTTTTTGAAGGAATGGATCGGATGTTGGATTCAAGTGTGGCGATAACAGCTGCGACAGGTAGCACGCCTTTGGCCGCGTCATTTGACAGGATTCGAATTTTGTCTACGCCTCCACTATTGAATTGCTTTGAACTTGGGGTTTTAGGGGTATTATCGAAATAACATTTTACTGGGATTTGTGGAGGAGAATAGGAATTAAATAGAAATTTGTTTTTGAGGATGGAAAATATTTCATAGTTAAGCTTTGTTGTTGTGCAATGCTGCTAGAAACAGCAGCAGCAATACTTAGAATGGTAGAGGGCATGCTCCTTCATTGCAAATCTCTATGTCGTTTCGAGATCTTCTGGTTCATGTACATTACCTGGAAGGTATGGTTGATATAAATTGATGTAAATAATTTACGATGTGAACATATTCTCATTATTAACACATGTGTACTTACCTATGAATCTATTGAGGTCTTTTGGTTTATAGTTTCCTATATTTACTTATAGTACAAAGAGAAGAATTAACATAGTTCTTAACTTGAAGTATGACTTATGATATAAATACAAAGAAATTTTTGTCTCATATTCTATCTTTTATTAGTATGTTACTATTCCAATAATAATTGTTTACTAGATATTCAAATCAGTTGTGGGTTTATAAGTCGAAAAGAACTGATCTATCGCTATACGAGTAGCAGATCAAGGAAGTGGGAATTTCAATGTGTCAATTTTTAGGTTTAAATTCGTCCACCATACTATGTATAATATATATTTTGTATATAATTTCCTAGATCAAATCTTTGAACATGGGTTTTTTCCATTTAGGAGTTCATGAATATAATCCATATCCACATTCATTCACTATTGATGAAATATATAATTTTCATTGAATACCTTTAACTATAAACAGATTCTGTCAATATTCAGTTTGTATATATAACCAATTCACAAGGAAATAATTTCAACAAGTTCTATTGATATATGTCATATGTATAGTGGGGCATGTAAAACTTGATTAGAAATATAAAGCTGAAATGGATATACTCTAGAACGTACTTACACTGGTATATGTCAAATGCGAATGTTTTGACTTGCTTCTCATTTTAAATCGCAAAAAATGGTTTCAAAAATATTAGCTATGATGTTGAATGGTGAATGAATACTCATTTTCAAATAAAAAATAGTTACATGCATATACTTACAGTGCAAAAATTAGAATTAAAGAACATGGATCTGGGAAATATAAGCAAATAACAAGAATATGAAAAATAGTTTTTGAAAAATTGGGATATGTGCTAAAACTAAATTTTATCAAGTTTGATCTACTGTGCATGTTCTAAACTATTGCTTAACATATATATATATACACATATATATATATATATATATATATATATATATTTCGATATAAACTGGTTCTAATTGAAGTTCAAAATTTTCCTGTTTATATTGGCTAAGGTTCACAGTCTTTCTCTTTGGGATTGTTGTTGCATTGTTGGGCAGTCATTGTAATGCTTCAATTTTATTGCTTGCTAATTTTTTTGTCACGCTAATTGAATTGAGGTGAGCCTGCATACTATTTTAAAAATAAAGGAAAAGGAATCATATAGAAATATGTTTTCAAAGATGGAAAATATTTCATAATTAAGCTTTTCCATGTCCATTATTGTGAGAATCGAGACCAATCAAATTGGATTTGTTTTGAATTATTGTGAAATGCAACTGCGTGACATTGATCAAGTTAACATTTTGAATACACAAACTTTGATATTCCTTTTCTCTAATTGGATATCTAGCTTTAGTTTCTGTGGGTTATTTCCACCTTTATGCATACTGTAAGATTTCATTACTTGTCGAATTAAAATTTTGATATATCTTGGACTTTTGTACTACTTTGGTTTCTAAAAAAACTAACTAACTATGGGTGCCTCATTATATTATTTTTCTATTAGTCATAAGAATGGTTTCTTCGTTATATTTTCTATCATTTAGTACAAATAGTTGTTCCTTCCAAGGAGAAATTGAGAAAAAAGAATTAAAGATGGATGTCAAGTTTATAATAATGCGCTTTATTTGTCTCTCAGTTTGCCTCGCTAAGTTACTATTCAAGAAGGTTTTTTAGATTTTCTTATGGAAACTTACATTATTGGAAGGAGTTAAGAAATCATGAGCAAGCAGGAATATGCAATCATTGTGTGTGTTTTGTATTTTACAGTTAGTAATAGGTTTTTTTGATACATTAAAAATATAGTGGCATGTACAACCATGTTCCCAATGTCTTTTGTAATGTTAATTCATTGACTGGGTAAAATTTTGAGCGATGGCTCTCTCTCTTTGGAGGATCAATGATTATATTTTCGAGGTCAACAAATGTATATATCCAATATTTGTTGTTTTCAAATAAATTGCAAGTTTTATTTGAGATTTCTTATTGAATAGGTGACATTGATAATGTTTTATTTTTGTGGATTTTATGTATGAATGAATGACACTAGGCTCCATGGTACCTTGCATCCCTCATCCGATTTTGTGCATTTTTTATTCAGGTTCTCAGTAGCAACTTCATTTGGGAGTAGTTTTTAGTCACAGGTAATCAATTTCAATCTTAGACACATAATTTGTTGACAATATTCTATGGCTTCAAGTTTGGAAGTACATATACCTACCCTTTGATATAATGGGTTGTTTGTAGAAGCCCAAACTGTCCTATTGTCTTGGATTACTCAAGTAATAAACAATGTGTTGCAAGTTATGATGGTAAGTTTGCCATCCTAAAGAATGAAATTGATTGTAAATGGATGACTTATTTATAGTGTACCCAACATTTTTTTACCTCATTGTAAAACAATTTGTCAAAGAAGTTAATAGGTGAGATCGGTACTTCAAACAATTCAATGTCTCGCTCAAATTTTAATCATCGTATATTTACTTATTTATGCATATATAATATATACTAATGCCAGTAGAGAGGAGATTGAGGGATTTATATGCTTGCAGACAAAAGGAGAAATAGATCAATATATGTATAGATCTATAAGACAAAAGAAATAATTTGCACGATAAAGGGAAAGAAAAAATTACTTCCACACGCACATTAGTTCTTTCTCTGTTTTTGTGGGTCATGCAATATGAAGATGACTTTCATGGTGAAGCACAAGTTGACATGGTATGTGTGAACATTATGTATATGCCATATTAGTAAGTTTTGCTTACCATTATTAGCGTCGTTATTAAAACTGTTTGAATTGGTTGCATGATAATCCAGTGACCCAGTAATCCAGCGATCTCTGTATTTTTGGATTTTCAAAGTGACAACAAAAGACTGAATGAAAATATCAACAAGATGATGCTTGGCCAACCATTATCGATGTTTTATGAACATCTTTTACCTTTTGAATGCATATGCATAAAAATTGTCAAGTGCTTTGGACTTGTAAAACCGTTTTCATAACATATTATTTCCTTTAACCTGACTACATTGTTTGCTATATTATTGATATGCATGTATTTAAATAGATTTTGGCTTTCTATTGCCACCATTTAATTCCTATAATATGAACTGAATATATTCCTTTATAATTTAAAGTCTACATTCATGAATGCCCTGACATTTTCTTTCATTTGCATGAAAATTGATGGTTTCGTATTCAAATGTACTACACTGACACGTTAACATTTCCATTAACAGGAATTAAGTAATAACAACTATATAAGTATATACCATGACTTTCTACGTTTGGTCTATGTTAAAAGTAAGATTAAAGTTATATAGTGAAAAATTATACAAGTAGATGGCTGTCATACTATGTGAACTATGTATCGAATGTTTTTTTAATCAAGTTGCTTATAGCCATTGTCTTCTTTTCATCAAATAGCTATGATGCTTGATGTAATTGGACACGCAAAAACTTTTTTATGATTTTGCGTACAAATTCATTTACATTTTTTATGTATGTAGATTATTATCGGAGTATAAAGATATCGCATTGTTTTTTCTAACAAGTTTTTAAAAATACCCTGTGTGCGTAGCACGGGTTCGCACTCGTTTATGCATAGTTTGCTAGTTGGTTTTGGGATGACCCAAATATGTTGAGCCCTATGTTAATTACCGATTTATAGCATACAAATAAGTCATGTTTTGAGAAGACATTGGTATCCATATGTTATATGAAGTGGAGAAGTTCCTTAGGGATAGTAGAAAGAGTGTTTTTATTTTGAAAGAAATAAGAGGTTTTTGTAAGAAGAAAATACACTTTATGTCTAGCCCAATAAAATGAAACTTTTGGAATTGTAAAGTTGAAAATATAATTACTAATGTATTTGAGGAAGTAGACACTGGGTTTTTGAAAAAAAATGGTATGAAATTTAAATTGGTTTTTATATGATGTGAATTTTGTTAAAAGTGAAATTCCTTTTGAAGAATTATAGAGCGTGCATAGCATGGTAGTTTCCTTATAGGTGAACAAAGACTTTAAATATGAAAACCTAGAGTGTGTTTAGTATCGAAAACATAGGTTATAACATTTATTGTTGTAATAGATGTTTGCGGCAAAAATAAAGGAAGTATAGACTATAACACTATTATTATAGTAGGTGACTTAAAAAGGAAATGTTTTTAACATAGCATATGGGATTTATTAATATTTATTTTAATTGAATCTATGAACTAATATTTGTGGGTTGTAGTAATGGTGTTTTACGCAACATCTGTTTTGACCCAAATGAGTTTTGGAGATAATTTCTATGTGGTTTGTATGTACACTTATTATTTAAATAAGTATATGAAAATGTTTTTTGGTTATAAAGCAATTTTGAAAATGAGTTCTTTTGAAAAAATAATGTACGATAAATTAATGAATTTAGTAGAAAATATTTTATCTAAGTGAATATAGAGTAAACATACTTTAATCTATTGGAATGAAATGAATAATGATATAATTTTCTATGAATCATAAATAAAGATGTTTTGTGAAAGTTATAAGGAATACGTGAAAGAGATGTACAAGCTATGGAAAGCATCATATTTTGTATAGCCTATTTTGATAAAATATAAAATAAGTTCCTTATAATTTCACATAAACAAGAAATCCTCCTCTAAAGGATTCGTAGAAGGTTCTAGCGATGAGGGTTTCTCATAAGAGAAAGTAATTTTAATAAATTAAGGTATAAAACCATTAAGTGAGTAAGTTAGAAACTTCTTCAAGGTTAATTAATTGGAAGATCTAAAGTATCTATATTCACTCGAGTTTCGAGATGTTGATGATATATCTCGAATTTCAATCATTATGACTTTGTGGATTTCTGTGAGTCTGTTCGGGTTTGTCACCCCATCAGGAAATCGGGTGTTATGTTGGCGGCTTCCTTTCCAATTCTAAATCTTTCGATCATTCTTCCATGAGAATGTCCACTAAGGAAATGAGGTGATTAATTGAATTTAATCGACATTTGTCATTCATGCTTCTTTTGAAATATCCTCTTTGGATACCCATTTGTTGATAGGCTTTGTGACATTAATTCATCAAACTAATGATGTGCTGTTTGTATTCTTCTTCTCATTCAAGAAGATATCTTGCCATTACTCTTATATCTTATCGATTCCTTTTAATCTATCGAGTGGTGCTAGGGTCATTTCTCAACTTGGCCTTACGTCGATTTTCATGAGCTACGAGTTGTGGAGGATAGCATTCCTCTTACCACATTCTGCACTCGTATGAGTCTCGTGAGTGGCTCGTTATACCGTTCGGAATAACGAACACTCCAGCATATTCCATCAGTCTTGTGAATCGAGTATTCTGAGAATATCTCGATGAGTTCTCCTTGTGTTTTTGATTTTGAGGATAAGTTAAAACTGAGTTTTTAAATCTTTCAAATTGAATAGATTTTGGTAGAATTTAAGAGTGAAACTTTTTATTCACTTTAAATGAATAGTTTGTAAATTAAATTGGATTTGTGTAAGAGATTTTGAAAATTCTCTACATATTGAGATTTGAGAATTTGATTATGAAGAAAATGGGTTTTGATAACCTTGAAAATATATGTTTAGTTAATAGGAGAATAAAGAAATCATTCTTTGAATCTGTCTTGCCTTTATGCAATTATCTAGTGACTTGCATTTATGCGGTCGTTTGGGTTGGTGGTACTGAGGAAAACACCTACGTCTTATCGAGTCTTCTTACCTTAATTATGTCAATCTAATGTTGGTGTGGTTATTTTCATAGTGACATACATAAAGTCATGTCGACAATTATCTAGATGATTGGAACCGGGATAAAATTTTGTTAAATCTCAAATCTATACGTGAAGCTTCTGAGAAATCGATCTCATCTGATTTATCTATTGTGTAGAATTCAATTTGTTTTCTTGCTTCAAAGGTGTCAAAATAAGAATATTTTGCTCGTAAAAATTCAATGGTCCACTAATCCCAATAACTACACTTGGGAAACCATAAAATTTACTGAGCTATCTTATCTGAGTTATCTGTTTTCTTGTATTGAGGGTGATAAATTTAAACTCTAGATTATCTATCTTCCTTTGCTTGATAAAATTATTTGTGTTGAATAAAGCTCTTCTCTAGAAATCGTGAGGACGCAATTTTTATTAGGAGGAGTCTGTAACAACCCTGATTTTGGTGATTACCAGTAAATATTAAATTATAACGGGATAGTTATAATTTAATATTGTGAGTTAAAAATAAATTGGAGACTTAAAATTGTTTATTGGAATAAATAATGGATTTTGAAAATAAAATGTGAATTAAAGTTTTACAAACTTTATCTTGGTTGTTTGTGAGAATTATGAGTGAAATGTAGTGAAA
The DNA here is from genome assembly GCA_030765085.1 of Allium cepa. NCBI lineage: Eukaryota > Viridiplantae > Streptophyta > Magnoliopsida > Asparagales > Amaryllidaceae > Allium > Allium cepa. The sequence continues at coordinate 899,210,668 of CM060935.1, read as the reverse complement.
GTGCGATAATTCTTATAATTATTCCCAAATGCTTCTTTTAATGATTTTTAAAGGAAGTATTTGTTTTAATATATGTATATTATAAATAAAAAGATGAAATTTTGTTCTAAAATAAGTTTTGATTATAAAATTGATGTTAGAATGATTTATTGCATTTTATTATGCAAGAAAATAATTTTTGTACCATTTTTGGTATTCAAAATAGTGTTTTGTGGAAATATTTGTGTAAATTGGAAATTTATTTAAAAATGAGAGTTTTTGATAATAAAAATAATTTATATAACTAAATTATCTATTATTAGTTGTAAAATGTTTTATTAAACATGAAAATATATTTTCGTTAATTTGTTGTGTTGAAACTTTGTAAAAACATGATGTTTTGATTTATTAACAGTGTATATGTATATTAGAGCTAATTTTTTTACTTATGCTAATTATTTGGTTTTGGGTCCAAGCTCACTTAACAAAACAAATTAGAAATGGGAAAGAGTTTCTCTTCTCCTCCACTGTACGTTCATTTATAGTAAAAACTGGAAAGCCAAAAGAAGAAACTATTCCTCTTTTATAAATCCAAGCTTCAATCTCCAAATTAAATCAAAAATTATTTTTGCTGTTTTCTATCAAACTAAAGCTTATTTCTACAGGTAATCTATTCCAAAACAGAATAATTTCATCAAAAATCAATTTTGTGAATTGGATTGTCTATAATGTTCCTTCTTTCTTCTTGCATGTTTTTGTTTTGAGATTTTACAAGTTATTGAAGTTTTCCCTTGCCAAAAGCAACCAACTTCCTTCAAGTTATTTCAAGTTTCACTTCAAAATTGCAAGGTGAGTTAGTTAATCACAATTTCTAGCTAAAGCAAAGCTTCAAAAGCCAAAAATCCGTGCAAATATAGCTTCTGTAAAATTGTAGTTTACTTTCGATGATAATCTGTTTTGGTTACTACTTTGCATGACCATATCTTTTTATTCATATGTCAAACTTCACCCATTCTTTTTTATTTGAAAGATGGAGTTTTCTACATGTGCATACCAAATTTCAGATCATTTTAACTTATATAGCTTATAGAAATATGCCGGCGAACTTTGATTCGGAGCATGTTTTTGCCCAGATTTTTACAGTGAAAACACTACCTAGGTTCAACTTTGAAACATCACAGCTTTCTCACACCTTGTCCAAATTGCATGATTCATTTTGCTTTTTAAAGTGTATTTGTTGAACTTTATCGATGCCAAATTTTAGGCCATTTTGACCTATGTAGCTTATAGAAATATGTTGCCAAACTTTGATTCGGAGCATGTTTTTGCCTAGATTTTTACAGTGAAAACACTGCCTGGATTCAACTTTGAGGCATCATAACTATATCATAGGTTGTTCACATTTCATGATTCTTTATCCACTTTCGAGTATGAGTGTTAAAATTTAAGCACACCAAATTTTAGGTCATTTCGACTTATATAGCTTATAGACATATGCTGCCGAGCTTTAATTCGGAACATGTTTTTGCCCAGATTTTTACAGTGAAAACACTACGTGGGTTCAACTTTGAGACATCACAACTTTCTCACACCTCCAAATTGCATGGTTATTTTTTCAGTTTAAATTATAGTTGTTGAAATCTATCTATGCCAAATTTCAGGTCATTTCGACCTATGTAGCTTATAGAAATATGTTGACGAACTTTAATTCGAAGCATGTTTTTGTCCCAATTTTTACAGTGAAAACACTGCCTGGGTTCAACTTTGAGACATCATAACTTCGTCATAGCTTTTTCAAATTTCATGATTCTTTTTCAGTTTCAAGTATGAGCGTTAAATTATATGCTTACCAATTTAAGCTGAATAAGAGGTCGTTTGGTCCTTTTTTCAGGCCTGTAATTTGAACCTAAGATGGTTTTCAGGCCTGGGCATATTTTGTTTTTGAACTGTTGCAAACATGGCCTGAGTCAATGTTTGAGACAGCGTACCTTTTTCATTTTCAGTCGGAATTCATCGATTCTTTTTTAGTTTGAAAGACTAATTTTATAATTTATATGCACCAACTTTTAGTTCAACCAGAGTTTGTTTGGTCACCTGTTTCATATTCGAAAGTTGAATCCAGAGAAGATTTTAGACCTGGGTATTATTTTGCCTATGCGTTTTTATATTACTATTCCATCCGACTTTTGACTTTTACTTCATGTTTTTACGATACTCTGAAATTTTTTGAGGGCTATGGTGCCAATCAATAGGCTAGCCAAGTTTGGATGAATTTGAAATTCAAATTTGAAATGAATTTGAATTGAATTTGAATGATGGTTTTGAGTGATTCATTTGATTTCGAGCATAGATTTTTCCAAACGATTTTGAAATAATTTTTAAAATAAATGGGAATTTAAAATAATTATTATGTAATATTTTTAAATTATTTTAAGCTTCAAAATCTATTTATTCTCTGCAATAAGGGAATTTTCAAATATTGTCTTCAAAATTGATTTCGAAAAATGGTTTAAAAGCTTGTTTTCTCAAATAAATTATTTTATATGTAAAATTCACGTTTTTTCACTATTCGAGAGAATGAGAAGGAGAATTAAATGGTTTGGTAAAACACGTGGTATGGGACACGTGCGTTTATCTTATCGGTTAATTCATGACTTGTCTGTTTGATCATTTTGACCTTCGGGTCGAGTTTACGATGAGATGAGGTAAACTTTTTACTAGTTGAGTGTGAAATTTACTAGTGATTAGTGAACCGTTTAGTACGAACGTCTGGTATGGGACACACGTTAACACTATTTGGATTCCTATTCGAGAGTTTGTGACACATTTGTCATTGCAGCGTGCCAATACTAGACCTTCGGGTCATTGCCATTGCGGCGTATTTGTGTCGAGACGTTTGCCATTGCAGCGTATTTGCCATTGTGATGTTTTGCCTTCGAGCGAGGTACCTATTTGAAATAACAGTACTTTGCAAGGCTTCGGCGACATGCACGTACAAACACTTTTGAGATGGTTTCTTTGACTATTTTCCCTAGTGCATCGCCCCTTTTCGGAATTGGTCCATTAAGCCATTTGATATCTATTTATGGTGATTACCTTTCGAGAATCTAAACTCTTGGAGGTTCTATATTTGAGATGTGCCTTTTGGCGACGTTAATGAGATTTTCCTTTTGGTGTTTATTTGATATTTTATTCTCCTCTTTGGAAATATATTTGACATATGGTGTGTTTGAGATGGGATCTCCTTATGCATGTTTTGGGTTTGCCAAGAAGGTAGGTTTAGGTTTTCTCCTAAACATATTTGATGTCTTATGAATGCCGATTATATGAGGCTAGCTCCTTTTAACGTCTTATGGGTTATTTTATCTCTTTTGAGAATACATGTTTGTGTAGTGATACCATATTAACACTTGATGTAATCACACACTTTAGTTGTCCCTTCTCACTCGAGAATATTGTCACATTATTCTTATGCTCATATTATCGCTTATCCTCCTTAACTGATTTGTTTAGCTAGACTGACCCGTGTATTTTATACTCGGATCAGACCGAGGTGTTTCAGGTTAGGTACATTTGGACTTAGCCTATTCAACTTCTGCATGGACTCTATTCTGCTAGCTCTTTTTGTTACAGCTTTTAGTGTAGTCCTTTTTGGTTTGCTACTCTGATATGTATATTCTTTTGACTCGCTTGTATATTGTGGTTGCTATACCACTTGATATGTATCATTATGTATACTTTGTGATGTATTTGTATATGCATATATATATATATATATATACATGATCTACTATTATTTGATGTGTTTTGCATTCAAGTTGTTGTATTTTGTTCTGTAAATCCTATAGCCACCTATGGCTTTATACTAAGTATTTATTGGATATGTTGATCCACATGACATAGAAAAAAATATGGTATTGTCAACGTATTCAATAGATATTTAAGATAAGGCTATAGGTGGTCGCTCCTATCTAGCCCTATTCTCTACATTGCAGACAATATTACCCAGTAATACTCATTTGTTAATGTGGGTCTCCAGGTGGGATGTCACAGCTTGGTACATTTCAGAATATCATAAAGACATGAAGTAAATGTCAAAAGTCAGACGGAAAAAGAACATAAAAACACTTAGGCAAAATAATACCCAGGTCTGAAATCTTCTCTGAGTTTAGCTTTTGGATATGAAACAGGTGAACGAACGACCTTTGATTGAACTAAAAATTGGTCTGCACAAATTAGAAAAATTCGGCTTTCAAACAAAAAAACAATCGATGAATTCCGACTGGAAATGAAAAAGTTACGTTGTCTCAAACATGGACTCAGGTCATGTTTGCAACAGTTCAAAAACAAAAATATGCCCAGGCATGAAAACCATAAAGTTAAGAGATTTTTGATAAAATAATTTTTCTTATCTACTCCAATTTTTAGTAAATTTAAAAATCTATGAAAATATAGGATATATTAAAAACATATGAGGACATTTTTTAGTCAAGGAGAAAAAGAGAAAGATGATTTGGTGGAATAAGTTTTTGAAAAGATAAAATTTGAAGTAACCTGGTACCTTTGAATTTAACAGAAAACTTCAAACTAACTCTTTCAAAGGCTGGAATTTCAGGATTTGACGTTTCAAGAATTTAAAAGCTTTAATTTTTGATGTAAAATGATAAATGTCAAATCGAACCAAACTTTTAAATAAGGAGTAGATAGGAATCATTTCCTAGGTGTAACAGGAAAAGTACAAGGCTATAGTAGTAATTACTCCTAATAGTAATAATAAAAGTTCCCATAAGGTGTATAAGACACTAGTGAAAACCTAGAAATGTTGCTTCACATGCGTAGGCTATAGAAGAACAGCGAAGTGATATTAGTAAGATAGTAAGACACGCGTGGTAGAAAAAGTAGACCTTAGTTGGGAAAAAATAAAGAGTGAAAGAAAATTTCTCCAAGTTTAGTTGCCTTTTTAGGTAGAGACTGCATAGATTGAAACCCTTATCCATCGTAGTAAATGAGACTTAGTTATTTCTTTTTGAGCAGGGAATAGAAGAGATGAATAGATCTTATTCGTCATGAGTAATACAGCGTATGTTAGTAAAAAGTAATATGCGGTAGGAGGAGCATATGAATTACTTGGATTCCTAGAGTAGGACCTTTTTATGCTAAAGTGTACATGGTCTAGACCTCCTTGCCCTAGATGATAGCTGCGTTTAGTTGCTGTTATAAAAAAAGAGTAAAAGCAGAATAAGATAGCTAAAAGAAAGACGACAAATTTAAAGAAAGCGATAGACACGTCAACAGAAAAATTTAAAAAGAGATATTTTCTTATGTAAACTATGCTTGGGGAAGTAAATAATTTTTTTAGAATAGTAGCCTAAATCCCAAGTGCGGAGGAAGATATGCGCAAAAGAAAATCGGAGAAATATGAAGTTTTTTCGTTTTCTACCTTCTTTCTGACATAAGAGATCGAATTCAAAAAATTAGACTTTTCTGAAATTCGAACATTTAAAGTTATATGGTAGGTTTTGGATGCAAAATTCGTTGAACTACACCCCTATTCAATAGGAGTGTGGGAAAAATTGGATGAAATGCGTTTTAAATTTTCAAAAGATTACATTCATATAGAAATTGCAAGTATATTTAGAATGTGTGCATCATGTTTTAAAATAAATTTTTAAAGAAACAAAGCATTCATATTGGAGGTACCACTAAGAAATTCATGTACATGCATATATTTTGTATTGAATAACACTTTTGCAAAAGAGCACGGGTGGTCGAAAAATTGGATGTACACAAAATGGATGTGACTGATGCGAGAAATTGCATAATTTTGCCCTTATCTAATTTCGGGGGTGAAATTTCCTAAAGGGTGGGATAATGTAACACCCCGCATTTTTATGTAATTAAATAAAATAAATTGAATTAATATAATTGCAAAACAGAATATAAATGTCAAATATATGCATTTAAGAATTAAGAGATTACATAGATTTATGCAAGCAACAAGTGTATGGTTAATTGATGCATCAGTCAATTAAAAGGGGAATTAATTAAGAAACATAGAGGCGTCAATTAGTCAGAGAATACGTCACTTTTATAACATTAATTAACTAAGGGATCTTCTAGTAAAGGGAAATGTATATAGGGAATAAATTAATGATAACATACATATATTAATTTATAATTGACGCAATCAATTAATTAAGAAATTAATAAAAGACATTAAGTAAGCGTCAATTAATAAAATAGGGAAACTTATATGTCAATTAATTGGATAACGAATTGGCGGTTTAAATATGTACAACTGATAAATGTGTGATTAAGTGACGCATAAGAATTAATTTGGATATCGATTAAAATGGGAAAACGTGTCAATAAATTGATTGGTAATCAGTTAAGCATTTTAAAAGAGTGTCAATTAATCAAATTATATGCCCTTATTACAATAGCTAATAATTTAAATTAATTAGCTAGAAGAAAACTCCAGTTATAGGATTATTTGTTTTTAAGTTTAAAAAAGAATTGGTATGTGTACAAAAATCAAACGGAGTAATTAAATTTATGATGAAGGTAAGTTAATAATAAAAAGTATAACTTTTATATACAATCAATTAATAGAGGTATTAATTGACGTGTTCAAATAGGCTAGAAATTATAACGTATAAGAATCAATTAGTATTAGATGTACATATGTGTGTGTGTGTGTGATCTAATTAATTGGGTAATTAATGGGAGAATCTTATTTAGAAGGAAACGTAAATTAATTAGGTCATATAACAAAGGAACAAATGAGTAATATTGGAGAATTATACGTTATAAGCTAACGTAAACAAATCCATAAATGATGATGATGATTGTTTTTTAGGGTTAATCGGATGATTCATAATTTTTCACTACACCTATAGATTGAACGTAACTTAACCCTAGCCCACACTATTTTCTCTGAATCAGCTGCCGCCATTTACAGCAAACTCCTCATTTCTTCTCCCTCTTCCTTTCTCCTCTATAAATCAAATCTTTCCCCCAAACAAAAAATAAAATTAAGCAAGGATATACATACAAGTAAATCGGAGAATTGTGCAAACAAATCAAGGAATTTATAGCGAATTAAAAAGGAGGAAAAGCGGAGAAAGCGTAGCAAACTAAAAGGGATAGAGATTGAAGCTAAGGACACATGTGAGAGGATTTAGTTGTATTCTTTTACGTTTATAATATATATTATCATTGAATTTCTGTTAGATAATTTGTTCCAATAATTAATTCTATTAGTTCTACAAACACAATAAATTTTATTTATATTTAATTAGGCTTGACAGTTAGAAAAGGCGTAGACCTAAAAGTAAGAAATTTACAGTTATTTACATCTATTTTAAAAGTCATAATTTAGTCCTCAAACTGGTTCCTTTTATTACCTTCTTACGTGAATAATATAGTTAGAAAAAGAATTCTCGGTTTTGGATTAAAATACTAGACTTTATAGAAGTAGATGTAAAATTGGAAAATTGGAATAAAATTAGAAAAGTGGAGTTATGCAATAAATTACGCTGAACGGAAAAATAAATTTGTCTGATAATTTAATTTGGGGAGTAAGTAATAGATTAATTGGTTGATTTAGAAACTATAATAAATTTTTATAATTTGATAATTAAAAGATAGTGATAAACGTAACTTCAAGAATAAAAAGAAAGAAAAAGGAAACTAGTGGAAAATAGAGGGACAACAATGTTTTACACTTGCCCAAAATAATAGAAGAAATACCTTGCAGTTACAAATTATTATTTATAGTATTATTTAGCATTAAATTATGGAAATAGATTTTAGTATAGCTTTCATAATCAACCAAATAAAATATAATTACTTCATAGAATAAAAGAAAATAAAGTAGAGTATGAAATGAATCAAATAAATTATTGGATAAGAAATTAAGGCTATAAACAATAAACGAACCTAGGTCTGCATGTACCGCGCCAACTATATAAAAAACAGTTATTATGATAAGTTAATTATATAATAAAATTGAATTAAAAAGAATTCTATATCATAATAAAAGAAGACAGACTAGAGAAGAAAAGAAACATTTGTAATTATATACATATTTTAAAAGAAATAGTAGTAACTATTACAACTATAATTATAACATATGTTATGATTAAGTAAAAGAATAGAAAGGCTTATTTTGGAAATTAGACTAAATAAGCAATGATAGCAAAGGTAAATAGTAAACGCTTATTTTAGATTTGTATTAAATTAATAAGAAATAGAGGAAAAGATGCTTATTTAACAAATGTAAGACTTACATTAAGTTAATAAGCAAGAAGTGGCAATACCAATAGCATTCCCTATTTAGATCAATGATGGTCTCACAATAGCCATAAGTGAGACAAGGGCAAGAATCTGCTAATTTGGGTAAATAAGTAGCCAATAGAATAAGAAAATTAAACTAAACACAAATTAAAAGATTAGACTTAGGGTATAATAAAAGAATTGAGATACGTTTGGAGCAGCTCAATGGATGAAGCGCCCAACGAAGCAGTTCATCATGGATTTCAAAAATGAAGAAGCACGTCCAACATAGTATATTTGGGTTTAAGAAAGTATGAGACTTCAGCGGGACGTAAGGATACTCTAGGATAGCCCTCGGGGTAGGCCTAACGAAGCTGCACCCCCGGAGGCAGGTCTGTAGGTGTTCCATCAAGAGACTATGCCTTGACTACATTTGCATTGTAGGCCTAACGAAGTGGACCTTTATAGGCAGTTAGAAGGGCTTGGTGTTCGGAGTAGGGTATTCATATGTCCAGTACTTGCAAGTAAGGTTAAGGATAGTCATATGCGGATATCGACCAGCATCAAGACCAACAGCGATTTTGGGAAAGACTAGAGTTAAACCAACAGGCCAATGATTCTTTCACTATCAAGACATTGGATGGAGGGGCACCACCAATTGGATGTTAGATTGTTTGCAGTAGGGAACGGCCACGTAACTCTTTAGAAGTCTTTCGATTAGTTAAGGGGTAGTTGCGTGGGACCACAGCCACGATGAGAAAAGAGACAGACCAACTAGAATATTTGTATTGTAGGCCTAATGAAGCTGTTCTTTACAGATATGAAAATCCCCGACTGAATTCTGTACAAGGTAGACCTAGTTGGATGAATTTAGAGAGTAGACAGACATATAGTCCTCAATGTATGCACTAGGTGGTACGTTGCGGATGTCTGAGCACTAGTATAGCCTAGTGCGAACACAGTTTTAAGTTTTCATAGTAGACGACGGAACATCTGTGCATGAAGCTGTCCTTTACAGATGTAGTCATAGAACGTTATAGGAGCAAGAAGATGGAGTCCTTCACAAGGAGGATGTGGACGGTACTATAGGTAGTACCTAGGACCAATACGGTCATTGGGCATATAGCTACATATATGTATATATTAGTTATTAGGTTTTAATCTACTATGTAGTAAATGGGCATGGTTCATGAATAGAGGCGAGAGTATTGTAACCTATTGAATCTAATATAAGAGTCAGTGGAAATAAAATGATATATGTAGAATTAAGCCTAGAAGTATATAATTCATTCATTCACCAGAACTTTTGTTCTGACCCCCTCCTCATAACATCGTACAGGTTATGTAGATGGCAGAGACTTCTCAACTTTACGACACTTGCAAGTGTTATTATTTGGGTGAGTATTTACTTACTATTATATTTTAGTTAATTCCGCTAAGATATAATTAATTGATCTCTGATATGTTTATCTTTGCCTATTTGCAGGATACCAATTACCCAACTCGGGCTTAAGTGGGTATGGTTTTAAGCATTTTTATGAAAAATACGGACCATTGGAATTCGGGTTGTTACATTATAATAATGTCTAAAAATAAATACTTATTTTGAAAATAGTTGCATTTGTTAAATTAATTAAATTCAAGTATATTAGACTATAAAATTAAAACCGTAAAGTTTCATAGTGATTATTAAATCGAAGTGTTTCTGGATAACAATGATATCCAATCCCTCTCTCTTTGAATCCAATCGATAAACTTTAAATGTTCAAGTCGTTTTAAATAAACAATTTATATTCAGGGTGACAATATACATATATGGAATTTACTACATATGTTTATTTCAAATAAAACGTATCAATAATAAATTAATTAAGATTAAACAACCAAATTAATATCTAATTTTATTAATTAACATAAGATTAAGTCAATCAAGAATTTAATTTATAACCCTCTTAAATAATTACACTTTATATTTTAGGAAATTAACAATATTAAATTTAGACTAAATATTGGGTTATACGATTTTAATAAAAAATCTATCATGTTGGTTTGATTTTTAAAATGAAAGAGAACATATATTTATTTTAAAATTAAAAGATTTCAACATAATACATTTGCTTTCCTTTACACAAAAATATGGATAAAAAACGCCCGGCCCAACTTGTTCGGCCCACGGAAAAAAGGCTCCAACCCCCTACTTTCTTTTCTTCCTTTTCCCTTGCTTCACCTCTTCCTTCTTCATTTTCGAATTCCCAGGCAATTTGCATGCAAATGTGCGCATACACGTGCACGCTGCCTCTGACTACCGTAGTTTGACGCCGACCATCCCTACGAATCGTCGTCGATGCCCACTCCATGATCCACCACCTGAAAACTCGGCAAAACTCCTCGTTCGAAAATCGAACGGCCTAACCCAAAACTATTACCACACCATGCCACTTGAGCACCACGCCACGCCACCGTAGTTGATCATATACCACCAAACTTCACTAACAGCATCGCCATGGCCTCCTCTTGCCTTTCCCCTCCATGAGCAACCTCCTTCCTTCCTTTCTTTGACGCGGTTCGACCATGAACGAGGCCCAACCCCAAACAACCCAAAACCCTACAATCACCTCGACCAGGCAAACCATCCAATAAGAAAATCATATGTCATTTTTCATGGATTCCCCAACATCCTCCACGTCAGACGATGAACCCCCAAATCGACTCAACCGCCTGAATTTGACCAAAAACCAATTTCTGGTCATCTACTGTTTTCTTCCTCCACACACAATTAAAAATCATCAAATCATTTTCAAAAATCACATTTTCCAAGACAAACTCACTCGTATAATCAAAGGCTCGAAATATGATATTTAAATTTTAGCTTTTCATAAGTTACTTACTGTATACTAACCTTTTCTCCTTCTATGCCTCGAGATACTTAATGAAACCGATTTTAGAATGATCTATATTCAAAAACACTTAAATTTATTTTTGGAATCAAAACTTAAAACTAACTAGATAAGGAGATAATGATTTTCAAAGTTTCAGGGTATTAACCTTTTTTTCAAGAACTGGGTATTCTTTTAGTTGTAGGGTGTTTAAACCTGATTAGCCTACATATATAAAGCATTGAACATATTAATTTATGAATACATGCCAAGATGTAAGAATTTTATCCAAATTCACAAGCATATACATATGCAAACATAGTTTCCAGTAAGTGAAGATTTGGTTTTACTCACAGTTTATAAACATAGGTGATTACTACTGCTGCTTTACCAAGCTTCTTCCTTCAGGGTTCAAGCTTAAATACTTAAGTTGATTCTTGTTTTTTATAATAGCACCTTGTTTCTTTCTCTTTTTTTATATGGCAGATAAACCAGTGAAAAAAATGGTTGCGTATATATAGAAGAGAAAGGGACTGTGTAGAACCCCTTTCTTTTTTTCATTTATTTCATTTTCCCTTTTTTTATTTTTATTTTCTTTTCTTGATTTGATTTCACCTTTGACCTGATTTATTTTTTGGATTTGACTTCTATACGACTTGGTTAAATGTTTTGTATGCTTGAATTTAATGCTTGTCATGATGATGTTCCCTCATGTATATGTATGCATTCATATATATCTATATATATATATAACTACCCACTATTTTAATTTAATACACATACTTGTATATATATTTTATCATATCTACACATACGTATACTTATTTCATCCAAAGTTAGGAGTTTATTATCATGAAGCTTTTACATTATATATCTATATATAATCTCATATACACTATCTTTACCAAGAATACATTTATATGTATGTAAGTATGGATACATATACACTATACATACCTACTTTATCATATTTACATTTTATACATATCTACATTACTTCACATATATTTGTCATCATCATATATATATATATAAATTTTCGTATTCATTACTTCATATGGGCATATATATACTAGTATACTTATATATATATAAAAAACATCATAAAGCTTGTATATATTTATATATATACACAAATATATAGATATTCTATCTTAAATTTTAATATACATTTATCTATAAAATTTATCATATCCAGAAATATAATTCAAAATTAAACATAGTTTTATCAGCTTATATATATATATATATATATATATTAAACATCAGAAAATTTATCTATTCGACTTATAAAAATTAATATTTCAAAATTAAAATTAGTTAATCATCCCAAAAATCAGATGGCTAAAAATCAGGGTCGTTACACCAGCCGCTATATAACTCCCTACACAGTAGCCAATGGTATCTATGAAAATGCACAGAGAAACTACTGTGGATCCGGATAACATATATAGCTCCCTATGTAGTAGGCAATGATATCTACGAAAGACACTCATACTAAGCGCTAAAAACTCATAGCTATTACTGAGCACCCGAATGGAAGTCGCACGCGTAACTGCCACCATGCCCATTCTACCTTTTGCTCCACCTATTAAGTCTTCTTATTACCTCAACATCCAGCATAAGCGTGCCCCTCATCCCACTTCAGGCTAACATGAGATCACCGTGTGTCCATAAAATATATAGGGGAAATGCTGTTGGTACGGACCCTTCATTCAAACAATATCTAGTTGCACCCTTATCCAAATCCCCCGTAATTTGGATTTCTATTTGACCAATTACTACCATTCTTAGCATAAGTGTGCCCTAAGGAATGCTATTTGGTACAGGTCCTACTTTTATCTTTACTTATTAACTTAGATAAATTATTTTCCTTTACAATTCATTCTTGTTATCTTTGCTTATTAATTTATCCTAAGTCTTAAAATAAGCCTCATTCTATTCCATTTCTTAGTATAACCTACGTTATAATCATGTTTATACTCAACCCAGGGTCTAAGTATGAAAATAAGCTTCTTTCATCTTTTACTCTATTTAGTTATAATCTAAGTTATAACTATGTCAATTATCTTTAATTACTCCAATTCTAATTATATTTAGGCGTAATTTCAGTACAATTCCATTATTTATTTTAGTCTTTATAATTTACATCTTATTTTCTTCATTTAATATTCTTACTTATATAATCCATATTCGCATTTAATTTATTCTAATCCATATGCAAAGAAAAATGGGGATGAAGAGAATAGACGCTTGCACAAAATCCAAAATGTTGAAAAAGATGTAAATAACAGTAAATAAACTTAAATACTATAAACCAATAAAAAGCCATGCTTAACAGAAATAAACCAAAATTACTGAAATGAATAGCTGAAAGAAAATAGACTGAAAATAATTCTAAAAACTGTAAATAAATTACTGAAAAGGCTACTCCAAAAATCATAGTAAAGCTAAAACTATTGGAAACCCAATTGTTTTAAATTACGTAAAGAAATCTTAAAATAAATGCAATCACTCATCTCCGGTCCTATGCTTTTCCTATGTTCTTCTCGGATCCACTTGGAATTGCAAAATAATTTAATTTATAACAATTTTCTTCTTTGGAAAAATTATTCCGTTTAGGGTCCTTCCTAGAAAGGTGAACCCAATTAGAGAAAACCTAGGATGAGAAAAAGTGTTAAGTCTATGGGACTATTTATAGGCGTGGAAGTGGATCTTGGACCGTTGGATTTGGAGACTAAATAGAATGCAACCATGTCATAGGCTGAATAGGGGCCATGGGATGCAGAAACGGAGGGACCGGATCGGTTTAACCGATGAAAAAGACATGTTCACTCATCACCGAATCGTTCGAACGAACGTTCGTTCGCTTGCCAATAGGCAACGCGGGTCAACCGAGTGGTTGACCACCCCCATGCCTAGGTCAACCGACCAGTCGACCTATGGTGTGTGTGTGTATATCTGCTTATTTTGATTGTTTTATAACTTGGTCATATTAGCTCGGTTTCTGATGTTATATATATGGAAATTGATCGGAATATTACCACGGACAGAATGGTGCAACTTCCGTAGCTTGATTCATATAATTTCACAAAGTTATTTTATTATTTAACTAATTAACAAATTAATTATTCTCGGTTAAATTTCGGGTTGTTACATTCTCCCATCCTTGAGGGATGTTGCCCTCGAAATCTCTAAGGATAAAAGAATGAACTAAATGTTTTCATCCAATTCTACAACCAGCTACTCAATCATCAACCATTCATCCATTGTCCTTAAGTTTTTTTAATGCAATTTATGATACTTATGCAATTAGTGTAGTGTAAATGTTCCTAACTAACGCAAAAATCAGGCGGTCCACTAAATCAATTGACCTCCTTTTATGCAATCATGTATGTGCCATGATCCAAATGAATGCAAAAATTTCCTATTGATAACTGATAGTTCTGTATGCATGCTACAAACATCACCCAAATGCAACAATCAAGTGATAAACATCCATTTATAGCAACTATTGAAATAAAATAAAAATGCACACACATCCATATGCATATGCTCTAGTGTCCTAGTTAGACTGATCCCTAAGGAATAATAGTGTTTAGTGTACCTATATGCATTCATTAGCATCCACTGGAAAACACTTGCAACCACTAGCATACATCATTCATAACATGTTCTATTAACATGTCATCAAATCCTACCATCCATATGTTAAATCCTAAGTTCTACCCTCCCAAAGAATAATAAAGGAAAGAACTTATTCAAATATAAAGATGGAAAAAGGAATTCTAAAACTTACTATCAAAAAGATGTGGATAGGAAGTACGAATCTTCTCTTGTGCTTCCCAAGTGGCATCTGCAACATCATCTCCTAATTGCATCTTTACCAGTGGAACCTCCTTATTCCTTAGTCGCATTATGTCTCTTCCAACAATCTTCTTGGGGATATGCCGAAAAGAAGCCTCCCTTTTTTACTTCCACCTCCTCCAACTAACTAGGCTCCACAACCTCCGTCGAATCATGTAAGCACTTTCACAAGTGCGAAACATGGAAAACGTCGTGCACTCCTGCGAGCCTATCAGGTAGCCTTACTCGGTAAGCCATCTTTCCAACTCTCTCTGTGATAGGAAATGGTCCAACAAATTAAGGGGCTAACTTTCCATTTGATCTGATTCTTACCACCTTCCTAAGTGGGGATACTTTGATAAAAACTAAGTCTGCAACCTCAAACTCTAAGCCTCTCCTTCGCTTATCCGCATATGACTTCTGTTTGTCTTGAGCCGTCTTTATCCTTTGCTGAATCAAATCCACCTTCTCAGAGGTCTCCCTAACCATATCAAGTCTAAGTAATAACTTCTCTGTAGACTCTATCCAACATGATGGGGACTTGCAAGGTCTCCTATATAATGCCTCAAATGGTGTCATTCCCATACTTGTTTGGTAACTATTATTGTACGCGAACTCAACCAACGGAAGAGCTCCTCCCATGTACCTCCAAAGTCCAAAATGCACATCCACAGCAAATCCTCAAGCACCCTATTTACCCTCTCCATTTGGCCATCCATCTAGGGGTGATAGGCCGTACTCAACCTAAGTTTCATCCCTAGCGCCTCGTGCAAGCTTCTCCAAAACTCACTTATCAAAATGAGATCTCTATCACTAACAACACTAGAAGGAACTCCATGTAGACAGACTATCTCTCGAATATACAAGGACGCAAATATAAGGCCATACGCTTACTCTTGACTGAGATGAAGTGAGAACTCCTAGTCAATCTATCAACAATTACCCAGATGCTAGTGTTTCTCTTCCTAGAAAAGGGTAAACCATCAATGAAATCCATAGAAATACTGTCCCACTTCCACTCCGGCACATCTAAGGGCTGAAGTAATATACTGGGCTTCTGTTGCTCTACTTTTACCCTTTGGCATATGAGACACTTAGCTATGAATTCCGCCACGTCCTTCTTCATTCAACCCCAATAGAACATCCTTTTCATATCCCGATACATTTTTTCACTACCTGGATGAATAGTCATACGGGAATAGTGCGCCTCCTCTAAAACTGCTCTCAACAAGTCACTGGCGTGTGGAACTCAAATCCTTATATCTCTACTAAGCCACCCTCTTCTAACAATGGAATAGCATTGGAGATGTCTCGAGAGCTCTCCTCAACTAATCCTATCCATAGTGTCGATGAGCTCCGAATCCTCCCGTTGCCTCGAGCCAATCTGATCCATAAGGGTAGGCCTCACCTCTAATGTCACTAACAATTCGGGAGTAATGTCCATAGAGGTCTAAAAATAAAAGGTAGAAATAAACTCCAAGTTCCTCCACTCTACGGACAGAGGACTAAGGGTTGCTTTCTTTTTACTGAATGCATCTGCAACCACATTACCCTTGCCGGGGTATAAGCTATCTCAAAATCATACAAGGCTAAAATCTCCATCCACCTCTGTTGCCTCAAATTCAAGTCCTTCTACGAGAATAGGTACTTCAATGACTTATGTTCGGCAAAAAGCTCAAACCTCTCTTCAAGAAAATAGTGCCTCCAAGCCTTAAGTGTAAAAACTATGGCAGCCAACTCCAAATCGTGGGTAGGGTAGTTCTTCTCATGCGTCCTCAATTGCCTACTACCATAACACACTACCCTCCCTTCTTGCATTAGCATCGCTCCTATACACGTTTCGCATGCATCAGTGTATACTGTGAAAGGATTAGCTCCGTCGGGTAAAACTAACATTGGTGCACTCGTAAGGGATCTCTTAGGCTTCGTGAAGTCACAATCCATGTCCCACACGAAAGCTTTATTCTTCTTAAGGCACGTGAGTGGTGCAGAAATCTTGGCAAAGTCTCTAATGAACTTCCTATAGTAGCTTGCTAATCCTTGGAAGCTCCTAACCTCGATAACGTTCTTGGGGGCCTTCCAACTTTCACTGTAATAACCTTAGCAGGGTCGACAGCCAAATCTTCCACTACGCCATAGATTGCATACTGCAACACGAAGAAGTGATGCAAGAAGTGCCAAAAATGTTGCTGTAGGCTAAAAAGGGCAAAGGCAACACTTTCACGGTGATGCATTTTGTCGCATTGCCATAGAGTCAAAGGCAACTTCTTTGTGGCCCTATGGCAACATCGGTTCTTTTATTGCCATAGGTACCAAATTTACTAAAAAGTGGGCCCCACAACTGTTTGAATATGCGAGTATATGATAAATGTACTATTTTATTTTCACAGAATAAAATAAATATTTGCTGAATAAAATAAATAACACAGAGTTTAAATTCAAACAGATATTTTACTCAAACAAATATTTATTACAATTTTGAATAGTACAAATTCGAGCTCTCACTATACATACACAATTTTGATTACAATACAAATTCAATTACATCACAATCTTTCATTTACAAATCTCCTCACTACATATCGCTCGTTCACTCATAATTTATCTTCAACTTCATTCCAGATTGAATCCAACATCAGAGCAATCTGCAAAAATACACACTGACGCAGTAAAATTGAAAAGAAAATATTTTTGTAGCGTAAAATAAAATATGATTTTGAAAATATTATTTGCCTCAGTTATTTGGGTTGTTCGTCATCATTTAATTTTGAATTCATCAAACACGAACAGCTTGTGACATACATAGTGCATCACTGTATATGCCACAAGGTCGTGCACACCGATATACACTTGATAAAGTTACAGGGACAGGTGAGCACAAGGTCAAACCCAAATCAAAAACCGGGTTCAACTCAAGTTAAGTCACGATATCAGCACAAGGTCAAACCCGAGCTACAAGCTAGATTCAACTCAGGTGCACTACAAATCATCACAAAAATGTCGAGCACAAGAATTCAAATATAACCAACAAATGAAGACATATATAAGTGCATCGAACCACACAGCAGCTCGAATGAGAAACTGCACCAGACCACGCTCAAGTACGCATGAAAACAACTCAAAATCAAGAAAGAAGTTCATCAAGCAACAACTCAAGTGAAATTGCACATGACTTAAATGAACCAGACTAAGCTAATGATCAAATAATATGTACCAGCTCAATATGCTGTGTACAAGTAACCAAAGTCAAGTGTATCAAGACAGTTCACCAAGACTTAAAATGAAACTCAAATCTAACATAAACATATACACACACATACATATGCATGTGTACACATGATGAAGGGATAAGCGCGTGCACCAGTGAAACAAAGACCAGACTCCATGCAGACCTGATTGCAAGTGCAAAGCAACATTGAAGCAACTCGAGCTCCAGATAGCACACAAGTGAATGAATGACAACATGTATATAATGTCAACTAGTGACAATGATCAAGTGCAAGTGAAACAAAAGAGTACAAGTCCAAATACAACAGCACACAATAAATTAGTTCAAGGTTCAGACAAGTTCAACTATGGTGTAGCATATGCATGTGTAGTGAAAACAACTACAAGTATCAAGTCGAGCCAAAGGCAGAGCTACCGAACATACAAATAGTTTGATATGTCAAGGCTGAAATTGAACAAAGACAGAGAGGAATAATTCAAGTTCAAATGCACAAGTACAGGAAGAAACAAAACCAAGCAGGAAGATTTAAAAATGACCAAAGTCAATTTGCAGCATCAAGTAAGAGCCGTGATGACCAAGGCAACAAGTTCAGAGTCAAGCCCGAAATTCACGACCTCAATTTACAGTTATAAAAATCAAAACAGTAGCAATTTCAAACCAAAGTCAGAGTCGTGATGACTAAGGAGCAAGCCGTGTAAATCAAGTAATCAAATATACGAAATTGAAAAGGTTAGAAATCATCATCAACGTCCAAGCAAAATCGTACAGCCGAGAAAAAATCAATTGACAAATTCGTATAAAATAGACGAACAAAAATCAAGGGGTTCGAAATATAAACAAGTAACATCATCGGCAGTTGATCATCGAGTTCAAGCAAGCTAAAGCAGTAAAGCAAAAGTAACAAATCACATACCAGATTCTTCCATCGAACTCGATCATCGAAGCAGCCAAATCTGAGCAAAGAAGAAACCCTCGATCAACAAAGCTACATGCAAATATCCACTTGATTGACCAACAAAGTCGGCAGCTTCGAAAATAATCATGAAGCCCTAAATCGGAACGAACGAGAACAAGAAACAGGAAGCCGCCATTTTTCACAAAAAAGAGATACCAGGCCGAAGAAATAAAAGTGTTTGAGTGAAACCTAGTTAACTTTTGCCGCTTTGTTTTTGGTTGCCGCGTTAAAAATTATTTCAGCCCGCTTTTTTTTCATCCCGCGCTCATTTTTTATAATATTTTTATAAGTCTATAGCTACTGCAACATAGTGTTGATATCTATGCTAACATCCTAAAACTAATGTTGTAATAGACAAAAATCAGCATAGCTGTCATTACATTGTAGCAAGCAACATCTTGTATTTTCGTTGCAATAGGCCATCTATGGCATAGTGTTCCTTCGAGACTACATGCCCCAATAAACAAACTTCCTCTCTTCAAAAATGACACTTCGAAGACTTAGCTCTTAAATGATGATTACGAAGTGTGCGAAGAACTTCTTCCAAATGAACGGCATGCTCCTCTATATTCTTGGAAAATACCAAGATATCATTCACGAATACCACCATCAACTTATTAGGACATCCCTAAAGACGCGGCTCATCGAATCAATGAAATAGGTTGGGTCATTGGTTAGCCCAAAAGGCATAACCAACCATCAAAGAGTCCGTTCGATATCCTAAAGGCAGTCTTATCTATACTATCATCAGCGACTCTAAGCTGATGGAATCCAGCGGCTAAATCAAGCTGAGAGAAGAACGAAGAACCTACCAACTTGTCAAAAAGATCATCAATTCTAGGAAGTGGATATCGGTTCTTCTTGGTGAGCTTATTTAATTCCTTATAGTCCACGCAAAGTCGGAGAGAACCATCTTCCTTAGTGGCAAAGACGACTTGCGCTCCCCACTCCGATATGCTCCTTCTTATGAATCCCTTCACCAAAAGCTCACGAACCTGCTTGCTCAATTATTTCCTCTCCCTAGGTGCCATGTGCCTCATAAGTAATGCTACTCGCTTAGCATTCTCGGTCAAATAAATCCTAAAGTCAACCTCTCTCTTAGAGGGTAGTCCCCTAACCTCCTCAAAGACGTCTCCAAAATCTCTGACGACAAGAATCGAATGCAACTCTGATGGGAATAAAAGAAACTTAATATGACTGACCCTTGTGGGTTACAAGATACCTTGAGAGTCCTACCACTACAAGTCTCAAGTCTAATGACTCTTCTCTCGCAATCTAAGATACCTCTATATGTGGATAGCCAATCCATCCCTAAGATCATCTCGTACCCCATGAAACCCCAAATGTAGGCGTCGTAGTCAAACTCTACGCCTAGGATAAAGATTTTCAAACCCCTGTAAATCATAGATAAGTGTGCCGATCCTCCTATGGGCTTTGAAACAATACTGGAGTCTACTACTAATGATGTGTCCATGTGCAAACAATCTACTAGAGAGTTAGAGATAAAAGAGTGTGATGCTCCAGATTCAAATAAGGTCCGAATGGGAAAATCAGATATAGAAATCAAACCTTCAACTGTGACTTTTCTATCTCTATCTGGAATGCTACCGGAAGGTCTATGTCTAGTGCATGAATCTGCATAGTTAGTGCACTCGCTTCCTCGGGACAACTCCTACTCATATGACCGAGCTGCCCGCAAGTATAGCATTTACCCTTCATCTTCTCCTTCCAGCAATCCTTGGCCACATGTCCAACCTTCCCACAACCATGGCATTTTATTCCTTTCTTAGTCTGCTTCTGAGGACCATCACCTTTCTTCTTCTTCTTATTCTTTTCCCACTGCTTCTTCTTTGGACCTTCTAACTTAACCTCCTCTTTAGACTCTCTCTCCTTGACCGCATCCGACATAAGCGACCATTTCGACCAAAGATAGCTCCCACTGGTACATGAGTCAGCAATAATCCTTGAAGGGGTTGATTCAATACTTTTGTAAATTTCATAGCTTTCTTATGTTGTGTGTTCACCAACTCCATACCTAACCGCGATGGCTTATTGAATTGATCGACGTATTCCTTAACAGACAAAATCCCTTGCTTCAAATTGATAAATCTCTCGGCCTAAACACTCTCTTTAGCCTGAGATAGAAACCTTTGATCGAATCGCTCCCGGAATCCATCCCATTTAATATTCCTTCCCTTCAACTCGAGCACCTCCCACCAATAAGATGCATCCTCCTTCAGCTGCTAAGCGGCCAGCTAAACTCATTACTATCCCTTCAATCCCAAAAGACCACTAATCCACTCTGTGTCCATAAGCCTTGCTCTCGCCTCCACAAAAGTCTCCTTGCCGAAAAAAGTTTTCTCGTCCAAACTCACAAAATCTTTACAAAGTTTAGAGATATTGATGGTAGCAGGTGGGTTGATGGGATTCCTATCCGTTGGTGCAGGATTGGGCGCAAGCCCGTGCACCTCTGGAGTCATGGCTCGTAAGTACCTACAAATCTAGGCTGGGACTGGAATGCCCTCGGGAAGGTTCAGGCATTAGCCATTCTACAAAAGGAAAAGGTAGTTTAGGAAAGAGTCTAAAGGAAATTGAACTAGAGTTAGAGGGGATTTTATAATAATTCTTTTGTACTTAAAAATCATTTCTAAAAGTTCTTTTCTGAAAAATACCTTTAAAACAAGTTATTTTGAAGAAAATACTTTACTTTTTAAAAATAATTGGAATTCTATAATCTTAGGCTCTGATACCATGTAAAACACCTCACACCCCTTAATATATCCAAAAGGATACATTAAAAGGCATGGTGCGTTGTAGGTATAACTAAAACTAACAGAGACTAAGATTCATAAGACAAATATAAATAAGAAAACAGCGGAAACTAAAATAATAACTTAGTTAAAACAAAGCTTCATAATTACTTCATAAATAAGTCAAATACCAAATACAACATCCATATCTCAAAACCCGTCATGTCTTATGAAATAAAAATTCATAGTTTCAAAATCATAGTACATAATATCCCTCGGAATAAGCCAATACATAGAAAGAACAAAAACTGAATTAAAAGAAATACATAGAAGAAATCTCTTTCAAGAGAACTACAAGATGCAACAATCTACTAACTTCTCACTTGATTGCCTAAGGGGAAAAAGGGAAAATAGAGGAGTGGGTCAGACCAAAAGTCTGGCGAATGATATTAATTACTAGAGTCTTTAAGTAAGATAAATTAATAGACCCTACAATAGTTATAGCATAAATAAGGGTACTAAAGGAAATAAGAAAGAGATAAATTGGAGATAAGTGTGATTAAATATTGCTCAATTTATAAGATAGGTTAACTCTGATTGCTTGCACTTTCCTGCTTTAATTAGGCTGAATTCATAACTATGTAATTAAGATGCAACCCTAATTCTACCATTTTTGATCGGCCTGCTACTCCATAGATCTTACTACGGACCAACCGCTGTACAACTCCCTACACTGCAGCCGATGGTATCTATGAAAGATGCACAGAGAAACTATTGTGGATTCGGATGACATATATAGCTCCCTGTGTAGAAGGCAATGATATCTACGAAAGACATGCATACTAAGCGCTTGGAACTCATAACTAGTACTAAGCAGCCGAATGGAAGTTGCACACGTAACTGGCACCATGCCCAAGCTACTTTTTGCTCCACCTATTGATCTTCTTATTACCTCAACACCAGCATAAGTGTGCCCCCTATCTCACTTTAGATTAACATGAGATCAGTGTGATCTATAGGGGAAATGCTGCTGGTACTGGCCCTTCATCCAAACAATATCTAGTTGTGTCCCTTATCTAAATCCCCCATCATCTGGACTTCTATTTGACCAATTACTACCATTCTTAGCATAAGCGTGCCCTAGGAAATGCTGTTGGTGCAGGTCCTGCTTTTATCTTTGCTTATTGACTTAGATAAATTATTTTAAATAAGCCTTTACAATTTATCACTACTATCTTTGCTTATTAATTTATCCTAAACCTTAGAATAAGCCTAATTATGTTCCATTTCTTATTACAACCTACGTTATAATCATGCTTATTACTTAATCTAGGATCTAAGGGTGAAAATAAGCTTCTTTCATCTTTTACTCTATTTAGTTATAATTCTAAGTTATAACTATGCCAATTATCTTTAATTAGTCCAATTCTAATTACAGTTAGGCGTAATTTCAGTTCAATTCCATTATTTATTTCAATCTTCATAATTTACATCTTATTTTCTTCATTCAATATTCTTACTATAATCCATATTCGCGTTTAATTTATTCTAATCCATACGCGTAGAAAATGGGGGACGAAGAGAATAGACGCTTGCATAAAATCCGAAATGTCGAAAAAGATATAAATAACAGTAAATAAACTTAAATATTGTAAATCAACAAAAAGCTATGCTTAATAGAAATGAACCAAAATTACTGAAAAGAATGGCTAAAAGGAAATAGACTGAAAACAATTTTAAAAACTATAAATAACTTACTTAAAAGGCTACTTCAAAAATCATAGTAAAACTACAACTATTGGAAACCCTATTATTTTAAATTACTTAAAGTAATCTTAAAATAATTACAATCGCTCATCTCTGGTCCTAAACTTTTCCTTTGGTCTTCTTGGATCACTTGGAGTTGTAAAATATTTAAATTAAACGATTTTCTCCTTTGGAAAAATTATTCCTTTTAGGATCCTTCCTAGAATGGTGAACCCAATTAAAGAAAACCTAGAATGAGAAAGACTGTTAGGTTTAGGGGTCTATTTATAGGTGCTGAAGTGGATCTTGGACCGTTAGATTTAGAGATTGAATAGGATGCAACCACGTCATAAGCTGAATAGGGGCCATCGGATGCAGAAACAGAGGGACCGGATCGGTTTAACCGATGAAAAAGACGTGTTCACTCGTCATCGAATCATTCGAATGAATGAATGAACGTTCATTCGCCTGTCAATAGGTAAGGCGGGTCGATCGGGAGATCGGCTGCCCCCTTGCCCAGGTCGACCGATCGGTCGACCTGTATATATATATATTCTTCCTATTTTGATTGTTTTATAACCTGATCATATTAGCTCGGTTTCTAACATTCTATATATGGAAATTGACCAGAAAATTACCACGGACACAATAGTGCAACTTCCATAGCTTGATTCTTAAATTTCACAAAGTTATTTTATTATTTAATTAATTAACAAATTAATTATTTCGGGTTAAATTTCGGGTTGTTACAACTTCACTGATGATTTCTTGAGACTAGGATATGTATATTTTATAAAGAAAAAAAAAATCTTATTTCTATGAAAAATTTAAAGAGTATAAGATGAGTTTGAATATCAAACGAACCATAAAATTAAAATACTCTAACTTGATCAAGGAGGTGAGTATGTTGGTCGAAGCTTTAACAGTACTTAAAAGATAATATGATTATCTCTTAGATTACTCCACCCACACAATGGTGTTTCAGAAAGAAGGAACTAAACCATATTAGATATGGTTTGTTCCATGATGAATAAGACTGATATGCACTAGAACCCACAGTGCACATGTTGTATTTGACACCTAATAAATCTATGCCTAAGATGCCATATGAGTTGTGGCATGTGAAGAAACCCTAGAATAATCATTTAAAGATGTAGGGTTGTCCAACCTATATTAAGAACATTGGCTCCAATAAACTTGAGGCAAGATCGGCTCTATATAAACTTATATGATACCCCAAGAATTCTAAAGAATATATTTTCTATAATACCTAAGACAAAAGGTTTTTTCTCAACACACTGTCTTTATAGAAAAGAAATTTCTATCATAATAATTTAAAACGAAGTTGTAGACTGGGATGAGATCCGAGAAGGAAATAAAAAGGTTGAACCATAGAGGAATCAAATTCACTATTATATAAAACATGCAACCCATTGGAATGTGTAATAAGGAATCCCACGCACTAGAGAGATACTACAGTTTTTCTCATGGGTGGTGAGAAATAGGACTGCATCTTAGAAGATGACATTCCCTTCTCATTCAATGAGCACTACAGGCTAAGGACTCTATACTTTGGCTTAAAGCTAGGAAATCCGAGATGGATTCTATGTTGGAACTGGGCCCACATATAGCGGGGTAAATTTCAAAAAAAATTCCATTTTGCATCTTTAGTGGGTCTATGTAGTCTAAATCAATTTGGGACTTAAAATCAATATTTTATTTAAATTTATAAATAGAGTTAGATATTTTACAATTTGTATTATATTGCATGTTTTAACATGATTTAACATGACTATGTATAGATGCTGGGATTTACATTGCAATGGACATGTTAACTCCTCTTGAATACAAATATGTTATCTAAATGTATGTATGTTTACATCAAAATATTATATAAATATAAATAAATATATATTATTAAATAAAAGTTTAGTATATATACATATGTACACATGTATATTGAAATTCTAGTTGTACACTATTTATATAAAACAATTATAAAATGTATGTATGTATATATATATAATAGTTAGATCACAAAAGTATTTAAATATTAGCTCACAAAATAATTTTGAATATATAAATATACATTATATAATGAAAGTTTTGAAAAACATTTTTGAAGTTAATTTATGTATAATTCTTATAAACATATAATTAGTTATAAACATATATGCATATATGTTAATATAAATAAGTAAATAATATTTATAAGTAAATGTATTTATCCATTTTGCTCTCGACCAAGTATGATCAATTTAGTGGTATAAATAAATTATGAAAATAATTATTATATACAAAATCTGTTAGAAAAGGTAAAATAAAAAATTAAAAGAAAAAAATATTTTCGAAAACATAATTTGTATTAGATATTACACAAAACTTAATACAAATTCTATTATTTGTAAATATATATATATATACATATAATTTAAATTACATGATCAATTTTAGGTTAAATAAATAATTGCATATCATATAAACGTATATATAATATGTATGAAAAAAAATTATTATTTTTATTTGCCATTGAACGTTTTCTTTGCATAAATAAATTTTATAAGATTTAAAACATATATTATACAATATTAACCTTTTAAATATGGATTTTGGTTAATTAAAAATTCATTAACAATATAATTTAATTCAAAAATAATTTTTATTGCCAGGCCATGAGCATATAATATGTTAATCATACGTACATACGTACATACGTACATATATGCATTTGCATATACAACCGTCCAAATGTGAAAACATATCGATGTATAGATTTGTTACATAAAAGCTACCTAACAGATAACTGATATAATAAATAAATTTAGCAATATAGATCAAATATATACCTTTCACCAATTCCTAATGTGTATATGTTGATATGAAGAAATGAACTCCTTGAATCTAATTCCAAGTACAGAAGTTTCTAGCCCCCGAACAACTTTACCGCCGATGTTCGAATCACAGTAGTTTTATGTGATTTTGTGCTTTAGATAATGGTGTGGCCAGCCTGATATGTGCAGTAAGGATGGAGTACAAAAGTCCAAAACAAGTGAATGTTAGAGGAAATAAATGAAGGAAGGATGAAAGAGTGAAATAAGGATCAAGATCCTTGTTTTTCTCTTACTAATTCTCTCCTTTTGAATTCAAAATTCCTCTCCCTAAACCGTTATATGGTCGCATTCTATTTGTTGTCATGTAGCTAACCTAAGCAAGCTACAATTAAGGCTCAAAACTGTTCCAAGCCCAAAAAATATTTGTCACATTTAATTCCAATTAAAAGCATATTGATATCATGTATCGATTAATGTTTATATAACTATTATATGCAAGCATTTAATATTATTCAATATGAATCAAATAGGATTTTATAATTAATATTTCATAAATATTAGTAAATTTATAATAATTACAAATTAATTAAATCGGGTGGTAATATGAGTATTCAATGTTTTGGTTGTGTGACTCTTATGTGTAAATTTGGTCAACGATTAATATTGAACAATTCAAAAATTAACATTCACACTTCACTTAGCAGGTTGTGTGACATAATAGCCAAATTTGTCGCTTGCTAGTATGGATAAAATATAATTTTACTTTATTGAGCATTATCCAGTAGTGATAATTATTCATACCAATTCTCTTCGTAAAAACTATATAACTTTGGAGTTATTGAATGTAGTAATTATCAAATTTCCAATATCATCCATATATGACTTTATAATCCAAAAACACAAAGCTCTTGGCTCAATAGTAACAATTAATATTAACTGAACTGCTCTGGCCAAAGATTTTGCCTTTGAGTTGACTGTGATACTAATCTCATATAACTGAGGAGACGAATCATCTCTTGAATAGTGTTTCACGGCCGATGCTTCCACTCGACCCAACGATATTCATTCTTCGACGCCATGCCATGATTTAACTATAATCAAAGCGGAGCTTCCACATCGGAGATCAACATCATTCTTAAGTCAAGAGAACCATGTAATATTGTCACATGGATATTTTCCGTTTGATCTTTGTTATATTGACCAACGGAAAAATATCGAGTGATCCATTTCATAGTTATCCAATAACTATTAGTACATAGCCACTTTGGTGCCCCTAGCAATCATCGGTAGTGCACTGCCCAGCATTTGAAGAGCATTATATACTCTAGTCTCAATGGATGTACCGATATCTCGTCTCGATACATCTTAACCAGGAATATTTAAAAGGTATGTTTAATTTCATTGTGATAAATAACTAATGGTTACAACACTTTATGACTAGTGTCACATAACATACCATTTATGGATTTTCTATTCAATATGTTTTTATCATGATATAAAAAGCGTATAATAGAAAGAAAACACCTTTTATTTCGAACATGTTTAGTTATCGAGTTAGATAATTATAACAAATTACATAATTGCCCCTAGGGGATACTCCTAACTCTATATATCTCTCACTTGCACTTAGGACCAATTATGAAATCTCTATCCCATCCTTTTGATCAGTTTGATTAGAACTGATCAGGTTAGACCCTCCATTAATGGACTTTCTATGTTGGTTTAATTATCTACTATGTCAATTAACTCACTAATGCTGATAAACTATTTTAACATGTGGAACTAGTCGGAGTATGTTTCTCAACTTCTAATGAGCTCTTATTATTACATTGTCATCATATAACTATAATATATTATTCTTAATAATTTGGAATCACCTTTAGCTTGGTTATAAATATGTGCATTTATATTTATACCTTGCTTTTATCATGACGTTATTCAAGGTGATGTACTTAGCATTTTATTGAATCGGTCATAATGTTTCATTTGAAACTTTTCCAACCTAAAGCTTCTTAATCAATATTTGAACATGAATTTAAATTGACATATTATACTCGATAGCACTTATGAAGTTCGAGTATAAACACTCCCCATATGGAGTTTGTTGTCTCTACAAACAATTCTCTAGAATTTCGTAAATACTTGAGAACACTCTAAACAGCCATTTAGTGATCTTAATTTGGATTTGATATTTTCTTCATGCATTAAATACATAAAAATATTAGGATATTGCCAATGCATAAAGAATCCATTTTACATGTTATATTAAATAATTTAATGTAGTGTCTTTACATATCGTTTAGGACATTTCAAACATCCTTTATACTTATTTTAAAAACATAATTTACAATGCAATATCAAGTATTAAAAAACTAAAATATTATTAATTTGAACATAAATACATTATTTGCTTATAGTCGAGAAATATCTATGTACCTTTTAATGGTTTTTTCTTATGGACACACGCTTCCTTTGCATTTTGACTAGAAATCAAACTATTTCATATTTCTATCAAAATATTTGATCAAATTTGATGCTTGCCAGATGATGTCTTCATATCCATTCTTGGATCATATCTAAAAACCCATAAACTCAATATTACTCTCGTTGACTTCGAGACTATAATGACTCAGAAATTTTAATGATTTTTATAACGTAATTAACTAAACTTTTGATGAAAATAAATAATTAAAATTTAGAAATGGAAATTTGATATTTGGTACGCGTCTATTTAACATAGCACGTGTCAGATTTTCATTGAAAAATATGTAAGTAGGTTTAGTTGTGAAATTTCAATTTAAATTTAAATTAGTTAAATTGATGAAAATAAAATATTTTTGAAATCTGAATATATTTATATAATAAAAATCTAAATCATTTTCTGAGTGAGATGCCATATTTTGTTTCGCCAAATTTAGACTGCTCTAGCTCCATTTATACTATTTTCGGCGTTTTAGCAGCATTTTCGGCAGCGAAATATCGAGTTTTGTTTAGTGGGTCGTGTCACTCATATCTGTGTACCATTCTATTCGTCTCGTCGTGATCATCTTTATAATATTCATTCATGATTTTCAACGTCGGGTACATGGAAAAATCTATAAAACGATTAGCCATATCGGTACCCGTTTTAAGCTTTTGGTTTTCCTTGTGTCCTTCGTTGTCCACCGTATAAAACAAATAGCCATCGGTCATTAATGTTTTCAGCTTTTGGCTTAGATATATTTATGTGGCCGTTCTCTCTCTATCCTTCTTTTGAGTCTGTTCATTGTTTTAGAGAAAAATAATAATATAAAACAAATTTTAACATGTATATTCGTTTGCGTTGAAACTGTTCCTTCCCCTTCCATTCGCCTGTTAGCTCATCCATTTCCCACCCCACGCAAAACCCTGCTTGCTTTTTTCTCCAACTTGCTAACCTTTGACCTCGTCCACTACGAAGTTAGCCACTCATCTCCACGCCTTCTTCCTCTCCATTCGCCCACAGCCATCTTCGCCATTTTCCACTCCTCCCTGGCCATAACTGCACCGATCACTTTCACACAACCTTGGCACACCAAATGCCGAGCACACACGGCCTCTCTCCTTTCCATCTCTCTAACCATTTGCCCTGACCATGACAGCATCCATCCTCTTCCACTCCTTCACTTCCTATCCCATCATCCAAAACCTATAGCCTATTGAACCACCCTGACTCGGCAGCCGACGCCGAAACACCATGCATCCACCAACAGACCTGATAGCCGAAGCTACCATAGTAGTTCCCACATCAAAGACCATTTTCGAACAACCAAGCTCCACAACTCCATCTCCTCTTCCCACTTGCCCACGTAGCCACCCATCAGTCGCTCTGCCTTACCTCGAACAGCCGCATCCCTCTAGCAATAGTCGATCACCCATCTTCTACCCACAGCCTTCCACCCAAAAGCCGAACTCCCACTCCGATAGCCTGCGAACACAGCCAAACCCGAAACCTTTCCCTCCGGCCATCCATCTTCCATTGCTCCGATCGTGCTTCGCCTAGTAGCCAAGCACAAGCAGCTCTTCCCACCTTCACTACGGCAGCAGTTTCTATTTATATATATATAAAGGAATTTGGAAAGGACACATGTGTTTAAATTACATATTGATTTTTAAAATATAATATATAAAGATTTTATTTTGATATGTGTTTTAAATTGAATATTGATTTTTAAATATAATATATAAAGGTTTATTTTAAACACGTGAGTAAATTTTAGATTTCTAAAAATTATATATTTCGTTTTCATCGATTCAAGTCCATCGTTCTTTGCTTTGGAATTTGTACTTGGATTCATAGCTCATTTCATTATCAAATTTTCTCTAGCCTCGAAAGTTGAGTGATCACTCACAATTAGTATTCTTATGTTTAGTAAATTTATATTCATATAAAATAACGATTGAAATATGTTGTTAAATTTGAATTGTTAGTTATTTAATTGTTGAATATGATATGTTATAATTAAAATTGTTTATGACACCATAACCTGTTGTATATATTATATTTCAATTGTTAATTACGATCCATGCTTGCAATTGATATGATATGCTATTTTACAATATTTTATTATTCTCACTCTGCAAGTTCCCTGATAGTTAGGAATTCCCTATGGGTTGAAATGAACATACCCGAACGATCTTATAGATTAGGGAAAATCGTTATGGGTTGAAATGATAAACCCAAGTGATTTATTGATTTTGAAATTTTGGGATTACGGGTTGAAATAGTATATACCCGCAAATATTAAATTATTATAGATTGAAATGATAAATATCCATATCACTTAACCATATGATAGAAAATTATATACAAACACCGTTGGTCTATTTTTAAAGGATTTCCAAATTTTTAAGAAAAGAAAATATATGTATTTTGATTTAAAAATATAATATAAAGGTTTTATTTTAATTTTAATATGTGTATAAATTTAGATTTTAAATTATATATTTTGGAAATTTTAAAATTATAAGTTAAAGTTTTAAAATGTAAATTTATAATTTTACTTATAACTTTATTAATTTTAAAATATAAAGAATAGTATTTAAAGTAGATTAAATAAAAAGGTTTGGTTTAATTTAATTTAATAAAAATTTAATTTAATTAATATATATATAATATGTTTTAAAATATTTATTTAAGATTTATATTAGTATTTGGAAATAGTTTTTTAATAAATAGAGGTGGGAAGGATAAATTAAAGTTGATTTGTAATTTAGTTTACTTAAGAATTATATTTAAATAAAAATTGATTTGAAACTTATTAATTTTGAAATTTTAAAGGTATGGTTTTATAACTTGATAACAAGATTTTTGATTAAAGGTGATTAAATAAATATTTACAAATTTAAATAAAATTGAATATTTAATATTTAATTTTAATTTTAATTTTAATTTGTAATTTGAGATTTTATTTAAATGTTATTAAAAATGATTAAGTGAATATTTTCAGATTTAAATAAATTATAGTTGAATTTTGAAAATATAAATGAAATTTATCAAATTAAGTGATTTTAAATTTTTTGAATATTTAAACTTTGAAACCTATTGAATTAGAAGTGGTTTAAATTTGTGGTTCAAATCTGGATTTGAAATCGACATAAATTAAAAATGGTTTTATTGAGAATTTGAATTGAAACTTTAACCTTTTTAATAGAAATTTATTGAGCTGAGATTGATTTAAATTGAATTTTGTAACCAAAGTTAATTTGAATTAATTTGTAAAATTGGAAGAAACAATTCTAGTTTGAAAATTTTTCGATATAAATTCTTTTAAATATATAAACTATTTTAAATTATATAATTTTAAATTTATAAATAATTTTAAAAATATATTTTAATATATAAACTATTTTTAATATATAGATTATTTTAATCCATAATCTATTTTTAAATATAAACTATTTTTAATTTATAAACATTTTTAAATATATATTTTAATCTAAAGTTAGAACTGTTATGATTTAGATTTAATGGATTTAAATCCTAATACTTTGATATGATGGTTTAAATTATTTTGTGGTTATGATTTTTGAAATAAAAATGGTTTAAAGTGATATGATTTCGGAAGTAAATATGATTTCAAATGTGATATGATTTGGAAAGTGTATATGATTTCAAAACTGATATGATTTTGAAATGAATATGATATTTTGATATGAAGTATGAACTGTTTGAAATGAAAATGACTACTGTGTGAAATAAGCATTTGGTTGTTAAAGAGACCTGGATCGGATATTGTCATACTCTCCGCCAATACCGAAAACCACTTTAACATCTGTGTACGTGGTGGAGAATCCAGTACGAAGTAGGATGGTTTGGCGAACGCTACTGTATGAGGTATGAACGCAGCCCTGACTCCCACGAGTCAGCTTGATGTGACTAAAACAGGAGCCATACCTGGGCCAAGTGAGGTCGCACCACCGATCGAGCATGCTTCTTCGATACCATTCTATTACTTTGTGATTTGATTGAGTGCATCTTTGATTATGGAAGTGTGTCTCAAGGTGGACGGTAGTAGCTGTTATGCATTACCACCATCTTGGTTCTGCAAAACGGTAGAATCTTACTCTAGGCATTACCTCACGTGCCTTGTTACATGCCTTATCACGCCCACTACGAGTTTGGTTTGTACTATACCTATGAAGTGCTTCGGTGGAGCTTACAATATCTGTATAGACTATGGGAATATATAAAAATGTGTTAAAGGGGATATGGGTAACGCTATAACGCTATTTTAATATTTTAATTTACTGTAAACATTATTTATGTAGCATATTGTACTATATATGTAAATAGTTCCATGGATCCTTAAAGGATGGAATCCCAAACGTCATTTAAGTTATATTGCATTTCACTTTGACATTTCACTTGAGTTGATTTACTTGTGTAAGAATGTTAATCCTGACTCGAGTGTTTTGCGTTTTGCTTTATGCTCGGGTCAGACTGAGTGTCACAGCATTTGAGACTCGCTTTTGGAGCTTGAAACTTCGCTTGGAGATCTATCTTTATCTGCTCAGCTTTTCGGTTATTCCAGTTATTTTCAGATATTTTGTTCAGACTTGTCATTTGCTTTTGTATTAAGACTTCTATGTACTTGAGATTTCTGTTGTATTTTCTTTGACTTTGATCTTTATATAGTAGCTTCATGAACTACTATTTATCTATTTCCGCTACTTATTGTTATATTACTCTATGATTCTATGATTGATTTATTTACTGTGTATGCTAAGTTTTTCCACATATAAATTAACAATATCTTATTTTGAGCGATTCAAATCTGACATGTTTGGATGATTGTCAATTTGAATGTTTCGAATGGCAGGTCGTTACAGAGACACTATGGTTGTTATGTCCAAACAGTTTATTCAAAATCATTATTTAGAATTTTCTATTTCTACATATATGTACCAAACGCAAATTCATATCAAGCAACCGAGTAAAATCCAAATTAATTTGAGTGCATCGAATGGCGAATCTGTTATGTTAATTTCAACAATTGAACTTTACAATGTTATTCTTATCAATGTTGCTCACCATTTGCCAACTGCATT
Source organism: Allium cepa (assembly GCA_030765085.1). NCBI lineage: Eukaryota > Viridiplantae > Streptophyta > Magnoliopsida > Asparagales > Amaryllidaceae > Allium > Allium cepa. The sequence continues at coordinate 899,176,610 of CM060935.1, read as the reverse complement.
AGTCTTTCTCTTGAATACATATTTGCGACCGATGGATCTTATCCCTCTAGGTACATTCATTGAAATCATATTTTGATAATGTACTTGGAATCCATTTCAGATTTGCGCATCATACCATATTATATATTCAATACAATTAAGATTAAATTGACAACCGAGGATTATTTCTTATGGACATTGATGAGAAACGCATAGTTTCTCTTCATTATGAGGATTATTTATTATCGACATTGATGAGAAACACATAGTTCTCTTCATTATGCGGGAATTAATACTTGTTAGACATTCTATTGTGTTGTGTTTTTTTAGGTTATTCAATTTTACTTCATCTCTAGTAATCTTTTTTATCCTTGAATCGTATCTAAATCCATTTTACTATCACTAATTTCTAAAAAAAATCCTTCACTATGAAGTTGGCATTTCTTAAACGATGATTATTTCTCGGTTAACTGAAATGGGCATTTATAAACGTTTTATGAATTACCTTATACATAAAACTAATTTGGTTTTTAGTTCACTATACCTATGTTTAAAACATAAATTGTTTATCCATTGACTATTATTCCTTAAATTGTTTTGGGGTGATCCATACAAGATCCCTCACATACGACTATTACGCATAGTCTTTCTACTCGTGCAAATTGCCAACTTCTTGGCCTAGAATATGTTGGGGCTTCTTATAAACCATTATCTTGTATGATTTTTAAAATTATTCTTTAGATGAAATTAATCTTAACTTTGTATACTACTCTTATATATACGACCTTATAGAAAGAAGTTAACACAACTTCACTCGCCATTAATCATATAGTTTTCAGCAAATTTCGATTACTCCTTGTCGTTACATCATTATGTATCATGGGGAGGAGTGACTTTTGAGATTGAATCTTTTTTCATTTTTGAGTAAATTTGGAATTCTTTTCAATATACCCACCTATTCGATCAAATCAAATCAATCTATTTTTTATTGCACATTATTTTATTTACTTCTGTTTTATACTCTATGAGCTTATTATATACATACTACATACGTATCAAATAAACATGTCTATGTAAGTGATAACTCATCAGTGAATATGTATTAATCCGAAGAGTTCATCAACTCTTATCATGCTTCCACTCGAGGGGTGTTTTTCCCTTTGTTGTTTGAGATATAATTCACTAGCGCCATATGATTCATAATCATATAATAAAAGAATTATTTCTCCAAACTAAGGCTCGGTCCATAATTTCAAAATAATTGCAAATAGATTTAGAAACTTCTATATTTTCCAATGCATCACAAATACCACTTTTATAGTCGTATGGTATAACGAATGTTCATAATCTTCATACTACGGTAAAACTATTTCTATTTTTCAGTCAATATTGAAAAATATTTATTATTTCATAAATAATATTTGGTATGTTTTACGAAAACAATTTTCGTAATTTCATTTGGTTGATAAGTACTATATGGCATGCTCCTACTATTTCCGCCATTACTATAATATCGTATGGAATACGAATCTCCATTCACCACTTAATATAGGATGTTTATTTCATTTACTATAACTGATTTACAGTGGAGAATTTTTAAATTAAGTATCTTAAATTCAAAGAAATAAATATCATAGAAACCAATTTTCTATGTGAAAATACTTTTGGAATGGAAATCATAATTCTCATTCCAATATTAAGTATCTATCAATATTTTACAATTCTTAATATGAATTTCTTTATAAAGTTGATATGACCATTCACTCTGTTTATCCCAACCGTACTTTAGGTTATGTCCTCTCTTATACATTTGATTCTGTTCAAAACGGTCGAACCATTCAAAGGAAATCCTTAATACAATATCATAATGAACTCTTTATAAATGTGCATTTGGTTAACCTTAACATTTAAGGATATCAAATAAATAGCACTTTACGTAAACTGATCAAACTAATGTTTTGGTGATTGAACTCTCAGACCTATCTTGTAGCATTTGGTCCAATGTTACACTTAATGCAACAAAATCACTGTTGTAATCAATCATATTGAATATACGATCTCACATCACATTTTACTTGCTTATTTCAATGAACTAATTTCATTAAGGTTTTGTACACTATGAATTGTGACCGTTCACCATATAATATATGTATATATGATCGTATACGGATGAAATGTCCATATTATTGTGTTGCTTTTAGAGTTCGAAACTCATTAAAGACAATACATAGTCATGGGCAAGTAAACTCGTAGACGACCAAATTACAAACATATTTGGTGGTTGTACAATTAGATGCTTGCATGGATCAACATACAAAAATTTATTGGTAAGTATATTTTATATTTCTAATTGTCAATATAAATTTAGTTCATTTGTATATTTTAATTGATAAACATTTTGTCAATTATAATAGTTGCATAAATTTATTAATGTAAATTATTATAACCTTATATAGCAGATGTTCTTACACTATTAGAAAGATCAAATGTTACTGTTTCATTTTTCTACTAAGGCTCCCACTAATCTTTTATGTTTCTTCAAACCCTAAGTCGAAATATAGAAGATTTTCGACTTCACTAGTGGACGCTAGGACTTGTGTCAAGCAAAATAATCAAATTTCCCTTTCTAGGGCAGTATGATGTCATTACTCTCTTTTGCTCTCTCACCCTTTGAAGAAAAGCGAAGGCTGATCTTTCCTGGTCCTTTCGAACCAGTCTTTCTAAAACTAGAAAAAGACTTTGGTATGATTCGATCTTGAAAGCCCAGACTTCTAACCTTGAGTTTTCTCAACAAGTCATAGCCCCATGAATGATGGATATCTCATTATTGGTTGTATCATATACAACTCCTAACTCATTGTTACTTATCCCAAATCTCATTTGGACTTGAGTTTGCTCAACAAATCAAATGAAATTATTCACTTATACATACAATTTCATGATGGTCTAAGTATAGTATATGTATCTTGAGTTTGCTCAACAAATACATATAGTTATATTACGTTTTCTATTAAAAATATTAATAACACTACATATAACATCGTATGTAAGTAATTTATTAATATATAAATGGTACAGGACAACACTTATATTAAAGATTTATAATCTTCAATATATTTAATTAAGTGATATCGACTTATGGAATAATGTATTTCTTATGAAATACTCTCATGATTCAAGTGTCGGACACATCAGAAATCACGATATATGTACTTTTATGTATTTATTTATTCCTTAAGTCTATTTAGGGTTTCTTTAATGTTCCACCATTAGTTTATACATTTATATTATATAAGTTTTATTATTATATAACTTTTATACTTTATTTAACTTATATAATATTTTATGTATAACATTATATTAACTAAATATTATTTAATTAATTTAATTAATTTAATTAATTTAATTAATTAACAATTTAATTAATTATTATATTATTCAATTATAACATATTATATTTCATATATATATATACACCATAACCTTTATAGTAACACACATATATCTTATATATACATGTATTTTAATTTATTAACTAAATTTTAATTAATTTACTCTATTAAACAATTTTAATTAAAATTTATTAATTTCAAAAATTCTTTCAGACACACATGTATAGTCATATTGTCTTAAAAAATTCAAGAAAACATAAAATATATCATCATATGTATTGTACATGTAAATATATTTAACTAATTATCTTAACTAATTAATTGTATTAATCGTATTATATTACTTTTTAAATTGATTTTTATAACATTTTCGAAAAAATTAATTATATTATAACTTTTATATTATGTTTTTTATTTTAAATTTAACTTTTAACTTTAAAACTTTTATTTAATTACAAACTTTTTTCGAAATTAGCCCAAGGCCTGGTTCAAATTGAGCCTTTTCAATTAGGGATTACCTTCGAGCATACCTCATCCTTTTGGCCCAAGTCAGTAGCCAGGTAGGGAAGAGTACTGGATTACTCAAACACAACCTTAGACACCACTTTTCTAGACACCTTACTATATGGGTATGCTTTAATAAGTTAGCCTAATGCTCCTAATTTAAACTGCATAGTTTATTTGGCTTCGATACCATTGTAGAACTAGGCCAGCATGCAACGGGGTAAATTGGTTAATTTCAAAAAAATTATTCCATTTTGGATAATGGGCCTATGTAGTCCAAATTCATTTAGCGCTTTTCTAAATTTTCTTTAACCAAGATCAATATTTTATTTAAATTTATAAATAAAGTTTTATTTTATATAATTTGTATTATATATGTATATATTTATGTGTATCATATACGCATATGTGTGTGCATGCATGTACAACAGGATAATATGTACATGGTTTGAAATGCCCATGTAGAAAATCTTGGGATTTACACCGCACTGATATGTTAGCTCCACTTGTATACAAATATGTTGTCTAAATGTATATATATTTTCATTAAAATATTATATAAATATAAAGCCTCCCCCTCGTCCCTTTTTTTCATCCCATTCACTTCACTTGTACCAGACCATATCCTGCTTTCAACTTCCTCCACTATTCACATCCTTCAATCCACCTTCTCCCTTAACATTCCCCTACCTTACCCTAACGCCATATCCGTCAACCAAACCCTCTCTACCCTTCCACCTAAACCACTTGACCTTTCAAACCTTCCTACAGACCCACCCAATTATGTTCCCTCTGTTTCCTCTAATCCTATTGTTAACTCCTTATGGACCTCATTACTCAAATACAAATCTAAGAATGCGGGTAAGTCCACCCCTTACAATTTCAACCTCTCCTATGCAGGTAGCCCTCAACTTACCCCTGATGAAGTTCAATCAGAAGGAATAAACTACCGGAAGAAACACTTAGTTGGCTTCTTCTTAGATGAAAAGATGCCTTACGTGGCCATTATTACATTTTTTCAAGGAATATGGAAGCTTAAGGGATCCTATCAGGTTAAACCTAACAATAAAAATTTCTATTTTGAATTTGCCTATGATGAAGCTAAACGGAATATCCTTCAAGGAGATCCTATTTTCGTATGGGGTAAAATGTTACTTTAAATCCACCACTTGTTTAAACCAAGATTTTCAAATAGGATATACTTCATAATTATCACCATGAACCTTCCTATATACTGGATAAACCATAGTTACTTGTAATTAAACTTTATTTTTATTTTTGTTAAGAAAAATAAATTTTAAAAAAATTCAATTTAATAACTAAAACCATATATTTATTCTATAGTATTTCTTCAAAAGTAATAAAATAAATAAAAATTTGTTTTGGGATTTTTTTTTGGTTTTTTTAAAATTTTGGAAAGAAAATGCAAAAAAAATAAACCATGAAAAATGAAGATGAGACTCCCCCCACACTTGGTTTTGACTGTGTCCTCATAGGAAACCCAAGTGAAAGAAGAAAAATATGACATATACTTACATGAAAATGAAACGATTATTATTTACATGATATCAAAAAATATATTGTAAAAGAGTAAATGAAACGTTCTTTAAAAGACCAATCCATTTGTCTCGACAAGTATGAGAGACACGACTTAAGCATAGAAAACCAAACCATAAAAGATTTCAAAGTTAATTTTGATTTGGAAAAACGAATGTCGTTTTATTAAAAATCATATGAGTTGTTTTATTTTCGATGATTTTCGGGGTAGATAGAATTGGTTGAAGTTCAAATTTATTTTCACCAAATTTAAATTCAAGATTGTCATTGAAAAATTCTTCAGAATTATTGAATTCAAATGGTGATTTAAATCTTCCACTTCGAAATTCAACGACTCATCTTCGAAAAGTCCAAAAAAAATTATGTTCATTAAATTCATCTTCCTTTGTTGGAATACAACAACTTCATTGCATATATTAATTTCAAAATCTAAAGTTGTTATATTTAATTTTTCAAAATCGGAAAAAGAAGACCAAATTTTAAATCAAGTTTTTCGCCCCCAAAAGAATTGAAATCCAACTCAATTACCGTATTTTCAACAACTTCATTAAGGTTGTCATTTTTAATTTCAAAAGCATTTATCGAAAATCGTCAATTTTGCTAAAAGGTGGATTATCACTTGGCTCGTCATATGTTGGGATCTGATTTTGTTTTTTAGGTTGTTTCATATATGTTTCAAATAAAAAATCCATTTGATCCTTGTGAATTTCTTCCATTTGCTCCATGAAATCAAATTTATAATTATTAACCTGAGGATTTTCGATTTTAACTTATTGAGAACAAAAATATTCAACATCATTGAAACAACTCCCATTGCCAAAATCATTTAAACATTTGTTTCCATTTTTTTTTAATTTTGCAATTCATTTTAGAGTTTGAAATTGAACTGGCATGGGTTATAATCGAAATCATTTGGATTTTGAAGTGAATTCAAATTTTGATTATTTTGAAAACTTTGACTTGAATAATTGCACAAATATGAATTGCAAAAATCATTTATCCTTTGATCATTTTGTGTAGTGAGTTCAAGTAAAGATGAAATCGTTTCAAGGCTATTTTCAAGAGTTGAGGGCTAGTCGTCATTTTGAAAGCTTTGTGGTTCAAAATTCGAATGGTTTGTACAATAGTTGTTATTAAAATATCTATAAGAATTTTAAGAAAAATTATATGGATTATACTGATTTTCACAACTATTGTAAAATTCATGTGAGCAGGAAAATTCAGACATTTTCAAAAGTTTTTTTTTTCCTTTTTTGGAATTTTTTTAAGGAAAACTATTTGCCAAAAGGAATTTATTTTTCAAAAGGGAAATTGGATTTTTATTTTGTTTTTTTGGATTTCTTTTCCTAAAAAAAACTAAACCAAAATTTTTTTGGATTTTTTTATTTTGATTGAAAATTTTCAAAGGATTTAAAATCTAAGTTAAAAAATATTACAATTTTTCTAGTTTGGTTTTTGATTTTTTTTAAATATGCATGAACTAATGCAACTAAATAAATGCAAAGACTTAACTACAATTTTCTATCCTAAGTAGCTCCTAACCCAAAATTGTATAATCACACTTTGTCTTAATCCAACAAGATAGTTCTTAGCTTAGTAACGGACATGATTTATCCGTGCACGACGAATTACGTAGCAATGCAACTGAAGATTTAAGTACCTTTAGAGAAATAACCACTATAATATTTACGAATCACCGTAATATTTATAAATGGTTATTGCTCTGCCCTAGCCTAGACATCAAGAAATTAAATTGTCAAAAGAGAACAGCTTGTCAATATACAATTAAGCCCTAGATGAGCTCGTAACACCCTTAAGTCAAGTGTCTAACCGTTATTATTAATCAAATTCTAAAATGAAATGTAATTTGTGGGCCAAGGAAGGGGCGATGAAATCTCCCATCTTATATGGATTTGGATGTTGTCATTAAAAAAAGAAAATATGATGAGATGAATGCAAAACTGAAATTAAACGTGATTTAACGATGCAACTATAAATGGATTTTTAATTTTGTTTTTGAATTTTAAATGAATGCAACCAACAATGCAAAGCAAAGAAAAACAAGAGATGAGGCATGATAGCAGAGCGTGTAGAATTATTAGCAATTATTTTAAAGCAACAATTTTTTAGCAAGCAGAGCAATTATTTTTTTAGCAAGCAGACCTTCCCATTCTAATTTTCCACTTTTGCAACCTGAAACTAAAAACATGATATATACACAGTTTTTTATAGTTTTTTTTATGTATATCAAAGAAGAAACTAAAACCAACAAAAAAAATTAAACTAAAACAATTGAAAACGCTTTTGTTTTTTAAATAAAAAAGAATATAACAAAAGAAAGCTTGACAAAGGAAAAACAAAACTAAACAAATTCGAAAAGCAAAACAAACCCCCTAACAAAATAAACCAAGCAAAACAAAATATATATATAATAAAGTAAACAACTAAACAAAGAAAATTATACAAAATAACTAAATACAAATCTAACCAGGCCCAACACCCGAATACCCTCCCTAATTTTCAATTCACTCTGTTAAACTGAAACGAACTATTATCAAATGATTTATTTCACCCCCAAATCACCGCAAATAAAAAAAACTTTTGAAATCCACTGCAAATCAAATTCGCTTTTGTTCGATTATTTGGGTTCGACGGCTCTTATTGAGGAGATTGGTTTAGGTATTTGAAGTTTGGGTTCGGGAATGGGCTACGGTGAGGGTCGTGGATGTTTCCCGATTAGTATTTCTATGTGGCGACTGGGTGAAGTGATTTGCAAAGGAGGTGGTTCATCTGTGGTTCTGCAGTGGAGTACAGCAGTAGGTGCGGAGGTGGTTTTGTTGGCTGATGAGGTTGGTCGAGTTGCATGATGGAGTCGCGATGCAAGGAGGATGGTTGCTGTTCAGGCAGTGGTCAGAGAAAGTTGATGGTTTATGTGGTGTATGAAGGATTATTGAGAGGGAATGTTGTTGAATGTGGGGAGTATGGCTATAGGCAGCAAGAAGGGGATGAATTTGTTGTAGCTGTAGTTGTTGGTGGTTGGATTGTCTGAACTGTGAATACAAGGGGGAAGATGGCTGTTGTGAGATGATAGCCGAGGTGGTTTAACAGTGATGTATATACACAAGGAGATATAGCAATGCAGGTTGGTTTCTCTGACGTGATGAAGCAGGGGCAGTGTGATGATGGTTGTGTCTGAGGATATGTGAATGGTAGTTGTGGATATGTATTATTCAGTGAAGGAAGCAGTAAGAATTATTGTTCTTTGGGGATGTTGAAGGGTATTGTAAGGCAGTTGTTGGATGTTGTTTAGTGGCGAGTTTGGTTTGCAGCAGTGTTTTTGGTTGTGTAGTGTGCAGTGATGGTTGTTCAGGAGTTTGTAGTGATGATGTTGAGGAGAGATGATGGCAGTGTTGATATGGTAGGGGCAGTGAAATGAACTGTAAAGGTAGAAATGTTTAGGATGTGGCAGGTGGTAAAGAGATAAAGGGGGTTTGGTTGTTATGCAGCAGTGAAGTTTACGGCCAGTAGTGATGTAAGTGATGAATGACAGTGGCAGAAGTGTGACTGTGGTTGGAATGTGAAAGATGATGTGACAATGAATTGAGTAGAAGTTTGGTTCGGTAGTAAATGTTGCAGTGGTGAAAGGATGGTGAACTGCTGCAGTTTGATGAAGAAGATCGTTGGTTGAAGTTGGTTTGATGAAGGGTTGTGACAGTAATGTGATGGTTGGTTGAAGTTTGATGAAGTTAATGATGATGACTAATGTTGTGACAGTAATGTGTGAGGACACGGTCAATATTTTCAGGGGGATGTGGTATATAGAGTTTTGGGTGGAGGATGAACTACAGGCAGTGGCAGGGATGACAGCAGGGGATGAACTGTGATGTAGGACGATGGTAGACTGCTGTTGTTATAAGGCAGTTGGTAATTATATTAGAGATAGGAAGAGATAGGTGATGGGCAGAGAACTACTGCAGAGTGGTATTTGATGTGGCACAATCAATACTGCAGTGAATAGAGGAGGAAATTTGTATGTTTGCAGTGCACAGGAAGGTGCAATGGAGAGTTTATGGAATTGTGATGATACACGTTGGTGGATGGCTGCAGTTGTTTGTTTGCAGGGGATGTGAATGTTGGTCAGAGGTGCAGTATTGAAGTGAATGTTGGGCTATGTTTATGATATGATGGATGAGAATGCATGGCTGTGGTCAGAGTTGAAATATTTGGCACTGTAATGAAGAAAATGTAATGAAGCAGAAAATGACAGTGGTGAAATAAAGTTGATGGCAGCAAGTGTTATGCACAGTAACAGTTCAAACTTGTTAATTAAAACTGCCAATTGTAAAGAAAATTAAAAATTGTAAAGAAAATGTAATGCAAATTGTAAATGAAAAGGGAATGAAATGTTTTTTTTTTAAATTGTGCGCGCGCACACGTGTGTATATGCATGTGTGTGTGTGTGTGTGTGTGTGTGTGTGTGTATATATATATATTATAATTATGGAAATGCAAATGGAAAAACAACAACCACACAAACAAATGAAAACAAAATTCACACAATAAACACACATCAATTTTTTTTTAAATAAATGTGAATTAACACACAACACAAACACACAATCAAACAAAACTAATTCGAATTATAAAAATTCAAATTAAATTAATTTCCGGCAACGGCGCCAAAAACTTGTTTAACGACTAATTTTCTATCGGTTTAGAAACTAGCCGAAAAAATTAAATTAGAAATAACCGCAAACGCACGACATACAATTTTAGTACGTAAGGAGTACGGATTGATCCGTAGGGAATTGTATTGATTTTACAATTTCATTCAATCAAATTAACCAAGAGTTTGAAATTGTTAACTACAAAAAATTACAAAAACTAAAGGTGAATAAAAACTATGAGATTAAAAGACAATTTAGAGATAAATCCACTCTCACGATCACATAAATCAACACAACATGAAATTATGATCTTTTTTTTTGTCATTAATGTATTTAATTGATGTGTTCATAAGTATGAAATATTTATGTAATTAATTAGCCCAACATATACCATCAAACTATAACACATCCTCTAGACCCACTTAGCAACTCTCATGAAAATGACAATGAACTTGAAAATAAAATCTATTCTAAGCATAATCTATTAATTATTGATTAAAAATAAAGGCCATCAAATTTTGATTTAATATTCATTTCATTACCATAATCATATGTAGATGAAGAAGTAATTTGTGTTTGTTTAAGTATAGCCTATTTGGTGTCAACAACATAGGCTACCAAATTCAAAGCTAAAACAATAAGTTTAACCACATCAAACATTTCCATTAAACACAAAAAGAGATCATAAGTTAGTAAAATATTGAATCTACATGATTAAGAGTAGGCCAGTTATGGTAATGGTTACCCTTACCATTTTGTAAATACTGTTACCGTACCGTTTTTACTGGTAACTAAAATTGTTTATCGTTACCGTTACTGATTGATTGGTATACCGATGATTGGTATACCAAAAAACTAGTAACCGTTACATTGGTAATGGTAAATTACCGTTTGTTTGGAAAAATAACAAGTTGATATATTTTTACATTGAACGATGCTTCATTATATATCTCATTAGGTCACTTAACAAAGGACATAAAAAAGAAGTGTATTTATCATCATTTGAGTTGAATTACTGAAATAAATTGAACTATTTTCTTGCTTCTAAATGCCCGTAATACAACATCTTATATGAATATCAATCTATTATAAACGGACTGGTAAATTACCGTTACCATTGGTTTTGAAAAAATATTACCGATGTTTTACCATAGAAAATGGTAAATTTACCATTACCATACCAATTATACTACTATGCCGACATTACTTTGAAATGGTACCCGATTGATTGGTAATGGTATGGTAATGGTAAATTTACGTTACCATAACAGCCTTAATTAAGAGAGCTTCATTATCTCTAAATTGAAGGGTTTGGCCTTTCATATTTGTTATCATTTCAACAAATGCAGAATTCAACATGAAAAAAAAAAAAATATATAGCTAGATAAAATAAAAGCTAAGCTGCTTGCATAAAATAAAACTAACTACTAACAAGAAAGGAAAAGAGCATGTAAATAAAAAGAGCATGAATTAACATTGCATAAAAATAACTTACATAAAAGAAGAAAATTAAGTACCCATGAAATAGAAGAAGAAAGTTTATATTTATTTTTTAACCTAAAACTAAACTAACTGAGGACGAGACTAAGGGCTTGATTACATGAATAAATGGGGTATTTATACAAGCATAAAACTCTAATCCATATTTTTGGAGACTAACCAAAATACCCTTGAAGAATGTGGTCTCTAAGTTGTCATTAGCTTGAGCATAATCCACCATTACATGTGCAGTAACTTTAATCTTCATTAATATGTGCATTGGCTCCTAATTCTAGATCAATGTTAGTGGGTACGTAGGATCCTCCATGATGCATGGTTTGAATTATTTCCATCTTCCTTTCTTTGTTTCCATCCTTGTGCATGCATATTTCCATGAGAATACCTTCATATTTCCATCCAAAATTCATACAATCGAAAAAGGAGATGTGCAGATAAATATTCTCAAAATTAATTCATGCATAAAATTATTATTTTACCTCCACATTGATGTATGAATGATGACTTGAAAGCATATTTGAAATTTGGTTTTAAACATGTAAAAACATCATAGATGCTCATTTTTTAATTAAATTAGATTAAATATGAAAGTAAAAATATGTACATTTACGTGCACATCAAAGTGCATTTTTGTTTTTTCTTCAATTCAAAAAAAATCATTTATTGCGATCAAATCTTTCATATCTTCATAGTCGGAATTGTCATCCGGAATTGATGTGTAAAAAGTGTTGGAGAAAGTATAAGAAGACAAGAAGTGAATAGTAGTAAAGGAAGTAAAGAGGTCTCAACCACGCGCGTGTGTGTATAAGAAAAAGAAAATTGAGCCGTTTGAGATTGACTCGTAGTAAGATGTTGGATGCGTTCGACGCGTCAAACTCAAACGATCCAATTTTCTCGGGCTCCAACAACGGGTCTAATAGGGTTTAGTCCAGTTCAGGAACAAAACTTGTGAATAAATATAGAATGGTAAACATATCAATTTTCACATAATGGTGCATTCACAGACTTTAACTAGACAACTTAATTTTTTAAAATGTCTAACACGTTCGACGCTATGAAATAGGCGAAATTTCATTTGATTCATTGTTGAAGAGTTGAGAAATTAGTTTATTTAAGCTTGACCCGTTGGAGGCTTCTAACATTGCAACCTTAAATGATTTGTTTTTCCCCTTTACTTTCACATGCCTCCCCATTCAATGCCTTTTTAAATGCTACTTTTGTTGTTTCAAACACAAAATCATATCGTTCCTTCCTCAGCTTTCTTTGGTATTCCTTTAAAATACCCTTTCCCGCGTTTTCACTTCTTAAGTAATGTATCTAGAATAACTTATGTTCATTATTGTAACGACCCGTATTTTTCGTTAATCAAAAATATTAAATTTAATTGGATTTTGGTATTTAATATTGTTAGAAATTTAAATTTATGATTTATTAATGGAAAAATAATTAAATATGATTTAATAATATTGTTTGAATTTTATTGACAACTATTTTAATGCAATTTCAATCAGTTGAAATAATTATGTAGTTATATTGGTTATAAATTGTAAATAAGGAAATAAAGGATATATTGTATTAAATGGTGCAATTGTATGTAATTAATTGAAACTGAATATGAAATGAGTGATGTGTAAGTAGTTATAACATTTTTTTGTAAATAATAAACTTATAAATGTGATTAAATCACTTAAAAGTGACAATTGTTTTAATTATTATTTTATTATTTAATATGTTGAATTAACTTGGAAATTAATAAAATTAAATGTAATTAAATACTGCGTTAATATGAGTTAAGATGAAAACTGTAGAATAAGAGTGTAAGAAAAAGTGAACTGGTGTCGAATAAATTCATATTGGTATTGGATGATTGAATAATAAGATGTAAATCAAAATAGATGAATTTATTGAATTTTAAATTATATTGATGGATTTGTTTGCCATTGAACGCTGTAATTAGTGTAATTTTTAATATTTAATTTGTCATGGAAATTTGTTTTAAAAGTATATAAATTTTTAGGTAATGAAGAAAATTGTTAGCTATAAAATCTGAATTTGAAAAGTGATTAAAACAATTTAATAATAATTTCTTTAATTAACATAAAAATAGTCATTTTGGCAACTGTCTCGGATTTTTACGAAACTGGTTTCTTTGAATCTGTAACAGTGAATTATTATAGGATTTCATATTTTGTAACGATCAGACTTGTCGTTTGATCGTGTGGGCTCGAAACGCGTAGAAACCAATTTATTGAATTCAATTTAAAAAAAAAGCTGATTTTAGAAGCTAACTTCTGTGTACAATGAAATTAGGGTTTGAAACTGCTTCCATTGAGTTTAAAAATATCGAAAATCTATATATTGATATATTGGATGGCCCACTTTCGTTTCGAAAACGGAACGGCTTCTCGGGTTCGTGTAATCGTTACGACCAATGCGATCTATTCATTCATTCTTATCGATCATTGTCTATATAAATAGATTTTTTTCTAAAACCGTAGCAGCCATTTCTTATTTTTGTATATGTTATTATTCTATCTGTTCCTTATTACGTCAGAACATCAAAACCGTATTTCTCAATTTCATTTTCAAATCAAAATCAATTCCAAAATTTTAAACTCTCCAAACTATGTCATATTAGATATCATTGGAAAGCTCTCGACGTATGCAATCTACTGCAGTAATTCATTTTTCTATTTGATCCATCGTTTGACCATAAAAAAATGATGAACCTCGGTCATCCTTTGCTAGGGTTTTCGATCCAACGGTGGATCTTCATCCAATATTGGCGATCAGGGAGTGACATCTGAAAGAGGTTGGCGATCAGGGAGTGGTATCTGAAAGAGGTTGGCGATCAAAGAGTGGCGTCTAGAAGAGGGAGGCGAGCAGGTCATGGATCTGGTGTTCGTTCATCGTGATGGCATCAGAGTTCGCCAGAAAATGATGATGAACATGGACGGCGGCGACAAGGATGGGGTTGACCGGAAGTTTCGATGTTGTGGGCGGTGGTGCATCTCGAGGTGAGGGACTCGACCAGGTGGTTGGATCATGGTGGCGTCGCTTGTAGGGATGTGCGGTAGAAGGAGGAAGTGGTGGCTGTTTGTTGATTTGCTCAATCACGTTCGTGTACTGTAGGCGGCTGATAGGGTTAGGGTAAGAGGTAAATTAAATTACAGAATTACCCTTTATTTTTTTAATTTAAATATATAACCTTCTAATTCTAATAGCTTTTTCATACGAGCTCGGATTCATGCGTATTTTTCTTCATTGCGATCGAAATTCCAGACATTATGGAACTGGTTTGGTTGCATTCTGAACCGTTAAATTTTTGGGCTTTGTTTGGATTTTAAATTGTCGATAAATTAAAAGTGAGTGTTTTAACCCATTCACGAATACTAAACCATCTTATGTTAGTTAAATTAAATTTATGATGTATTTAGAACTTTATTGATTGCTGTTTGGTACTTTAAATTATCATTCAAATTTAATTTGAATTTTTATTGAATTTAATTATCATTTAAATTAATATTGAATTTAATTTCCAGTTAAATACTTGATAATGATAACCAGTTTATTATTGTGATTTATTGATTGATTTAAATGATGATAGTGATAGATGTTTGATTGTTGATATTTGGATGACTTGATGTTATATTTATTTTTTATCTTGTTATCACACTGCAAGTTCCTTTAGTTATTGTTAGGAAAATCACTATGGGTTGAAATGATACATACCTGAATGGTCTTATAGATTAGGGATATGGGTTGAAATGATTAACTCAAGCCATTTTATGAATTTTGAATTTTACTCGGGATTGCGGGTTGAAATGATGTATACCCGTAAATTTAAATTACTGCAAGTTGAAATGATATATATTCGTACCACTTGACCATAGGGTAGAAAATTATATAGGGACACCGGATTGGTTAAATTAAATGATTTTAAATCCTTGAATTTTTGAATCCAATTAAATGATATTTTGAAATAAAAATTGATTTATATGAACTGAATTATTTTAAAAATCCAAGCTTTAAATATTGATATTGAAATTGGTTTAAATGAATTATTTAAAGAATTTAAATTGAAATCTTAAAGTTGAATTTCGAAATATAAATGAAATTTATCAAAATTGAGTTATTGTAAATGACTAAATGTTTAAAATTGAAGCCTATTGAATTTAAGAGGTTTAAATTTACAATTCAAGCATGGATCTGAAACCGAAGTAAATTAAAATTGTTTTAATGAGGATTTGAATTGAAATCGTTGAACTGAGGTTGATATAAATTGAATTGTTGGAACTAAAGTTGAATTGAATTGATTTGTGAAATTGAAAGAAACAATTCTAGTTTGAAACTATTTTCGATATAAACTTTTTTAATATACAGACTCTTCAACATATTAACTATTTTCTCATATAAATCATTTTCATATATATTAATAATTTTATTTACACTAACTATTTTTAATATACAACTTATTTTGATATGTATAAACTATCCTAATATATATATATATATATATATATATATATATATATATATATATATATATGCACACTATTTTAACCTATAACCTATTTTTAAATTATGAACTATTTTAAAATATATTATTTTAAATTTATAAACTATTTTAAATATATTATTTTAAAATTTTACAAAACAACTTTTAATATATATATATATATATTAATATATAACCTATTTTAATATATAAACTATTTCTAATATATAAACTATTTTAATCTATAATCTATTTTTAAAATATACTATTTTTAATGTATAACTATTCCAAACATATAAACTACTTTCAATATCCAAATTGTATATCTTGAAATTGGTATGATTTAGATTCAAATGAAAATGCGAATAATTTGATATGACGGTTTAACCTATTTTGTGGATATGGTTCTGAAAGTGAATATGATTTCCAAAGTGATATGATTTCGAAAGTGAATATGATTTTGAAGTGAATATGATATTTTGATATCAATCATGAATCGGTTTTGAAAATGTAAAATAACCAACCGGTGTTAATAAACGTTTGGTTGTTAAAGAGATGGGATCAGAGATTATCATACTTTCTTTCAATACCGAAAAACACTTTAACAACTATGCACATGGTGGAGAATACAGAACGAAGTAGGATGGTTTGGCGGACACTACTGTATGAGGCATGAACGCAATCCTCATCCCCTCGGGTCAGCTTGATATGACTAAAACAAGAGCCACGCCGAGCCAAGTGAGGTCGCACCTCCGATCGGACATGCTTCTTCGATGCCATATTTATTACTTTGTGATTGATTTGGTAGCCACCCCTCGATTTTGATTTTGGGAGTGTGTTCCGATGTGGGCGGTAGCAGCTGTTATGCGTTACTACCAATCCGGATCCTCAAAACGGTAGTATCTTACCTTGGTCATTGTCTTGCGTGCCTTGTCATATGTCTTACGTGTTCACTACGAGTTTGGTTTTACCATACCTATGAAGTGCTCCCTGAGTATCCCACCGGTTTAGTGGAGCTTACAGTATCTGTATAGACTACGAGATTTATATAAAATGTATTAAGGGGAATATAGGTAATGCCTTAACGCTATTTTAATACTTTATTTTACCGTAGACATAATATAATAGCGTATTGTACTATGTATGTAGATAGTTTAAAGGATCCTTGGAAGATGGAATCCCGAACATCTCTTAAGGTATCGCATGCATGTTAGACACTGGATATGAGTTGTAAAATCATGTAAACATCTTTGAAGCCATTGCACTCATATTTATTTATTGTTAATTTAACTTACATCAGATCTTTCAGCTCTAACTCGAGTGTTTTGTCTTTTCATTACGCTCGGGTCAGTATGAGCTTTCAGTGTACTGAAGACCATTTTATTTGAAGGATGAAGATGGAAGATTAGTCTACTATATATTATTATTTATCCCGCCCCGTTATGTCGTTCCGCCGCATTATTTATTTATTCTTGCCGTATGGATAATTCTGATTGTATTGTAAAGTGTAATCAAATATATTTGTAAAACAGCTTCATGAACTGTTTATTTGAGTATTATATTTTGTCATTCCGCTGTGAGGTTCTGTGTTTGTTTTTCTTTCTTTTCTCTTCTTTTTCTTATTTACCCCATAACAATCCTCCCTTTTGAATGCTTTGGATTCGACATGTGTAGTTTATTGCCAATTTAAACTGTCCAAAAAGACGGGCCATTAGAATTATTATATTAATACATGCCCCTCGTTTTCTTTCTATAATGGATTTTTATTTGGGCTTGTTTTGTAAATTAGTCATAGTTTTAGGCCACTTTTGAAACTATTTAAAAATATAAAACAGTTTTGGTCATGTCAGTGTTAAGGTGGCAAAACATGCAGGCGGCACTTTAAAAGTCGCATGTTGTATTTTTTGTTGACAACTTTCAAAAGTCACCAACCATATTTTGGCTTAAAAACAAATGGGGCTTTTGAAATATCACTAATGAGCGCTATTTGGAACGGCGCCTATTTTCTTGGCCCTGTATAACAATTAAGTGAATATCTATTTTACATATAGTTTCTTTTAAGCCGATTAAGTTAAACAAAACACAATACACCGTCATTTGCAATGTCGATTCAAATTGTCGATGGAGAATATATGCTATGGCTTTCAAAAAATCTCAATTTGGATGGCGAGTTATTAAAAAATATCCATGCGATCATAGTTGCATTAACCTAAAAGTTAACTCCAATCACAAGCAAGCAACATCAATGTTTTTTGTTTCAAAGATTATGCCTTTTGTGAAAGCGGATTTGAACATAACAACTGTAACGGTGCAGGTATTAATGGACGAACAATTATTTATTAAATTTGGTTATACGAAAGCGTGAAGAGCATTGAACAAGGTGTTGAACGGATATACGGTGATTGGGAAGAGTCCTATACAACCTTACACAATCGCGTTGCCATGAAATACGATACCATACCATACACATATAATGTTCAAAATCAAATTGATTGTTTCGTATTTTCATAACATCGACGATTTACAAAAAAAATTCATCACTACACAAACAACTGCATAAACATTCAACAATCGAATACGGCCCAATTTAGCTCTTGATACAATAACAAATAACACACAATGTCATTACTAAATAAATATTAGATTCCAACGTCGAAAGCAATATAAATTGCTCATCAGGATATCTAGTATCATCATCAAACCATGCTTTTAAATAGCCTTTCGACTATAAGTAAGAATTGCCTTTCAGTAATCGAAGACTATATTTTTCTAACCATAAAACTTTAGCCTGCATCTCAAGAGTATACTCAAGTCCTCTGTGACACATTGGAGGATCTATCCACTGAAAGAAATTACTATAATTGTATATTTTAGATGCCCCATGCCACACATAACGTGGACATCCGTAGAATCTACGATATGCATTTTTTTTAATTTCTGCACACTATCACATCACACATAACTCCGCAATGGCATCATTTTTTGTGAGGGTGCTCTCCAATAGTTAATTCTTTCTTGCGCTTCGTCGACCTGTCCACACAAGTCTCTTCTTCATTGACATGTCTTGTTTCACTACCACCTACTATGATGGGTAACCTTCGGAATCAATGCAAACTTATTTGCACGACCTACGCTTAATTGGTTCAATATTCATTTAAGTTTCAAATACGCCATAGCGTTGGGAATATTGTGATAATTGGGTTTCGGATATAAATTCAGCACCATCCACATTGATATTAGAATCAAACCCCAAATTACCACAATATTTCATCGAAGTCTCATTATCAATTTCCCAATTATCCAAAACAACTAAACAAAAATAACAGCTTTTAGCAACAAACATAAAACAAATAGAAATCAACTTTAATTATTGAAAATTACCTTACATCGTGATACTAAAATTAGACAATTTAGATGATAAAAGAAATAGAATAGTGGAAGAGAAGAGTGGTTAGGGTTTTTTATTTTGAGTTTGGTAAAGTAGATATGAGAAGAGAGGAAGGATGACGGCTGTTTTGTACAGACATAAAGCCAAAGTGGTCATTTCGAATAGCGTCTGTTGATGACTTTTCAAAAGTCGATTCTGTGTTTTTAAACCAAAATATGGTTTGCGTTATTTGAAAATTCGTTTATAGGTTAAAAACATAACGGACATCATTTGATGGTTGCATTTCTTGGCATGATCAAAACTAATCTATATTTGTAAATAGTCTTTAAATTAAGTTAGAAACCGTGATTAGTTTACAAAATAATCTCAAGAAAAATGAAAAATGAAAATACTTCTACAATTCGTACATCGCCACAGGAACAGGAGCAATGGAGCAATATTTAATGAGACTCAAGCATTCATTCAATAAGATAAAACGCCAATGGAAACAACAGTACCGTTGAAGATGGAGAAAGCGAAAGGCTTCTTCTGCTTTTTTGTGTTCTTTGCGATATCAAGTGCTGTGGCAGCAGCAGCTGCTAGTACTATTTTTGAAGTAAAGAAAAGTGACTTTCCACCTGGGTTCATCTTTGGTGCTGGTACCTCTGCTTTTCTGGTGATTTATTTCTATTTGTTTTTTTCCCTTTAGTTTTCTACTTATTATAAAAGAACAAAATGTATGAATTGATAGATACGTTTACAGCTTTTGGATAGAAGTCTCGTTTAATATGACATACGTGTGTTATGACACAGATTAGTATCATTAGCATTGATCAAGCAGCAAATAAATAAATGGATATTTGTTTATGTCCCTTGTTTTCATAATTGATACGTGAAAAGCCTTCTCAACAACATGTTTTAAATTACATATCTATTTTAAATTTCGGTAAAAGACAAAATCATTTTTTATCGGAGATTAAATCGAATGTTTCTATGATGTAAACAAATATTGTTGAATTCTTTTGAAAAATTTGCAAATAATTAAAAGAAAAATTACAAATATTTGCAGAGTTTTCCACAAATATCCTAAAACTTTAACATAGAGGTTGTTCTATAATATGTTTTTGAAATGGGATGATAGTGTATTTTGAAATTCAAACGTGTGTTTTGCAAATGTTCCCAGTAAGTAATTTGTTCTATATATGTGATATGCACCACAGGTAGAAGGAGCAGCTTCAGAGGATGGAAGAAGGCAAAGCATTTGGGATATCTTTACTCATTCTGGTACTTACTGGTACTTAACGTCTAAAATCCAATCAATAGATTTTATCAAAATATCTACATCTCCTGCACTTCTTTGCAATTTGCCAAGTTTTAAGTTTTAACAAGATCGCCCCTACTCCTCCCTTTCAATCTTAATTATCTTTGAGGTAAGTTTTTTCTCCCCCTATCAAATTAATCTTTGCAACAAACAGAGAAAACAAGGACGAGTACACACATTTTCCCTATTCAAATATAACATATCTATAAAACCAAGGCGAAAATCGATAACGTATGCAGTCTTTCCGCGTATTGTGAAGAAGCTGTTTTCGGACTCGAATCTGCATGTTCAAATCACCATGCGGGTGGCCTAACTGTTGCGTCAAGGCTTTACTTCATGCTTTTATATCCTACGAACTTAGAAAATAGGAAACAAAATTGAGTTAGTAGTGTAAGATAAAAGATTTCTCTGTCATATCTATAAATTCAAAATAAGTAGAAAATGAAATATGGACCACATATTAATTTTTCTCTCACTTACCTACCATGAATTTGTGCCTTATGTTTATTTCAGGAAGATGTGAAGTTGATGCATGATGTTGGTCTGGATGCCTATCGATTCTCCTTATCTTGGTCTCGTCTTATACCTGGTAATTGATAGATGACATGTTTTCATTGTTTTCTAGATGAAAATACTAAACATAACATCAAAGGTCAACGCTAACAGTCATAACGTTTGCAGATGAAAGGGGTCCAATAAATCCTAAAGGCTTGCAATACTACAATAATCTTATTAACGAACTTGTTGGCAATGGTAAATTACAAATACTTTTTTTTAGAATGCAGTAATTTTGAAATCGGTATGAGTAACTAATGTTATACGCCTAGTATACCAAAACAAAGACTAATAAATAATAAAATTGTCTCACGAGTTTATAATTTAGATTTGCACTACTTTGAAATTCTGTATTAGTTATTTAAAAGTATGTTGTAATTAATTGCAACAACAAATTAACAAATATAGCAATAATAACTATAGTGCTAAATCAAACGTTATACTATTTAAAGAAATAGTACAACGCAGAAACGAAAAACATATATATATATATATATATATATATATATATATATATATATATATATATCAAGTAGAAATCTAACCGGTTGAAGAAAGAAATTACGTATGAGGCTTATCGTAACAATTTTCTTAAAACTTTATTCAAAGTCTCGCAAGATACAACAGACGTGATCTGCTCGAGATTGTGATATGTATGTTCTTCTGTGTGATATGCAAAAAGGCACGTATTGTAGATATTAAGAAACGAAGAGGAAGAAGAGAAAATTCAGAATTAAAAATGAGGGAAGAAAGTGATCGGATTTCCTCCTTATTTATAGCTGAATTCCCAATGGCTACACCCGTTGAGAAAAGTAGTATCCCTTTATTTGCAACGCTAAAAAGCGTTACTGTTCGCAACAGTTGCGCCTTTTTATTTGCAACGGCCGAAAACTATTGCGATTTGCAACAGTCGCGCCTCTTCGTTTGCAACGGTTAAAAACCGCTGCGGTTCGCAACAGTCGCATCTCTTCGTTTGCAACGGCCGAAAACTGTTGCGGTTCGCAACACTCACCTCTTCGTTTGCAACGGCAGAAAAATGTTGTTGTTCGCAATAGTTGCATCTCTTCATTTGCAACGGCCAGAAACTGTTGCGGTTTGCAACAGTCATGTCTCTTCATTCGCAACGGCCAGAAACTATTGCGGTTTGCAATAGTCGCGTCCAATCCACTAGTCTTTTCTATTTAAATTTTAAACAGTAGAAAACCATTCACTTCTGTGGCGCGTGGGTTAATTCATGTCCATATAGATCCTCCTCATCGTACAAAATTACCTAACCACAATAGTCAATATAAGGATTGAGAGTATACTATATAAACCAGAAAAATTAACTTATTTTTGGCAATATGAGATATATCTCATTCACTCTTTTTCGAGAATTCTAACAACTAAGTGTCAATACTTGTAGGTATTGAGCCTTATGTTACCTTGTATCACTTTGATCTTCCATAGGCATCACAAAATTTGTATGATGGTCTTATAAGCCCAAGAATCATGTAATTTTTTAATCCTTGGATAAATGATAATGTGTGGTGTCAATATAGCTAACTGTTACGCTCTTGAACCACGTTAATCATTGTCTATGTCATAAGATAGTTGACTCCATATATCGCAATGTAGAATTAATCACATAGTGAAAGAAGTGATTTTCTTGCATTAGAGAGGACTACACTGCACTGCATTCGCAAATGTACGCTTCAAAGAATTTGGGGACACAGTGAAAAATTGGACACGTTCAACGAACCTAATTAACTTGGAGCCTTATGGAGGCTACGACAAAGGAATCTTTCCACCTCGGCGATGCTCAAAACCTTTTGGTATATTAGATTGCTCAAGAGGGGACTCAACAAAAAACCATATATAGTTGCTCATCATATTTTGCTATCACATTTATCTGCATCTATGTTGTATAAAGAAAAATACCAGGCGCTGTATGTTATAATATCTTTTGTATAATTTCACAATCATGGGGGTCTAATAGGCTCTTTTTCATGGTTCATTTTTGTCTACTATAACATTGTCAATCTCGACCGTTCAATTGAATTTTAAAAATACATTCTGCACTGCCAAGTTTTTTATGATCGAACATAAAGTAACATTGATGTTATGTTATGTTGAATTAATTTAATCGACCATAACCGATGGTGATTCTGATGTGATAATAAGTAATATTTATGGGTCAATGTCATATTATCAATAATATGTATCAGCCTTTTGCACTATGAAGAAGAAAGTTATCATGATTTCTTTTGTCTGATTAACAAACTTGTGTATAGGCATAGAATATTATCGAAATGCTTGTACATCTTACTGATTTGAGTTTGGGATCATTTCAACTTTCTACTAAGACCTGTAAAACTCAGTGTTATAATTCAGATTTGATATACTACTACTTAAATCCGTCGTCAAATAAAATCTGTATCTAGGCATTGCAAGGTGGGAACATAGGCATAACTATTATGGCCTACTGGTATGAACCTCTCACAAAGTCAAAAGAAGACATTCTTGCTACTGAGGGAACGCTGGATTTCCATATATGATGGTCCGTAATTAAATGGATTCACTTTTGTTATAACATATAAAACAACACATACATCCATATCTAAATCAAACAAGTTAAAAAGTTCATTCAATTTCATTGGAATTAACCATTACAGCACATACTATGCGCATTCTAGACCGAACAACTTCACGAACAATGAAAGAGATTAGTTCAGCCTACGTACCTGGTGAGCTCTTTTTGAAAATGTATTAGCATCCATAAATGTAACTTAAAACGAGCGTATTGCTTGAAGTATCAACATTCTTGCTTCCTAATATCACGATGTCGTATTAGAAATTGTAAAACGAGATGCTTTTAGCACCACACCACCACGTGGAACTAAAGACATCCATTTTACACTTTCTAACACCACATCATGGTGCTAGAAAATACAAATTTGGGTGCTTCTAGCAGCACGTTAAAATAACATGAGCATGCCTAACGTTCTTTTGGCATTAATTGATGCTGGATTTATAAATGGAGATTCTACAATGGCATTAACTTCATAACACCCTTCTTTTTTTCTTTTTCCCTTTTCAATTTTTATTCCTCATTAAAAAATATGTGACCAGGTTTTCACTTTGAGAAACATAGTGTTAGGAGTTGATACCTCAGATGTGACGATCCACGTTTCGAAAGGTTTAAATCAAGAATGATCCATACATGCCCAACTTAAACAATCCAAAATGTAGATAATCAATGGAGTTAAATAAAAAGAAGAAAACAAACACAGAATCTCACAGTGGAAACAATAAAATATAATAATTAAATAACTGTTAATGAAGCTATTTATATCATACATTTGGTTATAATCTATACACATTTATCGAAGTTATATATACATCAGGGATAAATAACCCATACAGCAAAATAGCATGATACAGGGGTAATAATAATAGTAGTATACCAAATCTTCATCTTCATCCTCCAAGAAATAATCTTCAATACGCTGAAAAAGAACTCAAAACTGGCCCAAGCGTAATGAAAAAACAAAACACTCGAGTAAGGCTAAAATATTCTTATGTAAGTCAAATCAATACCACAAATATGAGTGCAATAACTTAAGAGATGTTACGGGATTTTACATCTCATAAGGATCTGTTTATCTATTTATATATAATAGTATACGCTATAATATATAATGTCTATCAGTAAAATAAATATCAAAATATTGTTAAAGCTTTACATTGATCCATCTTAACACATTTGTATAGTCTAAACCAAAGTCGTAATGGGCTCGTATATGGATAATATGACAAGGCACGTGAGACAATGCACAAGGTAGGATTCTACCAGTTTATCCTTTCTGCTTGGTCGTAACCCATCCGTGGCCGACTGCGACTATCAATTCAAACAAAAGGTGCACCAATCGAGTCAAAAATCACAATAGGAATACGAGTAATCAACGTCGATAGATGTAGCTAACCTCATTGGTCAGACATAGGATTCTGTTTTAGTCATTTTAATTTTGACACAAGTGTTAAAGCTATCCATCATCGTTCTCTTACTTCATTCCAGTAAACGTCGCCAATTCAACCACTACATTTTGAATATCATCTACCGCGTACACAGTTGCCAAAGTGGTTTCAATATTGACAGAGAGTACGCCAATAAGAGGCCCCGGTCTCTTTAACAACCAAACGTCATTTTACACACCGGTTGGTTCTCTTTTATATTCCGAAAACATTTCATATTTGATATCAAAATATCATATTTATTTCAAAAACAAATCCATTTTGAAATCATCATATTCGCTTCAAAAATATATTTTGCTTCAAATGTCAATTCAATTCGATATATCGATTTTACTTCAAAATTTTGATTCGAATTACAATTTTGGTTATAACTTCACTTTAGTCCAATTCGCATTTAAATCCAAAATTTAAATATACACATTCTGCCCTTTGACCAGATTGAATTTTTGAAAATAATTTAATGGTTTTAAAATAATTAAATAGTTAAAATAGTTCAATAGAAAACAGTTTGACTAATAAAGTGGTTTATATAATAAAATAGATTAGAAAATCAAAATAGTTTGAATATTTAAAGAATATAGATTTTAAACTGTTTATACTAAAATAATTCATTTAAAGATAGTTTCAAAGTCAAACCGGTTCACTTTGCAAATTTTCCAATTCTAATCAGTTTCGATTTTTATTTTGATTTAATCGATTCAATTTCGATTTCAAGTCGAACTCAGTTTTGATTTCGAATTAATTTAAATGCCAATTCAAAATTAACGTATACTTCCAATTTCAAATTAATTTAAATTCCGATTTAAATTAATTTCAACTCCAATTCTAAATTAATTTAAATTTCAATTTCAAATTAATTTCAACTCAATTCCAAATTAATTTAATTTCCATTTTCAAATTTATTTCAACTCTAATTTCAAATTTTAAACCATTTTGATTTATATCAATTCCGAGTCTATTTCAAAAAAATCGATTCAAACACTTAAATCAAATTTTCTTTCAATATCCAATTTAAAATCTAAATCTTCAAATATAATAAATTTTCGAGCTTAGTTTTGAAATATCGTTTTACATCACCTTTTACTTAAAAACATTCAAAGTTCGAATAAAAGTCCAATCTTTTAAAACAAATCAAATTTCTTAAATTCACATCATATTTTGATGTTAACTTAAAAATATCAACTTCGATTATTTAAAAATTTTCGTTTACCAAATTTAAATTTCAACATTTTGAGCTCCAGTTCGAAAATAATTCGATTTCCATAAATTCAATTTTTACTCCTTTAAGTCGAATCATTTAAATAATTTCAAAACAATTTTTTTTAAATCATTTAGTTTAACCAATCCAGTGTCCGTATATAATTTTCTATCCTATGGTTAAGTGAATCAATTATTTCAATTTAAATTACAGGGATGGATATACATCATTTCAATCCAAAAGAAATGTCATTGGTATATATCATTTCAACATATTTCTTAATTTACTCGAAATAATTCAAATTTACAGTTTTATATACTGTAAACAACATACAGGATGATAACATGATATATAAACATAAATAAATATCCAAACATCCAAAATATCAATCAATTTCATCCATCACCATTCATCATCCAAACAATCAATAATCACAAACATCAAGCAATTATCGATAAATTGGGGATTTTACTAGTAGTTAAATTCTAATTCAATTTTAACTATCAATTTAAATTCTATTAATAAATGCAGATGTCAATTAAATGTCAATTTTAATTTATCCAACGACGTTCGACAAATTTTAATTACTTCACGATATAAATTTTACTAATACAAAATATAATAGTCAAACGTGAGCGTATAAAACACTCACCTTGGCTTGAATCAGAAAAATTTGTACTCTCCAAACAATCATGAATCCAGCTTCGGTGCGTAGTGCTCGTTGATATGAATCTAATGCAATTTGTTTCGTCCGAAACAGACCTCGTACGAGCACAACACGAATTAATTAGCATTTGGATAATTAATATTTACAACTAATAATATAAATAATAATAAAATAAAAATAAACGTTACTTCTTCTTCACGAACCCGCGTACTCCTCCAGGTACGAACCCATCTCCACGCAACCCTAATCGAAAGCCGCCTCTACCTATGGACAACCGGACCACGCCGCACCCACGCCGGCGAACACCCCGACCCATCAGAGCTTCCCTCCGAGTATCACACGACAACCCTAAACTGCGGCGACCTCCATCGCATGCCCAATCACGCCGCACGAACATGCCTTCCCCCTAGCCGTCTATGGCTACGACCCCAGTTGCCGCTCACTCTCGCTCGTCCCTCGATTGTTTTTTTTCCTTTTTCTGTTCAATCGATTTGTTTGAATTTTTTTATATAGATCTACGATTTTAAATCTGAGATTAGAAATAAAAGGGGAACATAGTATGTGTAGATAAAAAGTAGTGGTGCCGAGATGTGTACGAGATGGAAAAAAATAGAAAATATAGATTATTATATTACCAAATATCTAGCTTACAACGTCCGAAATTATCAAGCTCCAACCGAAGCGTGACGCCGATTCCTAATGTTGTACCCCCATTCTGAACATAATGGAACTAGTTTCGAGGCATAATTCGATAATATGTGAAAGATAGCTTTTAAAGTTGATTATCTTAAATAAATTCTGAAATTAAATTTCTACGCGTTTCAAGCCCGCACAACCAAACGACAAATTCGATTTCTACGAAACTTAAAATTCTACAATAACTCACTATTACGGATCCGATAAAACTATTTTCGTCTAAATCCAAGAAAGTGACCAAAATGACTAACTTTAATTGTCAATTATAATATAAAATTTCCAATTTCTAGTTATTCACCTTTAAATTTGATTTTAAAAGTAAACGATCTTTATCCTTGTTTAAAAAAAAATTAAATCAATTTCCGATTTCATTCCCATTCACATTAATTACATAATTCAATTATTCAAATAATTCAAAAATTAAACTTAACAATTTAATCATCCTATATTAAATTTAAACAAATTAATTATCCGATAAATTACAAAAATAAGACATTAAATTTTTATCTCTAACCAATTATATTCAATAATTATATCAAATTCTATAATTTAAAATAGTTAAAAATATGGGTCGTTACATACCCCCCTACTCAAAACTTTGTATCCTCGAAAAGGCGCTAAGTAGGTAATTTAACATTTGATATATTTTTTCAAAATAATTAACTTATAAACATCACAATCTTATTTTACAAAACCATTACTATGCTTCTACTACACCACTCCGATATCGGGTTTACGGAAAATATACTCATATATAAAAACAAGTTGTTATTTTTTAAAACTTCAAAAATTTTCTGATTCCTGGATTTACGGAAAATTTGGACAGAGTCTCCTTTACACGGCTTGATCGAAAAAAATTTACAATATAATATATAACACAAATATACCAAATAGATATCAAATATATATCTCATCTCAAAGATGAGCCATCCAGAAGGGCAAAAATATAAAATCGCGGTGTGTAATCTGAGATACATACCTTATTATTAATAATATGAGCGAGTTCGTTTGTATTAAGCAAGCAAAGCATGTAAAAACCCACGTATACGTCCAAACGGTCTTCGTATGTTCCTATCTCAACTCAGTTTAGAATACTAGTACATATAACGATATAGAAACATGTATAAATCTAATATAACCATATAACATGGATTTTGAATTCAAACAATAAATACAATCACAAATACGTAACATGCAACAATCATATGCAAACAAAATGGTAATAACAATGGTTTGCAACGAAAGAAACCATCCAAGCATCAATATCCATCCAAGCATCAATATTTCTAATGTTTACGGGCCTAATTCTAAAATTAATTGGAGAATTTTACGGAATTAATGCCTAGAATTTAAATCCTTTGCCCCAGGATCTTGGATTTTGGGGGGTGATTTTAATGCTACGCGTTTCATTAGCGAACGATATCCTAGGGAAGTGGATTACTCTGCTATGGAGGAATTCGATCAATTTATTATTAATTCTAATTTGATTGAAATTCCTCTTTCTAATAGCGAGTTTACTTGGAGTAACGCTAGAGAGTTTCCATCCATGGCTCTTCTAGATAGATTTTTTTGTTAGCGATGAAATTGAAGACAAATTTTCAATTTATAAAGTAACTGGTTTACCTTATACCTACTCCGATCATTGTCCTATTATACTTACCTATGAGTATCATAGAGTTAATATAAACAATTTTAATTTTGAAAAGATGTGGCTTTTGGAAACTAACTTTGTGAACCTAGTTAAAGATAAATGGGTTTCTTTGAGTTTCCATAATATCAGAAATATGGAAAATTCTGGAAAACTTTTGTTTCTAAACTTAGGGATCTTAGGATTCTTCTTAAAATTGGAAAAAAAATGTTTTTGGCAATTTAAAAATTAAGAAAAGATAATATTCTTAATGAAATGCTTAAAATAAATAAGATAGAAGAATCTAGATCTCTAAATCTAGGTGAACGTAATGTTCTTACTAATTTAAAAGACGAATTAAATCCTATTTTAGAAAAGGAGGAGGTTATGTGGAAGCAGCGATCCAGAATTCAATGGATCAACGAAGGTGATATTAATACTAAGTTTTTTCATAATATAGCTAATGGTAGAAAACGTAGTAATACAACTAACTCTATATTTGTTAATAATGTAGAATTAGTTGATCAAAGAGATCTTAACAAGGCTTTTACAGATTATTATAAGGATATATATGGTTCTAAAATCAAATATAGAATCAGTGTAAGATGGATAGATCTGTATCCATCTGATTCTATTGTTGACTTATCAGAGTTAGATAATCCTTTTACTGAAGAGGAAATTAGAAAAGCAATTAATGACATGCCAAGTGATAAATCCCCGGGACATGATGGGTTACCAATTTTATTTTATAATACGTTTTGGGATGTTTTAAAATTTGACTTAGTTAATATGTTTACTTATTTTTATAATGGTAATTTGCAATTAGGGAGATTTAATTTTGCAAATGTTATTTTATTACACAAAAAAGTAGGACTAATAACTTAAAAGATTTTAGACATATTTCTTTGATTAACTGTTCAGTTAAAATCATTTCTAAAGTTCTAGCTAATAGACTTAGTAAAAGAATGAACGGATTAATTGATTGTTTACAATCGGCTTTTATTAAAGGGAGAAATATCACTAATGGAGTAGCAGACTGATGGAGTAGCAGTTGTTCAAGAATATATTAATTATTGTTGTAAGAATGACATAACCTGTGCGATTTTAAAACTTGTGTGACGACCGCCCATGACTCCCGCACGGAAACAAGGGAATAGTGCGCTGAAGTGTGCCAGGCAGCCATGGGTGACCGTCAAGGGTAGAATAAACATCGCAGACTCTATCGTAAAACTCACAGCGCATGGATAAAATACAATAGAGAAATATAATATAGTGAAGCTCCCATAGAACAGAATATCATCATCTAATCATAATAGCTTTATACATGGTCTGAATCATGAATACAAGAAGCCTCACTACATAGCACTCAGAGTAATCAACAATCAGCGGAATATCCAGTACATAGAATATGAAAATAATATGTAAAGCCTCCTGCTCGTCTTCGTCATCATCAGCGTGAGCCACTAAGATCAACACCTGCCACCTGTCACCTAGTCTGCCCATCCCAAACATGGATGAACAGCCCAAGGTAATAAGAGGAGACATAAAACCTTGAGTCAGACAACAGTCTTAGTGAGCAGTAAATCAACTATCAAACATACCAAAAGAGCATAAAGGATAAAAGGAATAGGAACCCAAACCATCCCACTCCACCTCTTTCTACAGTGATAGCCCCCAGACACACACTAAGGAGAGGCAAACATAGCAAAGCAGATAATTAAAGTAAAGCAATAATCACTCGAGTCAAGGTCGATGTTTTCCAAATACAAACCCCCAAGGCCTAAACCAAGATCAGATAAGCACCCAGAAAACACCGCTCTTGAGACCGAATGATGGTACAACCAAACATCCATGACCCTGGCTATCACTGTTATCATTGCCTTGATTTTATCGTTAATTGAATGACCAACTCATCTTTCAACCATCCGTCAAGGGCTAATGGCAACCCCGGTTCTAGACATAACTCCGCACGTCATCGTGACCCGTGCCTAGGTATAACGAATCTACC
Organism: Allium cepa; assembly: GCA_030765085.1. NCBI lineage: Eukaryota > Viridiplantae > Streptophyta > Magnoliopsida > Asparagales > Amaryllidaceae > Allium > Allium cepa. The sequence continues at coordinate 899,145,063 of CM060935.1, read as the reverse complement.
CAGAGTACTAGCACGTCATCATGACCCGCGCCTGGGTATAACGGATCTACCCAACGTACCCTTGCTTTGAGCTTGCTAGAACCTTCAATAACGATAAGATCTCAGCCTTCTAGTCATCCTCCTCGACGACTATTCCCATTATAGCTCAAGCACCTCTCGAGCCCACCATTATCCACCAACTCGAACCGCATCATCGAGTAATCAACATGCTTGGGATGATCCCGTCTGGATTAAACCAAGGCTTCCACATCATGCTTTGCTCCAACGCATCTTAGCAAAGTCCATCTCATCATCATACTTCGCCTCAACATATCATGGCAAAGTCCATTTCGTCATCATACTTCGCTTCCTCTAACTATAGCAAAGTCCTCGAACCCATCCATATGAGCTTCATCATCCGCTTCATATGCCACAGCAGCTTTCACCATTCAAGAGCCTTTCCACTTAGCTTTTGAATCATCTTCAACCATCTTGTCCCAAATCAACTACAAGTTAACTCGAGACAATCAAATCAATCATACATCCAAACAATCAAGCATTCAAACAAGAACTAATCAAGCAATATCAACTATAATGGCAATTTCGTAAATAAATGAGCATAAGTCTAACGTATATGAAATCATGGATTTTAGCATAGATCTATTAAATATAAAACATGGGTTTTGTCTCTATAACTTGTTAATTGAACTTGCATAGGTAAACATCTTCAAAAGTAATGAATCTAGTCTTGGAACTAAGAAAAATGCATTAAATCTCTAACTTTAACACTCAAACAAGCCACCAATCCAATATACTCCTTTGGGTCCGCGTGAGAGATAACTACCACTCACCGAATCACCCAAACACTTCAACAACCATCAACTAAAGATCTGGACAGCAAGGATTCAAGCTCGATTCGTCGAAATCTCGCTTGAAATGGTGAAATCTAGCTTCGTCCGATGAAGATCTTCAACTTTGGCTCTTCAATCTTCAATCTTGATCTTCGATCTTGAATGGATGTTAGCACTCGATTAAAGTGGAGAAAAGAAGTGAAGAAATGTTGTAGTCGAGTTTCCAAAATGGCAGCACTTCGTCGCTTCAAAAACCGGTGCCAAAAAGTGAGCCAAACCCCTCTATTTATAGGCTGAAATCACCCTTAGGTCGTCGCCCAGTTTTAGGTCGTTGCCGACCTAAAGATCCCCGACCTAACTTAGGTCGTTTACGACCTAAATCTCAATAGTACATGCGACCTAAAATACAGCCGCCTTCCTTAACTCGAACCAACGACCTACGACTTACCCAAACACACAAGATCTCACGACCTAACTCCTATGCGACCTAACAAACAAGGCCGACTTAGCACACACATGCACTTACACGACCTACCTAGCTGCCGACTTAAAAGCTTATGACCTAACACATAAGCCTCTATACGACCTAACCTAGTCACGACCTATCAAGCAACACGAGTTACAACCTAACAACTCATAGCGGCCTTCCTTAGGTCGTCTAACGACCTAACTAACCTACCGACCTAACTATGCTACGACCTAAAACATGACGACTTAACCACCAAGCCTTAACTCGTCTACGACCTAGCTTCCTTAGGTCGGTCCAAACTTAGGTCGGTCCAAACTTAGGTCGGTCAGAAATCATAACTCGTAACTGTTAGGTCGTTAACCCTATGTCGCTAACTATCTTAGGTCGCTCTACCGACCTATCTACCTTAGGTCGTAAAACACTAAACTCGGTCAAACGACTCATCCTCCTTAACTCGCTCACACACTGACTCGTTAGCCCATAGCCTTCTTAGGTCGGTCACATCTACATCCTATAGGTCGTTTACGACTTATAAGCCCAGCAACTTACCAACCCGTTCCAGCCCCTAAGTCGTAACTCGTAGTCAACCTAAGCTAACTTCCACACGAGTTAAGCTATCACACGACCTAAGCACTAAGTCGGTCACGACTCAATTCCGAACGACTTAGGCCACTCACGAGCTAGCTATTGCACGGCCTAACCCCCTTAAGCCGTAAACCCTACCACCTAGGTTCAACACGACTCAAGCAATACAAACGACTTAATGCAACTATTTTACGACTTATCGACACGTAAAATACGGGTCGTTACATTCTCTCCCCCTTGGGAATTTCGCCCCCGAAATTCCAAACAAACAAGAGCAATCAAAATTATTCCGCATGCCTACCATCCATAGCAATCAACAAACCATGCATCCAATTACAAACCTAGCATGCAGAATTCTAAGACTAGAACAAGCTACAAATTCATGAGATGTCACGACACCTTAGGGCCATACCTCGAAGAGTTCAGGATGAGCTGCCTTCATCCTCTCTTCCTCCTCCCACGTACAGTCGTTAACATCATCACTCCATTGTATCTTGAGCAACGTAATCGTCTTCCTCCTAAGCTGTTTCGTATCGGTTTCAACAATACGAAGCGGCTTACGAGGTCTTCTAACAACTGGATCAACCTCCAAATCTTCACAGCTATCAGCAGAAACCACTGTACTCGAGTCGTGCACATACTTCCGTAGATACGATACATGAAAAACATTGTGCACACCCGCCATCTTTTCTGGTAACTCCAATCTATAAGCGAGCTTTCCAATTCGCTCGATAATCGGGAATGGTCCAACAAATCTCGGAGTCAACTTTCCTTTCTTCCCGAATCGAATAACATTCTTCAATGGAGAAATCTTCACAAAAACCATATCACCCACGTCGAATTCCAAATCCTTACGACGATTATCGGCATAACTTTTCTGACGATCTTGGGCTGCCTTCATTCGTTGCCGAATGATCTCTATACAATCCGAAGTCTGTCGAATCATCTCTGGCCCAAGTATCAGCTTTTCTCCAGTTTCCAACCAACATGTCGGAGAGTTACACGGTCTTCCATACAGTGCTTCATATGGTGCCATACCAATACTTGACTGATAACTGTTATTATACGCAAATTCAACCAAATGAAGGTGGTCTTCCCATGATCCTCCGAAGTCCAAAACACAAGCTCTGAGAAGATCTTCCAAAAATCGATTGACTCTCTCAGTCTGACCATCTGTTTGAGGGTGATAAGCTGTACTCAAACACAACTCGGTTCCCAAAACCTCCTGGAAGCTCTTCCAAAATCCACTAGTGAACAATGGGTCTCGATCACTCTCTATACTCTTCGGAATACCATGGAATCGAACTATCCACTTAACATAAAGCTCAGCCAACTTCGATGCAGTCCTAGTTGATCGAACAGGAATGAACCTTGCACTCTTGGTCAACCGATCTACTATGACCCAAATCCCTTCATTCCCTGCTCTGGTTCTAGGTAGGCCATCTATAAAATCCATCGACACTTGCTCCCACTTCCATATAGGAACCTCTAATGGGTGAAGTAATCCACTGGGCTTTTTCTGCTCAGCTTTCACCAATTGGCAGTTCATACACTTGGAAATAAAATTTCCAACATCCTTCTTCATGCCTTCCCAATAATAGGTTCTCTTCATATCCCGATACATCTTATTTCCACCTGGATGAATTGTCAACTTTGAGTGATGACTTTCTCTAAGAACTTCATCTCTCAATCCATCTACATCGGGAACAACTAGTCGTCCTTGCTTCCGAAGCCAACCCTCTCGATCGACTTCGAATCCTTTATCCTTTTCTGGGTCCAATCCAGATTCCAAATCTCGGATAATCTTGACAAGCTTATCGTCTCGCTTTTGGCTCTCGCCAATTCTCTCCACAAGAGTAGGCCTTATCGATAAGTTTGCCAACATCTCAGATTCCAACTCACACCTAGGCCTAAAGTCAAATTCAGCCAAATACTCTAGACTCTTCCATTCCGAAAACATGGCTTCCAATCCTGCATGTCTTCGACTCAACGCATCAGCTACTGCGTTACCTTTTCCCGGAGTATAAGCTATACCAAAATCATATGATGCCAAAAACTCTAGCCATCGTTGCTGCCGAAGATTCAAATCCTTTTGGGAGAAAAGATACTTCAAAGACTTTTGATCCGTAAACAACTCGAATCGAACTCCCAATAGATAATGTCTCCACATCTTCAGAGCAAAAACAATCGCCGCTAACTCCAAATCATGAGTCGGGTAATTCCTTTCATGCGGCTTCAGTTGTCGACTCGCATACGCAACAACTCTATCCTTCTGCATCAGCACTGCTCCAAGTCCAGTATCGCATGCATCGGTGTAAACCACCATCTCAGCATTCCCACTTGGAATAGTCAAAACAGGAGCACTCGTCAGTCGCTCTTTCAGGATTCCAAAAGCTTGCTCACACTTAGCATCCCAACTGAACACTTGGTTCTTCTTCGTCAATCCTGTTATCGGTGCAGCTATCTTGGAAAAGTCTTTGATAAACCGACGATAATATCCTGCTAATCCAAGAAAACTTCTCACATCAGATGCATTCTTAGGTCTAACCCAATCCTGGATTGCTGCCACCTTAGCGGGATCAACCGCTATTCCCTTTCCAGAAATAACATGGCCTAAGAACCTCACTTCACTCTTCCAGAAGTGACACTTCGAAAACTTAGCCTTCAGCTGATGTTTCCGCAAGATTTCCAAAACAATCCTCAAGTGCGTCTTGTGCTCTTCCTCAGTTCTGGAATAAATCAGAATATCATCCACGAACACAAGTACGAACTTGTTCAACTGATCTCTGAACACTCTATTCATAAGATCCACAAAATACGCTGGTGCATTCGTCAATCCAAATGGCATTACCAGCCACTCATAAAAACCGGATGGTGTCCTGAAAGCAGTCTTCGGCACACTATCCTTCGCCACTCTTAACTGGTGAAATCCCGTTGCCAAATCCATCTGAGAAAACACCTTAGCCTCGTGAAGCTGATCAAACAAGTCATCTATTCTCGGCAATGGATACTTGTTCTTCTTAGTCACCTTATTCAGCTCACGATAATCCACACACAACCTCAATGATCCATCTGCTTTGGTTGCGAACACAACTGGTGCACCCCATTCGGACACGCTGCGCCGAATAAATCCTTTCCGCAAAAGGTCATCAACTTGCACCTTCAACTCTAGCTGCTCCCTAGGCGCCATCCGCCTAAGAGGCATCACAACAGGTCTGGCTCCCTCAACTAGATCGATACGAAACTCGATCTCCCTATGCGGCGGTAACCCTTTGACTTCGTCAAAGACATCCTCAAATCCATTCACAATAGGCACCGATGACAGTCCATCCCGTGGAACAACCAGCGAATACATGAAGCTCATGAAGACGCCTTCCTCATGCTTACATCGTATCACAACCTTTCGCCCTTCCACATTCCCGACTGTCACCTCAAGCCTCCCACAATCAATCCTTGCCGCATACTTCCTAAGCCAGTCCATACCCAAAATAATTCCGAACCCCGCAAAGTTCAGAACAAAGCAATCACAAACAAAAGAGCAATCATGACTCGATATAACTAGACTACGGCATAGCATACACAAACAAGACGAACCCCCAACTGGATTAGTCACTACCAATGGTCTATCAACAATATCCGGTTCCAAACCCAACTGGTCTACCAACTCATTACAAACAAAAGAATGAGACGCTCCAGTATCAAATAACACTCTAACTGGAACATCACAAATGGAAAGAGTACCTTGAACCACCACACTCTTCCCCTTCTCTTCAGCAGTAGGGCTTTCGAAGATGACGGGACAGCCCCCAAAGCATAAGCTTGCACAACCTGCCTGTCCTTTATCAGTTCCGGACAGTTCTTCTTAATGTGCCCCAGCTTATCACAGTTGTAGCACTTCAACAACACCTCCGGATTCTTGCAATCCATGGAGAGATGGCCCTTCTGCCGACAATTATAGCAGGTCTTTTCCCCCTTCAGCTTCTTCTGACCATCCTTACCCTTCTGCTGTTGCTGCTTCCTCTTCTTGTTTCCACCCTGCTGTGGTTTAGACTCCTCCTTGGTCACAGCAACAACATATACTTCCTTAGGAAACAAACTCTCGTGCCTGAGAGCTTTCTCCACCAGCTTCTCAAATGGATCGTCCAGATGATCCACCAACTGTCTTCCAAGATAACTGTCCAAGCCTGTCACGAATTTCTCGTTCTTCTGGTAGGGAGATTCAATATACGATCTAGCATACTTGGACAGAGCTTCAAACTCAGAAATATACTCAAGAACTGGCCTCCCACCCTGCTTGAGTTCAACAAACTTCTTAAACAAAACAGACTTCTGAGCTGTAGAGATAAACTTGGCTTCAAATCTAACTTGGAATTGCTCCCAAGTAATTTCTTCCTCCGTAGTATCAATGGTGATAGAGTTCCACCAATCAGAAGCTCTTCCTTGAAGCTGTCTCGATGCAAGCTTCCTCTTAGTTGCATCATCAATTCCCAAGTCACCAAAGATCCTTCTACAAGCATCTATCCATCTTTGGACTTCAATGGTTGACTCTATCCCTAAGAAAACCTTCCCTCCAAGAGCAGTATAGTCCTTACACAACTTAGCAAAATCCACCGGTCTTGGAGCTTGAACTTGAACTCCAACATCCACTGATGGCCCTGGAGCTGGTATCCTTCTCATGATAGAAGTCATCATAGCTTCAAACATAGCTCCATAATCAGTAGCTTCCCCAGTAGCACGGTTTTCTCTAGCAGCTGGTCTCCCTCTTCGACTCATCCTTAATATCGACAAAAAGGAATGATTAGAACACCTTGAGAAACAACTACATAAGGAGTTCAAATCCTTCTAAACTACTATATTATATATAGTAATCATCCAATAAAATACAATTACGTCTCTCATACGTAGTTACGTCAGCGAGCGTTGGCTAAAATCGATTAACCAAAGCTCTGATACCAAATGTGACGACCGCCCATGACTCCCGCATGGAAACAAGGGAATAGTGCGCTGAAGTGTGCCAGGCAGCCATGGGTGACCGTCAAGGGTAGAATAAACATCGCAGACTCTATCGTAAAACTCACAGCGCATGGATAAAATACAATAGAGAAATATAATATAGTGAAGCTCCCATAGAACAGAATATCATCATCTAATCATAATAGCTTTATTGATGGTCTGAATCATGAATACAAGAAGCCTCACTACATAGCACTCAGAGTAATCAACAATCAGTGGAATATCCAGTACATAGAATATGAAAATAATATGTAAAGCCTCCTGCTCGTCTTCGTCATCATCAGCGTGAGCCACTAAGATCAACACCTGCCACCTGTCACCTAGTCTGCCCATCCCAAACATGGATGAACAGCCCAAGGTAATAAGAGGAGACATAAAACCTTGAGTCAGACAACAGTCTTAGTGAGCAGTAAATCAACTATCAAACATACCAAAAGAGCATAAAGGATAAAAGGAATAGGAACCCAAACCATCCCACTCCACCTCTTTCTACAGTGATAGCCCCCAGACACACACTAAGGAGAGGCAAACATAGCAAAGCAGATAATTAAAGTAAAGCAATAATCACTCGAGTCAAGGTCGATGTTTTCCAAATACAAACCCCCAAGGCCTAAACCAAGATCAGATAAGCACCCAGAAAACACCGCTCTTGAGACCGAATGATGGTACAACCAAACATCCATGACCCTGGCTATCACTGTTATCATTGCCTTGATTTTATCGTTAATTGAATGACCAACTCATCTTTCAACCATCCGTCAAGGGCTAATGGCAACCCCGGTTCTAGACATAACTCCGCACGTCATCGTGACCCGTGCCTAGGTATAACGAATCTACCCAGAGTACTAGCACGTCATCATGACCCGCGCCTGGGTATAACGGATCTACCCAACGTACCCTTGCTTTGAGCTTGCTAGAACCTTCAATAACGATAAGATCTCAGCCTTCTAGTCATCCTCCTCGACGACTATTCCCATTATAGCTCAAGCACCTCTCGAGCCCACCATTATCCACCAACTCGAACCGCATCATCGAGTAATCAACATGCTTGGGATGATCCCGTCTGGATTAAACCAAGGCTTCCACATCATGCTTTGCTCCAACGCATCTTAGCAAAGTCCATCTCATCATCATACTTCGCCTCAACATATCATGGCAAAGTCCATTTCGTCATCATACTTCGCTTCCTCTAACTATAGCAAAGTCCTCGAACCCATCCATATGAGCTTCATCATCCGCTTCATATGCCACAGCAGCTTTCACCATTCAAGAGCCTTTCCACTTAGCTTTTGAATCATCTTCAACCATCTTGTCCCAAATCAACTACAAGTTAACTCGAGACAATCAAATCAATCATACATCCAAACAATCAAGCATTCAAACAAGAACTAATCAAGCAATATCAACTATAATGGCAATTTCGTAAATAAATGAGCATAAGTCTAACGTATATGAAATCATGGATTTTAGCATAGATCTATTAAATATAAAACATGGGTTTTGTCTCTATAACTTGTTAATTGAACTTGCATAGGTAAACATCTTCAAAAGTAATGAATCTAGTCTTGGAACTAAGAAAAATGCATTAAATCTCTAACTTTAACACTCAAACAAGCCACCAATCCAATATACTCCTTTGGGTCCGCGTGAGAGATAACTACCACTCACCGAATCACCCAAACACTTCAACAACCATCAACTAAAGATCTGGACAGCAAGGATTCAAGCTCGATTCGTCGAAATCTCGCTTGAAATGGTGAAATCTAGCTTCGTCCGATGAAGATCTTCAACTTTGGCTCTTCAATCTTCAATCTTGATCTTCGATCTTGAATGGATGTTAGCACTCGATTAAAGTGGAGAAAAGAAGTGAAGAAATGTTGTAGTCGAGTTTCCAAAATGGCAGCACTTCGTCGCTTCAAAAACCGGTGCCAAAAAGTGAGCCAAACCCCTCTATTTATAGGCTGAAATCACCCTTAGGTCGTCGCCCAGTTTTAGGTCGTTGCCGACCTAAAGATCCCCGACCTAACTTAGGTCGTTTACGACCTAAATCTCAATAGTACATGCGACCTAAAATACAGCCGCCTTCCTTAACTCGAACCAACGACCTACGACTTACCCAAACACACAAGATCTCACGACCTAACTCCTATGCGACCTAACAAACAAGGCCGACTTAGCACACACATGCACTTACACGACCTACCTAGCTGCCGACTTAAAAGCTTATGACCTAACACATAAGCCTCTATACGACCTAACCTAGTCACGACCTATCAAGCAACACGAGTTACAACCTAACAACTCATAGCGGCCTTCCTTAGGTCGTCTAACGACCTAACTAACCTACCGACCTAACTATGCTACGACCTAAAACATGACGACTTAACCACCAAGCCTTAACTCGTCTACGACCTAGCTTCCTTAGGTCGGTCCAAACTTAGGTCGGTCCAAACTTAGGTCGGTCAGAAATCATAACTCGTAACTGTTAGGTCGTTAACCCTATGTCGCTAACTATCTTAGGTCGCTCTACCGACCTATCTACCTTAGGTCGTAAAACACTAAACTCGGTCAAACGACTCATCCTCCTTAACTCGCTCACACACTGACTCGTTAGCCCATAGCCTTCTTAGGTCGGTCACATCTACATCCTATAGGTCGTTTACGACTTATAAGCCCAGCAACTTACCAACCCGTTCCAGCCCCTAAGTCGTAACTCGTAGTCAACCTAAGCTAACTTCCACACGAGTTAAGCTATCACACGACCTAAGCACTAAGTCGGTCACGACTCAATTCCGAACGACTTAGGCCACTCACGAGCTAGCTATTGCACGGCCTAACCCCCTTAAGCCGTAAACCCTACCACCTAGGTTCAACACGACTCAAGCAATACAAACGACTTAATGCAACTATTTTACGACTTATCGACACGTAAAATACGGGTCGTTACATTCTCTCCCCCTTGGGAATTTCGCCCCCGAAATTCCAAACAAACAAGAGCAATCAAAATTATTCCGCATGCCTACCATCCATAGCAATCAACAAACCATGCATCCAATTACAAACCTAGCATGCAGAATTCTAAGACTAGAACAAGCTACAAATTCATGAGATGTCACGACACCTTAGGGCCATACCTCGAAGAGTTCAGGATGAGCTGCCTTCATCCTCTCTTCCTCCTCCCACGTACAGTCGTTAACATCATCACTCCATTGTATCTTGAGCAACGTAATCGTCTTCCTCCTAAGCTGTTTCGTATCGGTTTCAACAATACGAAGCGGCTTACGAGGTCTTCTAACAACTGGATCAACCTCCAAATCTTCACAGCTATCAGCAGAAACCACTGTACTCGAGTCGTGCACATACTTCCGTAGATACGATACATGAAAAACATTGTGCACACCCGCCATCTTTTCTGGTAACTCCAATCTATAAGCGAGCTTTCCAATTCGCTCGATAATCGGGAATGGTCCAACAAATCTCGGAGTCAACTTTCCTTTCTTCCCGAATCGAATAACATTCTTCAATGGAGAAATCTTCACAAAAACCATATCACCCACGTCGAATTCCAAATCCTTACGACGATTATCGGCATAACTTTTCTGACGATCTTGGGCTGCCTTCATTCGTTGCCGAATGATCTCTATACAATCCGAAGTCTGTCGAATCATCTCTGGCCCAAGTATCAGCTTTTCTCCAGTTTCCAACCAACATGTCGGAGAGTTACACGGTCTTCCATACAGTGCTTCATATGGTGCCATACCAATACTTGACTGATAACTGTTATTATACGCAAATTCAACCAAATGAAGGTGGTCTTCCCATGATCCTCCGAAGTCCAAAACACAAGCTCTGAGAAGATCTTCCAAAAATCGATTGACTCTCTCAGTCTGACCATCTGTTTGAGGGTGATAAGCTGTACTCAAACACAACTCGGTTCCCAAAACCTCCTGGAAGCTCTTCCAAAATCCACTAGTGAACAATGGGTCTCGATCACTCTCTATACTCTTCGGAATACCATGGAATCGAACTATCCACTTAACATAAAGCTCAGCCAACTTCGATGCAGTCCTAGTTGATCGAACAGGAATGAACCTTGCACTCTTGGTCAACCGATCTACTATGACCCAAATCCCTTCATTCCCTGCTCTGGTTCTAGGTAGGCCATCTATAAAATCCATCGACACTTGCTCCCACTTCCATATAGGAACCTCTAATGGGTGAAGTAATCCACTGGGCTTTTTCTGCTCAGCTTTCACCAATTGGCAGTTCATACACTTGGAAATAAAATTTCCAACATCCTTCTTCATGCCTTCCCAATAATAGGTTCTCTTCATATCCCGATACATCTTATTTCCACCTGGATGAATTGTCAACTTTGAGTGATGACTTTCTCTAAGAACTTCATCTCTCAATCCATCTACATCGGGAACAACTAGTCGTCCTTGCTTCCGAAGCCAACCCTCTCGATCGACTTCGAATCCTTTATCCTTTTCTGGGTCCAATCCAGATTCCAAATCTCGGATAATCTTGACAAGCTTATCGTCTCGCTTTTGGCTCTCGCCAATTCTCTCCACAAGAGTAGGCCTTATCGATAAGTTTGCCAACATCTCAGATTCCAACTCACACCTAGGCCTAAAGTCAAATTCAGCCAAATACTCTAGACTCTTCCATTCCGAAAACATGGCTTCCAATCCTGCATGTCTTCGACTCAACGCATCAGCTACTGCGTTACCTTTTCCCGGAGTATAAGCTATACCAAAATCATATGATGCCAAAAACTCTAGCCATCGTTGCTGCCGAAGATTCAAATCCTTTTGGGAGAAAAGATACTTCAAAGACTTTTGATCCGTAAACAACTCGAATCGAACTCCCAATAGATAATGTCTCCACATCTTCAGAGCAAAAACAATCGCCGCTAACTCCAAATCATGAGTCGGGTAATTCCTTTCATGCGGCTTCAGTTGTCGACTCGCATACGCAACAACTCTATCCTTCTGCATCAGCACTGCTCCAAGTCCAGTATCGCATGCATCGGTGTAAACCACCATCTCAGCATTCCCACTTGGAATAGTCAAAACAGGAGCACTCGTCAGTCGCTCTTTCAGGATTCCAAAAGCTTGCTCACACTTAGCATCCCAACTGAACACTTGGTTCTTCTTCGTCAATCCTGTTATCGGTGCAGCTATCTTGGAAAAGTCTTTGATAAACCGACGATAATATCCTGCTAATCCAAGAAAACTTCTCACATCAGATGCATTCTTAGGTCTAACCCAATCCTGGATTGCTGCCACCTTAGCGGGATCAACCGCTATTCCCTTTCCAGAAATAACATGGCCTAAGAACCTCACTTCACTCTTCCAGAAGTGACACTTCGAAAACTTAGCCTTCAGCTGATGTTTCCGCAAGATTTCCAAAACAATCCTCAAGTGCGTCTTGTGCTCTTCCTCAGTTCTGGAATAAATCAGAATATCATCCACGAACACAAGTACGAACTTGTTCAACTGATCTCTGAACACTCTATTCATAAGATCCACAAAATACGCTGGTGCATTCGTCAATCCAAATGGCATTACCAGCCACTCATAAAAACCGGATGGTGTCCTGAAAGCAGTCTTCGGCACACTATCCTTCGCCACTCTTAACTGGTGAAATCCCGTTGCCAAATCCATCTGAGAAAACACCTTAGCCTCGTGAAGCTGATCAAACAAGTCATCTATTCTCGGCAATGGATACTTGTTCTTCTTAGTCACCTTATTCAGCTCACGATAATCCACACACAACCTCAATGATCCATCTGCTTTGGTTGCGAACACAACTGGTGCACCCCATTCGGACACGCTGCGCCGAATAAATCCTTTCCGCAAAAGGTCATCAACTTGCACCTTCAACTCTAGCTGCTCCCTAGGCGCCATCCGCCTAAGAGGCATCACAACAGGTCTGGCTCCCTCAACTAGATCGATACGAAACTCGATCTCCCTATGCGGCGGTAACCCTTTGACTTCGTCAAAGACATCCTCAAATCCATTCACAATAGGCACCGATGACAGTCCATCCCGTGGAACAACCAGCGAATACATGAAGCTCATGAAGACGCCTTCCTCATGCTTACATCGTATCACAACCTTTCGCCCTTCCACATTCCCGACTGTCACCTCAAGCCTCCCACAATCAATCCTTGCCGCATACTTCCTAAGCCAGTCCATACCCAAAATAATTCCGAACCCCGCAAAGTTCAGAACAAAGCAATCACAAACAAAAGAGCAATCATGACTCGATATAACTAGACTACGGCATAGCATACACAAACAAGACGAACCCCCAACTGGATTAGTCACTACCAATGGTCTATCAACAATATCCGGTTCCAAACCCAACTGGTCTACCAACTCATTACAAACAAAAGAATGAGACGCTCCAGTATCAAATAACACTCTAACTGGAACATCACAAATGGAAAGAGTACCTTGAACCACCACACTCTTCCCCTTCTCTTCAGCAGTAGGGCTTTCGAAGATGACGGGACAGCCCCCAAAGCATAAGCTTGCACAACCTGCCTGTCCTTTATCAGTTCCGGACAGTTCTTCTTAATGTGCCCCAGCTTATCACAGTTGTAGCACTTCAACAACACCTCCGGATTCTTGCAATCCATGGAGAGATGGCCCTTCTGCCGACAATTATAGCAGGTCTTTTCCCCCTTCAGCTTCTTCTGACCATCCTTACCCTTCTGCTGTTGCTGCTTCCTCTTCTTGTTTCCACCCTGCTGTGGTTTAGACTCCTCCTTGGTCACAGCAACAACATATACTTCCTTAGGAAACAAACTCTCGTGCCTGAGAGCTTTCTCCACCAGCTTCTCAAATGGATCGTCCAGATGATCCACCAACTGTCTTCCAAGATAACTGTCCAAGCCTGTCACGAATTTCTCGTTCTTCTGGTAGGGAGATTCAATATACGATCTAGCATACTTGGACAGAGCTTCAAACTCAGAAATATACTCAAGAACTGGCCTCCCACCCTGCTTGAGTTCAACAAACTTCTTAAACAAAACAGACTTCTGAGCTGTAGAGATAAACTTGGCTTCAAATCTAACTTGGAATTGCTCCCAAGTAATTTCTTCCTCCGTAGTATCAATGGTGATAGAGTTCCACCAATCAGAAGCTCTTCCTTGAAGCTGTCTCGATGCAAGCTTCCTCTTAGTTGCATCATCAATTCCCAAGTCACCAAAGATCCTTCTACAAGCATCTATCCATCTTTGGACTTCAATGGTTGACTCTATCCCTAAGAAAACCTTCCCTCCAAGAGCAGTATAGTCCTTACACAACTTAGCAAAATCCACCGGTCTTGGAGCTTGAACTTGAACTCCAACATCCACTGATGGCCCTGGAGCTGGTATCCTTCTCATGATAGAAGTCATCATAGCTTCAAACATAGCTCCATAATCAGTAGCTTCCCCAGTAGCACGGTTTTCTCTAGCAGCTGGTCTCCCTCTTCGACTCATCCTTAATATCGACAAAAAGGAATGATTAGAACACCTTGAGAAACAACTACATAAGGAGTTCAAATCCTTCTAAACTACTATATTATATATAGTAATCATCCAATAAAATACAATTACGTCTCTCATACGTAGTTACGTCAGCGAGCGTTGGCTAAAATCGATTAACCAAAGCTCTGATACCAAATGTGACGACCGCCCATGACTCCCGCATGGAAACAAGGGAATAGTGCGCTGAAGTGTGCCAGGCAGCCATGGGTGACCGTCAAGGGTAGAATAAACATCGCAGACTCTATCGTAAAACTCACAGCGCATGGATAAAATACAATAGAGAAATATAATATAGTGAAGCTCCCATAGAACAGAATATCATCATCTAATCATAATAGCTTTATTGATGGTCTGAATCATGAATACAAGAAGCCTCACTACATAGCACTCAGAGTAATCAACAATCAGTGGAATATCCAGTACATAGAATATGAAAATAATATGTAAAGCCTCCTGCTCGTCTTCGTCATCATCAGCGTGAGCCACTAAGATCAACACCTGCCACCTGTCACCTAGTCTGCCCATCCCAAACATGGATGAACAGCCCAAGGTAATAAGAGGAGACATAAAACCTTGAGTCAGACAACAGTCTTAGTGAGCAGTAAATCAACTATCAAACATACCAAAAGAGCATAAAGGATAAAAGGAATAGGAACCCAAACCATCCCACTCCACCTCTTTCTACAGTGATAGCCCCCAGACACACACTAAGGAGAGGCAAACATAGCAAAGCAGATAATTAAAGTAAAGCAATAATCACTCGAGTCAAGGTCGATGTTTTCCAAATACAAACCCCCAAGGCCTAAACCAAGATCAGATAAGCACCCAGAAAACACCGCTCTTGAGACCGAATGATGGTACAACCAAACATCCATGACCCTGGCTATCACTGTTATCATTGCCTTGATTTTATCGTTAATTGAATGACCAACTCATCTTTCAACCATCCGTCAAGGGCTAATGGCAACCCCGGTTCTAGACATAACTCCGCACGTCATCGTGACCCGTGCCTAGGTATAACGAATCTACCCAGAGTACTAGCACGTCATCATGACCCGCGCCTGGGTATAACGGATCTACCCAACGTACCCTTGCTTTGAGCTTGCTAGAACCTTCAATAACGATAAGAGATAACTACCACTCACCGAATCACCCAAACTCTTCAACAACTATCAACTAAAGATCTGGACAGCAAGGATTCAAGCTCGATTCGTCGAAATCTCGCTTGAAATGGTGAAATCTAGCTTCGTCGGATGAAGATCTTCAACTTTGGCTCTTCAATCTTGATCTTCGATCTTGAATGGATGTTAGCACTCGATTAAAGTGGAGAAAAGAAGTGAAGAAATGTTGTAGTCGAGTTTCCAAAATGGCAGCACTTCGTCGCTTCAAAAACCGGTGCCAAAAAGTGAGCCAAACCCCTCTATTTATAGGCTGAAATCACCCTTAGGTCGTCGCCCAGTTTTAGGTCGTTGCCGACCTAAAGATCCCCGACCTAACTTAGGTCGTTTACGACCTAAATCTCAATAGTACATGCGACCTAAAATACAGCCGCCTTCCTTAACTCGAACCAACGACCTACGACTTACCCAAACACACAAGATCTCACGACCTAACTCCTATGCGACCTAACAAACAAGGCCGACTTAGCACACACATGCACTTACACGACCTACCTAGCTGCCGACTTAAAAGCTTACGACCTAACACATAAGCCTCTATACGACCTAACCTAGTCACGACCTATCAAGCAACACGAGTTACAACCTAACAACTCATAGCGGCCTTCCTTAGGTCGTCTAACGACCTAACTAACCTACCGACCTAACTATGCTACGACCTAAAACATGACGACTTAACCACCAAGCCTTAACTCGTCTACGACCTAGCTTCCTTAGGTCGGTCCAAACTTAGGTCGGTCCAAACTTAGGTCGGTCAGAAATCATAACTCGTAACTGTTAGGTCGTTAACCCTATGTCGCTAACTATCTTAGGTCGCTCTACCGACCTATCTACCTTAGGTCGTAAAACACTAAACTCGGTCAAACGACTCATCCTCCTTAACTCGCTCACACACTAACTCGTTAGCCCATAGCCTTCTTAGGTCGGTCACATCTACATCCTATAGGTCGTTTACGACTTATAAGCCCAGCAACTTACCAACCCGTTCCAGCCCCTAAGTCGTAACTCGTAGTCAACCTAAGCTAACTTCCACACGAGTTAAGCTATCACACGACCTAAGCACTAAGTCGGTCACGACTCAATTCCGAATGACTTAGGCCACTCACGAGCTAGCTATTGCACGGCCTAACCCCCTTAAGCCGTAAACCCTACCACCTAGGTTCAACACGACTCAAGCAATACAAACGACTTAATGCAACTATTTTACGACTTATCGACACGTAAAATACGGGTCGTTACAACTTGATTTTGCTAAAGCTTTAGATTCGGTTGATTGGAAATTTGTTGTTGATATTTTTCATGCTAGAGGTTTTGGTCATAGATGGATCAGTTGGATTATGACTTTGCTTAGAACTGGAAACTCTAGTATTATGGTTAACGATATATTAGGTAATTGAATTCAATCTAAGAGAGGTTTAAGGCAAGGAGATCCCTTATCGCCTTTATTATTTAACTTAGCTGTTGATGTTTTTGCTAAATTATTAAAAGAGCAGTGGATAATGGATCTCTAGGATGTGTAGGCAATGGCATATCGCGTAACGGTATATCGGTTCTTCAATTTGCCGATGATATCTTACTTTTTTCTTCCCATCTTCCTAGACACATTATAACCCTCAAGTTTATTCTTTACGGTTTTGAACTTTTATCAGGTTTAAAAATAAATTTTAACAAAAGTTCCGTGTTAGTTTTAAACGATTTTGAAAAAGTTGAAAACTTAGTTACTAATACTCTAAATTGCAAAACTATGAGCTTTCCTTTTGACTACCTTGGTTTTGTGATTAGACCCACCAACTCAAACATGACGATGGGTTTATTATCATTGATAAAATCAAAAATAAGATTTCTAACTGGAATGGGAGATTTTTATCTAGAGCAGGTAGACTACTTTTAATTAATTCGGTTTTATCAGCACTTCCGATTTATTGGATGTCCACGTATCTGTTTCCAAATTGGGTTATTCATAAAATTGATAAAATTAGAAGAGATTTCCTTTGGGTGGGAAAAATCCTAACAATACCATAAAATGTCTAGTAAATTGGAAAACCGTTTGTAAAGCCAAAAATGAAGGTGGTTTAGGAGTTATTAATTTGCATAATATGAATTTGTCCTTGCTTGGTAAACGGTTATGGAAGTTTAAGGATATAAATGATAATACTATTTGGAAAGAGATCATTTCTAAATATTACTATAATGGGAATAGCAATTTATATCAAATCGCTTCTCCAGCCACTCAAAATATTCAAATTTTTGGAAAAACATTTTAAAATGTCTTGAGATTTTAAACTTAGGAATAAATACAATAGTTCATTCCGGTAATCGTACTTCTTTTTGGCATGACCGTTGGATTTCGGTCTTACCTCTTAAATTGGAATTTAAAGAGCTTTATGAAACTTGTAATTTTAAGTTTGCTTTAATTAATGAATTTTATTCTCCTAAAAATGATCCTCCTTAGAATTTTAGTTGTAACAAAATTTTAGTAGGTTCAACTCTTAGGCAACTTTATATGCTTTATGCAAGATTAAATCTTTATAATATTGATAATGATAATGATATATTTTGTTGGGAATGGGATAAGAGTAAGAAATATACTTCTAATTCTTTTTATAGATTTATTAATTTTTTGGGTACTTTAAATAACTCATTTATATTTATTTGGAAATCAAATGCTCCGCCTTAATCTAAAATTCACATGTGGCTAATACTGCATGGAAAACTTAACACAATAGAATCCTTAAAAAGAAAAAACATTCATAATGATAATAAATGTTATTATTGTAATCTGCATCTTAAAGATATTATGCATATGTACTATGATTGCATTGATTCTTATTACATTCTAAATAATATTTTCTTAAATTTTTTAATTTTAACATAACAACCAAAATTTCGGATTGTGACTTCTACTGAAATAATTTTAGATTTAGATTTAAAAAGAATATTATATTTTTACATGACACTTTATTCATTATTATTAGTTGGTATTTATGGTTTGAAAGAAATTAAAGAATTTTTAATAATAATAATAGTCATTTTAACAAATTGATTTTTACAATTTATTCATTCTGTTTTAATTGGATTTCTAATCCTAAATATAAATTAGCTAAAAATAATCTATTTAAAGGGTATCTTAATAAGGTTGGCTATAACATTAACTTATTTAAACACAACAGTTATATATTTAACACCAACAATATTAATATTAATATTTTTTCAAATTCATACGATGATCTAAATGTTAATCATAACTTACTTATGATTAAAGATTCATAATTATCTTTTAAGTTTGGTTTTAATTTTTTGTTCTTATCTTTAGTGTTATTAGTTATAGATATCTTAATTCTATTGTTTTTGTCCTGTTTAGTCTTATTAGGTTTTATTTCCTGCCTCATCTATACATATATATGTATATTAATTATATAAATATACATATATATGTATAATTCTTACTTTTTCCTTAGTTGTTCTTCAGATACAGGTATGGGTGATAGGATGTTAGGCTCTTCTCGCAGGTTTCCATGTCTTCAGATTGCAGGGTTACGGATTGTAGAGAGGCTATCAGAGTATAGTTTTCCACTCAGGATTTCTTTCAGTTCCACCGCTGATGTAGGATACTTTCTTCTCTATTGTAGTGTATTATCTTCAGGAGGATCCATGCTTCATCTTGGCACTTTTTCCTTTGTACAGAGTCTCCAGAGCAGATTTTCCATTCAGCATCATATTCATTTACACTTTAGAGTTGATGCTTCTTCATTCCTTCCGATCCAGATGCATGGAGCTTTCTTCTTAGTTTTTGATGCATAGAGCTCCTGAGATGCATGGAGCATCATTTTCTTTTGATTCTATGTACTCCTAACAACTTAGTATTGGGTGACAGCCATGCCGGAACTCGATATCGGGATGTGATGGGTGGTGGCCTTGCTAGAACTCATATTAGGGGTACCTGATTTTTCTTTGTTACTTGTATTTAGTTTTGTTACCTGCCAGGCATGTTGACAACACCTTATTATTGTTGTATATATATATATATTTGCATGTGTGCTCTCCTCTATTTACATAGGATCACACATTTTTCTCAAAAAAAAACTATGTGAATATACATTATCCAATGTCCATTTTTAATTAATACCCTTCATTTCTTATTTACATTCATTTCACTAACATTTTAATTGATTCATTTCAATTTACTTGCATTCAACCAACATTTATTCAATTAAGATTCATGTTCAATTGATTTTTCATTCAATTTATTTACTTCCAATTGATTTGCATGCTCTTATCAACATTAATGAATTCATATTCTATTAATTTACACTCGTTTATAGTTACATTCATTTTTTTTACTTCATTATTTCATTTCAATAATTCATATAATTAATTATACTTAAATAATTTAATTTCATACCACATTCTATATATTTTAAATTGATTCACATTCATTTATTAATATTCATTTCATTAATCATACAATGGATTTATATTCAATTCATTCGCTTTTAACTGATTTACATTAACTAATTTGGTTTCAATCCATTTTTATTCAATCAACCAATATTCATTGCATTCACATTTGATTGATTACAATTAAATGTGTTTACATTCAATCGATTTGTTTCAATTATTTACATTTTTTTCATCCACGTTTAATTGGTTTATATTCCATTAATTTCTTTCAATTTATTAACATTCGTTACAAATTCATTATATTCAATTTTATTCAATTCAATTTGTGAAATTCCAATTGTTTCATTTTTTGTTTAACCTATTTCATATAAATTCATTCATGAATCATTTATAAAATTATTCCACTTAACCATGCTTAATTTAAATTTGTTTTATTTCCGCTTAGTATATCCTCCTTTTTACTATCCTACCATCTTTTATAAATTATCTAAGTTTATAATAAATATTTTATACAAGACACTTACGCTCATTACTATTACTTCATATCTTAAGTTATTATTAATTCATCGGTTAACTTCATCTATTCAAATTCATATTATTAATTTACTAAAGTAAATTTTATTTTATATCTCAATTTATATTAATAATTTTATTTTCTCACAGTCAGTTTCATTCAACATATTAAGTTAACTTCATTTATTTTTTCATTAACTTATTTGATATTCAATCAGTTACCATTCAATTTTATTGAAACTCGTTCTATTTGCATTTAATTTATTTACATCCAATTTAAATTCAATTCAATTAACCATATTAATTTTACTTACATTCATTTTTTTATTCAATTTCTTACACACTTAAATTACATTTCATTTAAAAAAATTAAATTCGTATTCATTTTATTAGTACATTCTATAGTTTAAATGGAACTAATTCACTTACTAATTTATCTATTTTCACTTAATATGCAGTTCAATTTTTTTTAATATTAAGTTAAACTTCATTTTATTTTAATCCATTACTCAATTTATTTAATTTTATTCAAGTTAAATTTTCTTATCATTCCTATTCAACAAATTTAAATTCGATTTTAGCTTATTAATTCTAAAATCTATAAGTTATACAATTTATTCATTCAAAATTTCATTTTATCTAATTCATTTCAAATACATTTCATTTTATTTAAGCTTCTTGAGTTAGACTTCATTTTATTTACTTAATTGCACTAACTCCATTTAATTTAACAATGCTAAGCCAATTATTTTATTTCAAATCTCAAATTCAAAAAAATAAATCTTCTGTTTTCTTGACCAAAATTTAACCATTTTAAATTTAGTTTATTTTCCTATTCAAATTTATAAGTTATAACTTATTTCTTTTCTGTACTATTTTAAATTTATAAATTATAATAAACTTATTCCTTATATACTATTTTCAATTATAAGTTAAAAACTATTTTCATATATTTATTAAATCATACTTAGAATATTTTTCACAATCAAAACTTGTTTAATCGAAAAATAAATTTCTTTTGGTAGCAATTTTCACTCAGAAATTCGAAAATGAATACTGGCGATACTGCAGTCATCCCTAGAATTATTTTCTAGCGATCAAAGCGAGTTTAATGCTTTATTTCTTTCAAAAATATTTTCAAAATATTTTTCTAGTCGAAACTCTTTCAAATAATGTTAATGTTAATATTAATTTCGAAGTCTTCGAAAACAATTTTGAGAACAAAAGGATTTTAAATTCTGAAATTCTCAATTTTTAAAATCATTTCTATTTATAAGCTATATTATAAATATACTTCTACAAATTTCCTTAACTTATTTACCAAAATATTTAATTGATTTACAACGTGGTCATCTTAAGCACTTCTTAGGTGAATGATTTCAATCCAATTTAATTATCAAATTCTTCCTAAAAAAATTCAATAAGTATTTGTTTTATTTTATTTTTCTTTTAACCAATAATCGACGATAACTAAATATTAGCATCTCCTAACTATAATTTCATTAATAATTAACCTTTTATATATATAATATAATTTAGGTAAAATTATTTCATTTACTTGATTTTAAAATATTATTATGCCGCCCGTCGACCATAATTCATAAACAGCTCAATGGATAAGTGAACACATTATAAACCATTTTATAACACTAACAAGTACCCTTGCTCATATATATATACACTCAAATAGACTCATTCTAGTGTATTACTACCCTATCTCTAATGAGTCAAATCCCACAAAGCCAAGGTTATCGCTAAACCTAACTTTGATACCAATTGTGACGATCCACATTTCAGAAGGTTTAAATCGACAATAATCCACACATGTCCAACTTAAACATCTGAAACATAGATAATCAATGGGGTTAAATAAGAAGAATAAGAAAAGAAGAAGAAAACAAACACAGAATCTCACAGCGGAAGCGATAAAATATAATAATCAAATAACAGTTCATGAAGCTGTTTATATCATACATTTGATTATAATCTATACACATTTATTAGAGTTATATATACACAATGGATAAATAACCAATACAGCGAAATTACATGATATGGGTAATAATAATAGTAATATATCAAATCTCCATCTTCGTCCTTCAGGGAATAATCTTCAATACGCTTAAAAAAATTTCAAGACTGACCCGAGCGTAATGAAAAAAAATTCGAGTCGGGACTATAATACTTTTATGTAAGTCAAATCAATATCAAAAATATGAGTGCAATAATTAAGAGATGTTACGGGATTTTCCATCTCCTAAGGATCCGTTTAACTATTTATATATAATAGTATATGCTATAACATATAATGTCCATCAGTAAAATAAATATCAAAATAGCATTAAGGCTTTACATTGATCCACCTTAACACATTTTTACAGTCTAAACCAAAGTCGTAATGAGCTCATATAGGGATAAATATGACAAAGCACGTGAGGTAATACCCAAGGTAAGATTATACTAGTTTATCCTTTCTGACTGGTCATAACCCGTCCATGGCCGACCGCGACTATCAATCCAAACAAAGGTGTAACCATCGAGTCAAAAATCACAATAATAATATGAGTGATCAACGTCGCTAGAGCTAACTAACCTCATTGGCCAAACATAGGCTCATATTTTAGTCATTTTAATTTTGATACAAGTGTCAAGACTATCCATCATCGTTCTCTTACTTCATTCCAGTAAACGTCGTCAATTCAACCACTACATTTTGGATATCATCCACCGCATAAATAGTTGTCAAAGTGGTTCGAACATTGACAGAGAGTATGCCAATAAGAGACTCCGCTCTCTTTAACAACCAAATTTCATTTTACACACCGGTTGGTTCTTTTTTACATTTGAAAATAGTCCGTATTTGATATCAAAATATCATATTTATTTCAAAAACAAATCCATTTCGAAATCATCATATTCACTTCAAAAATCATATTTTGCTTCAAATGTCAATTCAGTCGATATATCAATTTCACTTCAAATTACAAATTTGGTTATAACTTCACTTTAACCCAATCCGCATTTAAATCCAAGAATTAAATATAAACATTTCACCCTTTGACCAGTTTGAATTTTTGAAAATAGTTCAATGGTTTTAAAATAATAAAATAGTTAAAATAGTTTAATAGAAAATAGTTTGAGTAATAAAGTGGTTTATATAATAAAATAGATTAGAAAATCAAAATAGTTTGAATATTTAATGAATATAGATTTTAAACCGTTTATACTAATTCATTTAAAAATAGTTCCAAAGTTAAACCGGTTGTAACGACCGGCTATTTCATACCATTAAAATCGACAATAATCCATACATGTCAGACTTGAATGATGCAAAATAACAGATTGTAAATAAATTTGGAGCAAATGAAATCAAATACATAGAATCACAGACATAGAACAATCAGAATAACTGGCAGCAGAATATAAAATAACATACTAGTTCATGAAGCTACTATAACAAAGTCTCAAAACAAATACATAATAACAGTCAGAAAACAACATAATAGAAATCCCAAATACAAAGAAATTCACTAATATATGAGATAAACTAGAACAGCTGAAACCGAAATAGATATAAATATAGATAGGCAGAATCTCCAGCAAAGACCAGCTCTAGAAAGAGAATCCAAAGCTATGAATACTCAGGCTGACTCGAGCGTAAAGCAAAACACAAAACACTTGAGTCATGACATATATATACTTATATAATGTAAACCAACTCAAGTGAACTGTAATAAAGATACAAGTAACTTAAAGGATGTCTGGGACAACCCATCCTCTAAGGATCCGTTAAACTATTTACTATATAGTAATATTGCGTTATTATAATAATGTATAAAGTAAAATAAACTTACTTTAAAATTGCGTTAAGGAGTGATCCAATATTCCCCTTAACACGTAATAGTCCTAGTAGTCCATCCAGTATCAGCGTATCTCCAGATCGGGAGACTACCCTAAATACTCCATGGGCTACGGAGGAAAACAAAATCGTAGTAAAGGCTCATTGTGGTAGGTGACACAGCACACAAGGCAATGCCATGGTAGATATACTAATTACGCACACCGGTTGGCGGTAATGTAGCAGCCACTACGCCCACCCCGAACAACACTCCAAAAATCAAGGGGTGCACCCAATCAATCACAACAGTAATAGAATGGTATCGAAGAAGTGTGTCCGGCCAGAGGTGCTACCTCTTTTGGCCCGAGATCGCTCCTATTTTAGCCACCTTAAGCCAACACACGAGAGTCGGGTCCACGTAATGTACCTTCGGAACGTCGCTACCATCCTACTTCATTCTGAAATCTCCACCGCGTACACAGTTGTTAAAGTGGTTTTTGGTATCGACGGAGAGTATGTCCATATTCGATCCCGGTCTCTTTAACAACCAATCGTTATTATAACCCGTAGTTATAATTTAAAAATGGTATTTATAATTCAAAATCAAATATCATTTCAAAACTCATTTCAAAATAATCAAAAGATCCTATCTTTTCAAAACCACATTCCTTTTATTCAACTTTAAAATACCATTTCAACTCACATTTCGACATAGTTTATATTTCAAAACAAATTACTTCATTTTACATCATAAAAATAAAGTTATTATATTTAATAATTAAATATTAAATTTCCAAAATTTTAACTTTTCAAAGTTCATTTATTCACTTAAATTTATCAAAACAGTGAAAATTCACCTTTCGCAGCATTTAGAAAATGCTACAGAAAGTTACCTTCAAAACATTTCAATTTAACAGAAGACAGCATTTAAAAACGCTGTAATATGGTTACCTTATTTCAAATAAAAATTTAGTTAAATTCAACAATTATAGCACTTACAAAGTGCTATAATACCCATTAATTCAATTTAGCCCTTTAGTTCATTTCTATCAATTGCAGCATTTACAAATGCTACATTATAAATAATAGCATTTCAAAAATGCTGTTAATTAAATTTCAAATATTCAATATAATTTCGTAAACAATTAAATTTTTATTTAAACCATTTTAAACTTATAAAATCATACAGTTTCACTTTTAAAACAATCATTTAAATACCCTTATCATGATTTTATAAAGTTAAATTTCCATTCAAAAATCAATATTTAATAATGATTTACTTATTACATTCCAACATTCAATTTCAATTCTTTATAATTAAAGTTTTAACTTAACACTTAACTTTAGATTTTTACGTATAACTTATTTTTTTCATTTTATTTACTTAACTTAAATTTCACTTTTAAACAAAATTCATAAATTTTCAATTTAAGTTATATTTCAAAATTCCAACTTAAATGCTCATTCATTTAACCATATTAACTTATTCAAAAATCATTAATACTTTATAAAAATCATTTAAATTCATTTTAAATAAAACTTTAAATCTATTTATCATATTTTGCTACTTAATTTAAATTCCATTTATAACTAAATCAAAATTTCCAAAATAACTTATGTTTCAAATTTCTAACTTTACCATAAATTTATTTCACTTATAAATTTTAAGAAAATCAATAATACATTACAAAATTCACTTTTAATAAAGTTTAAATCAAAATATTATAATATTTACATTTCTAACATATTTTAAAAATTTTAGAAAAATATATTTTAACCACGGGTCTGTATATCATTTTTTAGCCTATGTAAAGTGATATGGATAATATATCATTTCAATCCGTAATTTACAAAGAAAACCCGGGTTTTATCATTTCAAACCCGCAGTACCAAGTAAATGAAAATAATAAAAATCGTTCAGGCCTATCATTTCAGCCCATAACGATTTTTCCCTATTCTAAAGTCCGTTCGGGTATGTATCATTTCAACCCATGATGATTCTAATCTACAGGGAACTTGCAGTGTGATAAGCATGGGTGAACATCATATGATCATAGCATAGCAGATATAACATGGTGATATGGGTTTACAAATTCAAATGTGAACAGTTTACTAGTCATATAAGTATAAAACTATCTGGTGAGAATTACTCACTGGTATAAGCTGAAGACAACAACCAAAGAACACAAACTGAGATCCACAAAGGCATGATAGCATGACAATGACTCGAGAGTGGGAGAGCCAAAGCTAATAGCCTTGTTACATAACAAACAAAACAAAGTACAATACATAAATTTCAAACCAAACTATTATAAACAAAGCTAGAAATGTAAGCACAATACATAGCTAAACTTTTTGCACTTGCATTCAACCACTTATGCTTCAACTATAGATTGGAAAGGCACTGTAATGGGATGGTTTTGGATCAGGTTTGGATCAGGTTGAGGTCATATAGGTTGGCCATAACAATATATGAAGTAGAGAGAGGGATATGTGTTCATCAACACACAACTGCAAGCAACAACATAGATTTCAAGGCCTAAATAGCTTCGGCCAAGCATGGATTGGGCACGGACTGACCTGGTATGTTCAACTACAGGTGAGGCAGGGGTCCTAGGCTTAGGTTGTGGTTGGTGGTGGTGGTGGATGGTCGGCCAAAGCATGATGGTGGAGTGGTGGATCAAGTAGAGCTCGGCTATGAAGATTTAAAGAGGAGTTTGTCATTTTTTAAGTGGATCTACACCACGGATGACTTCGGCCATGGGATGGCAGTGGAGAGGAGGGTATGGTGGCTGGAATAGGTGGCGGTGGAGGTGGCCAAGGGGTTGGAGGTGGAGGGGTCGAACCTAACTAGGTGATTGCAAGTGCAAAATCAACAAAATCAAGTAGAAAAAGTGAAAAAGAATGAAAATTTTTACTAAAAATTTTGCTTCAGGAAGATGGCCGATAGTTTTAGGGTAGAGAAGCTTTATTTCACATGAGAAAGAAATGAAATGGCCGGCTGAAGAAAGTAGTATAAGGCAGCAAATTGAATTAGTGCATTGATTGGTGAAAAGGTGATTAGAATAGGAAAAGACAATGAACACAACAGGTCACAAACTATTCATATTTCCTTATTTCTTTTTGAAATTTTAAATATATGAAAAATACTTATAAATACAGATAAAAAACGAAAATATGATGAATGCACAAAAATAAATAAATAAATATTAATTAAATATAATTAAATTAGGAAAAATAACAAAAATTGGAAACTAGGCTTAAAATTTGAAAATAAATGCAATAAATTTTGGAAAAATTTTATGTACCTAAAAAAAACTTATAAATAAAGATAAAAACACAAAAATAAAATGCATGCATAAAAATAAATAAATAAATTTTAATTAAACATAATTAAAAGAAGAAAATAGCAAAAAAAGGAAACTAGGCTTTAAAAATAGAAAATATATGCAATAAATTTTGAAATTTTTTTATTATCACTTTCGAAATATTAAAAAAATGAAATCTTGCAATAAAACAAATTTAAAATAGTTTCAAAATAATATAAAGTCAAATTTTAAAATTATATTCAAAATTTAGGGTTGTTACACTCTCCCCTACTCAAATTTTTTCGTCCTCGAAAAGAACGGGCAAGGAAAATAAAGAGAAACAAGATAGAAAACAAAACAGTACCTAAAACGAACAATTCTGGATTCAAAGCATGAATGCTCTCCTCCGTTTTCCAGGTACAATCTCGATCGTCAGTACTCCACTGTACTTTGACCAGATTAACAGATTTCCGTCTGAGCTGCTTCGTACCTCTGTCGACAATACGAAGTGGCTTCCTCTCGAAAGTCAGATTAGGCTCAATATCCAAACTATCAAGAGCAGAAGGCTGGACAATAAAAGATGGGTCATAAAGATGTCGGTGAAGATGCGAGACATGGAATACATCATGCACTCCAGAAAGCTTCTCGGGCAAATTCAGACGATAAGCCAAAGAACCAACTCTTTCCACAATGCGGAAAGGACCAATGAACCTAGGAGAAAGCTTCACTCTACGACCAAAGAGAATGACATTCCTCAAGGGAGAAACCTTAAGGAACACCATGGAGACGAACGATCTCTCTCATGTAGATCTCAGATAAGCTAGAAGCAGAAAGAGTAGAATTGACCGGAATAAAATGAGCGGACTTGGTCAATCTATCCACAATAACCCAGATACTCTCATTACCCCTCCGATTCCTCGGTAAACCATCAATGAAATTCATGGAAACCTGTTCCCACTTCCAATTGAAAATCTCAAGGGGCTGCAACAAACCAGGGGTCTTCTGGTGATCGGCTTTGACTTGCTGACAAGTCGCACATCGCCTAACAAAGATAGAGATATCCCGCTTCATCCCCCTCCACCAATAAAGCCTCTTCATATCCTGATACAATTTCGACACACCAGAATGAATAGAAAGCCTGGATCAGTGATTCTCCTGAAGCAACTCCTGCCTCAAACCATCAACATTCGGGACACAAATCCTGCCATTAATCCTCAAAATCCCTCTATCATCAATCTGAGCTCCACTACCACTACTACTACCACCAACCCTGCTACGAGCACTCTCTTTCATCAATCTAAGCATCTCATCCTCATCCTTCTTAGCCATGATACGATCCAGAAGAGGAGAAGAAGAAGCAACAAGCTGACACAACAAAGCCTTCTTCCGACTCAAAGCATTAGGCACAACATTAGCTTTACCGGGAGTATAGCTAATATCAAGATCGTAAGAAGCCAAAAACTCAAGCCAACGAACTTGCCTCTGATTCTAATCCTTCTGGATGAAGATATATCTCAGAGACTGATGATCGGTGAAAAGCTCAAACATGGTTCCAAGAAGATGATGCCTCCAAAGCTTCAAAGCAAAGACAACAGCAAGCAACCCTAAATCATGAGCAGTATAATTTGCTTCATGGGTTTTCAAATGACGACTGGCATAGGCAATGACCTTACCATCCTGCATGAGAACAGTACCCAAACCCTCATGACTAGCATCAGTGTATACCGTCAATCCCTCACTTCCATTCGGAACGGTAAGAACTGGTACGGAAGTTAGCTTGCTCTTTAACTCATTGAATGCAGCCTTACACTGGTCACTCCAGACAAATTTGGCATTCTTACGAGTCAAAGCAGTGAGAGGTATAGCAATCCAAGCAAAATTCTCAATGAATCTCCGGTAGTAACCGGCAAGGCCCAAAAAGCCACGAATATCAGATGGAGTCTTTGGAGTTTCCCAATCCTGAAACAGAATAGGAAGAACATAAGAACAACCGAAAAGATGGAATTATTAAATGATAAAGAAAAGAGAAGGAAGAAAGACTTACATTGGTCGCAGCGATCTTGACTGGATCAACAGAAACTCCATTACTAGAAACAATATGCCCAAGATATCGGACTTCATTCTTCCAGAAATGGCATTTAGAAAATTTAGCCTTCAACTGATGATTTCTTAGAGTCTCCAAAACAGACTTCAAATGTGACTCATGCTCTTCCTTGGTCTTAGAGAAGACAAGGATATCATCAACAAAGAATAGAACAAATTTATTAAGTACATCACGAAAAACACGATTCATCAAATCAATAAAGAAAGCAGGAGCATTAGTCAAACCAAAAGGCATGACTAACCATTCATAAAACCCATTCTCAGTGCGGAAAGCAGTCTTAGGAATGTTATCCTCAGCAACCCTGAGCTGATGAAAACCCATGGCAAGATCAAGCTGAGAGAAAACAGTGGCACCATAAAGCTAATCGAACATATCATTGATACGAGGCATTGGATATCTATTTTTCATAGGGAGCTTGTTCAGCTCCCTATAATCAACACACATCCGAAGAGAACCATCGGACTTGGTGATAAAAACCATCGTGGCTCCCCATTTAGAAAAACTAGGCCTAATCAGACCTTTGGAAGACAAGTCCTCAATTTGGTTTTCCATCTCAACCTTTTCGCGGGGTGCCATTCTTCTAGGGAAAGAACATCAGGTCGAGCATCAGGAATAAGATCAATCCGAAAATCAATTTCCCGCTTCAGAGGTAAAGAAGTGACTTCACCCAATACATTGGGATATAATCTAACCACAGGAGTTGAACAGAAAAATCCTGAGGCATGCGGCACTGAATAATCAAGGAATTCCCTTGATCATCAACAAGATGAACAGTTCGGGCTTTACAAGAGATATGAGCATCATGATTCCTTAACCAATCCTGACCAAGCAATAAATTAAAAGCATCGAAGCCCAGAACATAAAAATCACCACTAAAGCGATGATCAGAATGAAGAAGTTTCACTTGCTTACAAATCCGATTAAGGTTAGCAGGACCCCCAATAGGATTTGAAACACATAGTGGAACAGAAGCATACTCAGGAGAAAGGAGATGCTCAAACTTATCACACAAATCAATAGAAATAAAACTGTGTGAAGTTTCAGTATCAAACAACACACGAACAGGATGATGGAATAAAGTAAATGAACCCTGGAGAGTACCTTAGTCATCACTAGAAGCAGGTGGAGGAACTGGAGATGAGG
This sequence comes from Allium cepa, assembly GCA_030765085.1. NCBI lineage: Eukaryota > Viridiplantae > Streptophyta > Magnoliopsida > Asparagales > Amaryllidaceae > Allium > Allium cepa. The sequence continues at coordinate 899,114,138 of CM060935.1, read as the reverse complement.
CAAAAGTGATAGAAAATATACCAGAAGGCGTACCCCTCTGCTGAGTAGGGCAGTCCTTCTTAAAATGACCAGGCTGGAGACAGGTATGGCTGAGATCACGCCTAGCCAACTGAGCAGATGGATGAACAGCAATACCAGCTAATGTAGGACATCTATTGGCATAGTGTCCCTTCTAATCACACCTAAAGAAAGTGATAAAGGAAAGATCAACTGGTTGACTCTGAGCAGGAGCAGATGATGAAGATCCCAAACCAGGACACTTTTGCCAATTCTTCTTCTGCTGATGGAAATTAGGGTTACGCTTCTTGGAATTAGCAGAGGAAGACCGAGGACCTGAAACAGTAGGACTCTTAGATGTTGGATTCACATAGCGAATAGCCGTATCCATAAGCTGGGTGAAAGTGCCATGAACATGGGAAATGAGGCGACTATAATACTCTGGATAAGCACCAGCAATGAATTTATCATTCTTCTTGAGAGGAGTGTCAATCAGGCTAGGACCGAACTTAAAAAGTTCATTGAACTTCCTCTCATACTCAGCAAAAGACGTGCTACCCTGCTTAAGATCCATAAATTCACGATAAAGCTGAGATTTCCCGGCTTTGGGCATCCATTTTGCTACAAAAGAATCCCTGGAAAAGAGATACAGAACAAGTTTAAGATGGATTCAAAAGAAAAGGAAAACTAGAAACAAAATTCAAGATAACACAAAAGAATACCTAAACTGCTCCCAAGTGATATCAGCTTCGACGGTGTTAGCCGTAACGGTCTCCCACCAATCTAGAGCAGAATCACGCAACTGCCAAGCTGCTAACTGACGCTTTTGGGCATCAGTAATATCAAGACCGGTAAATATCCTCTCTAGACTCGCAACCACTGCTGAGCCTCAATGATGCTCTCTGAACCGGTAAATGGGGTTCCACCAAGTTGAGAGAATTCCTTACAGAGAACAGTGAATCGAACAGGAGCAATAGGCTGAGAAGCTGGGGCAATACCACGACCCCTATCTCTGGCATTTCCTCGATTCATCTTGAAAAATCAAGAATGAATTTAGGACAAGATAAAAACAAGTCAAAGATAAATTAAGATAAGACAAGAGAACTCATTTGGATGAATATCCTAAAGAAAGAAAATCTAACAAGGTAGATACGAAAGGAAGTAAGTTAGAAAACATTTGAAAATCCTTTAAAACAAGAAAAATTATATATATATATCAAAATAATCTTTGAAAATCCTTTTTATAACATTTTTAAAAATCATTTTATACTTTGAAAATACGTCTCTCACAAAGATATGATTCTGAGATTGATTTCATTCATTCTAGGGTATTTCAACCCCTTATCTCTAATGAGTTTTTGCTCCTCAGGCAATGGTTTGCCAAAAACCAAAGCTCTGATACCAAATATAACGACCGGCTATTTCGTACCTTTCAAATCGACATTAATCCACACATGTCAGACTTGAATGATGCAAAATAATAGATTGTAAATAAAATTGGAGCAAATGAAATCAAATACACAGAATCACAGACACAGAACAATCATAATAACTCACAGCGGAATATAAAATAACATAGTAGTTCATGAAGCTACTATAACAAAGTCTCAAAACAAATAGATAATAACAGTCAGAAAACAACATAATAGAAATCTAAAATACAAAGAAATTCACTAATTCAAGAGATAAACTAGAATAGCTGAAACCGAAATAGATATAAATATAGATAGGAAGAATCTCCAGAAAAGACCAGCTCCAGAAAGAGAATCCAAAGCTATGAATACTCACGCTGACCCGAGCGTAAAGCAAAACACAAAACACTCGAGTCAGGACATATATATACTTATATAATGTAAACCAACTCAAGTGAACTGTAATAAAGATACAAGTAACTTAAAGGATGCCTGGGACCGCCCATCATTTAAGGATCCGTTAAACTATTTACTATATAGTAATATTGCGCTATTATAATAATGTCTACAGTAAAATAAACTTACTTTAAAATAGCGTTAAGGAGTGACCCAATATTCCCCTTAACACGTAATAGTCCCAATAGTCCATCCAGTATCAGCGTACCTCCAGATCGGAAGACTGCCCTAAATACTCCATGGGCTGCGGGAGAAAAACAAACTCGTAGTAAATGCTCGGTATGGTAGGTGACACGACACACAAGGCAATGCCAATATAGATATACCAATTACGCATACGGGATGGCGGGAACGCGGTAGCCACTATGCCCACCCCGAACAACACTCCAAAAATCAAAGGGTGCACCCAATCAATCACAACAGTAATAGAATGGTATCGAAGAAGTGTGTCCGGCCACAGGTGCTACCTCTGTTGGCCAGAGATCGCTCCTGTTTTAGCCACCTTAAGCCAACTCACGGGAGTCGGGTCCACGTAGTGTACCTCAAGAACGTCGCCACCATCCTACTTCATTCTGGAATCTCCACCGCGTGCACAATTGTTAAAGTGATTTTCGGTATCGACAGAGAGTATGTCCATATCCGATCCCGGTCTCTTTAACAACCAATCATTATGATAACCCGTAGTTATAATTTAAAAATGGTATTTATACTTCAAAATCAAATATCATTTCAAAATTCATTTCAAAATAATCAAAAGATCCTATCTTTTCAAAACCACATTCCTTTTATTCAACTTTAAAATACCATTTCAACTCACATTTCAACATAGTTTATATTTCAAAACAAATTACTTCATTTTAAATCATAAAAATGAAGTTATTATATTTAATAATTAAATATTAAATTTCCAAAATTTTAACTTTTCAAAGTTCATTTATTCACTTAAATTTATCAAAACAGTGAAAATTCACCTTTCACAGCATTTAGAAAATGCCACAGAAAGTTACCTTTAAAATAGTTCAATTTAACAAAAGACAGCGTTTAAAAATGCTGTAATAGGGTTACTTTAGCTCAAATAAAACTTTAGTTAAATTCAACAATTACATCACTTACAAAGTGCTATAATAGCCCTTAATTCAATTTAGCCCTTTAGTTCATTTCTATCAATTGCAGCATTTACAAATGCTACATTAGAAATAATAGCATTTCAAAAATGTTGTTAATTAAATTCCAAATATTCAATATAACTTCATAAACAATTAAATTTTTATTTAAAACATTTTAAATTCATAAAATCATACAATTTCACTTTTAAAACAATCATTTAAATACCCTTATATTCAAGATTATATAAAGTTAAATTTCCATTCAAAAATCAATATTTAATAATAATTTACTTATTACATTCCAACATTCAATTTCAATTCTTTATAATTAAAGTTTTAATTAACACTTAAGTTTAAATTTTCACATATAACTTATTTTTTCATTTTATTTACTTAACTTAAATTTCACTTTTAAACAAAATTCATAAATTTTCAATTTAAGTTATATTTCAAAATTCCAACTTAAATATTCATTTATTTAACCTTTTTAACTTATTCAAAAATCATTAATACTTTATAAAAATCATTTAAGTTCATTTTAAATCAAATTTTAAATCTATTATCATATTTTTCTACTTAATTTAAATTTAACCAAATCAAAATTTTCAAAATAACTTATATTTCAAATTTCTAACTTTACCATAAATTTATTTCACTTATAAATTTTTAGAAAATCAATAATACATTAATAAAATCATTTTTAATTAAGTTTAAATCAAAATATTACAATGTTTACATTTCTAACATATTTTAAAAAATTTAGAAAAATATATTTTAACCACGGGTCTGTATATCATTTTTTAGCCTAGGTAAAGTGATACAGATAATATATCATTTCAATCCGTAATTTACAAAGAAAACCCGGGTTTTATCATTTCAAACCCGCAGTCCCAAGTAAATGAAATAATTAAAAATCGTTCAGGCCTAACATTTCAGCCCATAACGATTTTCCCTATTCTAAATTCCATTCGGGTATGTATCATTTCAACCCATAGTGATTCTAATCTACAGCGAACTTGCAGTGTGATAAACTGATATAAATAATAGAATAGCATAATATAACAGTAGAATATGATATAATAGGTGAATAAGCATGGGTGAACATCATATGATCATAGCATAGCAGATATAACATGGTGATACGGGTTTACAAATTCAAATGTGATCAGTTTACTAGTCATATAAGTATAAAACTGTCTGGTGAGAATTACTCACTGGTATAAGCTGAAGATAATAACCAAAGTACACAAACTGAGATCCACAAAGGCACGATAGCACGACAATGATTCGAGAGTGGGAGAGACAAAGCTAATTGCCTTGTTACATAATAAACAAAACAAAGTACAATACATAAATTTCAAACCAAACTATTATAAACAAAGCTAGAAATATAAGCACAATACATAGCTAAACTTTTTGCATTTGCGTTCAACCACTTATGCTTCAGCTATGGACTGGAAAGGCACTGTAATGTGATGGTTTTGGATCAGGTTTGGATCAGGTTGAGGTCATATAGGTTGGCCATAACAATATATGAAGTAGAGAGAGGGATATGTGTTCATCAACACACAACTCCAAGCAACAACATAGATTTCAAGGCCTAAATGGCTTCGGCCAAGCATGGATTGGGCACGGCCTGATCTGGTATGATCAACTACAGGTGAGGCAGGGGTCCTAGGCTCAAGTTGTGGCTAGTGGTGGTGGTGGATGGTCGGCCAAAGCATGATGGTGGAGTGGTGGATCAAGTAGAGCTCGGCTATGTAGATTTAAAGAGGAGTTTGTCATTTTTTAAGTGGATCTACACCATGGATGACTTCGGCTATGGGATGGCAGTGGAGAGGAGGGCATGGTGGCTGGAATAGGTGGTGGTGGAGGTGGCCAAGGGGCTGGAGGTGGAGGGGACGAACCTAAGTAGGTGATTGCAAGTGCAAAATCAACAAAATCAAGTAGAAAAAGTGAAAAAGAATGAAAGTTTTTACCAAAAATTTTGCTTCAGGAAGATGGCCGATAGTTTTAGGGTTGAGAAGTTTTATTTCACGTGATGAAGAAATGAAATGGTTGGCTAAAGAAAGTAGTATAAGGCAGCAAATTGAATTAGTGCATTGATTGGTGAAAAGGTGATTAGAATAGGAAAAGACAATGAACACAAAAGGTAACAAACTATTCATATTTCCTTATTTCTTTTTGAGATTTTAAATACATGTAAAATACTTATAAATACAGATAAAAAAAAGAAAATACGATGAATGCAAATAAATAAATAAATAAATATAATTAAATTAGGAAAAATAGCAAAAATTGGAAACTAGACTTAAAATTTGAAAATAAATGCAATAAATTTTGGAAAAAATTTATGTACATGAAAAATACTTACAAATAAAGATAAAAACACAAAAATAAAATGGATGCATAAAAATAAATAAATAAATTTTAATTAAATATAATTAAATGAAGAAAATAGCAGAAAAATGAAAACCAGGCTTTAAAAATAGAAAATAAATGCAATAAATTTTGGAAAAATTTTATTGTCACTTTAAAAATATTAAAAAAATTAAATCTTCCAATAAAACAAATTTAAAATAATTTCAAAATAAAATAAAGTAAAATTTTAAAATTATATTCAAAATCTAGGGTTGTTACACCAGTTCACTTTCCAAATATTCCAATTCAAATCAGTTTATATTTCCATTTCGATTTAATCGATTCAATTTCGATTTCAAGTCGAACTCATTTCGATTCCAAATTAATTTAAATTCCAATTCAAAATTAATTTCACTACCAATTCCAAATTAGTTTAAATTCCAATTTCAAATTAATTTCAACTTCAAATCCAAATTAATTTTAATTTAAATTTCAAATTAATTTCAAATCCAATTCCAAATTAATTTAATTTCCAATTTCAAATTTATTTCAACTCTAATTCCAAATTTTAAACCATTTCGATTTATATCAATTCCGAGTCCATTTCCAAAATATTGATTCAAACACGTAAATCAAATTTTCTTTCAATATCCAATTTAAAATCCAAATCTTCAAATATAATAAATTTTCGAGCTCAATTTCAAAATATTGTTTTATATCACCTTTTGCTTAGAAATATTCAAAGTTCGAATAAAAGTCCAATCTTTTAAAACAAATCAAATTTCTTAAATTCACATCATATTTCGATTTTAACTTAAAAATCTCAACTTCGATTATTTAAACAATTCCGTTTACCAAATTTAAATTTCAACATTTCGAGCTCCAGTTCGAAAATAATTCGATTTTCATAAATTCGATTTTTATTCCTTTAAATCAAATCGTTTAAATAATTTCAAAACAATTTTTTTTTAAATCATTTAATTTAACCAATATATGTCCGTATATAATTTTTTATCCTATGGCCAAGTGAATCAATTATTTCAATTTAAATTCCAGGGATAGATATATATCATTTCAATCTAAAATAAATGTCATAAACATGTATCATTTCAACCTATTTTTTAATTCATCCGAAATCAATCAATACACAGGTTTATACACTGTAAACAACATACGGGATGCTAACAGGATATATTAAACATAAATAAACATCCAAATATCCATAATAGCAATCAAATTTCATCCATCACCAACTATCATCCAAATAGTCAATAATCAAAAAAATTAACCAATTATCGATAAATTGGGGATTTTACTAGTGGTTAAATTCGAATTCAATTTTAACTATCAGTTTACATTTTATCAGTAAATTCAGATGTCAATTAAATGTCAATTTTAATTTATCCAACAACCATCAACAAATTTAAATTACTTCACGATATAAATTTTACTAACACAAAATATAATATCAAACGTGAGCTTATAAAACACCCACCTTGCGTTGAATCAAAAAAAATTCAAACTCTCTAAACAATCATGAATCCAGCTTCAGTGCCTAGTGCTTGCTGATATGAATCTAGTGCAATTTGTTTCGTTCGAAATGGACTTCGTACGAGCATAACACAAATTAATTAGCATTTGGATAATTAATATTTACAACTAATAATATAATTAATAACAAAACGTTACTTCTTCTTCACGAACCCGCATACTCCCCCGGGTACGAAACCATCTCCATGCAACCCTAATCGAACGCCATCTCTACCTATGGACAACCAAACCACGCCGCACCTATGTCGACGAACACCCCGACCCATCGGAGCTTCCCTTCGAGCGCCACATGACAACCCTAAATTGCGGCGACCTCCATTGCATGCCCAGTCACACCGCACGAACGTGCTTTCCCCCTAGCCGCCTGTGGCTGTGACTCCAATCGCCGCTCACTCTCACTTCGTTCCTCAATTATTATTTTCTATTCGATCGATTTGTTTGATTTTTTATAACGATCTGCCATTTTAAATCCGAGATTAGAAATAAAAGGGGAACGGAGTACGTGTAGATAAAAAGTAGTGGTGCCGAGATATGTATGAGATGGAAAAAACTATAAAATATAAATTATTATATCACAAAATATCTAGCTTACAATGTCTGAAATTCTCAAGCTCTAAATGAAGCATGTTGCCTGACGTTTCTAATGTTGTACCTCCATTCCGAATGCAATGGAACTAGTTTCAAGCCTAATTCGATCGTATGTGGGAGATATCTTTTCAAAGTTGATTATCTTAAATAAATTCCGAAATTAAATGTCTATGCGTTTCAAGCTTGCATGGCCAAACGATAAGTCCAATCGCTACGAAACTTGAAAATCCTACAATAACTCACTATTACGGATCCGACGAAGCTGATTTTGTTGAAATTCGAGATCGTGACCAAAATGGCTATTTTTACTTGTCAAGTATAATATAAAACTTTCGATTTCTAGTTATTCACCTTTAAATTCAATTTTAAAAGTAAATGATCTTTATCCTTGTTTAAATTTTTTTAATCAATTTCCGATGTCATTCCCATTCATGTTAATTCAAGAATTCAATTATTCAAATAAATTCCAAAATTAAATTTAACAATTTAATCATCCCATATTAAATTTAAGCAAATTAATTATCCGATAAATTACAAAAATAAGTCATTAAATTTTTATCTGTAACCAATTATATTCAATAATTATATCAAATTCTATAATTTAAAATAATTAAAAATACGGGTCGTTACATTAGATTCCCAAATCGGAACATGAAACCCTAGCTCTGAACGAAGCGGTGACCTTGCTGAACGAAGAGGAAAAAGCCAAGAAGAGGAGGAAGCCACGAAGTCCTCATCCGGTGAAGGAGCAGTCTCGTTCGATGGAGGAACTCAGAGCTTGTTCATTTGAAGTGAGAAGAAACTTTGGAAAGAAGTTGGAGTGAGTTTCATACGGTAAAGTGGAAGTGCCGAACGAGTTGTTTCATCTGGTGATTATTGTGCGGTATTTGGGGATGCCGAATGAAATATTTCGTTCGGTATTTGAGCATGTCGCTCCAATAGGGGAGATGCCGGTCCAGACTTGCCACTCCAGTTACTTTGTTCGGTGGCCAATGCAATGAAGGAATGCCGGTTCAAACTTAAAGTGGAGATGCCGAACCAGAATGATATGTGCTTTGCCGAACCAAATGTCATTGTGCTGCTTGCCGAACTAGATATGCCGAAGCAACCCCAGGGCTACTATATAGCAGCTACCCCTTCTTATATCTTCACTCTACAAATAGAGGAGCTTCTGGACAATAATGACAGTCATCCTAGAGAGCTAAAACTTTGTAGAATTTTGACTGTATTGTTAATTATTCTTATGTATAGCCTCCAAAAGTGAATCAATCTTGTAACTCTAATCTTTCGGTGATTAATAAGATCTCCTTTCTCCAAGTGGACGTACACTGCCTTGCGGTAGTTGAACCACTATAAGTACTGGTGTTATTTATTTTTTTGCATTACATTGATCTGTGACTATCTTTTTTGGTGTTTATCTATGTTTGTGTCATCTCACTACAATCATGATCCAGTTGTTTTCCGCTGCGTTTGGGTTTTTTTATTCCCTCAGACTGATCACCTAAAAAGATTTTCCCCAACAGTCTGGTATCAGAGCTACAAGGTTGACTGAGGAGTGTTGGACGTTATGTCAGAAGATGAAGCGAATCCAATTATTACAAGACCCTATACTAAAGAGATGTATATCATGCCAGGATCACAGTTGGCAATTGAGAAATGGTATGGGATAAAGACTTCGAGAAGTGGCAATGGAGGATGAAGGCTGTTCTAATGAGGAATGAAGTCCATCTAATAGTGTTTGCCCCTGAGGAGTTGACGGCTGACATCTCAGTCGTTGAAAGGAAGAAGATGGAGAAACGGGCGTTTACTACTTTACAACTAGCTATGGAGAGAATATCATCTCGAAGATTAGCAGTGAGACCACTGCTAGAGCATTTGGTTGAAGAAATCTTTAGCTAACCATTTGATATTGTTGAAGATATTTTTCACCATGCGGACGAGAGAGAGTACTTCAGTAAATAAACATCTTAATTTCTTTGATGATCTCGTGATGAAGTCGAAGACGGTTGACTTATTGATGGATGAGGAAGAAATGACAATGATTCTTTTGTATTCTCTTCTAGAGCGATACACGGGTTTCACAAACAGCTTTATCTTCGCTAGAGACACATTGAGATGTGAAGTCAGGCCTTCTATTTAAAGGCTTGGGAGATCGGATGAAGGAGATAAGTGAAGGAAGTAGAGATGGAAGTAGTAGTCACGCCCTGTTTATTGAAAGAGGCAGAGAAGATAATAAGAATTTGCATCTATAGGGCGTTCCAAGTCCAGGAAGCCCGGTAATGGTAGGAGAGAAAAGTCTAAGAACGGGAAGTGCTTTATTTGCAAGAAGCCTGCTCATTGGAAAAAGGATTGTCCATATTTGAAGAAGAAGGAAGAAGACAGATCTTCATCATTTGCGGTGGAGAAGTCTGCATCTGACAATGTGTTTTCTATAGCAGTATCGGTTGTCTCTGACCATTGGATGCTGGACTCGGGGGCCTCTTTCCATATAACACCTAATAAGGATTACTTCAGTTCTTTCGTTAGACAAGAGGGAAGCTCTATTCTTATGGGTAATGATGCTAGCTGTAGAGCAATGAGTGAAGGTACAGTGAGGATCAAGATGTTTGATGGAGTGATACGCACTTTGATAGGTGTCTCGTATCTTCCAGGTCTTCGTAAGTCCTTAATTTCTTTAGGATAATTGGCATTTTTGGGATGCAAGGTAACCATCAAGAAGGATAGTCTAAAGGTTTCGAGAGGTGCACTAGTTCTTATGAAAGGAGATGTGTTCCAAAATCTGTATTTGCTGGAAAGAACCACAGTTCGTGGAGAGTCATGTGTTGGAGTAGATAGTTCTCGTACTTTAGATGCCACAAGGCATTAACATCTCAGGTTGGGTCATATTTCAGAGAAGGGCTTAGAGTTGCTTCGGAGATGGAAGATGATCAAGGAGAAAGCTTCGACAAGATGGATTTTTTCTAGGAATGTGTGTTAGGCAAGCCAATTAAAGTATCTTTTGGAGTTGGACTCCATAGATTGAGGCGAGTACTTAAGTACATGCATACGGATGTTTAGGGACCAGTTGCTACTCCTTCTCTTGAAGAAGAAAGGTATTCTATCTCTTTCATTGATGACTTTTCTCGAAAAGTATGAGTGTATGTGATAAAGGTCAAATCAGAGAGCTTTGAGAAGTTCAAAGACTGGAAAGCATAGAACCAATCTAGTTCTAGGTTGAAGGCGCTGAATCTGATAATGGCGGTGAATTTGCCTCTAGGGAGTTCCTCGAATTTTGTAGACAGCATGACATTCAGAGACATTTCACTGCACCCAGATATTTGCAATCCAATGGGGTTGCAGAAAGGATGAACAGGACTCTACTGGAGAAGGTTCGTTGCTTAAGATTGACGGCGGGATTGTTTAGAGGCTTTTGGGCTGAGGCATTATCAATTGTGGTGCATATCATAAATCGAATTTCGTGTTTAGCCATAGATGGGAAGATTACAAAGGAAAAGTGGATAGGTAAAACAGTGTATCTTGGTTATTCCCGAATTTTTTGGCAGTCCTGTGTACGTTCACCATACAGGTGATGATAAGTTGGAGGCTAGAGTATACAAGGGCATACAAATGGGATACACCCATGGTATCAAATGGTATCGAATTTGAAACCATGTTGATCGAAAGATTGTTCATTCCTGACGTGTTACTTTTGATGAGTCTGTTATGTTCAATCCGAAGAAGAAGCTACCTACCACATCAGAAGATTCTGATAGGCCTAAGGAGATGGAAGAAGTTCTCATATTCTTGAGAAATAGTAAAGTTGTTGTTGATGCTGAACGCAGTTGATGAAACATCATAGGGTAGTCCACATGTACCTTCTAATAATGCTGGTGATGTGCATGAATCCAAAGGAATTTCAGTTCAAGGTGGAGCTAAAAGAAGTTTAGGCTAAGCATTACCTACACGGGTCAGTCGTAGAATTATTAGGCCACCCGAAAGGTATGGTGATTGGCAGTTTGCGAATCTTAGCCTTGGTGATCAGTTTGACTATTCCCTACACATGGTTCTTGAGGATCTGCTTGGCCTTAATGAAGCTTTGAAGTCATGTGACAGTTCGAAGTGGATGTGCGCTGTGGAAGAGGAGATAAAGTCGTTGAAGAAGAACAAGACTTGGGATTTGGTACCACCTCCTCAAGGAAGTCGAGTCATAGGTTGCAAGTGGTTTTCAAGGTAAAGGATGATGTGAGATACAAGACTAGACTAGTTGCTAAAGGGTTTTCACAAAGAAAGGGATTGGAGTATGATGAGATATTCTCTCCAGTGGTGAGGTATACGTCAATCCACATTTTGCTCGCTATCGTAGCGGCTCATGACTTGGAGTTGAAGCAACTAGACGTGAAAACTGCTTTCTTGCACGGAGATTTGGATGAGACCATCTACATGAAGCAGGCAGAAGAATTTGTTGTAGATGAGACCATCTACATGAAGCAGCCAGAAGAATTTGTTGTAGATGAGAAGGAAAATTGGGTTTGCAAATTGAAGAAGTCTTTGTATGGACTTAAACAGTCGCCTACACAATGGTATAAGAGGTTTGACTATTTTATGCTTTCACTTAGTTTTGATCGTAGCATCAAAGATGCTTGTGTGTACTTCAAGTATTTAAAGAATGGTAGATGGATGTAGCTATTCTTGTACATGGATGATATGTTGATTACTTCTAAGGATAAGGCCGAAATCGAAAGTTAAAAGCAGAATTCGAAATGAAAGACCTTGGAGAAGCAAAGAAAATTTTGGGTAGGAAAATCCAAAGGGATAGAAAGATAGAACCTTTGAGCCTCACTCAAAAGGAGTACATTTGAAAGGTAGTTGTTCGTTTTAGCATGGAAGAGCAAAGGCAATCAGCACACTCATGCCTTTGCACATACAGCTTTCTAGTAAAGGCTCTCCGATCTCGGAAAAGGACAAGACTTATATGATGAAGGTCACATATGCAAGTGCAGTTGGCAGCTTGATGTATGCCATAGTCTGCACTAGGCCTGACATTGCATAGGCTGTTGGATTGGTGAGTAGATTCATGGCGAATCTAGGAAAGACGCATTGGAAAGCAGTGAAGTGTATCTTCAGATACCTTAGAAGAACTCCAAACTATGGACTTGTCTTTGGCGACAGAGATAGAGATTTCAGCTTGGTTGGATTTTGTGATTCCGACTATGCCGGTGATAGAGATTGAAGGAAGTCAACCTCTAGATATGTGTACCATTGGTGGGACATCGATCAGTTGGAGAGCAAGGTTGCAGATGATTGTGGCTTTGTCTACTATAGAGACAGAGCTTATAGCCGCGGTTGAAGCAGCGAAGGAGGCGCTTAATTTAAGGCAACTGTTGTATGATTTGAGATTCACATATGAAGGTGTGGATGTGTACTATGAAAATCAAAGTACAATTCACTTAGCTGAAAATCAGACATTCAGCTGAAGGATGAAACACATTGAGGTAAGAGAGTCGTTCCTTGTCTCGATTAGTGAAGAGAAGCTAGTTCGTCTTTAGAAAGTTCACACAAAGGAGAATTCAACAGACATGTTTACCAAGTCGTTGCCTGTTGCTAAGTTCGAGCATTGCTTGGACTTGATTTTCTTAATAAAGTGCTAGGTGCCACAGGGGTGGCACGGGGGAAGAGTTGAGATGGTTCATGGAGACGTTTGTTTTCATAGTAGAGATTGATAGGTTCTAAATGGACCGGATACTTCAAACACTTTGTTGACGGATGGTGGCCTTACTGGAGTTCGTTGACAATGTAATGGATGATGGCATTGCCGAAGCTCATTAGGTAAGTATCCAATGCTTGAAGCATGAAGGTGTAAATGCAGTTGGAAGGTTTGTTTGGAAATCTGATATCAAGATGGAGATTGTTGGAAGTTGATACCTCAAATTCCCAAATTGAAGCATGAAACCCTAGCTCTGAACGAAGCGGTGGCCTTGTAGAGCGAAGAGGAAAAAGCCAAGAAGAGGAGGAAGCCACGAAGTCCTCGTCCGGTGGAGGAGCAGTCTTGTTTGGTGGAGGAACTCAGAGCTCGTTCATTTGAAGTGAGGAGAAGCTTTGGAAAGAAGCTGGAGTGAGTTTCGTTCGGTAAAGTGGAAGTGTCGAACGAGTTGTTTCATCCGGTGATTATAGTGCGGCATTTGGACATGCCGAACGAAATATTTCGTACGGTATTTGAGCATGCTACCCCAATATGGAAGATGTCGGTCCAGACTTGCCGCTCCAGTTACTTCGTTCGATGGCCAGCGCAATGAAGGAATGCCGGTTCAGACTTAAAGTGGAGATGCCGAACCAGATTGCTATGGGTTTTGTCGAACCAAATGTCATTATACCGCTTGCTGAAGCAGATGTATCGAACCAAAACCCAGGGCTGCTATATAGCAGTAATCCCTCCTTATTTCTTCACTGTATAAATAGTGGAGTTTCTGGACAACAATGACAGTCATCCTAGAGAGCTGAAACTCTATAGAATTTTATCTGTATTGTTAATTTTTCTTATGTATGACCTCGAAAAGTGAATCAATCTTGTAACTCTAATCTTTCGGTGATAAATAAAATCTTCTCTCTTTAAGTGGACGTACACTGCCTCGCGGTAGTGGACAACTATAGATATTGGTGTTATTTATTTTGCTACATTGGATTGATCTATGACTATTCTGATGTTTATGTCTATTTGTATCATATTACTACGACAACAATTCAGGTTTTTTTCCGCTGTATTGGATTTTTTATTTTCTTAAACTGATCATCTGAAGGGATTTTTCCCAACACATAGCTCCGATCAATGACACTCCAACCTCATGGGCACCGGAGAAATTGCTTGATTATGTGAAAGTGAAATGCAAAAATCCTCCTATTGTAATTCATGAGAATGGTAAGTTAATAGCTAACAAAGATCTTGTATTCCCAATATGGAACTAATTTTATGTTGTATAAATGATTTCAGGATATGGCGAATCAGGTATTCTGCCAAATAGTACAATTGGAACGCATGATGAAGGCAGAATAAAATTCTTGCAGGAATACATGAAAAGCGTACTTCAGTCAGTCAGGTATAGCTTCGTGCGCACAATGCATGTATTATGCATATACAGATATACTGTGCAATTTTTTTGCATAGATCATTTAAGGTTGCATTAACATATGTACTTACAGGATAAATTTTGTGCAGGAAAAGATCAAACATGAACTTTGTGTGATCATTTATAGATTGCGTTGAGTTGATTTATGGATATACTTCAAGGTTTGGTCCTATTGGTATAGATTTCATCATTTCAATAGAAAAGATAGGAGGCGTTATCCTAGACTTTCTGCATACTGGTATGCTGAGTTCCTAAATAGCGATCGACTAAGAAGAACAACTAGTGCATCAAATGCTATGCATGATGTGTTGTAGAGTTGTATGCGTGAATACTTGTTCGTTTCTCTTGTTCTTTGTTTTTACTTTTCTTTGGGCTTGTTTTGTAATTTCTGTTGGGCCAGCTTTTAAACCCAATACTGTTGTACTGTATATAGGGTTGGGAACAAAGTCTCTCTGGAATGATTGATTCTAAAATGAAACAAAATAAAACATTGTCTTTACTTTTTTCATGGTATCAAAGCTACGGCCGATCTCAGATATTGATTTCTTTTCTTTCTTCTATTCTACTTTTGATGGCGAATAATGGATCAGATTCGTCTCTTTCTAGATTTCTTCCTCAGAATCAGCCGATCAATTTCAACGATTTATATTATCTCTCAAATTCAGATCATCCAGGTATGCAGCTTGGAAATCATATCTTATCTGGTACGAATTATCTGAATTGGTCTAGAACTGTTAGAATGGCCTTAATTGCTAGAAATAAGTTGCAATTTGTTGATGGTAGTTTACTTATGCCCTTGGCTGATTCGGAAAATTATCAAAAGTGGATTAGAAATGATTATATGGTAATGTCTTGGATCTTGAATTCTATGGAGAAAGTCTTGTCAGAAAGTTTTATGTTCGTTGATTCATCTGCGTAATTATGGAAAGAATTTGCAAAAAGATTTGGGCAAACTACTGCTCCAAGATTGTTTGAACTACATCAAAGCTTAACTTCTACATATCAAAATGAGTTTAGCATTGCTGAATATTATTGTAAATTGAAAACTATATGGGATCACCTGCAGATTCTTGAGGGATTTCCAGAATGTACCTGTGGTGTTTTGAAAAATTGTTCGTGTGGAATTTTAAAGAAGATACTTGACATTGATCAGAAAAATAAACTCATGCAGTTGTTATCTGGACTTACAAAGGAGTATGATCAGGTTAAGACGAATATTTTGAGTTCTGATCCTATGCCTACAGTCCATAAAGCATACTACATATTGCAGCAAGTTGAACATCAGAATAAGCTTGGCGAAAAGAGTGCTAAGCAGCCAGAGATGAATGCTTTTAATGTCATAAAAACATTCCCTAAACCAAATTTTCAAAACACAAAGAGAGAGAGCAAGGGACAGAAAAGTGAATTTTATTGTGAACATTACAAAAGAAAAGGACATACTATCAAACAATGTTTCAAACTTATTGGATATCATGATTGGTGGAATAAGGAAGGAGATGGAAAAGCAAAATCAGTTTAGAAGAATGTTAATAACGCTGAAATTTCTACTGATCAAGGAATTCTTGGAAATCGTCCACAATCAGTTAATGTTTCAGATGCTGCTATCTCTGAAAGTGAACAATTTGATTCTGTCATGGTCTCTGCTCTATGTAATCAAGTTATGAAGATGGTTCAAGAATCAAATACTTCTTATGTCAAGGATGATCCTCTTCTATCTTCAGTCAACTATGCAGGCAATTGTTTTCAAAATTTTGAAGACAATTCTGCTAAGTTTTTTGATAAAAATTCTTGGGTGATTGACACTGGAGCTACAGATCATATGACTTCTAATATAACATTATTCTCTTCACTCAAAAAATTAAAAATCCTATAAAGGTTACTCTCCCCGATGATTCCACAATTTTTGTCAATCATATTGGAACTGTAATTTTGAGTCAAAATTTGCAGTTACAAAATGTGTTATATATTCCTACATTCAAAAATAATCTTTTATCTGTATGAAAACTTCTTGATCAAAATAAAATTGTTGCAAAATTCACTCATTCTTCTTATTATTTTCAGGACCTTGACTCAAAGCAAATTCAAGCTGTTAGATCAAGGGTTTCTTGTAACGACCCAGAATTTTTATTAATTAAAATATGAATATTTAATTAATTTTAAACATTAATAAGTGAATTTATAAGTCAAATAAATTTTTATTTGAATTTTTGGATTTAATTGAATAATTAAATCGATGATTTAATACGTTAAATTATGGAAATAATTGAAAATTGAGTTAAATATGATTTAAAATGATTTGTAAAATTTTATTTTATCATATGGGAGTTAGAACGATATTTTAGAACTTTTAAAATCGAATTAAAAGTTAATTTGTGAAAATTGAATATTTTAATATTAAATCGACTAGTGAAAATAGTCAATTTTTGAACAGTCTCAGAATTGAACGAAACCAGTTCCATTGGATCCGTAATAGTTAGTTATTATCGGATTTCAAATTTCGTGTCAATCGGAGTTATCGTTTGATCGTGGCAGCTCGAAACGCATCGATTTATTTTTTAATTTAAATTTGGCGAGTCAAAATAGCCATTTTTCAAAAAGTCTCGGATTTCGACGAAACAAGTTTCATCGGATCCATAATGTGATATTATTACAAGGTTTCAAATTTCGTGTCAATTGGATTTACCGTTTGTCCGGTACAAATTAAAACGCCTAGAAAATCGCTTAAATCGGTTTAATTCAAATTGAGCGTTTACAGCCATAACTCGCACATACTTCCGAATTAGCTTCCGAAACCTGTTCCATTGTGTCCGGAACGCAGGATAAACCCTAGGTACGTCAGTTTCGGCGCGTAAATCGGAGTTTGGAATTTCCGGGATGAATAGTGTCGATCGGTTCCCTATAAATAGACCCCTATCTCTCTCTAAATTAAAAAAATAAAACAAAACCCTAATCAAAACTGCACAGCCGCCACCCCCCCCCCCTGAACGGCCAGAAACGTCCCAACTTCCACCTCGATTATCTCCTCATCCATCGACATTTACCAACAACTTTCAACTAGAGAATCGAAGAGCATGAAGAGATCTTTAATATCAACGGTCAAGATCGCGAATGGCTTCACGAATCAACGGGAATTTGTGTTCAAAGGGCTGTAGTTCATTCTCGAACTGCATGCGAGGGGGGGGGGGGCGAGTGTGCCGAGCTTCAGGCCGAGTATGGAGGGGGTTGAGCCCTTCGAGATGGCGGTGGTATGATGGGGTATCGATGCTTGTGGGTGGTGCAAAGTTTAAACCTAATTTGTGCTCCTATGGGTTCATAGCTGTGTTTTGTATCTGGAGCCGTGCGTGATGAGGGAGATGGAAGCATGGGGACGGTCATGATGGGTTGGTGTTGGATCCAAAGGCCTGGATTGGATGAAGGTTTAAAATTATAAAGTTATGTTGAATTGTTTATATAAAATCGTGTACAAACTTGTAAAATCAATAACTTTTTCATACGAGGTCGAAAAAATGCAAACTCAGTTACGTTGGAATCGTATGGACGAGCACTACGCGATGGAGTTGGTTTGGAGTCGTTTGGAGTTAGTGAGAATTTTGGGTAAAATTAAACGTCCGTTTAATTTTATTCGAAATAAATCGCTAAAACGGAAATAAAATCAAGGTGAGAACTTCTCACTCAATCGAATTAGTTTCGATTTTATTTTAAATAGTTAGATTTAAAATATTTGAATGCATGTTTGATGTTGATTGATATCTATTGATTGTTAAAATAGACATTATACGCCGTTAGTAAGCGGATGTTATTTATTAAAAACATATACCGCGAATATTTCATAAACAGTGAAATTGGTATTATATATAATATCAATATATATATATATTGGCATATGTATATATTGCAGTTGTTGATTCCCCGCATTTTTTAGCGGATGAGACCCTATTACGCCGTTATTAAGCGGATAATATTTAATAAGAACATATACCGCGATAATTTCGTACTGGAGCGAAATTGGTATTGTGCTAATGTTTTTGGATGCAGGAAAACAGGTTGGAGGGATCCAACTGGATTCCTCAACAGTTTTTATTTGATTTCAGATATTTTGATATTTGATGGATTTTCATATTGATATATGATATCGTTGTAGTCGTGATTGACTATTTGGTGTGTAGCATCATTGGGCCAAATTTGGAATTTTAAAATGATTTCAAAGTGATTTTTGAAAGTATACGTTTATAAAATATTTTTGGAATTGATTCATTTTAAATAAATAAACGTTATTATTTTTAAAGTTATAAAAATTATGATTTTTGTGAAATACAGTTAAAAACTGATTTTTGAGAATATGATGCTAATGATTTCATAAAATAGTTAAATCGGAATTTTAGAATTTATTGTGAAAAGTTTAAATATAGGATTTATAAAATTTAATTATTTTATGAATCGAAATGGTGAAATAATAAAGGAGATTAAAGATGTTTTAAAAGAATAATATAAATTGAATTATATTAAGAGATTTATAAATGGATATTTATAAATTGAGATATTGAAATTATAAAACGAGTTTTTATAAGTGTTTGAATGAAGTGGAAATGAATTTCATAAATGAATGAAATTTATGGAATTATAAACTGTGAAGTTATAAATAAAATTTATAAATAGTAAGATTTATAAATTTGTGAAGTTATTGAAAGAATAGATTTGTTTAAAGAAATGGATCTTATAAGTTATAAGATTTATAATTTTGAAGTTAAAAGAACGATTTTTGTAAAATAATCGTTTTATAAGTATTTAACTTATAATATGAACTTTTAGTTTATAATTGAGTTATAAACGGGAATAGGTTAATAAAGGAATTTATAAAAAAGGAAGTTTTTATAAATAAATAGAAATTGAATTTATAAACGTTGTTTATAAATTCGCAATGACTTATTTTGATAAGTAAATTGTTGTAACCTATTAATGGAGTTATATTCACGATTTTGACTGTGAATAATCCCTTGAAATAAAATGTATAAAAGAATGAAATTTATTAACGTAGTATATTCACGTCTTTGGATAGTGGATAATTCTTTTAAATAAAATGAATAAAAGGATGAAATTGTTAATGAAGTATATTCACGTTTTTGAACAGTGAATAATATGCTAAAGGAAATGTTTTGAATGAGATGTTTAAATTGAATTAAAACGATCTAACGATGTTTTAAAATGTGTTGAGATTCGAAACCATAGATTTCAACATTTATTGTTGAAATAGACGTTTTCGAGAAATAAAAGGAAATAGTGGACTATAACACTGTTGTTATAATAAATGATTTCCGAAAGGAAATGTTTTGTATAGTATTGGGATTTATATATCTATTTTAATTTCGAATCCCTATACTAGTGATTTTGGGACGTCGTAACGATGTTTTACGCAACATTCGTTTTGGCCCAAATAAATATGTTTAAGTGAATGATTTCCTTAAAGAATGAAATATATACTTAATTCGATTTAAGTATATTAAATATTTTCCAAGGTTGAAAATAAAAAGATTTGTGAATTACTTATTTTTAATAAGTATGGAAATGTTTTCCAATATGAAGTGAATATTTAGAATTTATCTTTTTGAAGATAAATTGAAAATGAATAATTGAAATCGAATATTCATTGATATTTTGGAATTATAAATTCACTAAGGAATTTATAAAGGAAGTGGGATTTGTCTAAAAATGAATATTGATTTATTTTTGAGATATTGAAATTATATATCTAGTGAAGATATTTTGGAAAATAGATAATTTGGAAAATTATTTGGAAACTGGTGATGTGTGCATATCCAGTGATAGTTCAATAACCGACTATCAATATTTCCCTTTGAATGGGTAATTGATGTGATTTGTTTGAATGTGAATGCTACACTTATTTTTGAATAAGCGCTCACTATTCGGGTTAACCGGGAAAGGACCATGGGGTCGTATAACCCATTCCGAATATGTGATACGTCGTTATGAATTGCATTGAAGATCGGTGTTGAAGACCCGGTATTTGCGAGAGCGATAGGATGACCTGTCGATTTACTCTGCACCGAGTTGCTCCGGTATAGAGTTCTCCATATGTGATGGTGAATCCGATCAGGATTGTGAATATCCGGATTGCAAGGACTTCTTTGTAAGTGCCTTCGGTTTTGTTCGAGCCCGGAACAAACTTGTATGGATTGTGTGTCTGACATTACAAGTTGAGATATAAAGCCGATCTCATTCAAATATATTTCTGTTGGTGGCGGAGAATTTATTCTTTTAGCTTAACACCCTTCTCTGAGACGTACGAGCTCAGAGGTTATATAGTTGAAGTTATCAGCGATATATTCCCAATTTGGTAATGTGACATGCTGAGTGTTGCTGAAATGATCATTGTGTTGATTATTGTGATAGGATCGTTTATTTGATCGTCTATCTTAGTGATCATTGTGTTGATCATTTGTTGACCCAAAGCATGGCTTTTGTATAAAGTATGTTTTTGTGGACGTGACTTCGTCGAACCTCACACCCCGGAAATGGTCAAAACAGGAAAGATGCGGCAAGGTTATGAGGGGTAGCACCCTTTAGGGTATGTACATTTCCTTCTGGATAGAGGTGGTATCATGGTATGGAGCCCAGATATTTAACCTAAGTGGTTACTACGAATTTATTACTTTGTGGTTGTTGGCTATCGGGATCCCGTGAGAAAGGTCGTTTACGATCGGTGAATGGCGTGCTCGTGTCAGTAGTTACCCAGTTAGGGGTAACCCGGCCTTGTGTTGGCAGAGTTCCGGTTTGGTTCTCGGGGATGTCTTTCCAGAGGCATTCTCATGTGGCAATGGGAAGTTCCTTGGCCTGACCATTTGTTGGAAATCCAATTCCCAATACGAAACTTGTACGGTTTTAGTTGTAGAACCTGCCATTCACTTATGGTGGTCACCACTGTTTGGATGGTAGCTATAGTAGGCATAGTTCGAAATGTCTATGTTGGCTAAGATTTATATTCTACTTTCGAAATGAATTTTTCCCTACACTATGCACTAGTAATAATATCAAATGTTATTTTAAATGCGTATCAAGCATCTTTGACTATCATAAGGAGAAATCTCCTCCGATTCTGCGTTTGTATTGTGTGTGTGTGCGGGAGGCCTTATGGTAGTCTCATTTTTAAAAGCATTGCGAATTGATTAAAAATATTCCTCTATTTTGATTTTAAAGATAAATAAACTGTTTTGAGTTCTCACACTAGTCACATGACTGACTTGGAGTTTATTGTTTCCTTCCTAAACTCTGGGTGCCCACCAATTTTCACACGGGCAGTCAAGAGTTAGGTTTACCAGGATATTCTGGATATTCTGGAGTTGCTGGAGGCAAGATGGATGGCATGGCGTATTACTAGTTTATATAGTATTTCTTTTTCCGCTGCACTATTTGTTGTTGTTGTTGTTGTACACTCTGATGATATGATGTAATGAAATGTGATGTAATGTAATAACTGATATAGTTCTTTGTTTAAAGATTATTCATTTATTATTATATGTTGTTCCGCTGCGAATTGTGAGATTCTGATGTGATTCTGTTGTTTTCTGTTCCGTCCTATTTTAAAATTTCGTCCTATTTTCTCTATTTTCTTTCTGTCCCGTTCTATTTTCTCTATGTTCTCTATTCCCTTTTTCTTCTATTTTAAAATTTTCTATCTTCTTTTCCCTATCTAAATCTTCTCTTCTTTTTCTTTTCCTAATTTTTTTTTTTTTTAACAAAAAAAAAAACCCTCAGTGTTCGGTTTTCCGTCGTTCGATTCCTCGGCAGTCGATAAAGTGAGTGTCGATGTCGAATTTTCGGAAGACGAAGAATCGTGTCCTGACAATGTGGTATCAGAGCTTATGGTTAAGCGACAACCATGGTTCTGTTGGGTATTACTCATTAGAGATAGAGTCAGTAGTACTCTAGAATGAGTTTGAGTGTAATAATAGCTATGAGAGCGTATTTGATAGTGAATATAAAATTGTTTTATATTGTGATGATTGGTTTATTGAGTGGCATATGAACTTTCGTCAGCGTGGTCCGCAAAACTATGCCGAAGGGGTTTCTAAACACTTGAATAGAACAATTCGGCACAATATTGTTTTAAAATTGGGTAAATGAAATAATTTTACCTTGAGTATATTTTATATATAAAGAAATAATTTTTCGGAATTATTAAAGTATAAAAGTTGATTGTTTGGTTGTTTGAATAATCTAAATTGAAGAATAATTGTATAAGCAAAAGAATTATAAGAATTGAATTATAATTAAAGTGATTTACAATTGTGAATAAACTTATATATGTAAGAAGTGAAACTATATGAATATATTTATGAATATGAGTTATAAATAAAAATGAATTTAAAGTTAAATAAAAATTTACTTTAGAAATGGAAATATAACTTAAGTGTTGTTGAATGGAATTGATATTAGTATCAAAGTAAAATGAATAAAGTTAAGTGATAAATGTGAACTTAAGTTATATAAGTGAAATTCAACTTTAGTAATTGAATTGAGTTAATGGATTAAATGTTAATCAATTAAATGTGAATAATTGATATGAAATGATGAATATAAGTGTTAATTCATTAAAATCTGATGTTATTAGAAAGTTGAATAATTGAATGAAAATCAATTAATTAAACCAATTGTAAGCAAAGGAAATTTGGTTGTAATTAATATACATTGATTGTTATATAATTGATTAGTTGATTGTATATGAATTCGTTAAGTGTTAATGAAATTGAAAGCTAATGTAATTGAAATTCGATTGGAAGTTAAGTAAATCTTAAATAGAATTGAATTTGAAATGGAAAGTGAACCAACTTGAATATGAATTAGTGAATATAAACTAATTGAAAATGAATGCTAGTAAATCCAATGTTAATGAATCGAATGTTATTAAATTGAAAACCTATTTCATTGGATATGAATGAGAATATAAATGAATATATATTGATTTTGAATTTGTTGAATGCTAGTTGGTTGATGTTTGAATATGTTGCATTTGCTATGTGACATATATAGTTGTTATGGAGATATATGTTGTATATTGAGGTTATTTTCATATATGCATGTTCTCATGTTGTTTGTTGAGTGATTAGTAGGAGCGGATTGCGTTTGCTTCGCATTTGGAGCTCGCTTTTGCGCTATATTAGCCATATATGCTCGCTAATAAAATATAAGGTACATATCTCGGATTACATACCGTACTTTTATACTTTTTCCCTACGGGATGCCTCATTACTTGATGAGATGTATATTTGTGATATATATACTGTCATTTTTTTTTTCGGATCGAGCCGCGCAAAGGAGACTATGGCGAATTTTTCCGAAAATTTAAGGCGTTAGAAAAATTTTGAGAAAATTGGAAAATTTTGAAAACTTTAACTTTGATTTTGAAATTGAAAGTTAAACAATAGTAGTTGTTTTGAAAAGATAACTAAGTATGATTTGGGAAACTTAGTAAAGATTTGTAAGAAGTTTAATTTTGAATTTTGGGAAAATTAATAGATTCTGTAACTTTTCTACTTTGTAATTTCGAGGACGAAATTCTTTTAAGTGGGGAAGATTGTAACGACCCAGAATTTTTATTATTAAAATATGAATATTTAATTAATTTTAAACATTAATAAGTGAATTTATAAGTCAAATAAATTTTTATTTGAATTTTTGGATTTAATTGAATAATTAAATCGATGATTTAATACGTTAAATTATGGAAATAATTGAAAATTGAGTTAAATATGATTTAAAATGATTTGTAAAATTTTATTTTATCATATGGGAGTTAGAACGATATTTTAGAACTTTTAAAATCGAATTAAAATTTAATTTGTGAAAATTGAATATTTTAATACTAAATCGACTAGTGAAAATAGTCAATTTTTGAACAGTCTCAGAATTGAACGAAACCAGTTCCATTGGATCCGTAATAGTTAGTTATTACCGGATTTCAAATTTCGTGTCAATCGGAGTTATCGTTTGATCGTGGCAGCTCGAAACGCATCGATTTATTTTTTAATTTAAATTTGGCGAGTCAAAATAGCCATTTTTCAAAAAGTCTCGGATTTCGACGAAACCAGTTTCATCGGATCCGTAATGTGATATTATTGCAAGGTTTCAAATTTCGTGTCAATTGGATTTACCGTTTGTCCGGTACAAATTAAAACGCCTAGAAAATCGCTTAAATCGGTTTAATTCAAATTGAGCGTTTACAGCCATAACTCGCACATACTTCCGAATTAGCTTCCGAAACCTGTTCCATTGTGTCCGGAACGCGGGATAAACCCTAGGTACGTCAGTTTCGGCACGTAAATCGGAGTTCGGAATTTCCGGGATGAATAGTGTCGATCGGTTCCCTATAAATAGACCCCTATCTCTCTCTAAATTAAAAAAATAAAACAAAACCCTAATCAAAACTGCACAGCCGCCACCCCCCCCTGAATGGCCAGAAACGTCCCAACTTCCACCTCGATTATCTCCTCATCCATCGACATTTACCAACAACTTTCAACTAGAGAATCGAAGAGCATGAAGAGATCTTTAATATCAACGGTCAAGATCGCGAATGGCTTCACGAATCAATGGGAATTTGTGTTCAAAGGGCTGTAGTTCATTCTCGAACTGCGTGCGAGGGGGGGGGGGCGAGTGTGCCGAGCTTCAGGCCGAGTATGGAGGGGGTTGAGCCCTTCGAGATGGCGGTGGTATGATGGGGTATCGATGCTTGTGGGTGGTGCAAAGTTTAAACCTAATTTGTGCTCCTATGGGTTCATAGCCGTGTTTTGTATCTGGAGCCGTGCGTGATGAGGGAGATGGAAGCATGGGGACGGTCATGATGGGTTGGTGTTGGATCCAAAGGCCTGGATTGGATGAAGGTTTAAAATTATAAAGTTATGTTGAATTGTTTATATAAAATCGTGTACAAACTTGTAAAATCAATAACTTTTTCATACGAGGTCGAAAAAATGCAAACTCAGTTGCGTTGGAATCGTATGGACGAGCACTACGCGATGGAGTTGGTTTGGAGTCGTTTGGAGTTAGTGAGAATTTTGGGCAAAATTAAACGTCCGTTTAATTTTATTCGAAATAAATCGCTAAAACGGAAATAAAATCAAGGTGAGAACTTCTCACTCAATCGAATTAGTTTCGATTTTATTTTAAATAGTTAGATTTAAAATATTTGAATGCATGTTTGATGTTGATTGATATCTATTGATTGTTAAAATAGACATTATACGTCGTTAGTAAGCGGATGTTATTTATTAAAAACATATACCGCGAATATTTCATAAACAGTGAAATTGGTATTATATATAATATCAATATATATATATATTGGCATATGTATATATTGCAGTTGTTGATTCCCCGTATTTTTTAGCGGATGAGACCCTATTACACCGTTATTAAGCGGATAACATTTAATAAGAACATATACCGCGATAATTTCGTACTGGAGCGAAATTGGTATTGTGCTAATGTTTTTGGATGCAGGAAAACAGGTTGGAGGGATCCAACTGGATTCCTCAACAGTTTTTATTTGATTTCAGATATTTTGATATTTGATGGATTTTCATATTGATATATGATATCGTTGTAGTCGTGATTGACTATTTGGTGTGTAGCATCATTGGGCCAAATTTGGAATTTTAAAATGATTTCAAAGTAATTTTTGAAAGTATACGTTTATAAAATATTTTTGGAATTGATTCATTTTAAATAAATAAACGTTATAATTTTTAAAGTTATAAAAATTATGATTTTTGTGAAATACAGTTAAAAACTGATTTTTGAGAATATGATGCTAATGATTTCATAAAATAGTTAAATCGGAATTTTAGAATTTATTGTGAAAAGTTTAAATATAGGATTTATAAAATTTAATTATTTTATGAATCGAAATGGTGAAATAATAAAGGAGATTAAAGATGTTTTAAAAGAATAATATAAATTGAATTATATTAAGAGATTTATAAATGGATATTTATAAATTGAGATATTGAAATTATAAAACGAGTTTTTATAAGTGTTTGAATGAAGTGGAAATGAATTTCATAAATGAATGAAATTTATGGAATTATAAACTGTGAAGTTATAAATAAAATTTATAAATAGTAAGATTTATAAATTTGTGAAGTTATTGAAAGAATAGATTTGTTTAAAGAAATGGATCTTATAAGTTATAAGATTTATAATTTTGAAGTTAAAAGAACGATTTTTGTAAAATAATCGTTTTATAAGTATTTAACTTATAATATGAACTTTTAGTTTATAATTGAGTTATAAACGGGAATAGGTTAATAAAGGAATTTATAAAAAAGGAAGTTTTATAAATAAATAGAAATGGAATTTATAAACGTTGTTTATAAATTCGCAATGACTTATTTTGATAAGTAAATTGTTGTAACCTATTAATGGAGTTATATTCACGATTTTGACTGTGAATAATCCCTTGAAATAAAATGTATAAAAGAATGAAATTTATTAACGTAGTATATTCACGTCTTTGGATAGTGGATAATTCTTTTAAATAAAATGAATAAAAGGATGAAATTGTTAATGAAGTATATTCACGTTTTTGAACAGTGAATAATATGCTAAAGGAAATGTTTTGAATGAGATGTTTAAATTGAATTAAAACGATCTAACGATGTTTTAAAATGTGTTGAGATTCGAAACCATAGATTTCAACATTTATTGTTAAAATAGACGTTTTCGAGAAATAAAAGGAAATAGTGGACTATAACACTGTTGTTATAGTAAATGATTTCCGAAAGGAAATGTTTTGTATAGTATTGGGATTTATATATCTATTTTAATTTCGAATCCCTATACTAGTGATTTTGGGACGTCGTAACGATGTTTTACGCAACATTCGTTTTGGCCCAAATAAATATGTTTAAGTGAATGATTTCCTTAAAGAATGAAATATATACTTAATTCGATTTAAGTATATTAAATATTTTCCAAGGTTGAAAATAAAAAGATTTGTGAATTACTTATTTTTAATAAGTATGGAAATGTTTTCCAATATGAAGTGAATATTTAGAATTTATCTTTTTGAAGATAAATTGAAAATGAATAATTGAAATCGAATATTCATTGATATTTTGGAATTATAAATTCACTAAGGAATTTATAAAGGAAGTGGGATTTGTCTAAAAATGAATATTGATTTATTTTTGAGATATTGAAATTATATATCTAGTGAAGATATTTTGGAAAATAGATAATTTGGAAAATTATTTGGAAACTGGTGATGTGTGCATATCCAGTGATAGTTCAATAACCGACTATCAATATTTCCCTTTGAATGGGTAATTGATGTGATTTGTTTGAATGTGAATGCTACACTTATTTTTGAATAAGCGCTCACTATTCGGGTTAACCGGGAAAGGACCATGGGGTCGTATAACCCATTCCGAATATGTGATACGTCGTTATGAATTGCATTGAAGATCGGTGTTGAAGACCCGGTATTTGCGAGAGCGATAGGATGACCTGTCGATTTACTCTGCACCGAGTTGCTCCGGTATAGAGTTCTCCATATGTGATGGTGAATCCGATCAGGATTGTGAATATCCGGATTGCAAGGACTTCTTTGTAAGTGCCTTCGGTTTTGTTCGAGCCCGGAACAAACTTGTATGGATTGTGTGTCTGACATTACAAGTTGAGATATAAAGCCGATCTCATTCAAATATATTTCTGTTGGTGGCGGAGAATTTATTCTTTTATCTTAACACCCTTCTCTGAGACGTATGAGCTCAGAGGTTATATAGTTGAAGTTATCAGCGATATATTCCCAATTTGGTAATGTGACATGCTGAGTGTTGCTGAAATGATCATTGTGTTGATTATTGTGATAGGATCGTTTATTTGATCGTCTATCTTAGTGATCATTGTGTTGATCATTTGTTGACCCAAAGCATGGCTTTTGTATAAAGTATGTTTTTGTGGACGTGACTTCGTCGAACCTCACACCCCGGAAATGGTCAAAACAGGAAAGATGAGGCAAGGTTATGAGGGGTAGCACCCTTTAGGGTATGTACATTTCCTTCTGGATAGAGGTGGTATCATGGTATGGAGCCCAGATATTTAACCTAAGTGGTTACTACGAATTTATTACTTTGTGGTTGTTGGCTATCGGGATCCCGTGAGAAAGGTCGTTTACGATTGGGGAATGGCGTGCTCGTGTCAGTAGTTACCCAGTTAGGGGTAACCCGGCCTTGTGTTGGCAGAGTTCCGGTTTGGTTCTCGGGGATGTCTTTCCAGAGGCATTCTCATGTGGCAATGGGAAGTTCCTTGGCCTGACCATTTGTTGGAAATCCAATTCCCAATACGAAACTTGTACGGTTTTAGTTGTAGAACATGTCATTCACTTATGGTGGTCACCACTGTTTGGATGGTAGCTATAGTAGGCATAGTTCGAAATGTCTATGTTGGCTAAGATTTATATTCTACTTTCGAAATGAATTTTTCCCTACACTATGCACTAGTAATAATATCAAATGTTATTTTAAATGCGTATCAAGCATCTTTGACTATCATAAGGAGAAATCTCCTCCGATTCTGCGTTTGCATTGTGTGTGTGTGCGGGAGGCCTTATGGTAGTCTCATTTTTAAAAGCATTGCGAATTGATTAAAAATATTCCTCTATTTTGATTTTAAAGATAAATAAACTGTTTTGAGTTCTCACACCAGTCACATGACTGACTTGGAGTTTATTGTTTCCTTCCTAAACTCTGGGTGCCCACCAATTTTCACACGTGCAGTCAAGAGTTAGGTTTACCAGGATATTCTGGATATTCTGGAGTTGCTGGAGGCAAGATGGATGGCATGGCGTATCACTAGTTTATATAGTATTTCTTTTTCCGCTGCACTATTTGTTGTTGTTGTTGTACACTCTGATGATATGATGTAATGAAATGTGATGTAATGTAATAACTGATATAGTTCTTTGTTTAAAGATTATTCATTTATTATTATATGTTGTTCCGCTGCGAATTGTGAGATTCTGATGTGATTCTGTTGTTTTCTGTTCCGTCCTATTTTAAAATTTCGTCCTATTTTCTCTATTTTCTTTCTGTCCCGTTCTATTTTCTCTATGTTCTCTATTCCCTTTTTCTTCTATTTTAAAATTTTCTATCTTCTTTTCCCTATCTAAATCTTCTCTTCTTTTTCTTTTCCTAAATTTTTTTTTTTTAAAAAAAAAACCCTCAGTGTTCGGTTTTCTGTCGTTCGATTCCTCGGCAGTCGATAAAGTGAGTGTCGATGTCGAATTTTCGAAAGACGAAGAATCGTGTCCTGACATTTCTGGTCTTTACAAACTTTCTTGTTTTCCTGCTTTACATAACTGTTCAGTTTTTCATTCAATACCTAAGAATAGTTGTTTTCTTGCTTCTATCAATAATTCCATAACATCTTGTAATAAACTGTTGACATTCTACATTCTAGGTTGGGTCATCCTTCTGTTAGCAAAACGAAATATCTTCAAAGTCTTGTAACAGACAAGATACTTAATAAAAATTTCTCTTGTGAATCATGTGTATTGGGAAAACATCATAAATTGTCTTTTCATCATTCTGATTCTTATGCAAAGTCTTCATTTGATCTTGTTCATATTGATTTATGGGGCAAATATCATAGACCAGCATTCTGTGGTGAAACCTATTTTTTAACTATTCTTGATGATCACACTAGAAACACTTGGACATATTTACTTCATTCTAAAGTTCAAGTTGTTTCCATTATTGCTGCATTCATTGAATATGTGCTAACTCATTTTGAGAAAAAGATCAAAGTTTTCAGATCTGGTAATGGGACTGAAATCATTCAAGAGTCATGTAGACAGCTATTTGCATCAAAAGAAATAATTCATCAAAGGTCTATACCTGGTAATCCTCAGCAAAATGGACGTGTTGAAAGAAAGCATAGGCACTTATTAGAGACGGCAAGAACAATCAGAATTCATGCTAGTTTGCCTTATAAATTTTAGGGTGATTGTATTCTTGTTGCTACTCATTTAGTTAATTTAATGCCATGCTCAGTTTTGAATTGGGAAACACCATATGAATTGTTAGTGAATAAGCTTCCTGATTATGAGCATCTTCGAGTTATAGGATGCTTATGTTTTCCTTTTCAGAAATCACATGATAAATTTGCTGAGAGATCAAAGAGATGTGTGTTGATTGAGTATCCACATGGCCAAAAAGGTTATAAACTTTGTGATTTAGATACTCATAAAATTACTTTCAGCAGAGATGTTCATTTCATTGAAAATGTTTTCCCTTTCAAACATAATTCAAGCATTATTCCAACTGTTGTTTCTTCTTCTGAAGCACCAGATCTTGTTAATCTAGCTTTAGATCAGAACGTTTTTCAATTTTCATCTCCACATGTTAATTCTAATACAGATCAATCATTATTATCTTCTTCTACTGATCAATCATTATCATTTTCTTCTAATGATCAATTTTCTCCTCAACAAAATACTTCATCTAATGAAAATCAATCTTCTCATTTGGACAATGATTCTACTTTCTCAAATTTGCCTAATAGAACTTCTTCTAGAGTTTGTCAAGTGCCAAAAAATATGATGATTATGTTATTGGAAAACTTCCTACTAGACAAATTAATTCTGTTCTAAACAATGACTCTGGTTCCTTCAATGTATTCACTGAACCATCACTTGCTCATTTGAACTCTGATGATTTACATAGTCTTGCAAATGTTTTCTCTTCTTATGAACCATCCTCTTATACTCAAGCTAACGAGCATCTAGAATGGGTTCAAGATATGCAAATAGAATTAACAGCCTTAGAAGCTAATGACACTTGGGAATTAGTTGCACTTTCTATCGGTAAGAAACCTATAGCTTGTAAATGGGTTTACAAAACTAAATTTAAACCTAATGGAGAAGTGAACAGATATAAAGCTAGATTGGTTGCAAGGGGAGACAAACAAATTTCTGGTAAAGACTATAAACATACTTTTAGTCCTGTTGCTAAACTAACAACAGTTTGAATTGTAATGGCTTTGGCTGCAGTGAAAAATTGGAGTATTCAATAATTGGATATTAATAATGCTTTCTTACATGGATATCTCGAAGAAGAAGTATACATGTCTCCTCCTCCAGGTTATCAGAAGGCTTTATCAGGACAAGTATGCAAATTAAAAAAATCTATTTATGGTTTGAAGCAGGCTTCTAGATGCTGCAATCAAGAGTTGAGTAAGTTTTTAATTCAATGGGGTTTTATTCAATCTAAGCAAGATTACTCCATGTTTATTTTTCAAAGAGAAAATGATTTCATTGTAGTAGTTGCATATGTTGATGATCTGTTAATCACCGGTAATAATCCTTCTATTATTGTTACACTAAAAGTTATGTTACATCAGACTTTCACTATTAAGGATTTAGGTGATATTAAATACTTTCTTGGAATTGATGTTTCAAGATCAAAATCTGACATTTTTTTAAATCAGAGAAAGTATGTTCTGGATCTTTTACGAGATTATAATCTTGAGGCTTGCAAACCAGTTGCATTTCCTATGGCAAAAGGATTAAAACTCAGCAAATTTGAAGGTGATGAATTGTTGGATTCAGAGGCTTATAGAAGATTAATTGGTAAACTTTTATATTTGAACTTAACAAGGCCTGATATATCTTATGTTGTTCAACAATTGAGTCAGTTTCTTCAAATTCCTAGAGTTCCTCATTTTCATGCTGCACTTCATGTGTTACGATATTTAAAAGGAACTATTAACTTGGGTTTAAGTTTTCCTACAAAATCAGATTTAGTTCTTAATGCTTATTGTGATGCTGATTGGGGTATGTGTGCTGACAGTGGCAGATCATTAACTGGTTATTGTGTTTTTCTTGGAAATGCTTTAATCTCATGGAAAACAAAGAAACAAAAAGTGGTGTCTAGAAGTAGCACAGAGGCAGAATATAGAAGTATGAGTTTTACTACAAGTGAGATTGTTTGGATTGAGAGGTTATTAGCAGATTTAAATATCTCAATGTCAACTTCTATCACTCTTCATTGTGACAATATTTCAGCCATGCACATAGCTCAGGATCCTTGTTTTCATGAGAAAACCAAACACATGAGAACTAAACATCAAAAGTTTGATGTGCATTATGTTCGAGAACAGGTTTAGTCTGGTTTTGTGGTTACAAAATATGTTAAATCTGTTTGCAATTGGCTGACATAATGACTAAACCTCTTGGAGCTGATCAACATAAAGTTCTGGTGTACAAGCTTGGTATGATCTGTCTTTTGTCTCTTCAAGATTGAGGTCTTAAAAAAAAAATACTTGTTTTTTTCCTAGAGCTCAATCTTGAGGGGGGGGGGGGGAGGGGGTGTAGAGTTGTATGCGTGAATACTTGTTCGTTTCTCTTGTTCTTTGTTTTTACTTTTCTTTGGGCTTGTTTTGTAATTTCTGTTGGGCCAGCTTTTAAGCCCAATACTGTTGTACTGTATATAGGGTTGGAAACAGAGTCTCTCTGGAATGATTGATTCTAAAATGAAATAAAATAAAACATGTAGACAAAAATAATATGTTCTTGAATATTTCTGTTATTAATGAATTCAACCTGTATGTTCCATTTGGGAAGTTGTTGACTGTCATATACACTGTGACTTTCAAAAAAATACCAGCTTTTAAGCCCAATACTGTTGTACTGTATATAGGGTTGGGAACAGAGTCTCTTTGGAATGATTGATTCTAAAATGAAATAAAATAAAACATGTAGACAAAAATAATATGTTCTTGAATATTTCTGTTATTAATGAATTCAACCTGTATGTTCCATTTGGGAAGTTGTTGACTGTCATATTCACTGTGACTTTCAAAAAAATACCAGAAGCCAAAAGCTATGTGAAACAGTTTCAACCGTCCAAATTAATATCAGGAGATTCCAATTGAATATGAAGTATTCACATGATAACAAAGATATGACAACAACTATGTATGGTAAAGTTGAATAAAAATGATAGTGCCGACATACATTAAAGTTGGGCATATTGTTTGTGCGTGAAAATTCTAACATTCTGAATGGTATTGTGGTTTATATATTCGTTTAGTTTCTTTCTACAAGTAACTATGGCTATTTGTAACCTGATAACAACTATAAACAAGCTATTTAACCAAAAAAGAAAAAGGAAAATGACCAGACCAAACACAATATGCCATTGATATTAGCAAATCATATGAATCAAAGAGCGCTTGTGTTTCTCTACAAAAACACGCATATTTTATTGCAAAATGATACGAATTTGGACATATTTTCAATTTAGGGCCTTAGGCTTGTAACAAAACTTCAAGTTTAGGTTTATTTGAAAAATTATTGTAAGAACATGTTTGTTTTTCACTATTCAGCATTCATGTGTATGCGCATTTTGAAAATATATAAGCATGTTTTTCTTTTTTTCAAAATGCTGTATTGGAAAAGCATGCATATTTTTGTAATTTTAAGATGAGACTTGTCAAGACCTCTAACTCAAAGGTTTTATCATGGATTCGAGCCCTCGAGACATAAAAAAATGATTCACTCGAGAAAAAAATATTACTTATGTTGTCAAAAAATGTTTCGGAAGAGATCTAAAATTGAAATAAGTTTTTTTTCTTAGGCCTAAAATGAAATTTTGTCCTACTAATCATTCTATAAGACGAGAATTGTGTTAAAAATTACGCTACAAGCAATTTACCAAAAGAACAAAATGGTGCGTTGAAATATATGTTAATGGGAGATAATTCTGGATGCTTCACAAATTGTATATGGTGTCATTTTCAGTAAAATAGTGATCGGACAATATGACCTTAAAATATCTCAAAATAGAAGATTACATAAATTTGTTAATTAATAGATATAAATGACCAGTACATAGAAACAGATGTCCAGCAAATTGCCGCTTTAATGAAATAAAATTTCAGTGGAAACCATAAGATTGTCGAGAATGAAGAATAAAGAAGGCTACTTCTTGTTCCTCCTATGTCTGTTTGTGATATCAAGTGCAGTTGCATCTACTGATTTCGAAATAAACAAAAGCGATTTTCCACCTGGATTCATCTTTGGTGCAGGTTCCTCTGCTCTTCAGGTACTTACATGATCTCGTGTGGGAAAAAAAATTGCATGAACTGCATAGATTCAAGTGGATGCTTATGCGAAAAGTTCTTGTGTCATGACATGAAATATGATAAATATATACAATATAATCATTTACCAATGTTACAGTGCTGAAAATTCTCTGTGGTTCCATGTAAAAAAAACTGGTTCAATCACAAACATACATTTGCTGAAAATATGATGGTTATTTTTTGCTTATATAATCATACACACAATATTATCACGAACATGGTTCAGTCACAAACCCAGCCCAGTCGGAAAAACTGTATTTACTGTTGGTAATAAGAATTCTTATTCAAGTTCACACCAACGTTTTTCCATGTAGAAATGAACATGATATTTTATATGTATTTCTTCTTAAAGAAAAGCATTGTTCTTTACCGATTTTTCTTTTGTTCTGTGCAAATAATTACAACTTGCACAAATAAATTATACTGTCCCTCGAGAGAAGGATTTCAATCAACTGTGTTTCGTAAGGGGAAAAGATAAGGTGGAAAATGGGGATGCAGACCTGCTTGATAATTCTAACCCCGATAAAAATATATGCATGTTAGGTGGAAGGAGCGGTTTTGGAGGATGGAAGGAAGCAAAGCATTTGGGACCCCTTTACACATTCAGGTATCTATGAATTAGAACATGTGCTCTTGCTTTGAAAATCAAGAGCAGTGCAAAATGCACCGCAGTATGAACTCCATTTCACCCAATTTCGATAGGTAGCATATTGCAATCCAAACTTGAATAAAAAGAAAGTTTATACTGCTACTACTCAAATGTTTAACTACTATAACATTAGTACTCAAATGTATCTTAGTAAGCAAATAAAGTAGATTGTGTAATTAGAACTTCTATTCACATGACAACAGAGAAGGCCATAATTGATGGTAGCAATGGAGATATAGCAGCTGATCAGTATCACAAATACAAGGTAAGTTTCCAGTGCATGCTTGTATTATAAAAAAATTCAAAATTTGGAACAAGAAAAAAAGTACTGGTAATCGGAAAGTTTTTTGAGTTATACCATATAACTGAACAATTGTACCTAGTACAGAATGAAAATATATCACATATTCAGTTTATTTTATTTTATTTTACTTACCTTCCATGATTTTGTGACTTGTGTACATTTACAGGAAGATGTAAAGTTGATGCATGATATGGGCTTGGATGCCTACCGATTTTCGATATCTTGGTCTCGACTTATTCCTGGTAAAAATATCACTTGGTTTCATTTTTATCTAGATGAAAATAGTAAACATAACATCAAAAATCAATATTAATAGATACACTTTTCGCAGATGGAAGGGGTCCTGTAAATCACAAAGGTTTACAATACTACAACAATCTGATTGATGCACTTGTTAGCTACGGTATTAAAAGCTGAAATTTTCAAGTAGTCCAGTCGTTTTAATATTTGCAAAGATTAAAAAATTTCAATACTTGCAGGTATTGAGCCTCATGTTACCTTGTATCACTTTGATCTTCCACTGGCATTACAAGTTGAGTATGAAGGTCTCATGAGCCCAAGAATCATGTAATTTTTCAGCGATTGTGTATATGTGATTGCATATTATAAATCACAATATATATTCGTATGGCGGAATGTAAATTTTTTCTTCCATGCATTAGAGAGGACTACACTGCTTATGTGAATGTATGCTTCAAAGAATTCGGGGACAGAGTGAAAAATTGGATAACATTTAATGAACCAAATTTAGAGCCGTTTGGAGGATATGATGTAGGAGTTTTTCCACCTCAACGGTGCTCAATCCCTTTTGGTGCAGTAAATTGCTCGATAGGAGATTCGACAAAAGAACCGTATATTGTTGCTCATAATATCTTGCTATCACATTTATCAGCCTCTACATTGTATAAAGAAAAGTACAAGGTACCACTGTTTATCAGTCCTTCCTTTTTGTATACACTCATTTTTGAATCATTTCTAATTTTGGGTTTGCTACGACTTTCTTCATGGTTCATTTTACCGTGTATAGCATGAATCTTACTCAATGGAAATTCATCTTGATTAGCACATTTCAAATCATTTCATTAACTCACTTTCCCTTATTTAGCATTGTGAACTACAGTTAATTCAAACAAATAAAAGATATCATGTTACAATAAATTGCAATAATACATCTACCATTGACTTCAGTCTAATTCTTGGAGTATTTCAATGGTTTTCTTTAGTATAAGTGTATAGCCCATATAATTCTCTGGGACATGACCCAGGTTAATTAACCTTCTTGGTTTTTGAATCAAATTTCTGTCTAGGCATTACAAGGAGGAACAATAGGAATAACTGTTGCAGCCTTTTGGTTTGAACCTCTCTCAAGCTTAAAAGAAGACGTTGCTGCAGCAAACAGAATGTTGGATTTTCATATAGGATGGTTGGTACTTCATCTCTGCTAAAACATATAAAGTTTAAGAAAGATTTAGTAGTAGTGATGTAATTTCTATGTTTTAAATTTTTAATACGAATAATAATCAGAATCAGTATTCCTTTTGATCTTTTACCGACATAATCATCCAAACTGAAACAGGATTGTGAACCCACTTGTATATGGTGAATACCCTACCGTCATGAAGGAAAGGGTAGGATCTCGATTACCTTCATTCAGTTTGGAAGATTCGAACATGTTAAAATATTCATCTGATTTCATTGGGATCACACATTATAATGTGTATCATGTGC
Organism: Allium cepa; assembly: GCA_030765085.1. Classification (NCBI taxonomy): domain Eukaryota; kingdom Viridiplantae; phylum Streptophyta; class Magnoliopsida; order Asparagales; family Amaryllidaceae; genus Allium; species Allium cepa. Next base: position 899,076,726 of record CM060935.1, on the reverse strand, counting down.
ATCCCAAACCAAATAACTTCAACAAAGATGAGAGGGATTATATCAGAGACATCGCAGTCTATGTACCCGGTAAGTTTATACTCACAATATAGCTATTCAAGACTACGTTATAAGAGCCTGAAATCATTGTGTTACTACCCGGAATATCACTTTATCCAAGTCCACACACACACACATACACACACACACACACATGGAGAGACACACAGACACACAGACACACACAGAGAGACAGAGACAGACACACACACACGGAGACAGAGACAGACACACACACACATACAGAGATACACACACAGAGACAGACACACACACACACAGAGACAGACAGAGACAGACCGACAGACACACACACAGAGACAGACAGATATGCACGCACGCACATGTGCACACACACAGAGACAGACAAACAGACGTGTGTGTGGTTCAAATATCATATGTGGATGTCTTTTTAATGTTTTTTTTTGGGTATTGATTGGTGCAGGATTCATAAATGGAGGTACTACAAAGGTACAAACTTCATAAAATAAAGAACACTGGTTTTCATTTTCTGACATTGACCGAAAACAATATAATCAGATTTTCGCTTCAAGAAATATATCTCCATTCAACCAAACACCTACACCATGGGCAATGGAAAAGGTGCTTGAATATTTTAAAGTGAAATACAAGAACCCTCCGATTGTAATTCATGAAAATGGTAAGTAAATACTACTATAAGGATGAAAGGTTGCAACGAAAATATAATACGAAATTAGTTTAACAGTACATGAATGGTATCAGGATATGGAGAATACGGTATCCTACCAACCAGTACGAACGGAGCAAATGATGAAGGCAGAGTAAAATACTTGCAGGAATACATCAAAAGTGTACATAAGGCAGTAAGGTATTACTTCATGCACACATGCACGCCTGCACATAAGCACGATGATCATTTTATGCACTGATTGTCAAAGGCTGAGCATCACAGATGATTTTGTGTTAGTATGTGCTAATGGATGAGTGCTCTTAATGTGATCGATTTTATGCAGGAACGGATCAAATGCAAAAGGGTATTTTGTGTGGTCATTGCTAGATTGCTTTGAGTTGATGTTTGGTTATACAGCAAGATTTGGTCTAATCGGAGTAGACTTTGATCAAGAAGACAGGAGGCGTTACCCTAGACTTTCTGCACATTGGTATGCTAAGTTTCTGAATAGCGATCGACTGAGAACTCGTGCTTCCAGTGTTAGGCATGTTGAGTAACTGTACATCAATGAAAGCCGGATACAGTACGTAACAAATTAATGATACATCAAGTAACAAAGTAATGATATGCTTCTGGATTTGGATAATTTCTTGAAATTCGGTTCTGTCGTGAGCTTGATAATAAAATGTGAAATCTGTGGGTATAGATTTTACATGCTACCACCTTTGATTTGAAACTCACGTCCTTGAATTTTGATTGAAACCCCAAAAATTGGATCAATTCGTTTCATTTCATCCATGGTCAGTTTTAAATTTTCAAATTTTGGTTTGGATGTTAGAAGGTCGATTACATATTTGGTTTGCAACATTGATAAATAAACCAGCAAAATTGAAGAAGTTGATGGCTTATGGTAAAATACAATGTTATAATATAGGACAAATTTCATTATTGACCCGAGAAAAAAAACTTATTTCAATTTTAGGCCTCAATCAAAACTTATTACAAAAATATGTCTCTTTTTACATATAACATCATTTTATACTTGCACATTCTAAATATGCGCAAGAACAAGAAAAAAAATTTCTAAAAAATACACTTGCGCATTTCAAAAATGTGCAAGCACGATTTCTTTTTTATAAAAAAAATACATTTGTGCAACCCATATTTGCACAAGTATAAATTTTTTTTAAAAAAAAAACACTTGCACAAATTTTAATTGCGCAAAACCAGACTTATTTTTGTAAATAGTTTTAGACGAGGCCTAACGTTGAAATAAGTTTTTTTTTCTCGGGCCTATAATGAAAATTTGTCCTACAATATAAGGTTGTAAATAAATTTTTAAAATTTTTAACATTATTTCACCAAATTGTAAATGCTCATAAATTTTTTTTAATGCTGCAGCTTGTAGTGCTTCTTTTAAAATAGTAAAAACAATAATAGATTAAAGTAAATTGATATGGAAATTAATTGATTTTGCAATTCTCACACGTTGAATCTTTTTATTTTTATAATAATATGGTTAATTAGTGTCATTAGGATTCAATCCAAACCTTTTAAATAGAGGATCAGGAAACATATCATCCTTCCATAAAGGACATTTGAAATGAAATGGTTTCTTATCAATTACGGTTTGCTAATGAAACTGATTTTAATAAAATTCCGAACGGCGGTCCTCGCTCTAAAACAACCAATTGAATGTCATGAAACCTCTTACTTTCAAGCTCAAGCCATACAAAGAACTTTTTACCTCATTGCCCACTTGGGTCAAGTTCCCGAGTCTCAACTCTCTGTGATGCTCCTTCATCTTTTGAGTTTGTGATCTGGTGCGTGTCATCTTAAGAATGCACAGATCATACCGTTACAATTCAAATCTATTACAGATCAGAGCCCAACAACAAGAAACCTTGGATCAAAAGTAGCCCAATGGCAAAAGCCAATTATCAGCCTTGTGCACGTGCACACATGCACAACATGCACACACTTATTTCTTCTTCCCCAAAGTTGATCTTCTCATGTAGCTTCTGAGATGGGTTTATTTTCCAATTTCTTAATGCTTGAACCACTGCCTCGTTGTTCCTTGGAATCGTTCTTCTATCAATGATGATTTCTAGTTCATCAACTGATTTTCTCTGAATGATGGAGTGTCTTGCTAAATAATCATTTCGCGCCTACTTTCTTTTTTAATTGATAAACATGGACGACTTGGTCAATTTGGGCTGTATTTGAAAGGTTTGATTTATACGCAACTTCACTTATTTTTTTTATATTATCTGTTCATAGTAATATGGTGCTAGCTTTGTAGTTTCCTGAGAGATTACCAAAATTCTTCTACATAGTTGAAGCTTCAAGTAGACCCAGTCATTAACATCAAAATTTCTTTCCGTTCTTCTATTATTTTCAAAATTTTGCATCCTTTTTTGTGCTGACTTCAGGCAATCCTTTAAGAATTGTAAAGTTATGCCCTTGAAAATAAATGATGCTCTACTTCTTGAACTTTTGCAGTGTTTGTTACATAAACGGAGAGTAGGGGGTTGTCTTCCATATAATACTTTAAATGGTGTCAGTTTGGTTGATTCCTTCCAATATGTGTTATAGTAGAACTCAGCTAAAGTTAGTCATTTGCTCCATTCACTAGGTTTGTGGCATATAATAGTTCAAACGTCGCTTTTGAGCTTTGAATGTGTGTCCAGAGGTTAGCGTTGTTACAATTAAGATCATTAAGGCAAAAATAATCTTCTACTTTTGCTTTCCATATTCCACAACTTCGTTGAAAAATTTATGTAGTAGGATCCAATACCAAACTATTAGGAAATTTCATGGAACTCTACGTAATCGAACTAAATTAGAGAAAAGAAGAGGCGAAGAAAAAAAACCATGAAATTTCCTTGAACCTTTCTTTTTTATAAGATTCAATGAAAATTTGAAGACAAAATTAACCTAATCCTAGTTGTTTAAGTTATCACCAACCAAAAATAGTCTAAAGAAACATTTGCTAATATATCTATATTAAATCAATCAAATATTTGATAATATATTTATTTATTTTCTTAAAATAGATACATCAAGGATATTATTCTCCTTGATATTGTTAGAAGCTTTCAATACATATAAAGTGAATTAAATAATAAAACAAATTGGGAATGATTTCTTTATACAAATATATTTAATAATAGTTGCAAAAGCTTTGGTGTCATACTTTTTTGGTATTGTTAACGGGCACCTTGGCCCGGCTACAAAACGACAGTTGAAGATATTATTATTAGCACTAGACAAGGTTCTGACCAAGAGCAGCCTGGTAGCATATGGGTTTGATGCGGTCAACACGTTTGGCATTTAGGAATGGTTCGGCACACGTTGCTCGGTCCAGATGGCGCCATAAGCCTCGTTCAGCACAAGCCTCGTTCTAGAGTTACCGTTCGGCATCTATGGTTTGGTGCGCAAAAGTTACTTGCCACGGGCCGAAGTACATTGTTCCTAGGCCCATTAGGGAAGTTCAACCCATCTTCGTCTATAAATAGAGAGGCAGGAGCACAGTGAAATTGACCTTTTTTTGGAGAACACTATCTTCGATTCAAACTTGTACTCAAGCGATTTATTTATGGATTGTATCTGTATTCAAGTGATGGAGAAAGCAATAAAGATTAAACTCAAAGTGGACGTATGCAGTTACGCCGAACCACTATAAATTCGGTGTTCTCGTTTTTATTGTTCTTTTGGCATCGAATTACACTATTTTTCTGTTTTAATCTACTCTCTTCATTAATCTCTCTACATAACTCTACTCAAGGGTGTTAGTGACCAATTTTGGTGCTTTAACCGAGAATTGAATTCTCAGCTTGATTGAATCTCATCATCTACTAGTGGATTTCCATATTCGCGAGATAGATTCAGTTGTTTACTAGAAAACTTCCTATTCTACTCAGATTTGAAAAAATCTAAAGGAAGCTGATAGTCGTAAGTGTGTTCATGTTCATGTGAAAGGATTGGATTCACTGATGTACGCAAGATCTAAGAATTGGACATTGAAGTTTGCGCTCAAGTTGAATGAAGGCCGACCCTCCTCTGAAGGCAATTCAGCTGATCGCCCCAGAAAAGGCGTATGCCGATCGCTCCAGAAAAGGCATATACCGACCACTTCAGAAAAGTCTTTGCCAACCGCTTTAAGAAAGGCATGCGCCGATCGCTCCAGAAAAGGTCTATGCCGACCGCTGCAGAAAACGTGTATGCCGATCCGCCTTGGCCGAGCCACTTTGGTCGATCCATCTTGGCCGACCTACCTTGGCCGATCCACCTTGGCCGAACAACCTTGGCCGATCCAACTTGACCGAGCCACACTTTGGCTGATCCATCTTGGCCGACCTTGGCCAACCAACCTTGGCCGATCCACCATGGCCGATCCACCTTGACCGATCCACCTTGGCCGATCCACCATGGCCGATCCACCTCGGCCGAACAACCTTGGCCGATCCACCTTAGCCGAAGAACCTTGGCCGACCCATCTTGACCGATCCACCTTGGCCGACCACCTTGACCGATCCACCTTGGCCGACCTACCTTGGCCGACCTACCTTGACCGAGCCACCTTGGCTGATCAAACTTGACCGAGCCACTCTTGGCCGATCCATCTTGGTCGACCCACCTTGGCCAATCCACTTTGGCCAATTCACCTTAGTCGAACAATCTTGTATGCCGAGTAACTTTGCCATGCCGATCGAAACTTAAGTTACACCGGTCTCTTATACGACCTCTATTTTTTTTTAAAATATTTTCGGGTACGACCCATTTTTTTTAAAAAAGAGGCTAAAAAAATTCGGAGGGAACCCCCCCTCGAATCCTAGCCGCAGCGCAGTGCCTCCAGATAGTGAATTCAAAACTCAACTTAATAAATGAACATTCTATCTACTTCCCTTACATCCCCTGATCGACCAGGACATAGAGGATCTAGCGACAGCTTCTGAACGGCAACAAGGGAACAGACAAACAACCGCAACTCAAACGATACTCTCAAAGGGATATCATACTGATCACCCTTGAGGACAATCGACCTCCATATATATTGTGGCAGCCAGTTAGCTGGAGAGCCTCCTACGACCATGGATCGTCTCTAAGACAAAAATGAATCTAAAACAAAGTGTGGAGTAGCGGAACAGACTAAGAAAAATAACAATGAAGGCCCGTTGGCTAAGGATGTAGATAGCAGTAGCCGAAACAAGACCTCAAAATTTGGCTCATATGCTCTTTGAAAGATTCAATTGACAACCTCTACTTGAAGACTCACGACTCGGGGTGGTACTGGAAACCAACCTCGAGAGAGTACACCAAAGTCTAAACAAAATCAAATGAATGTTGTATATTTCCAGATGCTCACTGATCCTAACACGGGCGATTACAAACACCTCCGAGGTGTGATCGAAAAGCTGATCTGGAAAGGAAAGCTTTAATAGTATGTACAAGTCCTGCAGAATGGCGGGCAGCGAATATCTGATGCCTATTAATAAAGGGCTATGATTATCAATTGGACCGCTGACAGCCGACATCCCTTTGAAAGGGCCAAGGGAAAAGTCGAATAGCGAGCACACGATGCTGCTTCACTTATCAATGAGATTTATCCTAATCTTCTTTGAATTTTCAAATCTATTTCTATTTTAATTGTTCTATGAACTACGAATCACTTGAACTAAACTACTTTCAAAACGATGCAGGTGACCAGGTACTCAGATTTGGTTGCCAACCAATCCACGCAGACCATGATCGGACGTGTGGAGTTACATCCAGATGAGCATAATTCAATCGCTCATCATCAATCATATGCCTTTAATTTGGGGGAAAGAACTCGAGATTAAAAAGCTCATCACGATTAGAGCCCAAATATAAAGTCAACATGACTGATCATCCAGTCATTGACCTCCACGTTTGACTTGGAGACCTGAACAAGGCTTGGAATGAGTATGGCCCGATCGTCCACTCAAATCAAGTCATAGAACAAAGTTTGACAAAATACAGAGGCCTCTTCTGAAGCTCAGTGACTCCAAGATCTATCTAGAGTGGACGTGATTTGATCATCTACACATCAAATCCTACCTTCAACGCAAAAGGTTATTCGAAAGCCCGACTTGAAGTAGTTGTGGTGGACTTCCTATTCATTAACCATCGCTATCAATGCATAGGCACGACTGCACCTTGGAACATATGCAACTTACATTGTCTACTCAACAATCTATTATCCTTATTTTCTAGAAGGAGATACAGAGCAAATTGTAAGAGATTTTGCTATCTAACCCAACATGGATGTGATCCAACCATCTGTCATATACCTCCTTCCTTGACTTGATTGGAAGAGCTATAATCACTAAGCGGACGAGAGTCGATCGTCCATTTTTCTAATTTCGTCCCTCATGCTGGGGGCAGAATCCCATTCCATGAGCAAACGTGGTTCGATTGTTTATTCGACAACATTAGCCTCGATACGGTAGATGAATACAAATTAAAGAGTGAAAATACAACTGCTCTCAACTTAAACCTCCCAGTCCCCGGAGTGCGGACTGGAGTACTCCAAGTCTCCAGAGTGCGGACTAGAGTATAAATGACTTAAACCTCTAAGGCCCTAGAGCGCGGACTGGAATACTCTAAGTCCCCAGAGTGCAGACTCGAGTATAAATGACTTGAACCTCCAAGTCCCCAGAGCGCGGACTGGAGTAATCTAAGTCTCCAGAGTGCGGACTCGAGTATAAACGACTTCAACCTCCAAGTCCCTAGAGCACGGACTGGAGTACTCTAAGTCCCTAGAATGCGGACTCGAGTATAAACGACTTAAACTCCAAGTCCCTAGAGCGCGGACTGGAGTACTCTAAGTCCCTAGAGTGCGGACTCGAGTATAAACGACTTGAACCTCTAAGTCCCCAGAGCGCGGACTGGAGTACTCTAAGTCCCTAGAGTGCGGACTCGAGTATAAACGACTTAAACCTCCAAGTCCCCAAAGGGCGGACTGGAATACCCTAAGTCCTCAGAGTGCGGACTCAAGTATAAACGACTTAAACCTCCAAGTCTCCAGAGCGTGGACTGGAGTACTCTAAGTCCCAGAGTGCGGACTCGAGTATAAACGACTTGATCCTCCAAGTCTCCAGAGCATGGACTGGAGTACTCTAAGTCCCCAGAGTGCGGACTCGAGTATAAATGACTTAAACCTCCAAGTCCCCAGAGCACGAACTGGAGTACTCTAAGTCCCCAGAGTGCGGACTCGAGTATAAACGACTTAAACCTCCAAGTCTCCAGAGTGTGGACTGGAGTACTCTAAGTCGCAAAAGTGCGGACTCGAGTATAAACGACTTAAACCTCCAAGTCTCCAGAGCGCGGACTGGAGTACTCTAAGTCCCCAGAGTGCGGACTCGAGTATAAATGACTTAAACCTCCAAGTCCCTAGAGTGCGGACTGGAGTACTCTAAGTTCCCAGAGTGCGGACTCGAGCATAAACAACTTAAACCTCCAAGTCCCCAGAGTGCGGACTGGAATACTCTAAGTCCCCAAAGTGCGGACTCGAGTATAAACGACTCGAATCTCCAAGTCCTCAGAGCGCGGACTGGAGTACTTTTAAGTTTTCAGAATGCAGACTCGAGTATAAACGACTCGAATCTCCAAGTCCCCAAAGCGCGGACTGGAGTATCCTAAGCCCCCAGAGTGCGGACTAGAGTATAAATGACTTAAAAACCTCTAAGTCCCCCAAAGTGGACTAGAGTACTCTAAGTCCCCTGAGTGAGGACTAGAGTATAAACGGTTTAAAAACCTCTACGTCCCCAGAGTGCGGACTAAAGTGCTCCCAATCCCTTGAGTGTGGACTAGAGTATAAACGACCTAAGAACCTTTACGTTCCCAGAGTGCGGACTAAAGTGCTCCTAGTCCCCTGAGTGCGGACTAAAGTATAAACGGCTTAAAAACCTCTACGTCCCCAGAGTGCAGACTACGATACTCTCAGTCCCCAGAGCACGGACTAGATTATAGACGACTTGAGAAAAATCTCTAGATCCCAGAAGCGGACTAGATTACTCTAAGTTCCCAGAGTGCGGACTGGAATATAAACGAGTTGACGAAAATATCTACGTCTCGAACTGTGGACTAAAGTATAAACCGTTCGACAAATCTCTAAGTCCCCGAAGCGTGGACCGAATCATGAACACAAATTGGACGCGAGTCAATGGGGGAGGGGGGGGGATAACACTAAGTCACCAGAATGCAGAGTGGTGTATAAACATCGATAAATAGACGAGTGGATTCCGACCAATCTCTATTCCGCAAACTTCGGCTTGGAATCGACAGGAGGATTACCCACTAAGGATGGAGTTTGACCATCCAACTAGTGGCCTGGCCAAATCAATACTGGGAGCAGGGGTACAAAAAACTAAAAAGCTGAATACGACGGCTTACTATAGCTCTAGCGTGGCGTTCTTTATAACTTGAGGCAACGACTGCGGGGAGGCCTCAATACAGAACCAATCGAAACGGCATCCAAAGCTACGAGCAACCGACTATATCATACCTCAGATCGAGGGTCAATACCGATCTGCACCAAGCACATACGAATGTGACTCGGATGTTTCTTGAAAAACTATGACCTCCAGAGTGTGGAAAGGACGGTAAACCATGAATACTTGGTCAAAAATTCTCGAGCACCCTCATTCGATTCGTCATGAGGAGTATGAAACTGGATGAGCATAACCTGACTGCATTTGTAGCCAATTTTACCCTGAGATCTGATTACAGAGCATGAACCAAAGTGGACGTGGATGACCATCCACTGTCCAAATTACACCCTGAAACTAACGTGGCATCGAAGTATTTCTCTTGGAATGAAAAACCACGATAAAATTCAAGATAGGCGGGACCTAGTCTCCCATCAACTGACATGATCCCACGATTCAACGGGAATTAGAGTAAAGCTAAAGTGGGCATGGCTGGCCTTTCTACTTATCGGTATATGCCCTAGACTTGGGGGCACGAGCGAGAAGCAAGATGAATGTGAACCGGCTATTCACCGATCACCTCTATGTCTTTGGAGTTTAGGTGAGAATATAAACATAGATAGGACGAGACTCAACCGTCCATGCAGTACAGTTATCAACCCGAGACTGGGAGCAGACGCATGGTCATCCAAAGACTGGCTACGATAGCTCAGTATTGAAAGTTATATATAGTGCTTACGGCTACTTAAGGCTACGACCGAAAGGATGCCTAGAGATAGAATCATTAAATCGATACCTTAGCTCATGGGCAATTGAGTTTCACTCCAACCCGAAGGACGGGTAAAGGATCATGAATACATTGAATAGGAAGTGCGTTTCTCGAATATACAAGCAAATTCAAACTCATAGCAAGATCCAGCTATACGGTTGCACGCAACTCAAGGCTGACTCCTACTCGACATTTCCTTCAATGCGCTTTTAAGCCTGATCTTTGGCCATTTGCTGATAATCTATTAGAGCATTCAGAGCTTTTCACTGTTAGACTTAATAACTCATGACAAGACTCTAGGATTCGACCAAAGTAACCATCAACATTGACCATCCCAACCATATTTCACATTGAATGTTATGCAAAATAGTTACATCTGAACTCAAAGAATCTGGGATGGCACCTGCTGAGCTGACGATTGACATACCAGTCAGCCGGGATGACCCATCACGAGTCCTTTAGATTGTATCGCAACTCGACCCATCATTGGTCAAAGATCTTACTGATTTCCTCCGAGCGAACCTAAACATTTTCGTTTGGACACATTCTGATATGTGCGGGATTTCTTCCGCCATTGCGAGTCATATGTTGAACATAGACCCGAAATACGTCCCTATAAAACAAAAAAGGAGAGGCATGGACCCGGAGAGGTCCGCTGCTCTCAGAGAGGAGGTGGACAAACTCAAAGACAATGAGTTCGTCCGCGACGCCCTCTACCCTGAATGGGTTTCTAACCCTGCGCTTGTGAGGAAAGCAAACGGGAAGTGGAGAACTTGTGTTGATTACTCCGACCTGATAAAGCATGCCCGAAGAATAGTTTCCCTTTACCTAGAATCGACCAGCTCGTCGACTCTACGGCCAGATACGAATTATTGTCTTTTATGGATGCGTATTCGAGATAGAGTCACATCCCGATGCACGTTCTAGACCAAGAACACACAAGTTTTGTCAGAGATGTGGGGCTATATTACTATGAAGTAATGCCTTTTGGATTAAAAAACGTGGGAGCAACTTATCCGCGTTTGGTGAATCGAATGTTTAAAGACCAGATTGGTAGAACGATGGAAGTCTATGTGGATGACATGCTCGCGAAGACACGGCAGTCAAACGATCACATCCAAGCCTAGCGGAGATATTTGATATACTCAGGCATTATGAAATGAAAATCGATCCTTTGAAGTATTCATTTGGCATATCGTCGGGAAAGTTTTTGGTTTTCATTGTGAATGCGCGGGGAATCGAAGCTAACCCGGAGAAGATTCAAGCTATCTAATACATACAAGTTCCCAGAAATATGAAGCCAGTACAAAGCTTGAATGGAAAGGTGACAGCGCTGAGTCGATTCATATCCAGACCTACAGGCAAGTGAATTGTAACAGCCCGCAAATCCGTACCCCTTGAGTCAACACTATTCTACTTCGATAAACTCAAGTGAAACAAAAATACGAACCATTATAGATTAAAGAAGAAGAGATAGAAGAAGAAGGAACTAAACAATATCAGAATCTCACCATCGTAGTGGAATAAACTATAATAGTAAATATAGATCTTTACACAAAATGAATCTATATCTGTTTTATACATCATTTCATCAGAGTATCTCATACAACAATATTTAGCAATCAGACAATCCCATACAATCACAACAGCGGAATATATATATGTATAGATAATACGTCACGGACTCCAGCTCCTCTCCTGCTCCAAAGCATCCTGTCCTGAACAAATAATACTCGGTCTGTCCCGAGCATTATAATGAAATAATACCCGAGTCTGTCTGGAATACCAGCTGATAATAATGCATCCAAATTGATTATTAAAGTTCAAAAATCCTTTTGAAAACAAAAACATCTCGTAAGACCATGCCACACATAAACATGTCGGGTTTTTACCTTATGATAGCTAAAACACTTTTTATAGAAATCCTCTGATATTATAATAGGGTCTATATACAAATACTTATAAAATAGCCGAAATTGTTACATGATTAAATTCCAGCTACTAGCCACAAAGTGGGTAATACAAACAAAACTAGTACAAGGCACGTAGGGAGAATGGATTTCCAACAATGACTAGGCACTGGGGTACCACCTGTCACAGTACGGAGCCTAGATCACCGTACCGAGGACCACGCCCGATCCCCTGCAACACAAGGCCGGACCCATCCGTTACTGGACAGTTCCGAATAAGATCACCCCGCGGTTGGGATCAGCAACCGCCCACTAAGCCGAAATAAAAAGGGACATCTAGACAGGGATGACCTTACTCTCAAGTGGGGGCTACCCACGAAGCCTTGCTGCATATCCCCTGATTTTCAGTCATTCCCATTTGATGAGGCTTGAGCCTAAGCGTTACCTTTTAGAACGTTTTACGTAGAGTGCCCATCGCCCTCCTGACGATGTTCCGAGAGCATTCGTCCATACAAGTCCGTTCCGGTTTCGAACGGAACCGAAGGCACTACTCCTACTATATCCATTTTGGAAATATCCTCAGGATTAGTAGCGACTAGCCCTTACACTTCACTGCTCCATTTTCGACTCTGAACACGTTTTTACGCAACGTACAAACCAGATCGAAGTGGTTTTCGAGAAATACATCTCGATCTCGGTCTCTTCGAAACGATCAACGCATTTGTCCAATATTGATAGTCGGTGATTTAACTATCAATTTATATTCACACAACAACCATCACACGATAAATAATTTCCCACATTATTTATTTGCCTCAAATATCTCTTACAAGATATATTTTCAAATTTTCAAAGCTCATTTGAAAACAATTTCCAAATCTCTTCCTTTACAAGGTAAATTCTTTACCATTTATTCCCATTGGAAATAACCAAGTTCAAAACATTTAGATTTAAAACAGTTAAAACATTTCATACTGAAATATACTTTAAAATATGTAAATTTACTTCTAGTTATTTACTCAATTATAAATTTAAAATATGTGAAGTAAAACTATTTATTTAGACATAAACTTGATTTTACATAAAGGTTTAGTTAAACTAAATTTAAAAGTAGATTTTAAAAGGATTAATAATAATTTCTAATAACTTTATTCAAAACTAGCCTTTAAATAAATCCATTTGCAAAAATAATTCTAATGTATTCGTACATAATTACTATTGCAAATTACTAATTAGTTACTTAAAAATAATAATTTCAAAAGTACTCTTTTAAATCAAGTTTAAATTTTAACTTATTCTTAAATAAAATCTGTTAAAACATGAACTTGGTTTTCCAGGGAAAACATTTCCATTCAAACAACCCAAAGAATCTTTCATATAGATCCCGCCCGATCCATTCCAACTCAAATTTACGTTAGTTATCGTAAATTTATTTCCAAGCTTATAAATAAACTCCCTTTGCAGTTTAAACATTTTTTTCCATTTTCGGAATTTCAGTTTGTTAAAGTATAGTTTTAAGACATTTTTAAATAAAACATTTGGAGATTTCTTCAATGAAAATCATACTTACAAATTACTTAAATAAATTCCCGTAGTGCAAAATTGTATTTCAAAATATTTTTATATACATTTAAACTGTTAATTTATATTTGGAAGTTTCGTTGAAAACATATTTTAATTTCCAGAAATTTATACTTCCACAGTTATCAATTGATACAATGTCCTCTTCGTTATAATTCTAAATTTACAATTTTTATTTTTATTTTCATCCAAACCAGATTCCAAATTTTATTCTTTTAAATTCTTATTTATCAATTACCTTTATTTCTTTAAAACCCAATTTATTCTACTTATAACGAAAATTCTGAGTTTATAATGTATCCAACAATACCGCAGTACAATTTAATTTCAAATTTATCCATCACAACATATAAACAGACATCATCATCAATTATAAAATAATTACTACATCGTGAGGAATCCAGTTGGATCCCTCCAACCTGTTTCCCTGCATCCACAACTATTAGCACATCACATAAATAAATATCAATCCAAGCTGATAACGACATTATATCCAACCAATCACACAGATATTTAAATATTGGCCTGTAGGAGATAGATCTAGGGTTCGCAAATGTAAATGTATATATAATATTGTTTAATATTATTTTATTAATATTATTCTTAATTTAACATCGTATTGCAAACAAACTCCAATTCTCACGTACCAACAGACGTTTCTAGGGGTTTTTCGTGTTCTGGACACAATGGAACATGTTTCGTAAGCTAATTCGATCGTATGTGCGAGTTACAGAATTAAACGATCAATTTAAAATTAAATCGATTAAATCGATTTCTATGCGTTTCGAGCTGCCACGGTCAAATGACAACTCCGATTGCTACGAAAATTGAAATCCGATAATAACTAACTATTACGGATCCAATGGAACTGGTTTCGTCGAATTCCGAGACTGTGCCTCAGAAGTCTATTTTAACTCGTCGATTAAATCGAGCGATTTTCACAATCGTCGAAATCACTTAAAATTTCACTTTTAAAATTTTAGTACCTTAATAATAAATCATATAAAATTTATAATCACATTAAAAATCATTCTGGCTCATTCCAGACCAAAATCTAATCAATTGCAATATTTTATTATTTAATTTCTTTATTAAATTAATATAAATCCCAAATTTAATCTATTGACTTTTAGTTTCATCCAATGGTCCAATATTAAAATTCAAACCCAATTAGACCTAAAATAAACTTTAGAATCAAATTTTATATCTATTTACACTCAGAATTACTAATTATTCCAATTCTAATATTAAATTATTATTATTCAAATTCCAATTTAATCCTCATATTTGAAATTTGACTAATTTTATTAACTTAACCAAAGTCTTTTATTTCAAAATTAAATTATACCACATATTCAACATTTAAAATGAATTAAATGTTTAAATTTGGCGACCCAAAATTCCGGGTCTTTACATTCCTCCCACTTATAAAAATTTCATCCCCGAAATTTGCTAAGGTAGAAAGAATGTTCCCAACTCAATAACAAAACTTACCTAGTGAAAATCCCAAATTCACTTTTCCCAAATCCTTTAGTTTCAAATCCAAACTCATTTGCTTCATTTACATTCAAAAGCTTTTGTTTCAACATTATTTCAAAAATAACTTTCCAAGTTAATTAAATTTTTCCAAAATCCCAAAAATTTTCCAACTCTCAAAATTTTCGGAATATTTTGGCAGAGTCTCCCCTATACGGAGGAGCTTTCGCGATATCGCAATACAAATAAATATATATACATCGACCCACACGGTCGGAAACCAAAATATATCACAATATATATATATCATTTCCCAATTATATTTGCGTAGGCATACCTTTTTAGCAAATTTTTAAAGCAAGCGGCTAATATAACGCATATACGCGCTCCAACTCTATCGAACGCCTCCCATACCTGTACTTACTCAGCATACTCATTAGTTTTCAAAGATATGAACATTTTAACAACATTTCCAATATAAATGTAAGCCAAACATATCCATTTCATAGCCTAACCAAGCGACTTCATAATTTAACAATGTTAACCATATTTATCAACAATTTAAAGATTTCAATCACCTTTTAACTTCTTATTCAAGTCCAAACTTCATTTTTATTTTACTTGAATGATTTAAATTCAATTTTGCAACTTTCAAAACATATTCTCATCAATATGATTAACATGTGCTTCACTAACATCAATCCATTCCAATTCAAATCCAAATGGATTCACAAACCAATTCTTATTTCCAATTTGAAGCATTTTCATTTCTTTTATGATTCATTTTCATTCATATGCAAAAATCACTTAATAAAATTTCAATCCATTCCAATTAATTCAAAACCAATTCAGTTGTTGTTTAAACAACTCAATTCTGAATACAACAATATAGCCAATTTTATGCAAATTAAGGTTATCCAAGCAAGTGACCATCACTACATCTTATAACCATTTAAAATGAATTTCCAACTTAGATTCATATTAATTTTATTCCATTCTGAATTATTCACAGCACAAACACTCCTGCTTTATCATAATTATTAATTAAATCTCTAATCTTACATTTCCAATTCATTATCCATATAGGTTTATATTAATATCATTCAACTCTGGGTTATATACAACTCATACATTCTTTAATTTATCACAAAAATTAATTAAAATTCTCTTCACTTGCATTTCAATGCTTATTATCTAAACAAATTTATTCAAGGCCATAAATAAAGCTCGACCACAAATATTTTTTTCCAATTTGCTTAAGCTGTTTCAATCACACAATATTTCCATTTCTTCTTATATCAATTTTATTTTATTTTCATTTGGTTCTCATTCAATCAAATTCCAATCCATTTACAAATTTTAATGCACTTTGCTTATTTATTCAATCCATTTTAGATTTATTTTATTTGCAAAGAAACCACTTTAAATTATTTCACTCATTTGAATTTATTTATAATTCAAACCATCACTATTATAATCTAATTTCATTATTCATTCACACTTTCAATATTTATTACCACAAATTTAAATCTCATGCCACCATCGGATTTTCATTACTTTCCAAATTTTGACCAAACTATCAAAATTCTATTCATGCCAATACAAATTCCACTTAATTTAGCTTACACTAAATTCATTTTCAAACAATTCCTTTGAATTTAGTTGAGTTAAAACTTTATTCACGCAATATCATTCTTACTTCTCTAAATTAAATTTCCTTTCAATTTAATTCTTTCCAATTCTAATTCAAGTTCGACCAAATTTAGTTAGCCATCTTGAATTTATACCATTTTCTTTACTATCTTAAATAAGAATAAAATTCCATTCATTTCTATTCATAACACAATTGAATCTTGTTTTTAATTAAATCCAAATCCATCTCAATTCCATTCAATTTAAGTTAAATCCAATTCAATTTAATTTTAATTCTCCATATACAAGTTTAAATTTATATACTAACTTAAGTTCATTCACATCTTTTATACTTTATATTTTCTTCACCTTATTTCAATTCACATTTCATTTTCTATTTATAAGTTCACCCAATTATTTACCTCAAAGTTTATATTGCTCATTTTAATTCATTTACATCTTATAATCACAATTCCAAATTATATATATATATATATATATATATATATCTGAATTCTTAAGGATATAAATTTTCTTTCACCACAATCCTTTGCAAATTTTAAATCCATAATATTCAGATCACAAGTATAACACTTAATAGCTTATGAGTACAATTTATTGTACAATGACCTATGATTACCAAGTTATTCTACATTTCAACTTAATCCAAATCAATTTAATTCTAAGCCCAATTTATTTAACTTATCCCAAGTAAAATTCAAATTTCCCATTCCCTTTAATATATTTTATTCACTTTCATTTACTCAAGTTAAATTTTAATTTCAAGATTAAAATTCTCATTTCCTTTTTATTAATACCAACTTCACCAAATAAGCCTAATAGTTAATTCATTTTAATTTCACGCATTATTTAAATAGAATTTTTTTTCCAGAATTCAATTATACGGTTTTATTCCAAAACCATTTTGAAATAGTAATCAACTCATACTCTCCCGGTACATCAAATCAAACATCCAGATTTCTAAAACAATCTATTTTTACCAAAGCAATTTCCCTATTTTGAAATTTCCAAAACAACTGTTATACCCAACAAGTCCAAACAATATTATAACCAACCATTTTAGTAGCAATCCATCACTTTAGAAACTTGAAAATGAATTCTAATGATGTGGCCAGCATCATCAGGATTATTTTCCAGCGACTGAAGTGAGTTCAATGCTTCTTACTTTCCCAATTCATTTCAAAACAATTTCCATCCAAAGCAGGTTACCCAAAACGATACTTCATCATTGCCTTCAAACACCTTAGCAACATTTCAAACTTTTCCAGGATTTTAAATTTCCAAACTTTTATTTTCATTCCATTTAAAATCCTTTAGGAAACTTATGGGATTTAAATTCTGGTTTTATTTTAATTTAGTTATTCTTCTTTTGTATAATTTATACTCATAGAAATTTATTTGATTATAACCATTTCAGATTTTATATTAAATTTTAGATTCTTATTTGATTATAATATTAACAACCAAACATGCAAATATATATATAATTTCAGAAAATTATTTCCTTTATATCGAAATATAAATTTGGGTAAAATTATTTCATTTACCCCTTTAAAAACAATACTATGTCGGTTCATCTTGTTTAAGAGTTTAGAAACCCCTATCGATACGGTTGTACTTCCCGCACCGACCAGAATTCATAAACACTCAACCGATAAGTCAACACAGTATAAAAACAATTTTATATCCACTAACAAGTACGCTCTCATAGCTATTAATACACTCAACCCATTATAGAGTACTACTGACTCTGTTTAATGAGTAATTTCCCCACCAAAGCCTAGGTTGTCTCCAACCTAAGCTCTGATACCAAGTGTAACATCCCGCAAATCCGTACCCCTTGAGTCAACACTATTCTACTTCGATAAACTCAAGTGAAACAGAAATACGAACCATTATAGATTAAAGAAGAAGAGATAGAAGAAGAAGGAACTAAACAATATCATAATCTCACCGTCGCAGTGGAATAAACTATAATAGTAACTATAGATCTTTACACAAAATGAATCTATATCTGTTTTATACATCATATCATCAGAGTATCTCATACAACAATATTTATCAATCAGACAATGCCATACAATCACAGCAGCGGAATATATATATGTATAGATAATACGTCACAGACTCCAGCTCCACTCCTGCTCCAAAGCATCCTGTCCTGAACAAATAATACTCGGTCTGACACGAGCATTATAATGAAATAACACCCGAGTCAGTCTGGAATACCAGCTGATAATAATGCATCCAAATTGATTATTAAAGTTCAAAAATCCTTTTGAAAACAAAAACATCTCGTAAAACCACGCCACACATAAACATGTCGGGTTTTTACCTTACGATAGCTAAAACACCTTTTTATAGAAATCCTCTGATATTATAATAGGGTCTATATACAAATACTTATAAAATAGCCGAAATTGTTACATGATTAAATTCCAGCTACTAGACACAAAGTGGGTAATACAAACAAAACTCGTACAAGGCACGTAGGGAGAATGGATTTCCAACAATGACTAGGCACTGGGTACCACCTGTCACAATATGGGGCCTAGATTACCGTACCGAGGACCACGCCTGATCCCCTGCAACACAAGGCCGGACCCATCACTTACTGGACAGTTCCGAATAAGATCACCCCGCGGTTGGGATCAGCAACCGCCCACTAAGCCGAAATAAAAAGGGACATTTAGACAGGAATGACCTTACTCTCAAGTGGGGGTTACCCACGAAGCCTTGCTGCATATCCCCTGATTTTCAGTCATTCCCATTTGATGAGGCTTGAGGCTAAGCGTTACCTTTTAGAACGTTTTACTTAGAATGCCCATCGCCCTCCTGACGATGTTCCAAAAGCATTCGTCCATACAAGTCTGTTCCGGGTTCGAACGGAACCGCAGGCACTACTCCTACTACATCCATTTTGGAAATATCCTCAGGATTAGTAGCGACTAGCCCTTGCACTTCACTGCTCCATCTTCGACTCCGAACACGTTTTTACGCAACGTACAAACGGAATCGAAGTGGTTTTCGAGAAATACATCTCGATCCCGGTCTCTTTGAAACGATCAACGCATTTGTCCAATATTGATAGTCGGTGATTTAACTATCAATTTATATTCACACAACAACCATCACACGATAAATAATTTCCCACATTATTTATTTGCCTCAAATATCTCTTACAAGATATATTTTCAAATTTTCAAAGCTCATTTGAAAACAATTTCCAAATCTCTTCCTTTACAAGGTAAATTCTTTACCATTTATTCCTATTGGAAATAACCATGTTCAAAATATTTAGATTTAAAATAGTTAAAACATTTCATACTGAAATATACTTTAAAATATGTAAATTTACTTCTAGTTATTTACTCAATTATAAATTTAAAATATGTGTAGTAAAACTATCTATTTAGACATAAACTTGATTTTACATAAAGGTTTAGTTAAACTAAATTTAAAAGTAGATTTTAAAAGGATTAATAATAATTTCTAATAACTTTATTCAAAACTAGCCTTTAAATAAATCCATTTGTAAAAATAATTTCTAATGTATTCGTACATAATTACTGTTGCAAATTACTAACTAGTTACTTAAAAATAATAATTTCAAAAATACTCTTTTAAATCAGTTTAAACTTTAACTTATTCTTAAATAAAATCTGTTAAAACATGAACTTGGTTTCCCAGGGAAAACATTTCCATTCAAACAACCCAAAGGTATAGATCCCGTCCGATCTATTCCAACTCAAATTTACGTTAGTTATTGTAAATTTATTTCCAAGCTTACAAATAAACTCCCTTTGCAGTTTAAACATTTTTTTCCATTTTCGGAATTTCAATTTGTTAAAGTATAGTTTTAAGACATTTTTAGATAAAACATTTGGAGATTTCTTCAATGAAAATCATACTTACAAATTACTTAAATAAATTCCCGTAGTGCAAAATTGTATTTCAAAATATTTTTATATACATTTAAACTGTTAATTTATATTTGGAAGTTTCGTTGAAAACATATTTTAATTTCCATAAATTTATACTTCCACAGTTATCAATTGATACAATGTCCTCTTCGTTATAATTCTAAATTTACAAATTTTATTTTTATTTCCATCCAAACCAGATTCCAAATTTTATTCTTTTAAATTCTTATTTATCAATTACCTTTATTTCTTTAAAACCCAATTTATTCTACTTATAACTAAAATTCTGAGTTTATAATGTATCCAAAAATACCGCAGTACAATTTAATTTCAAATTTATCCATCACAACATATAAACAGACATCATCATCGATTATAAAATAATTACTACATCGTGAGGAATCCAGTTGGATCCCTCCAACCTATTTCCCTGCATCCACAACTATTAGCAAATCACATAAATAAATATCAATCCAGACTGATAACAACATTATATCCAACCAATCACACAGATATTTAAATATTGACTATTTAAATTGTCTAGCATCCAGATGTGAGTGAGAATAACTCACCTTGTGTTTCGGCAAGCGTTCAAAATTTAAATTAAACCGAACGATGTTCGATTTAACCTAATTTTTTTACTTGCTCGGAATGAATCCAGAACTGCACCAACGCGTAGTGTTCGTCTCTGCGATTCCGGCATTTCCAGTTTCGTCAAAAACGGATAAAACATGAGTGAGATATTGAATTTTAAAGATTGTATAAACATTTATATAAATAAATACACATTTTTTTTATACCAAAACAAATCGGGCCGTTCAACTCACAAAAGAGAATCAAAGCCGCACGTCCCTCCCATCTTCCTCACACACGCGATACAGTTCAAGGCCGAACCCCAAAATCGTGATTTAGGGTTAGACGCCGTACCCTCCATCACTGCCACGAACCCGATCCAATACTACCATGGAGCAACTCGACTCGGCCTCCACCCTCACCCTAAACGCGCGCGAGCTCGGCTGAAGGCTCGCCTTGAAAAATGCGCCAAAAAACGTCACCTACTCGAGCAGATCCTGGCCTCCACGGCGAACTTCGAGCTACTCCACCGTACGGATGTGAAGCTGGTTTCACTCTCTACGATCTTCATGTAGAAAGTTTTACGAATCGTCGCGTGGATTAGGAGATTTTGGAGGAAGAAGAACGATCGTTTCTGGCCATTAAAATGGTATAAGCGGCGGCCTGTAGGAGATAGATCTAGGGTTCGCAAATGTAAATGTATATATAATATTGTTTAACATTATTGTATTAATATTATTCTCAATTTAACATCGTATTGCAAACAAACTCCAATTCTCACATACCAACAGACGTTTCTAGGGTTTTTCCGTGTTCTGGACACAATGGAACATGTTTCGTAAGCTAATTCGGTCGTATGTGCGAGTTACAGAATTAAACGATCAATTTAAAATTAAATCGATTAAATCGATTTCTTTGCGTTTCGAGCTGCCACGGTCAAATGAAAACTCCGATTGCTACGAAAATTGAAATCCGATAATAACTAACTATTACGGATCCAATGGAACTGGTTTCGTCGAATTCCGAGACTGTGCCTCGGAAGGCTATTTTAACTCGTCGATTAAATCGAGCGATTTTCACAATCGTCGAAATCACTTAAAATTTCACTTTTAAAATTTTAGTACCTTAATAATAAATCATATAAAATTTATAATCGCACTAAAAATCATTCTGGCTCATTCCAGACCAAAATCTAATTAATTGCAATATTTTATTATTAAATTTCTTTATTAAATTAATATAAAATCCCAAATTTAATCTATTGACTTTTAATTTCATCCAATGGTCCAATATTAAAATTCAAACCCAAGTAGACCTAAAATAAACTTTAGAATCAAATTTTATATCTATTTACACTCAGAATTACTAATTATTCCAATTCTAATATTAAATTATTATTATTCAAATTCCAATTTAATCCTCATATTTGAAATTTGACTAATTTTATTAACTTAACCAAATTCTTTTATTTCAAAATTCAAATTATACCACATATTCAACATTTAAAATGAATTAAATGTTCAAATTTGGCGACCCAAAATTCCGGGTCGTTACATTCCTCCCCCCTTATAAAAATTTCGTCGCCGAAATTTGCTAAGGTAGAAAGAATGTTCCCAACTCAATAGCAAAAATTACTTTGTGAAAATCCCAAATTCACTTTTCCCGAATCCTTTAGTTTCAAATCCAAACTCATTTGCTTCATTTACATTCAAAAGCTTTTGTTTCAACATTATTTCAAAAATAACTTTCCAAGTTAATTAAATTTTTCCAAAATCCCAAAAATTTTCCAACTCTCAAAATTTTCGGAATATTTTGGCAGAGTCTCCCCTATACGGAGGAGCTTTCGCGATATCGCAATACAAATAAATATATATACATCGACCCACACGGTCGGAAACCAAAATATATCACAATATATATATATCATTTCCCAATTATATTTGCGTAGGCATACCTTTTTAGCAAATTTTTAAAGCAAGCGGCTAATATAACGCATATACGCGCTCCAACTCTATCGAACGCCTCCCATACCTGTACTTACTCAGCATACTCATTAGTTTTCAAAGATATGAACATTTTAACAACATTTCCAATATAAATGTAAGCCAAACATATCCATTTCATAGCCTAACCAAGCAACTTCATAATTTAGCAATGTTAACCATATTTATCAACAATTTAAAGATTTCAATCACCTTTTAACTTCTTATTCAAGTCCAAACTTTATTTTTATTTTACTTGAATGATTTAAATTCAATTTTGCTACTTTCTAAACATATTCTCATCAATATGATTAACATGTGCTTCACTAACATCAATCCATTCCAATTCAAATCCAAATGGATTCACAAACCAATTCTAATTTTCAATTTGAAGCATTTGCATTTCTTTTATGATTCATTTTCATTCATATGCAAAAATCACTTAATAAAATTTCAATCCATTCCAATTAATTCAAAACCAATTCATTTGTTGTTTAAACAACTCAATTCTGAATACAACAATATAACCAATTTTATGCAAATTAAGGTTATCCAAGCAAGTGACCATCACTACATCTTATAACCATTTAAAATGAATTTCCAACTTAGATTCATATTAATTTTATTCCATTCTGAATTATTCACAGTACAAACACTCCTGCTTTATCATAATTATTGAATTAAATCTCTAATCTTACATTTCCAATTCATTATCCATATAGGTTTATATTAATATCATTCAACTCTGGGTTATATACAACTCATACATTCTTTAATTTATCACAAAAACTAATTAAAATTCTCTTCACTTGCATCTCAATGCTTATTATCTAAACAAATCTATCCAAGGCCATAAATAAAGCTCGACCACAAATATTTTTTTCCAATTTGCTTAAGCTGTTTCAATCACACAATATTTCCATTTCTTCTTATATCAATTTTATTTTATTTTCATTTGATTCTCATTCAACCAAATTCCAATCCATTTACAAATTTTAATGCACTTTGCTTATTTATTCAATCCATTTTAGATTTATTTTATTTGCAAAGAAACCACTTTAAATTATTTCACTCATTTGAATTTATTTATAATTCAAACCATCACTATTATAATCTAATTTCATTATTCATTCACACTTCCAATATTTATTACCACAAATTTAAATCTCATGCCACCATTGGATTTTCATTACTTTCCAAATTTTGACCAAACTATCAAAATTCTATTCATGCCAATACAAATTCCATTTAATTTAGCTTACACTAAATTCATTCTCAAACAATTCCTTTGAATTTAGTTGAGTTAAAACTTTATTCACACAATATCATTCTTACTTCTCTAAATTAAATTTCCTTTCAATTTAATTCTTTCCAATTCTAATTCAAGTTCGACCAAATTTAGTTAGCCATCTTGAATTTCTACCATTTCCTTTACTATCTTAAATAAGAATTAAATTCCATTCGTTTCTATTCATAACACAATTGAATATTGTTTTTAATTAAATCGAAATCCATCTCAATTCCATTCAATTTAAGTTAAATCCAATTCAATTTAATTTTAATTCTCCATATAAAAGTTCAAATTTATATACTAACTTAAGTTCATTCACATCTTTTATAATTTATATTTTCTTCACCTTATTTCAGTTCACATTTCATTTTCTATTTATAAGTTCACCCAATTATTTACCTTAAAGTTTATATTGCTCATTTTAATTCATTTACATCTTATAATCACAATTCCAAATTCTATATGTGTGTGTGTGTGTATATATATATATATATATATATATATATATCTGAATTCTTAAGGATATAAATTTTCTTTCACCATAATCCTTTGCAAATTTTAAATCCACAATATTCAGATCACAAGTATAACACTTAATAGCTTATGAGTACAATTTATTGTACAATGACCTATGATTACCAATTTATTCTACATTTCAACTTAATCCAAATCAATTTAATTCTAAGCCCAATTTATTTAACTTATCCCAAGTAAAATTCAAATTTCCTATTCCCTTTAATATATTTTATCCACTTTCATTTACTCGAGTTAAATTTTAATTCCAAGATTAAAATTCTCATTTCCTTTTTATTAATACCAACTTCACCAAATAAGCCTAATAGTTAATTCATTTTAATTTCATGCATTATTTAAATAGAATTTTTTTTCCAGAATTCAATTACTCGGTTTTATTCCAAAACCATTTTGAAATAGTAATCAACTCATACTCTCCCGGTACATCAAATCAAACTTCTAGATTTCTAAAACAATATGTTTTTACCAAAGCAATTTCCCCATTTTGAAATTTCCAAAACAACTGTTATACCCAACAAGTCCAAACAATATTATAACCAACCATTTTTGTAGCAATCCATCACTTTAGAAACTCGAAAATGAATTCTAATGATGTGGCCAGCATCATCAGAATTATTTTTCAGCGACTGAAGTGAGTTCAATGCTTCTTTCTTTCCCAAATTCATTTCAAAAAAGTTCCATCCAAAACAGGTTACCCAAAATGATACTTCATCATTACCTTCAAACACCTTAGCAACATTTCAAACTTTTCCAGGATTTTAAATTTCCAAACTTTTATTTTCACTCCATTTAAAGTCCTTTAGGAAATTTCCGGGATTTAAATTCTAGTTTAATTTTAATTTAGTTATTCTTCTTTTGTATAATTTATACTCATAGAAATTTATTTGATTATAACTATTTCAGATTTTATATTAAATTTTAGATTCTAATTTGATTATAATATTAACAGCCAAACATCCAAATATATATATATATAATTTCAGAAAATTATTCCCTTTATATTGAAATATAATTTTGGGTAAAATTATTTCATTTACCCTTTTAAAAACAATACTATGTCGGTTCATCTTGTTTAAGAGTTTAGAAACTCCTATCGATACGGTTGTACTTCCCGCACCGACCAGAATTCATAAACACTCAACCGATAAGTCAACACAGTATAAAAACAATTTTATATCCACTAACAAGTACGCTCTCATAGCTATTAATACACTCAACCCATTATAGAGTACTATTGACTCTGTTTAATGAGTAATTTCCCCACCAAAGCCTAGGTTGTCGCCAACCTAAGCTCTGATACCAAGTGTAACAGCCCGCAAATCCGTACCCCTTGAGTCAACACTATTCTACTTCGATAAACTCAAGTGAAACAGAAATACGAACCATTATAGATTAAAGAAGAAGAGATAGAAGAAGAAGGAACTAAACAATTTCAGAATCTCACCGTTGCAGTGGAATAAACTATAATAGTAAATATAGATCTTTACACAAAATGAATCTATATCTTTTTTATACATCATATCATTAGAGTATCCCATACAGCAATATTTAGCAATCAGACAATCCCATACAGTCACAGCAGCGGAATATATATATGTATAGATAATACGTCACAGACTCTAGCTCCTCTCCTGCTCCAAAGCATCCTGTCCTGAACAAATAATACTCGGTCTGACCCTAGCATTATAATGAAGTAACACCCGAGTCAGTTTGGAATACCAGTTGATAATAATGCATATAAATTGATTATTAAAGTTCAAAAATCTTTTTGAAAACAAAAGCATCTCGTAAGACCATGCCACACATAAACATGTCGGGTTTTTACCTTACGATAGCTAAAACACTTTTTATAGAAATTCTCTGATATTATAATAGGGTCTATATACAAGTACTTATAAAATAGCCAAAATTGTTACATGATTAAATTCCAGCTACTAGCCACAAAGTGGGTAATACAAACAAAACTCGTACAAGGCACGTAGGGAGAATGGATTTCCAACAATGACTAGGCACTGGGGTACCACCTGTCACAGTACGGGGCCTAGATCACCGTACCGAGGACCACGTCCGATCCCCTGCAACACAAGGCCGGACCCATCCGTTACTGGACAGTTCCGAATAAGATCACCCCGCAGTTGGGATCAGCAACCGCCCACTAAGCCTAAATAAAAATGGACATTTAGACAGGGATGACCTTACTCTCAAGTGGGGGCTACCCACGAAGCCTTGCTGCATATCCCCTGATTTTCAGTCATTCCCATTTGATGAGGCTTGATGCTAAGCGTTATCTTTTAGAACGTTTTACTTAGAATGCCCATCGCCCTCGTGACGATGTTCCGAAAGCGTTCGTCCATACAAATCCGTTCCGGGTTCGAACGGAACCGAAGGCACTACTCCTACCACATCCATTTTGGAAATTTCCTCAGGATTAGTAGCGACTAGCCCTTGCACTTCACTGCTCCATCTTCGACTCCGAACACATTTTTACGCAACGTACAAACCGGATCGAAGTGGTTTTCGAGAAATACATCTCGATCCCGGTCTCTTCGAAACGATCAATGCATTTGTCCAATATTGATAGTCGGTGATTTAACTATCAATTTATATTCACACAACAACCATCACACGATAAATAATTTCCCACATTATTTATTTGCCTCAAATATCTCTTACAAGATATATTTTCAAATTTTCAAAGCTCATTTGAAAACAATTTCCAAATCTCTTCCTTTACAAGGTAAATTCTTTACCATTTATTTCCATTGGAAATAACCAAGTTCAAAACATTTAGATTTAAAACAGTTAAAACATTTCATACTGAAATATACTTTAAAATATGTAAATTTACATCTAGTTATTTACTCAATTATAAATTTCAAATATGTGAAGTAAAACTATTTATTTAGACATAAACTTGATTTTACATAAAGGTTTAGTTAAACTAAATTTAAAAGTAGATTTTAAGATGATTAATAATAATTTCTAATAACTTTATTCAAAACTAGCCTTTAAATAAATCCATTTGTAAAAATAATTTCTAATGTATTCGTACATAATTACTATTGCAAATTACTAATTAGTTACTTAAAAATAATAATTTCAAAAGTACTCTTTTAAATCAAGTTTAAACTTTAACTTATTCTTAAATAAAATCTGTTAAAACATGAACTTGGTTTCCCAGGGAAAACATTTCCATTCAAACAACCCAAAGAATCTTTCATATAGATCCCGCCCGATCCATTCCAACTCAAATTTACGTTAGTTATCGTAAATTTATTTCCAAGCTTACAAATAAACTCCCTTTGCAGTTTAAACATTTTTTACCATTTTTAGAATTTCAGTTTGTTAAAGTATATTTTTAAGACATTTTTAAATAAAACATTTGGAGATTTCTTCAATGAAAATCGTACTTACAAATTACTTAAATAAATTCCCATAGTGCAAAATTATATTTCAAAATATTTTTATATACATTTAAACTGTTAATTTATATTTGGAAGTTTCGTTGAAAACATATTTTAATTTCCATAAATTTATACTTCCACAGTTATCAATTGATACAATGTCCTCTTCGTTATAATTCTAAATTTACAATTTTTATTTTTATTTCCATCCAAACCAGATTCCAAATTTTACTCTTTTAAATTCTTATTTATCAGTTACCTTTATTTCTTTAAAACCCAATTTATTCTACTTATAACGAAAATTCTGAGTTTATAATATATCCAACAATACCGTAGTACAATTTAATTTCAAATTTATCCATCACAACATATAAACAGACATCATCATCAATTATAAAATAATTACTACATCGTGAGGAATCCAGTTGGATCCCTCCAACCTATTTCCCTGCATCCACAACTATTAGCAAATCACATAAATAAATATCAATCCAGACTGATAACAACATTATATCCAACCAATCACACAGATATTTAAATATTGACTATTTAAATTGTCTAGCATCCAGATGTGAGTGAGAATAACTCACCTTGTGTTTCGGCAAGCGTTCAAAATTTAAATTAAACCGAACGATGTTCGATTTAACCTAATTTTTTTACTTGCTCGGAATGAATCCAGAACTGCACCACCGCGTAGTGTTCGTCTCTGCGATTCCGGCATTTCCAGTTTCATCAAAAACGGTTAAAACATGAGTGAGATATTGAATTTTAAAGATTGTATAAACATTTATATAAATAAATACACATTTTTTTTATACCAAAGCAAATCGGGCCGTTCAACTCACGAAAGAGAATCAAAGCCGCACGTCCCTCCCATCTTCCTCACGCACGCGATATAGTTCAAGGCCGAACCCCAAGATCGCGATTTAGGGTTAGACGCCGTACCCTCCATCACTGCCACGAACCCGATCCAATACTACCATGGAGCAACTCGACTCGGCCTCCACCCTCACCCTAAACGCGCGCGAGCTCGGCTGAAGGCTCGCCTTGAAAAATGCGCCAAAAAACGTCACCTACTCGAGCAGATCCTGGCCTCCACGGCGAACTTCGAGCTACTCCACCGTACGGATGTGAAGCTGGTTTCACTCTCTACGATCTTCATGTAGAAAGTTTTACGAATCGTCGCGTGGATTATGAGATTTTGGAGGAAGAAGAACGATCGTTTCTGGCCATTAAAATGGTATAAGCGGCGGCCTGTAGGAGATAGATCTAGGGTTCGCAAATGTAAATGTATATATAATATTGTTTAATATTATTTTATTAATATTATTCTCAATTTAACATCGTATTGCAAACAAACTCCAATTCTCACGTACCAACAGACGTTTCTAGGGTTTTTCTGTGTTCTGGACACAGTGGAACAGGTTTCGTAAGCTAATTCCGTCGTATGTGCGAGTTACAGAATTAAACGATCAATTTAAAATTAAATCGATTAAATCGATTTCTATGCGTTTCGAGCTGCCACGGTCAAATGACAACTTCGATTGCTACGAAAATTGAAATTCGATAATAACTAACTATTATGGATTCAATGGAACTGGTTTCGTCGAATTCCGAGACTGTGCCTCGGAAGGCTATTTTAACTCGTCGATTAAATCGAGCAATTTTCACAATCGTCGAAATCACTTAAAATTTCACTTTTAAAATTTTAGTACCTTAATAATAAATCATATAAAATTTATAATCACATTAAAAATCATTCTGGCTCATTCCAAACCAAAAATCTAATTAATTGCAATATTTTATTATTAAATTTCTTTATTAAATTAATATAAAATCCCAAATTTAATCTATTGACTTTTAATTTCATCCAATGGTCCATTATTAAAATTCAAACCCAATTAGACCTAAAATAAACTTTAGAATCAAATTTTATATCTATTTACACTCAGAATTACTAATTATTCCAATTCTAATATTAAATTATTATTATTCAAATTCCAATTTAATCCTCATATTTGAAATTTGACTAATTTTATTAACTTAACCAAAGTATTTTATTTCAAAATTCAAATTATACCACATATTCAACATTTAAAATGAATTAAATGTTCAAATTTGGCGACCCAAAATTCAGGATCGTTACATGCATTCCTTTCTTCGATATGATAAAGAAACGAAAGAGAAATTTCGAGTGGACATCAGATTGTGAGGAAGCATTCCGAGCTCTGGTATGGCATTTGGAAAGTCCTCCGGTGCTATCAAAACCAATAGACCACGAAATGTTGTATGCGTACTTGGCAGTATCCCAGCATGCTATCAGTACGGCTTTGGTCCGAGAAGAGGACCGAGTTCAAAAGCTAGTTTACTATGTTAGTAAACGTCTGACGGGGGCAGAGAGAAATTAGCCCAAGATCGAGAAATTAGCCTATTGCTTGGTGATTGCATCACACAAATTTCGCCCATATTTTCAGGCGCACTCAATCAGTATTTACACTGATCAACGCTTGCGACAGGTACTCCAATGACCGGAAACTTCTGGAAGGATGTTAAAATGGAATATCGACTTGATTCAGTCCGATATTACCTACCTGCCACGAAGGACCATACAGGGAAAAACTAGCAGACTTCATTGCTGAATTCACCGTGTCAGACGACGCAAACGGCCACAATGTCATACCTCCCGTTCGATGGAAGATGAATACCGATGGGGAATCTAACGACCGTTGTTTGGGTGCTGTCATAGTTCTCGTGACTCCTGAAAACCGATCGTTTGTTATTGTTTGAAGCTTGAATTCCCAGCAACAAATAACAAAGCCATGTATGACACATTGATTGCCGGCTTAAGACTCATCAAAGAACTGAGAGTAAGATAGGTTGAAATCTTTTGCGACTCGCAACTGGTGGTGTACCAAGTGCGGGGAGACTACCAAGCAAGGGGGTAGAGACTTGCCCCGTATTTGGTCCAAGTTCAGGAGCTGCTAGCGAATCTCGAGTATTATGATATTTCACATGTCCCGCGTGAGCAAAACAGAGCAGCCAATTCAATGGCAAAATTTGCAAGCAATGGCGACGCGCAGCAGATGGGATTGTTTCCCGTTGACATCTTACATGCTCCGAGTATAAATATGATGGAAGTAGATTTCGTATTAGAAACCAAAATCGATAAGGAATCATGGATGATCCCATTTAAGCAATATTTACTACATGGGGTCTTACTCGAAAGAAGGAGCAAAAGACAACAAGTCATTCGTAAGGCTTCGCGATATGTAATGGAGAGAGGAATAATGTATCGAATGCGATCCTCGACCCCTTTACTCCGGTGCATAGCCCATGATGAGATAAACGAGTCCTGAAGGAAGTCTATGAAGAAGAATGAAGCGATAGCATCAAGGGGAAAACCATGATAAAGAAAATACTCTGCTACAAGTATTACTGGCCAACTATCAATCCAGATGCAGTTGATCATGCTAGACAATGCGACGAGTGCAAGATGTTTGCAAAAAATCCAAGAACCCCGCCGATGGAAATTACTCAAATGGCTAGTTTATAGCCGTTTGCCACTTTATGGCATTGAAATCATCTTCTTGGTGCGAAATACACCATCATAGCAGTTGTTTACTTCACCGAATAGGCAGACAAATAACTTTTAGCCACAACCAAAAAATAATAATTAACCCCACTGTCCATAATGTCATTTGTCCTTATGACCTTCTATGATCTATTATTATTGCAAATGGATAAGTTAAAGATGTGAACAAAATCATAAAGCCTGTTCTGAAGAGAAGTTTGGAAAAGGCTAGAGGCAAGTGGGTGGATGAACTCCCAACAACACTATGGGCTTATAGAACTACCCATGGGTCCGTGACTGGCCGTACTCCATTCACCCTTGCTTACTGCTTTGAGAAAATACAAACAAGGAATTGCAATTGAATTGCAATTAAACTAAATGGAATTGGCGACGACTTATGAGCATATAAAACACTTCTGGCAGCCAATGGCAAGAACATGTACACGAACATGCATGTGTACATCCGAAAAAGTTCGACTTCTTGAAATCAACATAAATTGAATTCTCGCTTAGGATTATTAAGAAAAGACTAGATCAGATAGCCGAAGCTTACTAACACTGTAGAATCAGGACGGATGGCCACTGATGAACTACAACCCTGGATTTATAACATTGGGAACCGACCAAGCGTTATGACGACCAAAGAAGGATACGACACATTAGGAGGATAAAATTGAAGGATAATGACTATTTAAGAAACATGATGGATTTCTTTCTGGAGACATGGAATGCTCGCTGATTCAAAGCATGTCGTGTTGCTTCACATGACACACTTTGGGGGGCAAGTGTTAACCAGCACCTTGGCCCGGCTACAAAACGACAGTTGAAGATATTATTATTAGCACTAGACAAGGTTCTGATCAAGAGGAGCCTGGTAGCATATGGGTTTGATGCGGCCAACATGTTTGGCATTTAGGCATGGTTCGGCAAGAATGGTTCGGCACACGTCGCTCGGTCCAGATGGAGCCACAAGCCTCGTTCGGCACAAGCTTCGTTTGGCAAGCCTCGTTCGGCACAAGCTTCGTTCAGCAGTTGCCGTTCGACATCTATAGCTTGGTGCGCAGAAGTTACTTGCCACGGTCCGAAGTACATTGTTCCTAGGCCCATTAGGGAAGTCCAACCCATCTTCGTTTATAAGTAGAGAGGCAGTGACACAGTGTAATGGACCTTTTTTTGGAGAACATTGGGGAGACTCTACCATTTTTTATACTCTCCTCTTCGATTCAAAGTTGTACTCAAGCGATTTATTTACGGATTGTATCTGTATTCAAGTGATGGAGAAAGCAATAAAGATTAAACTCAAAGTGGACGTAGGCAGTTACGCCGAACCACTATAAATTCGGTGTTCTCGTTTTTATTGTTCTTTTGGCATCGAGTTACACTATTTTTCAGTTTTAATTTATTCTCTTCATTAATCTCTCTACATAACTCTACTCAAGGGTGTTAGTGACCAATTTTGGTGCTAACAGGTATCAACGTGAACTACCGAAAAAACCCCTCTAGATATTATCCAATCTTAATTACTTTAAATTAGGATTTAATATTAAACTTCTTTATAAATTCAAACGCCTAAACATAGCTTAAAAATTCAAAACGCTTCTAAAAATAGCATCTAAAATTGAACCTTCTTCACAAATTCAAAATACTTCTTTATAAATATACAAATCTTAATATCACTTGAAAATAAAAAATTATTTTTTGACTGATTTAAACATATACAATTTATAAGAAAAATAATTCACGCGCGAAGCACATGCTGTAACACTCGTGGCTAATATATAGCCTACAAACATAACAGAAAACGCAATAAACTACCAATAAGTGCAAAAACTTTAAATGCTAATTGATACTTGAAAAATTCAAATGCAACGATTATATAGACTAGGACTTATTCTAACAGAAAATATCAAATATGATTGATTTAACCATCAACTTCTACAATTCCTCCCTTAAACAAATTACTATGAATATATAGTTTATCTGCAATCTCACATACCGCCGACATCTTTGAGTTTCCTAAAGAAGTCTAACTTCAACGGCTTAGTCATCAAGTTTACTAGTTGTTGTTGAGTGCCACAGTACACTAGCTCGATAACACCATCATTAGCAAGATCTTTGAAAAAGTGAAACCTTAAATCGATATCAAAGAAATACACTTCTTTGAGCATGTCCTAGCTCGTCTATTTTTTATTCAACCAGATAGCTTATGTTGCACACCATGTAGAAACTACAAATTCTGCTTCCTTTGTAGATAGAGTAGCTATAGGTTGTTTCTTTGATAGCCAAGAGACCGCACCCGAACTAAGTAGGAATGCATAGCCCGAAATGCTTTTATGATACTCCATATCATCGGTATAATCACTATCTGAAAATGCAAGAAGTGCTTTTGACCCTTCTCTGTTGTATATAATTGCAAAATTGGTTGCCCCTCTTAAATACCTTAGTATCATTTTGCCAGCTAGAAGCTGCATGTCAATGGGCTTTTCCATAAATGTACTAATTAAACTCCCATTAAAAATCATTCCAGGCCGTGTTGTAGTAAGATACATTAAGCTTTCCATAGTTTTTTTGTAGTAAGATCAGGGCTGATTCGGATCATTGGGTTGCCCTAGGCGGAAAACAATTTTATTGCCATTTATACAAAAAAAACAAAACAAACAAACCAACTGCGTATTATTTTCTTAACTTCATACATAACAAAAACACTCAAAATATATAATATATTGGAACAAAACATAAACATGTTACGCATCTTTGACAATAATATATTCAACGAAACAACTCCTTCTCGAGTTTTTAGAAGCAAACTCGTCAATTATGTCATCATATTCTAACATATCTAAATATTCTTTTTCAATGGAAATCATCGCCAGCCCACTTAGTCTTTCTTGTGACATAGTGACATATTAGCTTCAATATTTTCATTTTCATCGATTGCTTCGTTGGTTTCAACATTCTCATCAATATCTTCATCTTCATGACTACTTTCATCAACGTGTTTTTGCTTGAAACAAATTAGAAATTGAGTCAACAAGTGATTTTTATAGTTTCTCTTTTTTCCCTTAACTCTGCTATTGTGAACTCGGGTGTTTTGCTTTCGAAATCTATTTTGATATTTATCGTCTTCGTTTTTCATTGTTTTTCCTAAGCATTCCCAAATTAATAATGTAGAAAAACTTAAAATCAATAAAAATACAAAATAGAATTTACGTAGATTTCATCCATCACAATTTAGAAATAATTAACAATTGGACCAATGATTCAATTTAGCAAATAAAAAGGGGAACAATAGAGATCATTTACAGTCTAAGATGATTGATTCAATTTAGCAAAACGCTGCAATTTACTGCTAATGGTCAATTCACCGTCTAAGATCATTAATTAACGATTTTATCCATCCTGAGCTACATCCCATGGCAGATAACTCAATTTAGCAAATTAACCATCAATCAAACTGAAAAAATTAAAATGTACTAGCAAAATCAGAGAAAGTATGGCCTCCTTTAGCAAGTTTGCACAGCGCTGCAAGCCCGCAATCGCCGTTTGTTGGCGATCAACGACTAGCGACGATGGTAGCCTGAGTCTCGTAGTAGGTTACGTGCATCGTTTTGTTATGGCCAGGATTAGCACTTCTACTTCTTGTCAACATTGGTGCAATGAAGGCTTGTTGCAGATTGTAATGGCAAAAACTTTCAGATGTACGCAAGAAGATGGATCTGGTTGCTGAATGCTCTTGGAAATGCAGAGTGTAATAAATTTAGAGGAATGAATTGTAAAGAGAAGAGAGAAATGTAACTTGCAAGATATATGTTACTGTAATAGAAGAGATAAAATTGTAACAGAGAAAGCAATATTGAAATAAAGATTTCTTATTCAATTTCACTCTTCACACTTTTACATTTTTGATTTTTCCTTCTTATTTATACACAGCAGTATTCCAATCACTAGCCGTTACATGGTTAATGGGCCTTGACCTATTCAAACATGCTTTTTTAACAAAACCCACTTATTTTGACAACTCCAGGTATCATGCACACCGTGTGCACATGTGCATATGCACATTGTTCTATGAAGCTTTAGTCGTCTCAGATCTCATGTCTGCACTCAGTTGATGAAGATGATCCTCATGATGCTCTGAGGTGGTCGAAATCTCCACTGACACTTTGTCTATAGTTGTGTTGTAAACATGTACAAATGTGTTCAATGAAATTCCTTGCTCTCTTTCTGCCTTCAACTTGCTTGTTGATTCTTCATCTTCTTCCTGTTGTTTATCACTCAAACCCATGGAGTCAACTTGAGGCCTAACACTCCCCTTCCCTTCAAAATTTAACCTTGTCTCAAGGACAAAGGCGAGAAACCTTTTTATCAATTCCCAATAATCTTCCCATGTCGACTCCTCTGCCGATCTTTACTTCCATTTAATCAAAACTTGAGTTACGGCTCTGTTGTACTTTGAAAATATCCTTCTATCCAATATCATTTCTAGTTTATCAATTATTTCCTCTATAAATGTAGGAGAATCCTATTGTATTACTATTCCACGACCTGCCTTCCTTTTTAGCTGCGGTACATGAAAGACCAGATGAATTCGTGCATTAGCGGGTAGCTCCAGTTTGTATGCCACTTCACGTACCTT
The DNA here is from genome assembly GCA_030765085.1 of Allium cepa. NCBI lineage: Eukaryota > Viridiplantae > Streptophyta > Magnoliopsida > Asparagales > Amaryllidaceae > Allium > Allium cepa. The sequence continues at coordinate 899,040,279 of CM060935.1, read as the reverse complement.
CTGCAAAACCGTATAAGGCCCATAGAACTTGGGTGATAGCTTGGTAGTTTTTGAGTTACTTGCGGTAATTTTCGTATAAGGTTGTAACCTAAGATAGACCCAGTCCCCCTCTTGGAAATGTCTCTCTGTACTTTTAACATCCGCAAATTTTTTCATTCTTTCCTGTGTCATTTGTAAGCTACCCTTGAGTAGTTGTAGTACAATGTCTCCGCAGTACAATTCCTGTTCGACTTGTGGTAATTTTGAAGTGTTCGGTAAATAGGACAACAAGGTAGGAGGATTTATGCCATAAACTGCTGTGAATGGAGCAGTGTTAATCGAAATCTGCCAACTTGTGTTATACCAGTACTCTACAACAGTAAGCCATTTTAACCACTCTTGAGGCTTGTGGCAAACAAAGCACATAAGATATCCCTCCAATGTTTTGTTGATGGCCTCTGTCTGACCGTCTGACCGTGAATGGTATGCCAAGCTCATTCTCAGTGTACACCCATGCAATTTAAACAATTCTTTCCAAAATACACTTGTAAATATTGTGTCTCTATCACTCAAACTTGAACACTCCATCAAAAAATATCTTTGCTATGTCCTTTGCCGTATAAGGATGCTGGAGTGGAAAAAAAATGTGAGTATTTTGATAACCTGTCCACAACTACAAATATAACTATGTATTTATAACTTTTAGGTAGGCCTACAATGAAGTCCATCGATACATCACTCCAGATTTTTTCTGGAATGATTAATGGCTACAATAAACTTGTAACAACACATTCTCACGATTATTTCTTTGGCAGGAGTCACATTCTCTTATATATTTTTCAATGTCCGCCTTTAACCCTTTCCAGTAAAAACCTTTTTGAGCCTATGCTTGGTTTTCTTGACACCTGCATGTCCACCTAAGGGCGTTGAATGATATTCATGTAATATGCTTTGTATTATCTCTCGACAGTCATGATCCAATAGAATCCTCCCTTTGTAGTATAGCAATCCATCTACCACTTTGTACCTTGTCATATTTAGTTTGTCTTCAGCCAATTTTTCCTTCAACCCTCTTATGCAATCAGACTGCAACATGTTTTCTCTTAGATCCTACATCCAGCTGCTTTCAGCAGTAGACATAGCTTGATTTTGTGGTTGCTCGTCATTCAGTTCTTCGGGTAATCTTGAAAGTGCATCTGCAGCTACATTGTCATTACCCTTTCTATATTCAACCTTATAATCGAAACCATGCAATTTGGCTAACCATTTGCCTTGTATTCCTGTAGTGAGTTTTTGTGATAATAAATGTTTTAAACTTTGGTGGTCGGTTTTTATTGTAAATCTTCTGCCAATAAGGTACTGTGTCCATTTTTTGTAGCCAGTAGTAATGCTAAAAGCTCCTTTTCATAGGCTGATAATAATAGTTTTTTTTTCCATTTAGAGCTTGACTGAAATATGCTATTGGCTTGCCTTCTTGAGTTAACAATGCTCCAATTCCAATCCCACTGGCATCGCATTCTACTACAAATTCTTTACTAAAATCTGGCATGCGTAGTATTGGTGGGTTTGATAAGCAGTGCTTCAGTTTGTTGAAAGCTAGTGTGGCTTGATCATTCCAATTGAAAGCATTCTTTTTTAATAAATTAGTATGTAGCTTGGCCAACAATCCATAATGCTTGATAAATCTTCTGTAATGACCGGAGAGTCCTAAGAATCCCCTTAATCCTTTGATGTTTTTTGGTTGTGGCCACTCACTTATTGCTTTTACCTTCTCTGGATCAATAGCTATTCCCTTCTTTGATATTATACGGCTGAGATAAATAATTTGCTTCTGAGCAAATGAACACTTTGATAACTTGATCACTAGCCGATTTGTTTCTAGCACCTGCATAGTTAACTGTATATGTTGTACATGCTCAGACCAAGTCTGGCTATATATTAGTATATCATAAAAAACACTAACAGAAACTTCCTTAAATATGGTTTGAAAATTTCATTCATTAAAGCCTAAAAAGTTGAAGGGACATTTGATAGTCCAAATGGCATGACAATGAATTCTTAATGCCCTTCATGAGTTTTAAAAGCAGTTTTATGAATGTCATTAGGGTGCATTCTGATTTGGTAATAACCTGATTTGAGGTCTAATTTAGTGAAATAGTTTGAACCATGTAATTCATCTAGTAAATCATCAAGGGGTATATGGAACTTATCTTTAATGGTCTGGTTATTGAGTGCTCGATAGTCCATGCACATCCTCCATGTACCATCTTTTTTCCTAACCATGACAACTGGTGATGAGTACTCACTAGTACTTGGTTGAATTATGCCTGCTTCTAACATCTCTTGAATGAGTTTTTGCAATTCATTTTTGATGTGGTACGAATGCCTGTAGGGTCTCAAGCAGGTAGGTTTAGAGTCTGGTTTGAGTGGTATTTTGTGGTTATACTTTCTTTGTGGAGGTAAGGTGGTGGCAGAGCTAGCTACAGTAGGGTATTTTTGTAGAAGCTGCTGAATTTCCGGAGGTATTTCTGATTTGATGCTGGGTAGACCCACTTGTATTTCTTTTAAGCATAATAAGAATGAGAGTTGTCCTTTTGTACTCTCTTTAGCAATATCTTTACCATTTACTACTTTATTTCTGCCTACAATTCCTTGCCATGTATGTTCCTTTCCCTGAAATTGAAATTTAATTTTAATTTAGAAAAATTAAATGTTACCTCACTCAGCTCTGTTATCCATTGTGCACCCAATACTAGCTGACACCCTTCCAGACGAATTAGTAATAAATCTAACATCATTTTATAGCCCTGACATTTAAATTTAACTCCTCTGCACATCCCTTTACCATGTATTTTTTCTCCATTCGCAACTTACACTGAGTACTCTTGGGTGTCTTGCATAAGCAATTTTAATTTCTTTGCTAAATCTGCATTGATAAAGCTATGTGTTGAACCTGAATCAATGAGCACATTAATAGGATATTCATTTAAGAATCCATGCATTCTGATAGTGTTGAGTGCAGGGATACTGCACATTGCATTAATGGTGATGACAAAGGCTTCTTCAATTTCCCCATTGTCAGCTGCATTATCATCTTGTGAGTCAACTTCATTTGTGGTAGTGTTCTCCTCTTGATCTTGTTCTTCTGATGTGTCTTGTAGTGGCATTATTCCCTCTATAATATATACTTGTTTTGTCTTGCATTCATGTCCAGGGTGCCACTTCTCATTACAACCAAAACATAAGTTGTTTCTTATTCTTTCAATAATTTGTTGGGGTATAAGTCCCTTATATCTTGTATTGCTATCTGTAATTTTATTTAGAGGCACCAGCAATTTTGTGGAATGGCCCGAAGGGACTTTGGTTGGTTTACTGACCTTGTTCTTTTTCTTGCTCATTCTTTTACATTCAAACACCTTGGCCAAACTAACAGCTTCTTTGAAGTCAATAGGGTTCAAGGCAATCACGTCAAACCTTATTTCTTCCTTCAATCCATCAATGAATTTTTCTAACAAGAACTGGTCTGGTAATGCTTCACATAGGCATTACAATTGTTCAAATTTGGTGAGATAATTTCGTACAATGGTTGGAAATTACTCCATATGGCCTCCACAAATCTTCAGGTGCGAATCTCACTAATATTTCTTCTTTAAAAATCACCCACTGCTCATAGTTCTTAACCTTTTTTGTAAGCCACATGTACCATAAATGAGCCTCACCCTTAAGATGGAAGGAACAAGTAGGAACCCATTATTTTCAGGCGTCTGATGATATGTAAAGAGTTGTTCTACCTGACTAGTCCATTCAACAGTCTCATTATCTCTATTGTAAGTGGAAAATTCTAACTTGATTACTGTATTCTGCAGCAGTCTGGGAGCTGTTATTTGATTTCTTGATGCCTCATTACGATGATGTTGTTTATTTCTTGAATGAAAGTTATTGTTCTGGTTTGGCATTTCATGCACAGGAAGTTCTTGATGTATTCTTTGATGATTTCTTTGTGGAGGAGGTACATAAAGTGGAGCAGCAGCAGAGAAGGATCTTGATGGTGCTAGACTGCTTCCCCGATTGTTCTTGTTTTCGTTTACTCTCCGACCCTTGAGTTCCTTCAGTTCCTTGACCACACTGTTAAGCACATCGCTTATACTATCCATCTTAATGATAAGATCTTGAAAGGTTTCTTGCAAGGTAAGATTTGATTTTTGCAGATCCCTTATGGCTACTGCTGTCTTCTGGTTAATCTGTTCTTGTCTGATTCCCTCAAGTTTGTCATTCAAGGTTGCATCACTCCAATTTATCATATTATCTTCATCTGATAACTCTGATTGTTCATCAGAATTGGGTGGCTCTGATACTAAATGGTTATGAACAAAACTAGGTATAACTCACCCCTAAAAGCTAGCTTGTAAGGGGAGGGTGCCTAGTTGGTTTTATAGTCATTTCCCGTACCATATTAGACGATGTGGGACATTACATACCACCATGCTTCCAAAGTTCGACGCCCATATCGACGCTCTATTGCACTGACACCGCCCATACAATGTTAATGTTCAACAGAGTGAAGTCACGCCCATACATGCCGTCCATACCCATACATGTCACCAACGAGTTTCGAACTTTTTCTATCATGGTGTTAGGCTCTGATACCAAATTGTTATGGTCAGGATTAGTACTTCTACTTCTTGTCAACATTGGTGCAATGCAGGCTTGTTGCAGATTGTAATGGTGAAAACTTTCAGATGTGAGCAAGAAGATGGATCTGGTTGCTGAATGCACTTGGAAATGCAGAGTGTAATAAGTTTAGAGAAATGAATTGTAAAGAGAAGAGAGAAATATAACTTGCAAGATATATGTTACTGTAATAGAAGAGATAAAATTGTAACAGAGAAAGCAATACTGAAATAAAGATTTCTTATTCAATTTCACTATTCACACTTTTACATTTTTGATTTCTCCTTCTTATTTATACACAACAGTATGCCAATCACTAGCCATTACATGGCTAATGGGCCTTGACTTATTCAAACATGCTTTTTTTAACAAAACCCGCTTATTTTGACAACTCCAGGTATCGTTCACATCGTATGCACATGTGCATGTGCATGTGCACACTGTTCTATGAAGCTTTAGTTGTCTCAGATCTCACATCCGCACTCAGTTGATAAAGATGATCCTTATAATGCTATGAGGTAGTCGAAATGTCCACTGACCCTTTGTCTACATCGTACCATTATCATTACCGATGTAGATCAAATCATCGATATAGACTCTTACAGTCAACACCTTACCCTTTGCATTTATGTTAGTGAACGGTATATGCTCATTCAGACACGTTTCAAAGCCTTAACTGACAAAGTGGGCTTCTACATGACTAAACCGAGCATTGGGAGGTCGTTTTAGTCCTGATAAAACTTAAAGTAGCTTGTAAACTTTATCTTCGTACCTTTTTATATCCTTTTTATTGTTCTACATATACATCTTCACTAAAATCGCCATGTGAAATTGTCGAGTTTAGGTCAAGTTGAAATATCTGTCAATCCTTTTGAGCTGCAGTTGCCACAACCAGCCTTACCGTATGCATCCATGCTATGGGGGGGAACAACTATGTGTACTCAACTTCATGTTGTTGTGAGTATCTCTTTGCTACAAGTTAATATTTATACTTGTCCAATTCTCTGATTTCATTTAATTTTGCCTTGTATATCCTCTTTCACCAATCTTCCTGTACCCCATTGGTAAGTCCGTCAGTTCTCAAGTTTGACTCTTTTCTATGGAGTCAATCTCTGAGTATATCACGATTCTCCATTTTGAGTTTACAACTGTTTCTTCGTAATTCATGGTATTTTGTTCATAAACTAGGTACATGTGATCCTCATTTTCTTCATCAAATACCCTTTTCCACTAGTATAATCTTTTGTCTAGTAAAGTTTTCTTCTAACTCTACTACTCCTTGTAATCGTCTCATATACACTCCTAAGTCTTGTGGATTTTTTAGCTTCAAGCCTTCAACTACCGCTTCACCCCTTTTATTTTCATTTTCTTGTTTGACTTCAACGTTATTTATCTCCATGTGTTCATCCATATACTCACGGTGTCACCCATTCAGGATCCAACACAACTTGCTCTTCAAATTCACTACTTCCATCCCAGTTTTTCTCTTCCTTAAATATGAAATTAGTTCCTTTGCCCCCAAACTTGTGTGTCATATGTCCTCATCAAATCCACTCCATTCACTTCGCATGTGAGATATACAAATTAATTTTTCAATGAAATAAAAAGTTAGATTTAAACGCATATAAATATGGAAGTTGAGAATAGAGGAATTCATCCCCTTAAATATCACGTCTCTACTAATTACAATCCATATTCGAACCAAATCGTATAATCGGTTACACTTCGCTAACACCCAACAATACATTAACAAAACTCTTATCTTCAAGTTTGGTACGTTTAGCGTATGTTTTATGTATGTGTGCCAAACAACCAAAAACTCTAAAGTGCTCAACTGAGGGCTTGACATTTATCCGTGCTTAGATTGCTAAGGTTGGACATCGATTTAATATGTATACAGTCTGATTTACTGCTTCCAGTCTAAAGTTTTTTGTATCTTATTGGCTGAAAGTATTAAACCTACCATGTTCATAATTGTGCGTTTTCTTCTCTCCACTGCTCCATTTTGTTGTTGACCATATGCCGTTTTCAGCTGCCTCTTAATATCATGGTGACCACGAAACTTCTTAAACTCATCTGTATTGAATTCTCCTTTTTGTGTTCTCAAACATTTGATATACAAACCAGCCTCCTTTTCCACCAATATCTTAAAGCATTTAAATGAATGTGGAGCTTTTTTACTTCTCTAAAAGTAAGTAAACTCATGTTTTTCTCCTAAAATCCTTGATAAAACATAACTAAGTACCTCTTTTGCTGGCCTCCAAACATTGACATGAACATGTTGTAATTCCTCCATAGCTCTCAATGTACTTTTTGAAATAGCCTCACGATGTTGTTTCCTAATCAAACAATCAGTGCACATGATCTGTAAGGTTGCAGCAATCTAAGGCAGGCCTCGCACCATGTTTTTAGCTTGAAGAATCTTCAAAGCCTTGTGACTCAAATGACTGTAACGGCAATGCCACAAACAGGTGAGGTCATGTGAGCTTTTATGAAAGCTAGAAGCATTCTGATCTTGAGTGTTTGCCAATAGTAAAAACATTCTTTTTACAGAGATGTTTGCTTAGATGATCAAACCCGTGTCCAGATGATAGATTTTACACATTCCAGCATGAATTAGGATTGCAAGTCCCTTCGCTTGCGATTGACCCACAATTAACAAATTGTTTTTCAATTGCGGTACGTAAAAAATGCTTATGATAATGCGACTTAGACCATTTATTCATAGTCTGACATTGCCTTTACCTTGAACCAACATTCTAAAGTCGTTTCCAAGCCTGACATGTTGCCGGAAATCTTTATTCAGCTAACGGAACATTGTTGCATCTCCAGTAATGTGATTTGAACAACACGAATTCACGAACCAAGCGTCTCCACATTTTGCTTCATTCTTCTCTAAATAAGCCATCAAAAGTAACTCTTCATGTCTATCCAATTCCACATAATTAGGTTCCAAAGTCGAACACTTGTACCGGAAGTGATTGAGGTTATCTGCTTATGACATCGATTACACTTCACAATGGCTTTGTTGAAGATCCAAAGCCTTCTACCTCTTCCTCTCTAAGCATTTCCGCCACATCCAGTTCCTCCCGATCTTCCTTCTTGTGTAACCTTAAGTGCTTGTTCTTCTATACTGCTATAATTGAACTTCAGCTCTTGGACAATTAGTGGACTCTGTAGCTCATCGATTATTAAACTCCAATAGCCTTTTGACCTCAAAAAGGTTTTCCATAAGCATGCGCCAGTGATCGTAGTAGCCAAAGAAACATGGTACGGAAGGTTGAAGGAAACTCTTTCCTTCACTCATTGTTCTATCTATTCTCTATTTGTGCATCGCCCAAAAGAACAGTAGCTTTTTGTCAAGTGCTAGTAGGCGCTCTGATACCATAATGCCAGAGACTTTCAACATAAATAAACTGGACTGAAATACTAATGCATATCGGGAATGATTCATTTATTCAAACAAAAATATGGCTAATATATAGCCTACAAACATAGCATAAAATGCAAGAAGCTAGCCCACACGTGCAATAGCTTCGCAACGTGCTAAGTGATATTAAAAAAATTCAAACTATCCTACAGACTAGGAGTTTCTCGTAAACAAAATATCGCAAATAAGGATAATCATATAATTCAAATGAGATTCACAAGCTAGATTTGTTCAAATTCACTATTTTAAACATAAATTTCACATATGAACCTGTTATATAAATTGTTTTCTCCGTCGCATCCCAAATCATATTATCCTCAATATGAGTAAAATATTGTTCCGAATAAGGTTAACAGCTAGTAGAGCAGTCATAGTCTGAAAAAGGTTGGTTGTACAGATGATCACCTCGAAAAGAAATTTGTAATATGCTTAATATCAGAGTTTCAAATAAACAGAAGATGGTAGCAAGTTTCGATAATAGAAATTAATCATCTATACTCAATGTTTAAAGAGGTTTCAATTGGATTCATGCAAAAAAGTCAAAACCGCCAACACAGTCTGAAAGACGGAAAGTACAAACAACATAGTATCTCCTTCAGTAAGACAAGCGCGCATAATATTAGCTTGCCATCTATTCCACCTTTTTCCACAAAACACATCCACATCCTCATTCATCCCATTCTCCTTCACATCTTGTAAAGTAGTAACCCCTCTTGGCGGTCTGTTAAACAGCAAAACTACATCTTCGTCTCTACCCAACCACCCTGTAATAATTCCTTTTTCCTTGAGTAGAATGACATCCTTTTTAGAATTTATTAGGTAATCCATCAAGAATGTGTAAGCGGTAGCAGTACTGTCCATATTACGTATTTGTTCATAGGCTAAAAAGTTCAGTATTAGAACCTTGGTATTGCCATCAACTTTGAAGTTAGGAAGCTTGAGCACTCCTTTCTCAGAGCTTATGTTATTTGTAGCAAAATTGAGCACAACGCTATTCGAACGTATTTGAAGAGATTAGAATGAAGAATATAAATATAAAAAGAGGCTAATCTAACAAACACGCCAAAACAGACAAACAGAAATGCAAGAACACAAAAATTTATAGTGGATCGGCGTTGTAGCCTACGTCCACTTGGGAAAGTTTGTTGTTTTATTGATGTATTAACTGATTACAACATAGAATACTCAAGCACTCAAGTTAGAATGGATTTCCGGTAGAATATCAGCGCAGCAGCATCCAAAAAGTCTCTTTTCTGAAGGCATAGGGCTTCTATTTATAAGCATAGTCTGAAAATATCGTGCTTAGATCTCAAAATACCCCTTCTCACATATGGATGGGCCCACCAGATCGATGCAAGGTCATTTAGGATCGATCCATGTACATTTTGTATCCATCAATACTTGTTCCTTTTGGGCTGAGATCGATCAAGGACATTGTTGAGATGGTAAGTAAGCTCTTGTGAAAATTTGGTAGAATTTAGACTTGTAGATTTTGAGTTATGATCGATCCAAGTTTGTATTTGCAGTTGGTTGTCGAGTACATACCGATCCATGTTCGAATCGATCACTTCGTATCGATGCTTGTGCGTATCGATCAAGTGACGTGAAGCGATAGTCCAGGAGAGATCCACTTTTCATGCCGCACGACCGTTGCTTCCACTTGATCATGTCTTCTTCGTATCATTCACTTGAAGCTGCTTGTAAAATTTCAACAGAGAATATATGTAAAAATTAAGAGAAGATGAATATTGTCTTTTATTGATTGTATACTCTCTGAAAATGCAGCTTGATATATTGAATTCTGGGACCGTAAAAAGATACATTTTGCAGCAGCAGGGCATAAGATATATATAGGCTGAAATATGAGCTTGTAACAATATGGCCCAAAAGAGTGTTTACAACAAATAAAAAATATGTGGCCAGGATGCAATCAGTTGATCTCAATGGATGCGATGGCTTCCTCTAAGTGATGAAAGAGAGCTACGGGATTGTTGTCTTCATTTATTTCCCCCTTCGAACTCTAATCCGATTTCTAGGGTTAGAGTTCGTGAGGGGAAGTCACTCAATTCTCTGATTAAATTGATGCAGTCCACAAAATTCTTGCTTCTCCTCCGATCTATGCCCTTCTGATGTCCGATTCGGGTTGTTCACTTGAGTGTCTTGTCTGAGCAGTTACGATTTGAGTTAAGACTGATTTGAGTCGAGAGCAAGTTGATTTCTCAGATGTTCTTTCTTCTTCTGCCCTCCAATTTGGAGAAGAGCTTGATTATTGAGCTCGTGAGATGGCTGAATCATAGTTACTTCCAGCTCTGACCTGAACTTCTCGAATTTCCTTTTTGACAATGATTTGGTGAGAGTATCGGCCTTATGGTAGGTGGCAGGTATATGGTTAACTTGTAAATTTCTTTTAATGACTTGATCTCGAACAAAATGTAGATCTATCTCAATATGTTTGGTTCTAAAGTGTAGTATAGGATTAGCTGTCATATAGATAACACTTTGATTGTCACACCAGGAAGTAATTGAGATCTCCAAGATCTTTAATTGAAAATTGCTTGTCCAGATAGCAGATAAGTTGATTAATTTCATCTTGATTGCTACCTGTAATTATAAGATCATCAACATAGATTAAAATGTAAATAGTTGATAACTGGCTGGCTTTAATGAACAATGAAGTATCTGATTTGATAGACTGATATCCGTTTGATATTAAAGTTGATTTCCGTCTGTCAAATCATACTCTTGGTGCTTGTTTGAGGCCAGGCCATATATTGCCTTATTTAATTTGCACACAAGGTTTGCATTTTGTTCATAGCCAGGTGGTTGCATCATATAGATCTCTTCTTCTAATATGCCATTTAGAAAGGCATTGTTGACATCCAGTTGTCTTATTCTCCAACCTTTGTGTAGTGCAACAGTGAGTATGAGCCTTATTGTAGAGGGTTTGACTACTGGAGAAAAAGTTTCAGTAAAATCAAGCCAATACTGTTGGGTATAACCCTTGGCAACAAGTCTTGCCTTATATTTATTGATAGTCCCATCAGGATTTCTTTTTATCTTGTATGTCCATCTACATCCAACAATATTTTTATGTGTTGGTGGACATACAAGATCTCATGTCTTGTTCTTTATAAGGCATTATACTCTTCATCCATTACTGCTCTCCAGTTCTCGTGCTTTGCAGCTTGCTCATAGCTTGATGGTTCATCAAGACTTGTGTTGGCAATGTATACTTTTGGTTTAAAGATGCAACTTTTAGCTCTAGTGATCATGGGATGGCTTAATTTGACTGGGGAATCAGTGTGAGGTAAGCTATCAGTATTGCCATGACTGGATTGTCAATTGAATCAGTTTGTTGATCTTGAGTTCTTTGACTTTCTTCATTTGTTGAAAGTGCAGGTGATTGACTGGCATGACTGGAATCATCAATCCAATCAGAATTTTATTGAACAGAGACTACAGGATGAGTTTGATGATTTCCAGTAGTCCTTATCACCTCTGTTTGATTCTCATTCTCAGAATATATAGGCAGTTCAGGTATTGATACACTTGGATTATATACCTTGCTTGTTGTTTTCAATTTTGAATTTCTAAAAGGGAATTCGTTTTATTATATACAACATGTCTGCTAATAAAAAGTTTTCCACTATCATCTAGACATTTGTAACCTTTTTGATTGATGGCATACCCAAGAAATGTACATGGCTTTGATCTAAAGTTTAGTCTATTGTTGTTGTAAGGCCTTAAGTATGGAAAGCATAAGCGCCCAAAGGTTTTTAAACTATAATAATCTGGCTTCACCCTTTGTAATTTTTCTATGGGTGTTATACCTTCTAAAATTTTGGTTGGCAGTCTATTAATAAGATACACCGCAGTACTGAATGCTTCATGCCAAAATTTTAGAGGTAAGTTTGCATGAGCTATTAAGCTAAGCTAAGCCCTTTTTCAACTATGTGTCCATGCTTTCTTTCAGCTAAGCCATTCTGTTCAGATGTATAGGGACATATGATTTTATGAATTATTCCCTTATTGCTAAAGTAATCTTTAAGGGTTTTATACTCTGTTCCACCATCTGATTGCAAAATTTTAACATGTGAACTAAGTTGTTTTTCAACCGGTAATAAAATCCAATACAACTTTGTGTGTATCAGATTTATTTTTTAAGGAATATATCCAAGTGTATCTTGTATAAGCATCTACAAAGGATATATAGTATTAATAACCATAATCCGAACATGTTGATGCTGGTCCCCAAAGATCAGTAGCAACAAGTTCTAGAGGCTTGGAATATTTGGTTAAGGAGTCATCAAATGGCAATTTGTGACTCTTACCTATTTGACAGTGTGTGCATATGTAAGGAAGAGAAACATCATCACAAGGTATGCAATTTTCAGTAAGAACTTGTTTAACAATTTTAACAGCGGGATGGCCAAGTTTGCGATGCCAAAGATCAAATATACAACTGCAGTTTTTCATTTCACACTGATTACAACAGTTTTGCTCCTTTGTAGAATTTGTACAGTTGACAGATTTAAATCTATATAATCCCTTCTCAGCGTCACCCTGCAATAAAACGTCTTTAGTTAGTATATCTCTAATAAGACGGTACTTAGGATAAAACTCAAAGTAAACTTTACTGTCATTAGCAAATTGAGATACACTAATAAGATTCTTTTTAATCTTTGACACTCTTAATAAGTTATGTAGGAATAATTGTTTCTTTCCTCTAATAGAAGCACTTCCTACATGAGAAATTTTGATGCACTTACCATTGCCCATGCAAATAGACTGTTTACCTCTATACTTCTTGTTGCCAAAATTTAAATTTTCTAAGTTGTTCGTTATATGATTAGTTGCCCCTGAGTCAGGATACTAGTAGTCATCATGCACATGTTCTGATTGACCATTTTCACTTGAGCAATGATCTTTGTTCTCTACTTGACTGTTGAAGCTTGCTTGAGCCACATTAACACTATGATTATCATTTCTTGGATTGTTGTTATTCTGATTTGAATACCTAAAATAGCATTTTACAGCTATATGCCCAATTTTTTCATAAATTTGATATCTTGATCTGTTATTGTTGCTGTATCTTCCTTTTCCCCTTGATCTATTGGAGTATCCTCCTTTCTGTGACTGTTTATCACTTTTGTTGTTGTTTTGATTCTTATTTCTTGTATTGGTGGTATAATTGACAGTAAACTCAGATTCTTGGGGTCTTTTATTGTCTATCCTGGCCCCATGAGCCTGTAGGATAGAGTGAACATCATCGACTGATGGTAAGACCTTATGAGATGATATAACTGCCACCACAGCTTCATATTCATCACTTAAACCATTTAATATGGTTAAGATCTGTTCAAAATCTGATACTTAATTTGTGGCCTGCAGCCTCGAGCAGGTCACAAATTGTCTTGATTTTGTATAGATATTCTCTCATAGAACAATTTTTCTTTCTGATGTTTTGAAGCTGTCTCTTGTGATACATAACTTTTGCTGCTGATTGAGTATTGAAAACTTTTTCAATAGCTGACCAAATTTCACAAGCAGATTTACACCCAAGAACATGTGATAGGAGATTGGTGTTTATAGATGATAACAGCCAAGAGCATATTAGTCTATCTTGTCTGTGATGTTTGACATATTCTCCATTGCTAACTATCTTATTTTCTGGAACAGTGATGAATTTTGGTGGAGTTGGTATTGTGCCAAGAATAAAACCTTCAAGGTCATAACCCTGCATAGCAATTTCAATCAGCAGTTTCCACATCAGATAATTATTCTCATCAAGATGCACTGTAATAAGTTGACTCTAAGGGCTTATGACAGATTTGATTAGCTTTGTTGTTGCATCAGATTACTGCTCTGAAGTAGCATTATCAGATGTTGCCGAATGATCATCAGTCTGATGAAACAGTCTCTGTCTAAACCAAAAAGAAGGCTTCAGATATGGTTCTTGAACAAGAAAATCCTCAAGAAGATGATGAATAACAGATATGATGCAGCTAGATCCAAATGATGAGTGTTATCTGATGGATCTTGGCTTGGCACTAATCTTGTTTTCAAGTTTGCTGTGATGATTTTCTGATTTCTTGAATCTGATTTCTATTGCTTTCTTGATCAAGTTGTCTTTAATGAAAGTCTGAGTGCAGCCAGTGTATAACTCGGCAAGGTACTAGATTTGAAAAGATAGACTTGTCTTACCCAAACGATGACCATACAATCTGATGGGTAAAGAATGACCCTCCAAATGATGAACAATCTCTGATGGAGAAGCTTTGATATCTCTCTCGTGTCTTTCTTTGTTATTGTGCTGTTAAGCATGCAGCTCTAATACCATGTAAATTTCAACAGAGAATATATGTAAAAATTAAAAGAAGATGAATATTGTCTTTTATTGATTGTATACTCTCTGAAAATACAGTTTGATATATTGAATTCCGAGACTGTAAAAAGATACATTTTGTAGCAGTAGAGCATAAGATATATATAGGCTGAAATATGGGCTTCTAACAATATGGCCCAAAAGAGTGTTTACAGCAAATAAAAAATATGTGGCCAGGATGCAATCAGTTGATCTCAATGGATGTGATGGCTTCCTCTAAGTGATAAAAGAGAGCTACGGGATTACTGTCTTCATTTATTTTTGCTTCGTATCAATGATTCTCGTTCCAGCTTGTATCGATGCGTACTTATGCTTTTCGTATCGACCTTTGCTTATACTCTTCGTATTGATCTGCCATGACTCCTTTCGTATTGATGCTTTAGGAGCCGTTTCGTATCGATAATTGCATTGGCTTCTCCATACCGACGGAAGATGCTGAATTCGCATCGATCGAAGGTTTTGATTTCGTATCGATTTGTTGGCCGATCGATAGGTAATGTACAAGGCGGTCGATCGACACGAATTGGACACGGAATTAATTGCCGATGGATACGAAGGAGGTTGACTTTGATGCGTACGAAACCGCATGGATACAAAGGGATTTGATGGATACGAAGGAGAATGGAAGGTGATGGATACGAATTGAGGCTATCTCTCTTAATTTTGATCAATCCATATCTCGAGCATACGAACTCCGATTGATCTGAAATTTGGAACGTTGGTTTTCATAGTTTTGCTTGTCGTGTTGTACCAATTGTAGCTCGATTCGGACTCGGACCAAATTTGCCAGTATCCATAGTAAGTATCCATAGTAGATCTGTGTATAACCGATTTTCGAGTCGAATTGTCTTTGGTTTCTAGTCAAGTTCTCGGTGTCACGGCCTTGCCAGAATGCGGAATAACATATGTCGTCTAGGGTGCATGTACTTGTAGTGCTTAGATAGAATCGAACAATGAACTGTGCTAGCTCTGTGGCTGAGCGCTGGACGCTGTAATGTGAGCCTTCAAAATTGGCTTTTCCAGTGGTTACTTCTTTCCGTTGTATGTCTGGGTGGTGATCGCCTAATTCTTTTATTGTTTTCAGGTATTTGTTATTGAAATTTGTATAACAACCAACGAAAGCTTTTGCATCTTCTTCCTGCAGGTCATGAAATTCAGTCTAAAACATCATGAAGAACATGTTATAGTATGAAACATTCATCTCTTACCCTGTAGCCACCAACTTCAATCAATACAGCAAGAGCTACCATGTACGGCTTCCTGAATGGAACTACAGTTCGCCACATCATCAAATCCAAGAAACAAACAGCTGACTAGGAGCATCAGCTCCACGAATTTCTCCTCATTATACAACCACTCATCATCAAGATTTTCATAAGACGCCATGAGCTCCTTCACTATGGCTCTCATCGCTGCAGCGACCTCATCTACTGATTTTTCAGCTCTTGTTAAATAGTTTGATAATGCTAGTCTCTTGTATGGATCCATTTGTTTTAGATGTGGTTGGCAGTGATGGTACGGGCCCAGGGATACCATGTAGGCTTCTGCATTTGCTTCTCCTAGTGTTTCGGGGACTCTGTAGATGGTGTGTTTCTTTTGGTTTGGGATTTCGGATTTTGGTTTTAGTTTTTCTGGAGTTCTGACTCCAGGTTTACGATCCATTCAGAACTCATTTTGATGCTTTCCATGTTTCTAGTCAATGTGTTTGCCACTATATACAGTTTTGAACTAGGTTTATGATTGTGAGAAAGTTTTGATTAGGATATTTGATGTTTTTGCCTTGTTGGTTGATGAAGCTTGAGAAGAAACGCTTTTATGACACTTGATTTTGGTCTTGTTATGATAATTTAGTCTATAGTTGAACAGTAAAAAATATAGACTTCTGTACTCATGCGTATAGGTGCAACAGCATAACTTGCCCATAATCACAGACTTTTCCAACCAACTTTGTTCAAACTGTAGCTACTATCTTTTAAGGAATACGGTATAAACACCCAGATTTTATGAACATAATTGGGATTGGGAATGCATTGTTTTTTTGCGTTTTCAATATGTATAACTGACGGAAAGAAGAGGTGTTGAAGAATACAGTTATATTTTCTCATTTTTGCCAGTTATATTTTCATAGGTTAAAATCACTCTAAAATTGTAAAACTACGCGTATATACACACACATGTTAATATACGCGCGCTTTAGAATTTCTGACATTACATTTTGATTTCAACGTTGACTGAGACAAAACATAATTTCTATTCTGATTCCAGATGAAGACAAAAAAAACAAAAACAGAAAGTAAAAAGAAGTTTTAAACAAGAAAATTTATACTTGAGAATACTCAAATAAGTGAGAGGAACATGATTCAAAACACTATAGCATGTTAAAGCAAAAGGAAAGATAATACCTAAGAAGGATAATTGAGTTGAGCACAAAAATGATAAGTTTTCAAGCAGAACCAGTAAAATCTACTCATCTAGTGTTTGAGCGAGTAATTTCCTTTTTAATGCTTTAAATTATTAAATTGAATCAAAAATTTGAAATAGATTTAGGGTTTTGATGTTCGATGGAGACGGCTGCTGTAATAATAAAGGGGTGTTTAGGGCTTATAGGTGGGACATCGGAAAATATGCAGAAAATATGGTGGGCTGATGTATTGTGCTTTTGAAATTTATTTTAATATGCAGAAATAAGGAATATCAAATATAACTAGTGTGTAACCCGTGCGTTGCACACGGTAATATTGTAAAATATAATATTATATCTTTAATGTTAAAATGAGAACTTTGTTATATAATGTATGATAAATTTAGTGAAATAAATGAACTATAAATTAAAACTTGTATTATGTTTGTGTATAATTTATGTTGTATGGCGCACGTGCGCACACACATATATATAATAATAAACTAATTTATTCAGTTTTGTTAATATGGATATAACATACATATTGAAACTGACGTATGTTAGTAATTTTTTAAATGAACTGAAAAATATTATTTAATGAAATTTGTTTAAATAAATCAAATATAAAATTATGTAATTAGTTTACATACATAGACTTGAAAATAAACGATAGGAAGAATCGAGAGGAATTTTGTAAAAAATTGTATAATTTCGATGTTGATATATTGAAGCTAAAACATAATTTTGTAATATAATGTATGATAAATTCTTAATATAAAGAAATTATAACTTATTTACAAATTAATTTGTTATGATGTTTATGTACATAATTTATGTTATGTGATTTATATATTTTTATAGTTGAATAAAAAAAATAGTCTTACAATTTTCCATAATGTGAGCGTGTGTGTGTGTTAAAATTGATATATATTTTTATGATTCATTAGAAAAATAGATTAACTATTCATTGAAATTATTTAAATTTGAGATTTCGTAAGTAGTTTGGATACATGGATTTAAATATAAAATAATAGATAATAATTGAAGGCGGTTTAGGAAATAATTGTAAAAATGTTAAAATGTATGTCTTTGAAGCCAAAAACGGAATTTTTCAATGTAATACAATATAAAAAATATAGATATATGAATAATATATTAAATATGGAAATATTGCTTATGCATATTCTTTATATTATGTGACTCATATATCTTTGTATTTAAATGAAAAACTAATTTTATCACATTTGCGCCTGATATGAATATGGTATATATATTGAAACCGTTATATCTTGGCGTTTATTAGATGAATTAACAAAAATTTATTAATTGAATTTATTTAAATAATTTAAATTCAAGATCACGTAATTAATTTGAAAATTCGAGTTTAGTATACAATGGTAGGTGATATTGTGAAATGTTTTGTAACTAATTGGATAAATTCAAAATATAGGTTTTTGACGTTAAAAAAGGTTTTACAATGTAATGCATGATACACATATTGATATAAATAAATAAAACTTTAAATTTGTAATTATTATTTATGAATATAATTTATGTTATGTGATTGATGTATTTATATATTTGAATGAATTTTTTCGTCATTTTTTTTAGTATGAATATGGTTCATATTGATCATACTTATTTGACAAATCGGTGAAAAATTGCATAGTGAATTATTTAAATAGTTTTGAAGTTATGTAATTGATTACAATATATGACCTTAAATGTAAAATATTGTAAAGGAATTAAGGGGAGGCTATAAATGATTATAGAAAATTTATAATGTAGGTATTCAGAGTACAAAAAATATAATTTTGTAATGCATTTCATGATAAATTTATTGAGAGAAACGTGAAAAAAGGATTTATTATTATTATTTATGTATTCACTTTAAGTTCTTTAAGTTATATAACTTAGGTATCTTTACATTAATCTTTTTTTTTTAAATTTAGTTAATATGAATATGGTGTACATATTGATATTTTCATAAATTAGTAAACGAATCAACGAATATTAGTTAGTTGGATTTATCTAATTAGTTTAAATTTAGATCACATAATTAATGGATACATAGGTGAAAAGTAACATATTAAAAGAAAAGTGAGGTAAATTTTGTGAATAATTATGGTAATTTTAAAAGTAGGTATTTGAAGTTAAAGTAGAATTTACAATGACATGTATGATAAATTCATTAAAATAAATTAACTATAATTTTTTATTATTGGTTTATGTGATTTATATATCTTTATAGTTGAATGAAAGATTAATATTATGGTTTAGTTGTTTAAGTGTTATACATATTTAAATTTCCATTTTTTGGTATTTTTGGTATTTATAAGAAATATTAAATGAATTTATCTAAATAGCTTAAATTTTGGATGATTTAATTAACCTAAATATGTAGACTTAAATATAAAATATTAGAAGGTAGCTGATAAATTATATGTAAATAATTATATGAACTTTAGGATACATGTACCAAAATGTAAAATAATAAAAGGTAGTTAGTGGAATAGTGTAAAGTAATAAATTAAAGAATTTGAAAATAAAATATCTAAAGAGAGAATTAAGGAGAAGAGAGAAAATTTCTAGAATTAAGGAGAGAGCCAGAAAATCTTCTGCTTTACTATTATTTAATAGATAGACTGGGCGTTGTTATCAATAGTTGGATTGAAGCGCAAATTTGGTCCAACCGCAAACTTACAATATTGTTTTTATATGTATTTCTTTATTGAAGACTGTAATATATTGGTTGTCACACTCTACTGATGTCAGCGTAAAATATCAAAAATGTTTCTCTATAAATATTATCAAAATTCAGTATATATGTCACAAGTAGGTTCTGACGATTATGCTTTGTTGAATATGCGAGTATATGATTTTTGTTTGATGATAATAAACATATATATATTCATTTAAATATATTTGTTAATGTACTTATTATATTTTTCACATAATTAAATAAATATTTTCTGAATAAAATAAATAACATAGAATATAAATTCAAACAAATATTTTATTCAAACAAATATTTATTACAATTTTGAATAATACAAATTTAAGCTCTCACTGTATATACTCAATTTCAATTGCAACACATTTCAATTTACATAATTGTCCTCACTACATATCGCTCATTCACTCGTATTTAATCTTCAACTTGAATCCAACATCTGAGCAATCTGCAAAAATATACACAAGCGCAGTAAAATTGAAAATAAAATATTTTTGCAGTATAAAATAAAATGTATTTTAAAAATATTATTTGCCTCGTTATTTGGGTTGTTTGTCATCATTTAATTTTTGAATTCATCATATACCAACAACTTGTGACATGCACAGTGTATCACTGTACATGCCACAAGGTCGTGCACGCCGATATATACACTTGATAAAAGTACAGGGACAAGTGAGCACGGGTCAAACCCAAATGAAAAGCCGGGTTCAATTCAAGTGCAATAAAAATAATGTCACGATATCAGTACAAGGTCAAACCCGAGCTACACGCTGGATTCAACTCAGGTGCACTACAAAATATCACAAAACTGTCGAGCACAAGGATTCAAATACAACCCATACAACACAACCTCGACCAAAAACTTGGATGTACACTTGAATTCAAACTGTGAATCAAGGTAGCGGACTCGAGCCAGCATATCAAGCATACAAGTCCAATGCAAACAATGTCAACAAGACCACATACAAGTAGCATGATCAGATCAGTGAGTAGTGCACATGTATATCAGACTAGGCAACTAACAAGAACAAAATGTACACACACTTGTATACATATATATGAACATGAAGTGCAACTGAAAACAAATGGACAGAACAGTGCAGACTTGATGAACAAAAATGCAAGGAACGGCTATGGATCAAATGATCAATGAGCAAGGCTAAAAGAAGACAACCAGTGCAATTTTAAACAAAATCAGATACATACATGTGTGAAACAGCATGTATATATGCAGTCAGACTTCAAAATGAATACATGAACATGTACACAATGACAACCAGACAAGCTACAATAAATGGCCAAACTCAATGAAACAACACTGTAGATGCAACGAAACTACAACAACTCAACTAATATCAAACTGCAACAGTGGATCAACATCAATATGCAAGAAATCGAGACTGAACAAGACTTCATGACAGTAATGGCATGAAACCAGACCAGCGAAACAACACCGAATACACATACAAATACACACAACAATAAAGTCCAAGACTAGTGAATTGAAATGGTCGACCAAGCAGTAGACAGTGCAAAATGATGCACATCTAACCAGAGCCAAGGCAGGAGAAACCAGAATGCAACACACTGCAAATATAAGTGCAGACAAACTACATGAACCACACTGACTCAAATCAAATACAACCAGACAAGTTCAGACATGAACAAGTTACAATATGCAAACATACATAGACAGTGCACATATTAACAAATCGACAACAGTTCAACCAACATCAGTGCACATGAGTTCAAATGAAAAATTAGATGTCCAAAGACCAAACTCAAAGCAACTCAAGCTAGCTAAATGAACCAACTCCAAATTCAAACCCAGTGCAACTTCAACCTGAACCAGAGCATGCACAAGCTCATATGCAATATCAAAATACATGAAGTGTAACTACAAATGCCAAAGTGAAGCAAGAAGACTTCAATATGCAGAGAGTCAAGGAAAGTGATCGAAGAATCAAAAGTCAGAGTTGTGTCAAAATATCATCACAAAACTATCATAATCGAAGGCCAGCAAATCGTGGAAGTCATCACATAAACAAAGTCAACACCAAACAACATGAAGCACAGGGATGCAAGCATCAAGTAGCAGTTTTGATCAAAGACAAAGAATACGAAGTCAACAGAAAATCAAGTCGTGGTAATCAAGAAATCAAATAGGTTCAACAGCAGTTTCAAACCAACTTCGAAACCGTGATATCCAAGAAATCGAACCAAGTCAGAAATCAACACCGTGGGTATCGAGTAATCAAGCAACGAAAGTCACGAATTTGAACAAGTCAGAAATCATCACAAACATTCAACTTAAATCAAATGGCCGAGAAGAATTCAAGCAAATTATCAGACAAACGAAAATCAAGGGGTTCGAACCCTATATAAATGATAAACATCATCAGCAAAATTATGATTCGAGTTTAAGCAACAACATAGCAAACTTTAATCAATAACTCGAATCAAATTGAGTTCGAGCATATAAACAAGAATCCATAAAAAGGAAATCACATACCATATCATTCAACCGAACTCGACAATTTGAAGTAGCTGTCTGCAATTCAAAGTAACACCTGATCGAAAAAGCAAGCAACGTTAAATCATCTGTTTCGATCGAACAACCTAAAGCGGCTCTTCAATTTCATCAATAACCCTAATTTTATTCAAAAAGGAAACGAACGAGAACGAGTAGCCATTTTCAAAGAGGAGTCGGTGAAGAAATAAAAGAAAGGGGAATTCACTCTTATCTCACTTTGGGCCGGCTTGGTTTATTTAGTTTGGTTATTAATTATATAAGGATCTAGTTAAATTAGGGTTTATTTGTTTTTAAATTGTTTTTAAATTTGTAATATCTTTAAACCGTTGTAAATTCTAGTCGTGAGACTAGGGGACATACTATGTGGCGTAGTTTGAGAATTCGCAACTCAGTGGCTGAGTTGTGGCAGGGTTTTGAGCGTAGGGTTAATGCTAGTCGATAGCGGGTGTCGCGAGTTTACGTGTGTAAGCGTCTGACTGCTTAATTTCTAGTAGAAACCTAGGGGGCGGCACGTAGGTAGGGTTTTGCCGAAGCTGGGTAAATTCTGTATCGTTCTATTTCTGCATTTATTATTCTGCTTTTATTTATGCTGCTATTATTCTGATATATCTGCATTGAAATTATTTTATACAAACTTCCGCGATAAATTTTCATAATTGATAACATCACCCTATTCACCCCCCCTCTAGGGTGAAATCAATCCTACAAGCTTCCTTTATAAATTCAAATTTTTCTCAATAAATATTTTCCAAGTTTTCATATTACTTAAAAATAGGATCTAACAAATAAACTACTTTACAAATTTGTTTTTGATAAATTAATAATATAAATAAATATTTAACTTAATAAAAAATTAGATATTGCAACCTAGAAATAAAGATTCAAATTAACAATGTATGATTCAACACAAATATATGGCTAAATATTTGTAGAAAACATTTTCCTTTAAACGTATTAAACAAATACAATTTGTACAAAAACAATCCAGGTGTCTTCATCACGCACGATGCCCGTGCCGTAATGCACGTTGAACATAATTGACATGAAAATAGAAATGAAAAGGCACTTATAAAAATATCAAATTCTAGAATCGGAATTTCAAAATTTTCAAAAACAGAATAAAATAATTTCAAGTAAACGAAACGGAACTGAAAATCAAAATTTTAAATCATGATATATAAACACACATGAATACAACACTACAAACTTTTTTATTAAAAGAGACAAAATCCCACAGGATTACGAGAATGGTCCATTTTTCTCCCTCATGGATAAATGTGGTCTGATGAGTAAGTCAACTTCCATTAAAGAGATTGAGGATTCGATCCGCACTAGAAACATTTTCCATGGTTAATGATCAAAAAATGAAAAATATTGTTTTTTTTCTTTTAGAATTAATTTAGAAAATGGTAATCGAATGACATGGAATGGTATTGTGAATGATATGCTCACTTCCTCCTTTATCAAGTGATTAGTAATCAACACTTTATGCAATGATTTCTCAAGTATGTGTCTCAATGCTTCTACAAATTCGTAGCCTTCATTTCATAAGTTTATAGTTGCGTAATTAAAAGGCTAAATGGAAAAATAAGTATTATTTCATAAGCAAATATCTCATAAAATAAGAATGTGCATATGGTTATTCACCTTAAACCCCAGTATGAAAATAGGTATGGAAAACATTGGTGTTTTCATGAGGTGCATATCCTTAAAATTATGTGATAATCATCAGAGTTATGAATAATGTACCAACATAATAACAGATATCGTCGAAAGAATATAATTGACTTCCATTTGAGTTAGATTAACATGGGTTAATAGACAATGAAAGCTACTTATGTCATTTCTCCTTTTGCGCCAAAAGAAATTTAGAACTTGAGCCAATGAAATAATGCATACTAGCAACTGATCAAAAAAAATCCAAATTTTATAGGTGCAATTTGTAACAACCCTATATTTTGTGATTATTTTAATTGTATATTTTAATTATTGAACTCCTGATTTAAAAAGTTTATTTTTTTTATTAAAATGAATAAATTTTGTTATTTTAAATATATATTTTGATTTGTATGTAAATTAGAATTCCAAACATGAATATATTGAATATTTTCCAAAAATGTGAATTTTGGTCAATCTGGTCAAACTTTGACTTTTGAATTTAAAATTTAAATATTTGAATTTTTGAATTTTATCTTTTATTATGAAAATAAATTAAATTTCAAGAATACAGCTTTTCGTTTCGTTGAAAACTGACTTATATTGTGAAAGTTGTGATTTTTACAATATTGTATGTACATTGCTTTATTTAACAAAATTGTTTATTTTAAATTATATAAATAATATTTTTGTTTATCATATCTTGTGTATATGTGTGTTATATGTCATGTTATGTATTTATTTTATTTTTAAAATATTTTTAAAGTATGATTTTAATTTTTTAAAGCTTATTGTATTTTATCTACAATTTTTCACTCTAGTTTCTATTTTTGTGCTATTTTCATAATTATTTTATCTTTTTCTAAAATATATTTATTTATTTTATTTTTCCACTTTATTTTGTTCAGTTTTTATAGTTTATTTATTGAAATATATATAGTTTATTTTAATTTAAAAGAAAAAGGAAATTAAAAGAGACAAAGACCCTTCATTTTCTGGTGACTCTTTATTTCTTTGTCTCTTCATTTTTTTGTGCCTTTTCCTTTTCTTCCTATTGTCGTACACATCTCTCACCCTAGCAGTGTATTTCTCTTTGAAATTCATGTGATAAACTTTTCTCCATCACAAAACTCACGGCCAAGATTTTTTTTTGCAAGAAATGGCTTCATCTCCTTTCTCTTTTTATTATTTTTCTAAGTTTTTGCCTTCCTCTTCCACCTTGTTTGCTCGGCCCTACCACCCATCATCACCAACATCCTCTCCACCATCACTAGCCAGAGCAATCACCACCTCCTCCTCTGACCACCACCTTAAGCAATGACCTTCAAGTGGACCAAACACCACAATACTTTGCACCAAACCACTTGAAACCTTGCCTAGACGAGCATAACTCCACTATCACCTTCATAGTTGCCTTGGTCACCCCCTAGCTCGACCACCACCTACTGACCTGACCTCTGAAAATCACTCCAGCAATGAAAAAACCTGAAGCATGTAGGGCCGAGCCCTACTTGATCCAAGGCCGAGCCTTGTTGAGCCCAAAACTCCACTCCTCTTTGCCTTGTCCCTTTATCTTTCCCATATTGCAACTCCTACCCATCATCATCTCTTTCATCTCCATGTTAACATGCATTTTTGATGCCATACCTGATCCAAACCAGAGCCTATATCATCAGCTATGGCCGAACAAAAGAGCCCCTTGGTCGAGCTCTTGAATGATTAAAGCAAGGTCTAATCATTCTTGTCTTTGTTGCTTTGTATTTCCATTTATTTCAATGTTGTTTTAGGTTAAATAATTCATATGTTATATTGTTTGTGTTTATTGGATTGTTACAAGATGGTCATCTTGGCTCTCTTCACTCATTTGAATCACTAGTCGTGTTGTACCGTGCTTGTCGTCCATTTGGAATCGGTCTTGTGTGTCGTAGTGGTCTCTAGCTTTGAGAAGGCGAGTCTTTCTCACTCCGACATTTTTACTTATGAAATGATGAATCGATGACAAGTATTTAGTAATATAAAATGTTTATGCAAGTTAATGTAATATGCTATGTCATGTTATTACAATGTTAAAACTGTTAATTATCACCTGACATCTTATATATGACATTATATTGTTGACATTGTCATATTATTTCTGTATATGTTCACACTGCAAGTTCCCCGTTAGAATAGAATCACTATGGGTTGAAATGATACATACCCGGACGGACTTTAGAATAGGGAAAAATCGTTATAGGCTGAAATGATAGGCCTGAGCGATTTTTATTGTATTTCATTTGACTTGGGATTGCGGGTTTGAAATGATAGAACCCGGGTTTTCTTTTTAAATTGCGGGTTGAAATGATATATATTCGTATCACTTGACTTAGGTTAGAAAATAATATACAGACCCCGTGGTATATTTTTAAATGATTTTTATTAAAATATGCATTATTAAAAGTATGAATTTGATTTAAAAATGTATATTTTATGGTTTTAAGAAAGTTAAATACTAAGTTTTGAATTTCTGAATTTAAGTATGTAAATTTGAAGTAAATGTGATTTTTGACTTTAAATTTTATTTTAAAATGCAAGTAAATAATGGAAATTAAATTTAAAGTTTTGAAATGATATTTGAAGAAAAATGTTAAGTTTTGTTGAAATTTATAAGTTAAGAAACAGTGAAATTTTGACTTAACGAATGAAAGTGAGTTTTAATTGGATATTTAATTATAAAATTTTGTTGTGATAAATCATATGTTAAGTTAGTTTAAATGTGAAATTTTGAAGTCTAGAAATATGATTTAAAAATTTAAAATAGAATTTTTTTTGAAGTTTAATGTTTCTGAGGTTATACTAAAATATGGAATTTTATTAATAGCATTTCTAAATGCTGTAGTTTTATGACATCATTTTAAAATACTATTATTTTGAATTTAACTATGTTTGAAGTAACTAAATATCTATTATGGCATTTTATAAATGCCGTTGTTCTAAACTAAACTATTTTGGAACCTATAAGCTACGATAGCACTTTATAAATGCTGTCTTTGCTATATTTTGTCAATGTTTTGAATGTTATAGATTTTAACACTGTTTTTGTTATATTTTAAAGTGTTAAATGATTTAACTATTGGAATTGATTATTTCTGAAATATAAGGAGTTTTGAATATAATTTAATATTTAAATTTGAATTTTAAGGAATTTACATTGAATTTGAATTTAAATAAGGTTTACTTGGTTTTGTGTTAAATTGAATGAAATCAAATGAGATAAATGTAATTTTGAATGGAATTTTGAAATGTATTTTTGTAATGATATTTGAAATAATAAATGAATGACATATTTTATTTTTAAATGATATTTAAATTTGAATATTTGAAATTGAATTCAAATAATGATTTGATAATGAGGTTTTGAAGGATATGATATTTTAATGATTTTGAAATGGTTTTTGATGATATAATCTTTATTTTGACAAAGAATGTGAATTTGGAATGATATTTGATTTTGATAAATGAATATTTGAAGTTTATATTAGTATGAAAAGATAGTTGGTTTAATTGTAATTTAAGTTTATTTAAACAATATTGGATTTATGAAATGAATATTTCAAAACTAAATAATAATGAAATTAGATTTGAGATATGAATTTTTGAAATTATAAAGTTTAGTTTTGAAATATGGGATATTAAAGTTTGGAAATATATTAAAATTGGATGGTTTATTTTGTAGATTAAATCTATATTTGAAATTTATAAGATTTGAAAAGTTTTGTTGGAAAACTAAATTGAATTGAAACTGATGGTTTGAATTGAATTAAATTGGAAATTTGAAAATTGAGTTTAGTTGAATAAATTTGAAAATTTCAAATGTATGATTTCGAAATGTTATGATTTTCAAAATGTAATGATTTCAAGTATTTTGGTTTCGAAAGAGTTATAACTTTGAAGTATTATGATTTTTGAAAGGTGAATATATGTTTGAAATGGAAATGATATCGTATTGACTTGGACATAGTTTTGGAATAAAAATGATTTTGGTTTCGAAGTATAAACTATCTTGAAAGGAATATAGTTTTGAAATGAAATGATTTGATTTTTGAAGTATAAACCATTTTGAAATGACCACGGCGTTATAATAACGTTTGGTTGTTAAAGAGATCGGGTCGGAAGTTGTCATACTCTCTGCTAACTCCAAAAGCCAATTTAACAACTGTGTACGCGGTGGAGTTTTCAGAATGAAGTAGGATGGTGGCATCGTTCTTGAGGTATATTACTGGATCCAACTTCCGTGAGTTGGCATAAGGTAGCTAAAACAGGAGCGATCTCGGGCCAAAAGGGGTAGCTCATCTGGTTGGACACATTCCTTCGATACTATACTCTTACTTGTGGTTGATTAGATGGCCATCCTCTGATTTTGATTGGGAGAGTGTTCCGAGGTGGGCGTAGTGGCTGCTGTGTTACCACCAGCTCGTGTGCGTAATTGGTATATCTACCCTGGCATTGCCTTGTGTGCCATGTCACCTGCCATATCGAGCCTTACTACGAGTTTGGTTTTCTTCCGTAGCCCATGGAGTATTTAGGGTAGTCTCCCGATCTGGAGATATGCTGATACTGGATGGACTACTGGGACTATTATGTGCGAAGGGCTATATGGGTAACCCGAAACGCTATTTAAAAGTATGTTTATTTTACTGTAGACATTATTATAATAGCGCAATATTACTACATAGTAAATAGTTTAACGGATCCTTAAAGGATGGGCAATCCCAAGCATCCTTTAAGTTACTGATGCATTTTGTTACTGTTCACTTGAGTTGATTTACAGTTCATAAGTATTTATGTCCTGACTCGAGTGTTTTGTGTTTTGCTTTACGCTCGAGTCAGATTGAGTGATTCGGCATTCAAGACTCATCTTCAGAGTTGAAGCTTTGCTTGAAGATCTAGCCATATATTCTGCTTTCAGTATTTAATGATTTCAGTGATCTATTCTGATTTGTACTTGATGTATCTTATTACTCTTCTGTTGTATTTTGTTTAACTCTTATGTATCTTATTATTATATAGTAGCTTCATGAGCTACTATCTCTTTTAATTCCGCTGCATTATTATTTACTCTGTGTTTGTGATATGTGATTATGTATTTACCGTATATTCTGAGATTTGCCAAATTTTATTTACAACGCGGTATTTTGAGCAATTCAATTCCGACATGTACGGATGCGAATGGTTGAAATTATCGGGTCGTTACTGTTGGTATCAGAGCTTTGGTAGCTCTAGGCAAACTCAACATATATGGTAAATGTATTTACAGAATCACTTATATTCGAGTTTCAATCTCTTCTTTTTTAACTCGATTCCTTTAAATTTTGGAACATTCCCCGCGGTTCCAAAATCCATTCGTGTCCCTCACTATTTATCTTCTTTTGATTCTGGAGTACCCCATAACTCCACTTCGAAAGATCTTTATAATGAGTCGGCGGTCTCGCCAATCTCAAATTTATTTGTAAAGGGGGAAACTCCTTTACAACAGCATCGATTCACCAGAGATTTTATATCCTCGGTTTAGATGCTAGTATCTCTTATTATCCTAAAATTCTATCTCTTGAGATCGAATGTTGATTTACCCCAAAAATCCACATCGGTCTTATTCTTTAAGTCACGGTTGACCCGGTTAAGATTGCCCGCGATTTATATAAGCTTATCCATGTCCCTATTCTATTATTTAATCATCTCATCTTTGTTTCCAACTTATCTTCAAAAAAAATTGAACTGTAGTTGTAAATCTATATTTAATGTTTGTTTTATATTGCGTTGTTTGAGTTGTTGATGTTGATTTGGGTTTCTGATCGATTTGTCTGATCAACGCTATCGATAAAATTTCCAAAACACTTGAACAGAGCAAACTGACACAATATGTTTTTCAAATTTAGTAATGAAATAAATTTTGTAACTATACTATATATTTTTTCTGATTTTTATTGAATTGGTTGTTAAGAAATAATAATTGATTTTATGTATCATTATCTCTTGTTTCACATATAAATAATTGAACTATAAACATGGTTATAAATTTATTTGGAAATTTAAATGAATTTAAAACAAGAATTTGAGAATTTAATTTCTGATGGATTTCAAACTTTGTGTTTAAAGTTTTAAAGGATATATTATTTAAAGTATTTTCTAATAGAAAGTTGTTTCTGAAGAATTTTAAAGTTTAAAATTAGTGCTCTTTTCTTTGTCGTTGGAAAATAACTTTGGTGATGACTGCAGCATCATCGACATTTATTTTTGAGTTTTAAAGTGAAGTGACCATTCTGTAGTATTGCTACAGTTTTTTTTTAGGGAATAATTGATTTGAGTTTCTAAAATAAGACTGGATTTATAACATATGCTGATATATAATTTAAATTTGAATGGATATATGTATATATGGTATATGTGCATTTCTTTATCTTTAAATAGTTTGGAATTTATCGAAAATTTAATTCCTAAATTCTATCTTGAAAGATAATTTCAAGTACAATTTCAAGATTTGGATGAATATTCAAGCTTGAAATGATTGAATTAGAGGTTTTATTTGTATAATACACAATTTCATTCCAATATAACTAACCTTAATTTTCAGAAGTTGAATATGTAATTGGAAAATATAAAATATAAAAAGGATTTTTTTTTTAAATTTGAGTGGTTATAATAAATATTATACACTTAAATTTTAGTTATAAAAAGATTAACAGTGGTAAATAAAGAAAAATGGTAATGGAATAATTTACAATATAAAAGATGTTAAAGGAACTAAGAATAAATTAAAGTAGTTATAATAAGTGTAAGTATATTTAACATAGGTGATAAAGTATATTGAGAGGAATAAATTTATTCATAATTAGGAATAAAAAAAATTAAATTATTAAGTACATTATGAGTATAATAAATGATTTTCCAAATCCATGATTTTTGAAATTGTTAATTTAAGATAATTGGATGATAAGATAATGAAATTAGAGATGCTTAAGATTTATTTAACTTATGTAAAAATTTAATTTTCAATTTAAGTTGTAATTTTCATGGTTCCAAACTTATGATCTTATTTTATTTTTCAAACTATCTTCTGATTGTCCTTATTTTCCTTATCTTGCTACAGAATAGGGAAGCTACTGCTTATAACAGTCTTTTTAAAAATCTTTCATAATCTTTGGTACTCATCTTGAATCTGAGAACTGCTTGCCATCCACAGACCGTCGGTCAAGTGGAAATAGTGAATCAGATTCTAGAAGATCTTTCTCGTGCTTGTATTCTTGATTCTGGAGGATCTTGGAAAGATCATCTCCACCTTGTTACACTTACCTATAACAACAGTTATCAGGTATAATTTCAATTTTCTTGTCATCTTGGCTTAATCCTATTTTATTCTATCTTTTTCTGTGCTTTCCCGTATCTCATTCCTTTTCGGGGACGAAAAGTTACAACCTTATATTTTGTGATTATTTTAATTGTATATTTTAATTATTGAACTCCTGATTAAAAAACTTTATTTTTTTTATTAAAATGAATAATTTTTTATTTTAAATATATATTTTGATTTGTATGTAAATTAGAATTCCAAACATGAATATATTAAATATTTTCCAAAAATATGAATTTTGGTCAATCTGGTCAAACTTTGACCTTTGAATTTAAAATTTAAATATTTTAATTTTATCCTTTATTATGAAAATAAATTAAATTTCAAGAATACTACTTTTTGTTTCGTTGAAAACCGATTTATATTGTGAAAGTTATGCTTTTTACAATATTGTATGTACATTGCTTTATTTAACAAAATTATTTATTTTAACTTATATAAATAATATTTTTGTTTATCATATCTTATGTATATGTGTGTTATATGTCATGTTATGTATTTATTTTATTTTTAAAATATTTTTAAAGTGTGATTTTAATTTTTTAAAGGTTATTGTATTTTATCTACAATTTTTCACTCTAGTTTCTATTTTTGAGCTATTTTCATAATTATTTTATATTTTTCTAATATATATATATATATATATTTCCACTTTATTTTGTTCAGTTTTTATAGTTTATTTACTGAAATATATATAGTTTATTTTAATTTAAAAGAAAAATGAAATTCAAAGAGACAAAGACCCTTCATTTTCTGGTGACTCTTTATTTCCTTGTCTCTTCATTTTCTTGTGCCTTTTCCTTTTCTTCCTGTTGCCGTACACATCTCTTATCCTAGCCATGTATTTCTCTTTGAAATTCACATGAGAAACTTTTCTCCATCACAAAACTCACGGCTAAGTTTATTTTTTGCAAGTAATGGCTTCGTCTCCTTTCTCTTTTTATTATTTTTCTAAGTTTTTGCCTTCCTCTTCCACCCTGTTTGCTCGGCCCTACCACCCATCATCACCACCATCCTCTCCACCATCACCAGCCATAGCAACCACCACCTCCTCCTCTGACCACCACCTCAAGCAATGACCTTCAAGTAGACCAAACACCACAATACTTTGCACCAAACCCCTTGAAACCTTGCCTAGACGAGCATAACTCCACTATCACCTTCATAGTTGCCTTCGCCACCCCCGAGCTCCACCACCACCTACTGACCTGACCTCTGAACATCACTCCAGCAATGACCAGACCTGAAGCATGTAGGGCCTGAGCCCCACTTGATCCAAGGCCGAGCCTTGTTGAGCCCAAAACTCTACTCCTCTTTGCCTTGTCCCATTATCTTTCCCATGTTGCAACTCCTACCCATCATCGTCTCTTTCATCTCCATGTTAACATGCATTTTTGATGCCATACCTGATCCAAACCAGAGCTTATATCATCAGCTATGGCCGAACAAAGAGCCCCTTGGTCGAGCTCTTGAATGATTAAAGCAAGGTCTAATCATTCTTGTCTTTGTTGCTTTGTATTTCCATTTATTTCAATGTTGCTTTGTGTTAAATAATTCATATGTTATATTGTTTGTGTTTATTGGATTGTTACAAGATGGTCACCTTGGCTCTCTTCACTCATTTGAATCACTAGTCATGTTGTACCGTGCCTGTCGTGCCTTTGGAATCGGTCTTGTGTGTCGTAGTGGTCTTTAGCTTTGAAAAGGTGAGTCTTTCTCACCCGACATTTCTACTTATGAAATGGTGAATCGATGACAAGTGTTTAGTAATATAAAATGTTTATGCAATTTAATGTAATATGCTATGCCATGTCATTACCATGTTAAAACTGTTAATTATCACCTGACATCTGATATATGACATTATATTGTGATATTGACATTGTTATATTATTTCTGTATATGTTCACACTGCAAGTTCCCTGTTAGAATAGAATCACTACGGGTTGAAATGTTACATACCCGGACGGACTATAGAATAGGAAAAAATCGTTATGGGCTGAAATGATAGGCTTGAGCAATTTTTATTGTATTTCATTTGACTTGGGATTGCGGGTTTGAAATGATAGAACCCGGGTTTTCTTTTTAAATTGCGGGTTGAAATGATATATATCTGTATCACTTGACATAGGTTAGAAAATTATATACAGACCCCGTGGTATATTTTTAAATGATTTTTATTAAAATATGCATTATTAAAAGTATGAATTTGATTTAAAAATATATATTTTATGGTTTTAAGAAAGTTAAATACCAAGTTTTGAATTTGTGAATTTAAGTATGTAAATTTGAAGTAAATGTGATTTTCGACTTTAAATTTTATTTTAAAATGTAAGTAAATAATGAAAATTAAATTTAGAGTTTTGAAATGATATTTGAAGAAAAATATTAAGTTTTGTTGAAATTTATAAGTTAAGAAACAATGAAATTTTGACTTAACGAATGAAAGTGAGTTTTAATTGGATATTTAATTATAAAATTTTGTTGTGATAAATCATACGTTAAGTTAGTTTAACTGTGAAATTTTGAAGTCTAGAAATATGATTTAAAAATTTAAAATAGAAATTTCTTTGAAGTTTAATGTTTCTGAAGTTATACTAAAATATGGAATTTTATTAATAGCATTTCTAAATGCTGTAGTTTTATGACAGCATTTTAAAATACTGTTGTTTTGAATTTAACTATGTTTAAAGTAATTAAATATCTATTACGGCATTTTATAAATGCCGTTGTTCCTAAACTAAACTATTTTGGAAACTATAAGCTACAATAGCACTTTATAAATGCTGTCGTTGCTATATTTTGTCAATGTTTTGAATGTTATAGATTTTAACACTGTTTGTGTTGTATTTTAAAGTGTTAAATGATTTAACTATTGGAATTAATTATTTGTGAAATATAAGGAGTTTTGAATATAATTTAATATTTAAATTTGAATTTTAAGGAATTTACATTGAATTTGAATTTAAATAAGGTTTACTTGGTTATGTGTTAAATTGAATTAAATCAAATGAGATAAATGAATTTTTGAATGGAATTTTGAAATGTATTTTTGTAATGATATTTGAAATAATAAATGAATGACATATTTGATTTTTAAATGATATTTAAATTTGAATATTTGAAATTGAATTCAAATAATGATTTGATAATGAGGTTTTGAAGGATATGATATTTTAATGATTTTGAAATGGTTTTTGATGATATAATCTTTATTTTGATAAAGAATGTGAATTTGGAATGATATTTGATTTTGATAAATGAATATTTGAAGTTTATATTTGTATGAAAAGATATTTGGTTTAATTGTAATTTATGTTTATTTAAACAATATTCGATTTTGAAATGAATATTTCAAAACTAAATAATAATGAAGTTAGATTTGAGATATGAATTTATGAAATTATAAAGTTTAGTTTTGAAATGTGGGATATTAAAGTTTAGAAATATATTAAAATTGGATGGTTTATTTTGTGGATCAAATCTATATTTGAAATTTATAAGTTTTGAAAAGTTTTATTGGAAAACTGAATTGAATTGAAACTAATGGTTTGAATTGAATTAAATTGGAAATTTGAAAATAGAGTTTAGTTGAATAAATTTGAAAATTTCAAATGTATGATTTTGAAATGTTATGATTTTCAAAGTGTAATGATTTCAAGTATTTTGGTTTCGAAAGAGTTATAACTTTGATGTATTATGATTTTTGAAAGGTGAATATATATTTGAAATGGAAATGATATCGTATTGACTTGGACATAGTTTTGGAATAAAAATGGTTTTGGTTTCAAAGTATAAACTATCTTGAAAGGAATATAGTTTTGAAATGAAATGATTTGATTTTTTGTAACATCCCCAGATTTTAGCTCACTCTAATTTGATGATTGGATTAATTTTTGAAATTTAATTGTGAATAAAAATCTAAATTGTGTTTGAATTTTCAAATTCAATTAGATGTATGTTTATCTATTTATATAAATGGATTTTTATAAGATAATTTGAATTTGATTTGAATATAGGAAGATGGATATATGATATATGATGAATGTATTTTTCTGCATTTTAAACCGTTTGTTTCATATATTTTTATTTTAATAAAGCGGTATTATACGGGTATTTGTTGTGGTTTTGCAGATTATAGATTCCGAAGTGCAACGTTGAAATTAGTCGGTTGTGGCGTCCTTTGGTTCAAAAGACAAGCGGCATGAGTGCAACATTTTGAGCACCAAATAAATCAAAGCAATGTCACACTTCAATTTATGCGAAATGAGTTAGTTCACATTTTCACTTCAGCATATGGGTGCAAGCAACATGGGAAACAAATCATATTTATATCTCAAGTCACGTGCTCAAACTCAAAGCAAGGAACAAATTTAATTAATTCAAGCAAGTGGGGACCAACCTCAATCAATGATGTGGCAAGCATGCACATACTTTGATTTAGTAAATATTGGCTGCATATTCTCAAGGTAGCAAAGATCAATTCAAAGCAATATGGACCAATTCAAGCAATGATGTGGACGTATATATGTTCTCTTTCACCAATTCAAGCAAAGGACCGGTTCCTCCTAAAAAGTAGCATAATACATAGCTATGATATGAAGCAAAATGGGACACATTCAAAAGTAGCTTATGTATGAATTTGGACCAATTCACATATAAAAGTATTTCAAGCAATGACATGGCAACTTGACTCTTCACCAATTCAAGGAATGGACCCAGTCAGTACAATTATCTTGGCAAATACTAAGAATAGAACCGGTCCTATTGCTAAAAAGATGGACTGATTTTAGGGGCTGAGGCCTATAGATACAACAATATACAGCACCTTCAGATCATCTCTTACCTCATCACTTTTCTTCAAGTTTAGATTTAAATTCAGCACTGTTTTTATTTTCGAACAGAATACGTAGGATTGTTGATTAAATTTAGCAATTTATTTATTCTTGTTCTTAGTTATTTTCTGCACTCTTTTCAGTTAGTTAATAATTATTTCAGTTGTTTGCTCCGTTATCTTCTTTTCCGCAATTTCAATTTCTGTTCTGATTTTTTTTACAATTCTATATTTTGGTTGCAATTTCGATTAGTTTCGAAATCGATTCGGAGTATATTATTGTTTTTATTTTCTGTTCAAATTTCACCGTCGAATTCGTTTAACACGCCTAAGATTTAACTATGGATTTTAATTATTTTAAAATACAATTCCCTGTGTTCGACCTGCATACTACACGCCTGTGCGCTTGCAGAATTTATTAAAATTTGTGCTTTTCTAATCAATAGAAAAGTCGCAACAAGTTTTTGGCGCCGTTGCCGGGGAGTTGCTATTTTGAGATTTTCGATTTTTCGTTTTTAAGTCTATTCGTGTTAATTTATTTACTTTTTTTGCATTAGTTTTCAAAAAAAAAAAAATCATTTTTTTTTCGTTTTTCAGTTCCTTTCACCAAAGTAGCGTTTTACTTTAAAAAAAAAATCGCATTTTGTTCGTTCGCTACATTTGCTTTTTCCGTTACATTTTGCATGTGAGTTGCATCTCATTTAGTTGGTTTCCGTTCACATACCCAGCTTACGTTAGTTTAAATTGTGTTTCTCACGTTCATGTGTATGCTATTACATATAATCTCATTTTAAGCATTACTAGCCGTCACATATACGTGAACTTCTCCTTTCATTTTTGTCTGTCAACTTACTGCTGCTACACGTTATTTAGTTGCATTGCTATTTTGGTCTATTTTGGTTTCCACGTAACAAAAAAAAATACTTTTTTTTCTCGTTTTTCAAAAATCACGTTTCACATAGCCACACTTTCGGTTTCTAATCATTCAAATTCTCTCACTGCTGCATTTTTCGCGTTGCTTTGGTTTGTGACTCACATTGCTTCATTTTCAAACTTACACATTGCTTGCATTTTTCGTCATGTTGCATTCGTCGCATTTTACTTACGCATTTTCCTGTTAGTTTGCACGCAGTAGCTTGTTTTTACGTAACCATTGTTTTCACATAACCATCTTGGTTCACTGCAGTAGCTTAGTTTGGTTCACGTAACCATTTTACTGTTTCAAGTTGCATGCAGTAGCTTAGTTTTCATACTTGCATTAGTTTGTTGCTTACATTAATTCAGTTGCATTAAATCAGCTCTTTGTTCACATTTCCATTCTCATACTCACGTAATCACGTAACCATCTTTTATTTAGTTCACGAATAAATTTTTATTTTGTTCAAATATTTGCACGTAAGTTTATTCACACGTAAGTTTTTGTTCAATTTTTTACAACTCCTGCAGATTGTTTGCACGTCACTGTGTTTTCACTTTGCTCCCACGTTCATGCACTTTGCACTAATTTTCACCACATGACACGTTAGTTCTATTTTACTCACACATTTTTCAGTGATCACTGCAGTACACATTTTCATGTTTCCTTATTTCATTCATACATAGTTTTTCACATAACCAAGGTAATCAAAGCATACTTCATTGCATTATTTCATCAAGTTACATTCCATTTTGCTTATTTCAGTCACATTTCATTTATATATACACAGTTGCAGTTTAATTTTTTCTAAGCTTATCATCTCTTAGATATCTGACAGGTAGCAACAACATAGCAACCACAAACTTTGGAGTTTGATCCGCTAGCGCTAGTCAGCTGCATTTGACGGGCTATCATACACCTCTGTAAGTAATTTTCAACTCTACAGGTGCCCAACTGAAAACTGATTTAATTTACTTTTGCCTGTTACACCTTGATTTGTTTATGCGCGTTTGGGCAAGAAATAATTTTAACCGTTTAGAAAGCCAAAATATTTCATTAAACAAATCAACGGAAATTTCAAATCAAACAAATATGAGCAATCACGGTTCACAACACAGTTCACAACACAGTTCACACCACAATTCACCGAAATTATCACCTAAATCACATGTTGGAAATAATGAATTTCATGAGGACCGACCATTATCCCTTAGAGACCGATGCTATCCAACACGGACTGTTCAACCTTCGGTTATTTCATTTCCACCTGCCGAAGGAAATAATTTTGAGCTAAAACATTTTTTTATCCAAGGGTACCAAAATTCACTGGGTCTGAAAATGCATATGAATTTCTTAGTGAATTTGAGTTATATGCTTCTACAACTAAAATGCAACAACTTTCTAATGAATCCATCAAGCTAAGACTTATTCCATTCGCACTTCTAGAAAGTGCGAAAAGATGGCTTAATTCTCTTCCTAAAAATTCAATTAAGAGTCGGGACAATTTCGTTACTATATTTTTGAAAAAGTTTTTTCCTTTCCACAAAACTCTTAAAATTCGAACTGAAATCAACCAATTCTCTCAGAATGAAGGAGAAACTTTTTCAAAATATTTTGAAAGGTTCAATCAATTGTTTTATAGTTGCCCACATCATGCAATCCCTAAACACGTTTTGTGCCAAATCGTTTATGAAGGGCTTAACTATCAAACAAGATCCCAACTCGAATCAATGTGCGGAGGAGAATTCATGGCAAAAACAGACGAGGAAGCTTGGGAATTTTTAGAAGAGTATTCGGAAAAGAATATGCAATGGGAAATAATTCGTGTTCCAATTCGTACTCCAAACAGAGGAGTACATGCCATTGACCCATCACATCTTCCTATAGATGCCCAAATTCCTCAAGAAGGAGAAGGGCTACCTCATTACTACACACAAGACCAAATCAATGCTATAGGTCAAAACAGTCCTTATTCGTCCACATATAATCCTAACTTGAAGCATCTTCCCAATTTTTCATGGTCAAATCCTAACAACGTGGCTAATCCATCACATATGTATCCAATGACACCAAATCCGAATTATCGAGCCCC
Organism: Allium cepa; assembly: GCA_030765085.1. NCBI lineage: Eukaryota > Viridiplantae > Streptophyta > Magnoliopsida > Asparagales > Amaryllidaceae > Allium > Allium cepa. Next base: position 899,001,258 of record CM060935.1, on the reverse strand, counting down.
AACCTCTAATGCTCAAAATTCTCAACCCGCTCCTCAAACGAAACCTTCGAATCAACCATACAGGCATCCTAATTTCAATCCATCAACCCAACCTTCTCAGCCTTCACAAGAAATTGCTCGACTGGAAAAACAACTCTCGAAACAAAATGAACAAATCACTAACCAAGATGCAAGAATTGAGGAAATTACCAAACAAAATGAACAAATGTTGATAATGATGAAGGATCTCATGAAAATCAATGAGAAAGGTAAATTGCCTAGTCAAACCGAAGTGAATCCAAAGTATAACTCTCGAGGAGTAAATATTTGTGAGGACGAAAATGTAAATCCGGTTAATGCTGTCACCACATTGAGGTCTGGAAAGAAGGTAGACAACAACGTTGGCAACCCCGACATCCTTCTTAAATCTTCCCATGTTCCAAATTCTGAAACTCAGTCGACAACCACGGTTGTCAATCAAAACGATTCTAATTCTTCATCTAAGGTTGGCAATCCCGACCACTCTTCACCTTCTGATGTTGGCAACCCCAACATTCCAGCTCCCTTATCTTCACCCTCTAATATAACACCTTCTTCTTCGAATGAAAAAACTTCCAAACGAGTCTATAAACCCATTGCTCCATTTCCCCATAGACTCAACAAAAAGAAGAAGCCCGCTAATTTTGACCAAATTCTTGAAATCTTCAAACAAGTTCGAGTCAATATTCCACTTCTTGATACCATCGAGCAAATTCCTCAATATGCCAAATGTCTGAAAGAGCTATGTACTCAAAAACGTGCCACTAACGTTCCTAAGACTGCATTTCTAACTGCAAACACTAGCTCTGTTCTTTCAAATCCCTCCCCAATCAAGTATAAGGACCCCGGTTGTCCTACGATCGGTTGTAAAATCGGTAACACTCACATTAGTCATGCCTTACTCAATCTTGGAGCGAGTGTGAATCTTTTGCCTTATACTGTGTACTGTCAACTTGGACTAGGGGAATTAAAACCTACAAACATCACAATTCAACTAGCTGATCGATCTGTCAAAAAACCATTGGGCACGGTTGAAGATGTTTTGATACAAATCGAGCAATTCTATTTCCCAGTCGATTTCATAGTCCTAGAGACTGCACCTGTCTCAAATCCCAATAGTCAGATTCCTTTGATATTAGGTCGTCCATTTTTAGCAACATCAAATGCTATCATAAATTGTAGGAATGGTCAACTCCGACTTTCCTTTGGGCACCTAACCATTGAACTAAATATCTTCAATCTTAACAGACGACCAAGGGATTTTGAAACAGAAGAAGTTGACATGATCCAAACAATTGTTGAAAATGATTTTAGTGATACTACGGAGTCTCTTAGCATGCGCCTAGATCATTTTAATTCCAACTTCCACGAAGATGAATATATTTATGAATTAAATGATATGCTATGCTCTTTTCATAATTCACTAGAATTCAATCAGTTGATGTCTACTGAAGCCTCAAAAGAAGTACGCCCTAAATTAGACCTCAAACCTCTTCCAAACGATTTTAAGTACGCATACTTAGATTCTTTGGAAAATTTCCCTGTAATCTTGGCATCCGATCTCATTAAGGACCAAGAAGAACAACTTTTGAAAATTTTAAGGGAAAATAAAGAGGCAATAGGATGGGTAATCGCTGACATTAAGGGATTAGTCCATCAATTATTGAACATCGAATACATTTAGTCGACGAGGCTAAACCCACTCACGAAGCTCAAAGGCGATTAAACCCTAATATGAGAGAAGTGGTAAAGGAAGAAATTATCAAATGTTTAGACAATAACATTATCTACCCTATCTCTGACAGTACTTGGGTAAGTCCGGTACAAGTTGTACCAAAGAAGTCTGGAATCACTGTGACAACAAATGAGAATAACGAACTTGTTCCGACAAAGGTCAAAACAAAATGGCGCGTTTGCATCGACTATCGAAAACTCAATGCAGCAACAAGAAAAGATCATTTTCCCCTCCCTTTCATTGATCAAATGCTCGAACGCTTAGTCGGTCATGAATACTATTGTTTTCTTGATGGTTACTCCAGCTATAATCAAATTCCCATTGCGTTAGAGGACCAACACAAAACAACATTCACATGTCCCTTCGGAACTTTCGCTTATCGTCGCATGCCCTTCGGTCTTTGTAATGCTCCCGCTACCTTTCAACGATGTATGATGAGTATATTTTCTGATATGGTGGAAGATTTCTTAGAAATATTCATGGACGATTTTTCAATCTATGGGTCATCTTTTGATCAATGCCTCCTTCGTTTAGAACGTGTCTTAAAGCGATGTAAGGAGAAATCTCTTGTTCTTAATTGGGAAAAATGTCATTTTATGGTTAAGCGAGGAATAGTCTTAGGTCATGTTGTCTCTAAAAATGGTCTAGAAGTTGACAAATCTAAAGTTGATCTTATTGTGGGCCTTCCTCCTCCAAGGTCCGTAAAGGACATTCGCTCATTTCTCGGCCATGCAGGATTCTATAGGAGGTTCATTAAAAAAATTTCAAAAATTTCAAAACCTCTTTCGAATCTTCTGGCTAAAGACGTTAAATTTGAATTTTCCAATGAATGTGAAACATCTTTTGAAACCCTCAAATCGATCTTGACCACTGCACCTATCATCCAACCTCCAAATTGGACTTTGCCTTTCGAATTAATGTGCGGCGCTTCTGATTATGTCATTGGAGCCATCTTAGGTCAACGAATCGATAAACTTCCTCGAGTCATCTATTATGCTAGCGAAACTCTTAATGAAGATCAATTGAATTACTCAACAACAGAAAAAGAGTTTTTAGCAGTTATCTTTGCCCTCGATAAGTTTAGATCATATCTCATAGGTTCTCAAGTCATAGTTTACACTGATCATGCCGCCTTGCGGTATTTACTCACGAAAAAGGATACCAAACCCCGCTTAATCCGTTGGATTCTCCTTCTTCAAGAGTTTGACCTAGAAATACGAGATAAAAAGGGTTCTGAAAATGTCGTAGCCGACCATCTTTCTCGTATAGTTCACGAAAACTATGATAACTCTCAAATCAACGATCATTTTCCCGATGAACAAATTCTTTCACTCTCTAGTGCACCATGGTATGCGGACATTGTAAATTATCTTGTCACAAATGAAACACCTTCCCATTGGTCAAAACAAGATAAACAAAAATTTCTCTCCAACGTTCGAAACTTTTACTGGGACGATCCTTATCTTTTCAAATATTGCACCGATCAAATCATTTGCAGATGTGTCCCAGAACATGAATTCCATAGCATCCCCTCTTTTTCACATAATCAAGCATGTGGAGGACATTTTGGAGCAAAGAAAACTGCTGCCAAGGTGTTACAGTGCGGTTTTTATTGGCCTTCTCTTTTTCGTGATGCCCACGAATTTTGCTCCAAATGCGCTAGATGTCAACAAACAGGTCGTATTTCCAAACGTGACATGATGCCCCTAAATCCGATCCTTGTCATCGAAATTTTTGATGTTTGGGGCATCGATTTCACGGGTCCTTTTCCTAATTCTTTTGGAAATCTCTACATCCTACATGCAGTAGATTACGTGTCTAAATGGGTTGAGGCCATTCCTACCAAAACGAATGACAATAAAGTTGTTGTCAAATTTTTGAAAGAAAACATATTTTCCCGTTTTGGCACACCTCGAGCCATTATAAGTGATAACGGTTCTCATTTTTGTAATCGTGCTTTTGAATCTCTTCTTAAGAAATATTCTATCACTCATAAACTATCTACTCCATATCATCTACAGACCAACGGTCAAGTCGAGATTTCCAATAGACAAATTAAACAAATTCTTGAAAAGACGGTTAACTCCAACAGAAAAGATTGGTCATCTAAATTGATAGACGCCCTTTGGGCATTTCGCACAGCTTATAAAACCAATCTAGGAATGTCACAATACCGATTAGTCTTTGGAAAAGCATGCCATTTACCCGTTGAGCTCGAGCACCGCGCACTTTGGGCAATCAAATACCTTAATTTTGACATAGAAAAAGCCGGATCGCATCGTAAATTACAATTGTCTGAATTAGAAGAACTAAGAAATGAAGCGTACGAAAATGCAAAGATTTATAAAGAGAAAACCAAATTCTATCATGATAAATCCATACTTCGTAAGACATTCGAAGTAGGTCAGAAAGTTCTCTTATATAATTCCAGACTTCATTTATTTCCGGTAAAATTGAGATCCCGTTGGACAGGTCCATATATTGTGAAAACAGTATACCCTTATGGCGCAGTTGAAATTGAAAATCCTAGGGACAGTTCCATTTCAAAGGTCAATGGACAACGCTTGAAGCCATTTCTAGAGTTTGAACAGCACGAGGACGATGAGTTCGTGGATCTTCACGAACCTAGCTATTCGGCATGAGCCGCTCACTATCTTGCATATATCAGGTTGTATTTTTTTTAGTTTTTTTCTTCTATTTTGCATTTGCATTCTATTTGATAGTTGGGACACTGTCTCATTCCAGTGTGGGGGAGATGCATATCTCATTCTGTTTGTTCATATTTCATAGTGTAGCATCATTTTTTTTTTAAAAAAACCATCTCATTATTTGTTTTCAAATTTCCTTTCAATTTTTTTTTCATTTCCCAATATTTTTAGGACTTCGATTTATTTTTAATTAGTCAAGACAAAGTAAGTAAGCAGTTGAAGTCAATTGATGAAGATTTTTGTGAATCACTAATTTCAAATGTAAAATATAATGAAAAGTTGAATTACAAGCGATAATAGTGAGGTTAGTATATAGGGGGATTCATAGGTGATGGTTATGAAATCTTTTCTAAACTGTAGTCTTTGTTTAAAAAAAAATGGCAGATTTAAAGTACATGCGTTGACATCTCAAATCATTAAAGTTAAGTGGTGCTAAGTTGATTTGCATAACACTCTTTAGCTCTTCTCAAAAAAAAAAAAACTAATAAGAAACACCTACAGTCGATAGGTGTGCACACTTGTGAAAGTGTGTGCACTCGCCACGCTCTATACTCTTCTCACGTAAGCCCGCAAGGCAGTGCATGGATGGTATATCTGGCCTCAGCATTCTGAGTTAGGTGTATAAATAATTAAATAAATAATCACCTAAGGATTACCGACCTTTTCTGACATAGTCAGCGTCGGTTTGCACAATCCGCCAAGCTCTGTCCCAACTCTCACGTAAGCCCGCGAGGCAGTGCATGGGTGGTATACCTTGGTCCAAAGGATAGGTGTAAAAAAAAAGAGAAGAAGAAAAAAAACTAGTAAAGAGAGACTAAGCTTTGAAACCCAAACACTTCTTGACTTTGTTGATTTGGCTTGTTATACAAACGGAAATGAAAAATACCATTTTGAAAAAAACTGTGATCAACAGTGAAAAATTTATTTCATGGCTGCACTATGTTATCGACCGAAACAACTGGCCAAACTAGAATCTAATGTATGAAAACTTGAGTTACATTGAAATTTGTGATTAGTGAGGAACCAAAAATTTGAAGAAGTTGACTAAAACTGATATACATTATTTTGTTGCAACTATTTTGAAGTAAATCGAGTCTCCATTTGTGTAGAATTTTGCATTCATGTAGTACATTAGAATCATCACATACTGCATTTGGATTTTGTGGGTAGTATCCGCTGAAAACCCTCACGAGACACCACTCGTCCTACTAGGGACACCTAGAGGTTTAACGGCTTGTTGCATACGCTCAATGCAATCGTGTTTCCTATGAAAAAAAGATTTAATTAGTTTTTATTTTCTTGTTTATTCGAGGACGGATAAAGTTCAAGTGTGGTGGTATTTGATGAACGTATTTTTCTGCATTTTAAACCGTTTGTTTCATATATTTTTATTTTAATAAAGCGGTATTATACGGGTATTTGTTGTGGTTTTGTAGATTATAGATTCCGAAGTGCAACGTTGAAATTAGTCGGTTGTGGCATCCTTTGGTTCAAAAGACAAGCGGCATGAGTGCAACATTTTGAGCACCAAATAAATCAAAGCAATGTCACACTTCAATTTATGCGAAATGAGTTAGTTCACATTTTCACTTCAGCATATGGGTGCAAGCAACATGGGAAACAAATCATATTTATATCTCAAGTCACGTGCTCAAACTCAAAGCAAGGAACAAATTTAATTAATTCAAGCAAGTGGGGACCAACCTCAATCAATAACGTGGCAAGCATGCACATACTTTGATTTAGTAAATATTGGCTGCATATTCTCAAGGTAGCAAACATCAATTCAAAGCAATATGGACCAATTCAAGCAATGATGTGGACGTATATATGTTCTCTTTCACCAATTCAAGCAAAGGACCAGTTCCTCCTAAAAAGTAGCATAATACATAGCTATGATATGGAGCAAAATGGGACACATTCAAAAGTAGCTTATGTATGAATTTGGACCAATTCACATATAAAAGTATTTCAAGCAATGACGTGGCAACTTGACTCTTCACCAATTCAAGGAATGGACCCAGTCAGTACAATTATCTTGGCAAATACTAAGAATAGAACCGGTCCTATTGCTAAAAAGATGGACTGATTTTAGGGGCTGAGGCCTATAGATACAACAATATACAGCACCTTCAGATCATCTCTTACCTCATCACTTTTCTTCAAGTTTAGATTTAAATTCAGCACTGTTTTTATTTTCGAACAGAATACGTAGGATTGTTGATTAAATTTAGCAATTTATTTATTCTTGTTCTTAGTTATTTTCTGCACTCTTTTCAGTTAGTTAATAATTATTTCAGTTGTTTGCTCCGTTATCTTCTTTTCCGCAATTTCAATTTCTGTTCTGATTTTTTTTACAATTCTATATTTTGGTTGCAATTTCGATTAGTTTCGAAATCGATTCGGAGTATATTATTGTTTTTATTTTCTGTTCAAATTTCACCGTCGAATTCGTTTAACACGCCTAAGATTTAACTATGGATTTTAATTATTTTAAAATACAATTCCCTGTGTTCGACCTACATACTACACGCCTGTGCGCTTGCAGAATTTATTAAAATTTGTGCTTTTCTAATCAATAGAAAAGTCGCAACAATATATATGAAAGTTATATTTTTAAAAGTACATATATAAATATTTCTTTAAAAAATATGATAGTGTGAAAATGAATAAAAGGATTTAAAAACACTTTCTTTCATACTTGAAAAGAAATATAATTAAAAGTAGATTTTAAAATCAAGTTTATTTGGAAATTTAATAAATATTTTTGTAAAATTAATTGGATTTAATTTTAAAGGTTTAAAACATGTTTCATAAATTTAAATAAATAAAAACTTGTTTCATCAATTTAAATAAAGTATGATTTAAAACATGCATTCCAAATAAATCTAATTAAGGGTTAAAACATGATTTGTAAAATAAAAATAAAATAAGATTTAATATAAAGGCTTGCATTCAAAAGTATATAACAGTAAAACATATGGTATTGTAAAAAAAATGTGTTTTAAATATACAATTAAAAGGGTTTTGAACAAAATTTATAATTAAATTAACTAAAAGGATTTAAACATAAATTGTTTTTATGTGAACAAGTGTTAACATGTTTTAACAAGTGGCAAAGAGTAAAATTTTCTTTTAATTAAATTTTATAAACATGCATAAGAAAGAGTTAAAATCAGATTTCTCAAGCTTTTTCAAAACTGCAAAACAAATTTGAGAAACCAAAACCTGAAAACCAAATTACTTCATCTCAAAGATAAAATCTGAAGGAAAAAACAGAAAAATGCAAAAGCTAAAAACCAGATTGAAATCTGAAAACCAAGAAAGTTCAAAGGCAAACAACCTGAAGCCTGAATACATTTCAAAATTGATCAAGACAAACAACAAGTTGCGGGATAATCAAGTTCAAATGCAATTTAACTTATAAACATCAAGTGTTAGATGCAAATTCGACAATCTCAGATCAAAGATCTTATCATCTCTGATAAGCAAAGTCCTCACAAATTTTCTCAAAGCCTAGAAACAAATATGGAAAACCAGATTTCAATCTTTAATCTGGAATCAAAGCAAAGCTAGCCCAGTTTCAAGTAAAAAAACAAATCTTTAATAATCTTCAACCTGTAAATCTTGAAACAAGATCAAACTCCAGGAAATCAATTTCTAGTTCCAAGTTTTTCAAAATCTCTGGCTTCTCTGTTCTGTCAGGAATCAGGTGAGCAAAACTTCATCCTCCTTATTTTTGAAATGCCTGTGAGTAAACACTTAAGAATCTGAAGCATTAAGTGTTGTTTTGTGATGATGTTGGAAATAAAACGTGAAGTATTGACATGCATGCAAATCTATAGATAAGAATGTGCATGTCTAAGCTACAGGCACATTTACCTCTGTTTTATTCCTAGGTTTCTAAAACCTGTATAAATTTCAATTTCTCTTCCTTGGATCCTCATCTGACTTTAAGATCTAAACAAACTTTGTTTGTTTAGCTTTGTTTTGAAATTTTAAATTTTATTTGAGTGAATTTAAAGTAAGTATTTTTGGAAATGTTGAAAACAACAGGCAAACCCAAATTACATTGAAATTTGATTTTTATAATTCTTGTTTCAATTATACGAATGAAAACGTTTCTAAAATCCATGATTTTTAAAAGAAAAATTGGAATTTTTAATAATGTATTCTTGGTGAAACTCGAAGATGAACGGCGTGGCCATTTTTGAGAAATTCAGGTGATCGGGGAAGTGTTAATTTTAGAGATTGAGGTTAGAGCTTCCTGGTAGGTCATGGAGCTTGAGAAAAATGCTTGATTAAATTTTAAATCAACGTGGATGTTGATTTTGATCGATTTAGTGTTTAAGGGACAGTTTTGTCGATGCGAGTTTTTGAGGAAATTACGTCATCGGTGGTCGACCGGAGGTGAGCGCAAGAGGGGGTATGGTCGCTGGCGTGCGTGATGATGTTTTGGTCGAGGCGGTAGAATTTACGGTGGACAAGTTCGTCGTCGGCAAGGAATTTTTCGATTGGGTTTGGGTTTCCTGTAACCGTTATATGCTCGATTTCGAATCCATCATTATTGATGCGATATTGTTATTCGTGATGATAGAGGAGGTTGTTGGCGATGTAGCGTAGGCCTCGGCGATGGTATAGTGGCGTCGGCCGGTCGTACATGTGCACGTGCACGTTTGGGTTGGTGGGGCTGCAAAATTGGGGAAGACAGAGATGTGCTCGATGATTTATCAAGTAAACTCGAGTTTGGCTCGAGCGTTGTTCCAGGGAAATTTGTTGTGTATTACCCTGCTTGTCAATTTAACAAAGGATAGTTGAGCTCGGGAGGAACACGAGTTGATTAAATAGCTGCTCGAGTTTTCTAATTGTGCAGTAACAATTTGTTTTCCAGATTTTTTTTATGAAGCTTAGAAAAGTTTAAATCAAGTTTGTAATAACATAATAATTTTTTTAAACAAGTTCAAAGCCAAATGAAAATTTATCAGTTTTCATAAATATGAGTCAACTCAGTTTTAAAAGTAAATAATAATAATAATAATAAATATGAATTTAATTTTCAAAGTAAAATCTATTTAAAACAAGTTTTAAACAAGATTTAAAGGTTTAACATTAAAGTTAAATGGTTTCAGAAGATTGTTTGGGTATATGATTAAGTATTGGGTTAATTTGTGAATGTGATTAATTAAAAGGAATTAACTAACGATTTAAAGCTGATAAATCAAGAGAATAAAAATTAGTTTGTGAATTATTAATATAAGTAATTAAGGTTAATCACTTATTGTAAATAAAGATAATTAATTTAATTAAAGGTTAATTAGTTATGTGTTTGACTTAAAGGTTAATTTAATTATTAATGGTTAATTAATTAAGATAATTAATTAAGAATAATTAATTGAAGGATAATTACTTAATAATTAAAGGTTATTAATTAAAGTAATTAATAAGAGTATAATTAATTTAATATGATCGATTAAGGAATAATTAATTAAGTTAAGGCGATTAATTAAATAATTAAGGTTGATTAATCTCATTAATTAATATCAAATGATTTATAATTAATTAATTAAGATTCAATAATAAATTCATAAGTAATTAATTTAATTGGAAATTAAATTCAATTAATTATGATTTGGACAATTAATAAATCCTATTTATAAATGATTATGGAATGCTTAAATTACTTATGAATATTTGGATTCCATTGGATGATTGAATTGTTTGATATCCTTGATATATGATGCTCTACGTTATGAATTATCCTAATTTGTGCTGTGATCTGTGATGTAATTTATTTATCTGTGATGTAATTTATTATCTACGATGAACTTATATTATTCATCCATGATCTGTAAATAAAGATAAGCGTTATAGATTATGTCGCTTATCGATATTTCTGTGTTTGAATCTGTAATGGTTGATGTTGTCGCACTATTGTGTGTAAAACCCCTGGACCACACTATACACACACAAATAGGGATTTCACGAGGAAATCAGTTAAGTCACAGATATTTGAATTTAGTATTTTGAAATGGTTTTAAAGTTTGAATTTTGAATCCAAATGGTTTTGGAAATGAAATTGGATCGAATTTGAAAAATATTTGAAAAGGAGTTTTAAAGATAAAAGTTATTTTAAATAACTTGATTTAGTTTGAAATCTGAAATATTTTAATTTGAGTTTGAATTCAATATTTGAAATTGAATTCAATGATTTGAAATTTTGGCTTAAAAAGATTATACAAGTTATAAAGGTGTTTATATGGGTTTTTAACCATTTAAAAAGTATTGGTTTGGGAGTTTAAATTTATACCCAAGTTTATACTTGAATGGCTTTAACTTAGGTAAATGTAATCAGTTTTTCCCAAAACGAAACTATTTGTTTCCAAATAATAATAGCTTTCATATAAGGAAAAGGTTTTCAATTTTGTGTCGAAAAATTTGAAATGAAATTGTTTGAAAACTATGAACGAACCTTTGTGAAAGATTGTTAAGCTTTGTTTTGGAATCGAAGAGGATTCTAAATAGTGTATCTTTTATATATAAAAGATTTGAAACGGGAATTGTTTTGAAAGTTATGAATGAATCTTTGAAATTTATTTTGAAAGCTATGAAATGAGTCTTTGATTTAAAGACCGGATGAGTTAATCCAATTTGAAATAGAATTGTTTTGAAAGGCTATGAATAAATCTTTGTGAAAGATTGGTGAACCTTGTTTTAAAATTGAAAATGGTCTTAAAAGATAAATCTTTTGTTTAAAAGATTTAACTATGGAAATTTGTTTAAGCCATTGAAGGTTTTTGAAATGAATCTTTTTGTTTAAAAGATTGGAAATGGTAATTTGTTTAAACCATTTGAAAGAAAAGTTTTGGATTTTAAAGTTGTGACTTAACTGAAATCCCATTATCCATATGTTTTTAAATATTGTTCTCATTATTCGGTTTAGCTGGGAGAGGACCTTGTGTCATATAACCCATTCCGAATAATGATACGACAATATGGATAACATTTGAAGGCCGGTGGTGAAGACCAGATGCTTTCGAAAGCGAAAGGATGACATGTCGAATGTCTCTGCACCGACTGGCCCCAGTATAGAGATTTGAGCACCCATTGTGATAGGGAGTCCGGACGTGATTAGAAATTATCTGGATTGCAAGGGCTTCTTTGGAAGTGCCTTCAGTTCTGTTCGAACCCAGAACAGACTTGTATGGATGTGTGTCTGACGTTACACCTTGAGATGTAAAGCTGGTTACTATCAAATACATTTCTATTTGATGGCAGAGATTTATTCTCTTAGCTTAACACCCTTCTCTGAGACGTACGAGCTCAGAGGTTATGCAGTTGATGGTTACTAGTGATACATTCCCAATTTGGTAATATGGCATACGAAGTGCTGCTGATCATTCATTGGTCGAAGCATGGCTTTTGTGAAAAGCGCGGCTTTGTGGACGAGACTTCGTCGATCCTCACACCTCGGAATGGTCGAAACAGGAAGAATGCAGCATGGTTATTGGGGGTAGAGCCCCTTAGGGTATGTGCATTTCCTTCTGGATAGAAGTGGTATCATGGTATGGAGCCCGGATACTTAACTTATGTGGATATCGCAAATATATATTACTTTGTGATTGTTGTTGTTGAGGATCCTCGGATAAAGGTTGTTTACAACCGGGAGATGGCATACTCGTGTAGTAGTTACCTATTTTACAGAGGTAACCCGGCCTTGTATTGGCAGAGATCCGGTTAGGTTCTCGGGGCGTCCCTCCAGAGGCGTACCCATGTGGAAATGGGAAGTTCCTTAGCCTGACCATTTGTTGGAAATCCAATCACCAATATGCGCCTTGTACGGTTTTAGTTGTAGAACCTGCCATCTAACATGGTAGCTATAGTAGGCATACTATAATGGCACGTATGCTGGCTAAGATTAATAATATACTTTCGAAATGTTTTCCACTATGCACTAATAATAATATCAAATGGTTTTTGCGTATCAAGCATTTTTGACTATCATAAGGAGAAATCTCCCCCAAGTGTGCGATTGCATGGTGTGTGTGCCGGGAGGCCTTATGGTAGTTTCATTTTTCAAAAATCATTGCGGATTTCAATTTAAATTCTTTTGTTTGTTTTTAAAAAATAAAATGTTTTTGTTTGCTCATACCAGTCCCATGACTGACCTGGAGTTTATTGTTCCCTTCCTAAACTCTAGGTGCCCACAATTTCCCACACGGGCAGCCTAGAGTTGGGTTTTTTAGATAGTAGATATCGATTTGATAGCTTTTAGCTTTCTCTCTGGTATTCTTTGGAGATCTTGGATATTGGAGTCTTTGGATTCATGGACGAGACTTGCTTATCTTAGTGCAACGTGATGGTGGTTCGAGCTTATGGTTTGGAGTTTTAGCTTTGGAGCATTGGATTGGAGTTATCTCTTTTGCTATTGGTTTTCCGCTGTTGTTTATTGTCTCTGATATTCTTGTATCGTTTTGATATCATTGTTGTATATTTGGATACTGTATCATTGGAGTTGTATATGATATTCATTCTTTTTCTTCCGTTGTGTTGTTATACTTGATGTGTTATAAGCTCCGGCGAACCAGATTCGACGTTTGGATCTGCAGCATTTGAATACTAGTGTCGTATTCGGTGCCGATTTTCGAAGGTCGAGTCAGGGTCGTTTCATTTGGTATCAGAGCTGAAGGTTGAAACTTTAGCTCAGGAGTATAACACATTAAGTAACTCATTAGAGATAGGGTGAAGTATACCCTAGAATGAGTATATCCCTAAGATATCCGTTCGAATGCCTTAGTAAATTCTCTTACTATCCACTGATAGTGAGTATGAGTGCAAGAAGAGGACGAGATAGGGGACAGGGGAGTACGACTACAAATTGTCGATACCCTGCAACAACGGAAACAATCTTTTCCTATAAATTTCTTTTGTTCATCATCTCTACTCAATTCTTTGATGATTCCTGGCAGCTCCAGGAAGAAGCTTTGATATATTTGCATGGGACACAAACTCCAGATGGGTCAGAATTGTTTGTTTAGATGAATTGTTTGCTTTGGTTGGTATGGTTGATAGGTATATTTTGGTTGTTTAAACTAAAAGTTTTGGAATTGTATCCATATATCTGTCTATTCTTTGGGGTATTCCGACTTGAGCTTGGAATCCATACCCAATGTTTGAGAATTATGGAAGATTAAATTCATTTATTTATTCTTTTGGGTCTTGATATATTCTACGAGTGGTTAGTTATCTTTTGAACTAACCAATACCCCTGTGTATTCGTGGATCTGGTGACCCGAGTATCTTGATTCGTTCTTGTGTCCATTATTGATATTCTGATTTGGGAAGCCAAATGCAGAATCGATATTCAGTTTGATATGGTAGTTCATCTCTCTATCTATCATTTGATCTTTGTTGTCTCCCTTACAAATTTCGAGGATGAAATTTTCTAAGTGGTGGAATTTGTAACATCCCCGGATTTTAGCTCAGTCTAATTTGATGATTGGATTAATTTTTGAAATTTAATTGTGAATAAAAATCTAAATTTTGTTTGAATTTTCAAATTCAATTAGATGTATATTTATCTATTTATATAAATGGATTTTTATAAGATAATTTGAATTTGATTTGAATATAGGAAGATGGATATATGATATATATGAAAGTTATATTTTGAAAATTAACGTATATATATATAAATATTTATTTAAAAAATATAATAGTGTGAAAATGAATAAAAGGATTTAAAAACACTATCTTTCATACTTGAAAAGAAATATATTTAAAAGTAGATTTTAAAATCAAGTTTATTTGGAAATTTAATAATAAATATTTTTGTAAAATTAGTGGATTTAATTTTAAAGGTTTAAAACATGTTTCATAAATTTAAATAAATAAAAGCTTGTTTCATCAATTTAAATAAAGTAATATTTAAAACATGCATTCCAAATAAATCTAAATTAAGGGTTAAAACATGATTTGTAAACTAAAAATAAAATAAGATTTAATATAAAGGCTTGCATTCAAAAGTATATAACATTAAAACATATGGTATTGTAAAAAAAAATGTGTTTTAAATATACAATTAAAAGGGTTTTGAACAAAATTTATAATTAAATTAACTAAAGGATTTCAACATAAAATGTTTGTATGTGAACAAGTGTTAACATGTTTTAACAAGTGGCAAAGAGTAAATTTTTCTTTTAATTAAATTTTATAAACATGCATAAGAAAGAGTTAAAATCAGATTTCTCAAGCTTTTTCAAAACTGCAAAACAAATTTGAGAAACCAAAACCTGAAAACCAAATTACTTCATCTCAAAGATAAAATCTGAAGAAAAAAACAGAAAAATGCAAAAGCTAAAAACCAGATTGAAATCTGGAAACCAAGAAAGTTCAAAAGCAAACAACCTGAAGCCTGAATACATTTCAAAATTGATCAAGACAAACAACAAGTAGCTGGATAATCAAGTTCAAATGCACTTTAACTTATAAACATCAAGTGTTAGATGCAAATTCGACAATCTCAGATCAAAGATCTGATCATCTCTGATAAGCTAAGTCCTCAAAATTTTTATCAAAGCCTGGAAACAAATATGGAAAACCAGATTTCAATCTTCAATTTGGAATGAAAGCAAAGCTAGCCCAGTTTCAACTAAAAAAACAAATCTTTAATAATCTTCAACCTGTAAATCTTGAAACAAGATCAAACTCCAGGAAATCAATTTCCAGTTCCAGGTTTTTTCAAAATCTCTGGCTTCTCTGTTCTGTCAGGAAACAGGTGAGCAAAACTTCATCCTCCTTATTTTTGAAATGCCTGTGAGTAAACACTTAAGAATCTGAAGCATTAAGTGTTGTTTTGTGATGATGTTGGAAATAAAACGTGAAGTATTGACATGCATGCATATCTATAGACAAGAATGTGCATGTCTAAGCTACAGGCACATTTACCTCTGTTTTATTCCTACGTTTCTAAAACCTATATAAATTTCAATTTCTCTTCCTTGGATCCTCATCTGACTTTAAGATCTAAACAAACTTTGTTTGTTTAGCTTTGTTTTGAAATTTTAAATTTTATTTGAGTGAATTTAAAGTAAGTTTTTCGAGAAATGTTGAAAACAACAGGCAAACCCAAATTACATTGAAATTTGATTTTTATAATTCTTATTTTCAATTATACGAATGAAAACGTTTCTAAAATCCATGATTTTTAAAAGAAAAATTGGAATTTTTAATAATGTATTCTTGGTGAAACTCGAAGATGAACGGCGTGGCCATTTTTGCGAAATTCAGTTGATCAGGGAAGTGTTAATTTTAGAGATTGAGGTTGTTGCTTCCTAGTAGGTCATGGTCTTGAGAAAAATGGTTGATTAAATTTTGAATCAACGTGGATGTTGATTTTTATCGATTTAGGGTTTAAGGGACAGTTTTGTCGATGCGATTTTTTGAGGAAATTACGTCATCGGTGGTCGATCGGAGGTGAGCGTGAGAGGGGGTATGATCGCTAGGGTGCGTGATGATGTTTTGGTCGAGGCAACAGAATTTACGGTAGACAAGTTCGTCGTCGACATGGAATTTTTCGATTGGGTTTGGGTTTCTTATAACCGTTATATGCTTGATTTCGAATCCAACATTATTGATGCGATATTGTTATTTGTGATGATAGAGGTGGTTGTTGGTGATGTAGCGAAGGCCTCCGCGATGGTCATAGTGGCGTCGGCCGGTCGTACACGTGCATGTGCACGTTTGGGTTGGTGGGGCTGCAAAATTGGGGAAAACGGAGATGTGCTCGATGATGGTATCGAGTAAACTCGAGTTTGGCTCGAGCGTTGTTCCAGGGAAATTTGTTGTGCATTACCCTGCTTGTCAATTTAACAAAGGATGGTTGAGCTCGGGAGGAACGCGAGTTGATTAAATAGCTGCTCGAGTTTTCTAATTGTGCAGTAACAATTTGTTTTCCAGATTTTTTTATGAAGCTTAGAAAAGTTTAAATCAAGTTTGTAATAACATAATAAAAATGTTAAACAAGTTCAAAGCCAAATGAAAATTTATCAGTTTTCATAAATATGAGTCAACTAAGTTTTAAAAGTAAATAATAATAATAATAATAATAATAATAAATATGAATTTAATTTTCAAAGTAAAATCTTGTTTAAAACAAGATTTAAAGGTTTAACATTAAAATTAAATGGTTTCAGAAGATTGTTTGGGCATATAATTAAGTATTGGGTTAATTTGTGAACGTGATTAATTAAAAGGAATTAACTAACGATTTAAAGCTGATAAATCAAGAGAATAAAAATTAGTTTGTGAATTATTAATATAAGTAATTAAGGTTAATCACTTATTGTAATTAAAGATAATTAATTTAATTAAGGGTTAATTAGTTATGTGTTTGACTTAAAGGTTAATTTAATTATTAATGGTTAATTAATTAAGATAATTAATTAAGAATAATTAATTGAAGGATAATTACTTAATAATTAAAGGTTATTAATTAAAGTAATTAATAAGAGTATAATTAATTTAAGGTGATTGATTAAGGAATAATTAATTAAGTTAAGGTTATCAATTAAATAATTAAGGTTGATTAATCTCATTAATTAATATCAAATGATTTATAATTTAATTAAGATTCAATAATAAATTCATAAGTAATTAATTTAATTGGAAATTAAATTGAATTAATTAGGATTTGGACAATTAGTAAATCCTATTTATAATTGATTATGGAATGCTTAAATTACTTATGAATATTTGGATTCTATTGGGTGATTGAATTATTTGATATCCCTGATATATGATGCTTTGCGTTATGAATTATCCTGATTTGTGCTGTGATCTATGATGTAATTTATTTGTCTGTGATGTAATTTATTATCTACGATGAACTTATATTATTCATCTATGATCTATAAATGAAGATAAGCGTTATAGATTATACCGCTTATCGATATTTCTAAGTTTGAATATGTAATGGTTGATGTTGTCGCACTATTGTGTGTAAAACCCCTGGACCACACACACACACACAAATAGGTATTTCACGAGGAAATCAGTCAAGTCACAATATTTGAATTTAGTATTTTGAAATGGTTTTAAAGTTTGAATTTTGAATCCAAATGGTTTTGGAAATGAAATTGGATCGAATTTGAAAAATATTTGAAAAGGAGTTTTGAAGATAAAAGTTATTTTAAATAACTTGATTTAATTTGAAATCTGAAATATTTTAATTCGAGTTTGAATTAAATATTTGAAATTCAATTCAATGATTTGGAAATTTTGGCTTAAAAAGATTATAGAAGTTATAAAGGTGTTTATATGGGTTTTTAACCATTTAAAAAGTATTGGTTTAGGAATTTAAATTTAAACCCAAGTTTATACTTGAATAGCTTTAACTTAGGTAATGTAATCAGTTTTTCCCAAAATGAAACTATTTGTTTCCAAATAATAATATCTTTCATATAAGGAAAAGGTTTTCAATTTTGTGTCGAAAAATTTAAAATGAAATTGTTTTGAAAACTATGAACGAACCTTTGTGAAAGATTGTTAAGCTTTGTTTTGGAATCGAAGAGGATTCTAAATGGTGTATCTTTTATATATAAAAGATTTGAAACGGGAATTGTTTTGAAAGTTATGAATGAATCTTTGAAATTTGTTTTGAAAGCTATGAAATGAGTCTTTGATTTAAAGACCGGATGAGTTAATCCAATTTGAAATAGAATTGTTTTGAAAGGCTATGAATAAATCTTTGTGAAAGATTGGTGAATCTTGTTTTAAAATTGAAAAGGGTCTTAAAAGATAAATCTTTTGTTTAAATGATTTAAGTATGAAATTTTTTTAAGCCATTGAAGGTTTTTGAAATGAATCTTTTTGTTTAAAATATTGGAAATGGTAATTTGTTTAAACCATTTGAAAGAAAAGTTTTGGATTTTAAAGTTACGACTTAACTGAAATCCCATTATCCATATGTTTTTAAATATTGCGCTCATTATTCGGTTTAGCCGAGAGAGGACCTTGTGTCATATAACCCAATCCGAATAATGATACGACGATATGGATAACAATTGAAGGCCGGTGGTGAAGACCAGATACTTTCGAAAGCGAAAGGATGACTTGTCGAATGTCTCTGCACCGACTGGCCCCGGTATAGAGATTTGTGCACCCATTGTGATGGGAAGTCCAGACGTGATTAGAAATTATCCGAATTGCAAGGGCTTCTTTGGAAGTGCCTTCGGTTCTGTTCGAACCCGGAACATACTTGTATGGATGTGTGTCTGACGTTACACCTTGAGACGTAAAGCTGGTTTCTATCAAATACATTTTTGTTTGGTGGCGGAGATTTATTCTCTTAGCTTAACACCCTTCTTTGAGACGTACGAGCTCAGAGGTTATGTAGTTGATGGTTACTAGTGATACATTCCCAATTTGGTAATGTGGCATACGAATTTCTGCTGATCATTCATTGATCGAAGCATGACTTTTGTGAAAAGCGTAGCTTTGTGGACGAGACTTCGTCGATCCTCACACCTCGGAATGGTCGAAACAGGAAGAATGCAGCAAGGTTATAGGGGGTTGCGCCCCTTAGGGTATGTGCATTTCCTTCTGGATAGTAGTGGTATCATGGTATGGATCCCAGATATTTAACTTATGTGGATATCGCAAATATATATTACTTTATGATTGTTGTTGTTGAGGATCCTCGGATAAAGGTTGTTTACAACCGGGGGATGGCATACTCGTGTAGTAGTTACCTATTTTGCAGAGGTAACCCGGCCTTATGTTGGCAGAGATCCGGTTAGGTTCTCGGGGCATCCCTCCAGAGGCGTACCCATGTGGAAATGGGAAGTTCCTTGGCCTGACCATTTGTTGGAAATCCAATCACCAATACGCGCCTTGTACGGTTTTAGTTGTAGAACCTGCCATCTAACATGTAGCTATAGAAGGCATACTATAATGGTACGTATGCTTACTAAGATTAATATTATACTTTCGAAATGTTTTCCACTATGCGGTAATAATAATATCAAATGGTTTTCGCATATCAAGCATTTTTGACTAACATAAGTAGTAATCTCCCCTAAGTGTGCGATTGCATGGTGTGTGTGCCGGGAGGCCTTATGGTAGTTTCATTTTCCAAAAAGCATTGCCGATTTAAATTTAAATTCTTTTGTTTGTTTAAAAAAATAAAATGTTTTTGTTTGCTCATACCAGTCCCATGACTGACCTGGAGTTTATTGTTCCCTTCCTAAACTCTGGGTGCCCACAATTTCCCACACGGTCAGTCTAGTGTTGGGTTTTTCAGATAGTAGATATCGATTTGATAGCTTTTAGCTTTCTCTCTGGTATTCTTTGGAGATCTTTGATATTGGAGTCTTTGGATTCATGGACGAGACTTGCTTATCTTTGTGCAACATGGTGGTGGCTCGAGCTTGTGGTTTAGAGTTTTAGCTTTGGAGCATTGGATTGGAGTTATCTCTTTTGCTATTGGTTTTCCGCTGTTGTTTATTGTATCTGATATTCTTGTATCATTTTGATATCATTGTTGTATATTTGGATATTGTATCATTGGATTTGTATATGATATTCATTCTTTTTCTTCCGTTGTGTTGTTATACTTGTTATAAGCTCCGGCGAACCAGATTCGACGTTTGGATCCGCGGCATTTGAATACGAGTGTCGTATTCGGTGCCGATTTTCGAAGGTCTAGTCAGGGTCATTTCATTTTTGAAGTATAAACCATTTTGAAATGACCACGGCGTTATAATAACGTTTGGTTGTTAAAGAGACCGGGTCGGAAGTTGTCATACTCTTTGCCAACTCTGAAAACTACTTTAACAACTGTGTACGCGGTGGAGTCTCCAGAATGAAGTAGGATGGTGGCATCGTTCTTGAGGTATATTACTGGACCCAACTCCCGTGAGTTGGCATAAGGTGGCTAAAATAGGAGCGATCTCGGGCCAAAAGAGGTGGCTCCTCTGGTCGGACACATTCCTTCGATACTTTACTCTTACTTGTGGTTGATTAGATGGACATCCTCCAATTTTGATTGGGAGAGTGTTCCAAAGTGGGCGTAGTGGCTGCTGCGTTAGCACCAGCCCATGTGCGTAATTGGTATATCTACCCTGGCATTGCCTTGTGTGCCGTGTCACCTACCATATCGAGCCTTACTATGAGTTTGGTTTTCTCCCGTAGCCCATGGAGTATTTAGGGTAGTCTCCCGAACTGGAGATATGCTGATACTGGATGGACTACTAGGACTATTATGTGCGAAGGGCTATATGGGTAACCCGAAACGCTATTTAAAAGTATGTTTATTTTAATGTAGGCATTATTATAATAGTTCAATATTACTACATAGTAAATAGTTTAACGGATCCTTAAAGGATGGGCGATCCCAAGCATCTTTTAAGTTACCGATGCATTTTGTTACTGTTCACTTGAGTTGATTTACAGTTCATAAGTATTTATGTCCTGACTCGAGTGTTTTGCTTTACGCTCGAGTCAGATTGAGTGATTCGGCATTCAAGACTCACCTTCAGAGTTGGAGCTTTGCTTGAAGATCCAGCCATATATTCTGCTTTCAGTATTCAATGATTTCAGTGATCTATTCTGATTTGTACCTAATGTATCTTGTTACTCTTCTGTTGTATTTTTTTAACTCTTATGTATCTTATTATTATATAGTAGCTTCATGATCTACTATCTCTTTTAATCTTGCTGCATTATTATTTACTCTGTGCCTGTGATATGTGATTATGTATTTACTGTATATTTTGAGATTTGCCAAATTTTATTTACAACGCGGTATTTTGAGCAATTCAAGTCCGACATGTACGGATGCGAATGGTTGAAAATATCGGGTCATTACACAATTCATCTTTGTTTTTTTTTGTTCTTTTACTTACACATCCTAAAATATTAAATGTGGTCGATGCTTATTCCCAACATCAATCTAATCGAAATACGATGAACTTTTGCTCTAGCATTAAGGTAGCATCTTGGAAGACGAATGAAAATTCAGAGGGAAATTGAATTCCATCACACAAAATTCGATGTATATACAAATGATTAGCTTGTAAATCACAATTTTCAAATTGGCTTTTGTACCAATAATTACTATATTCATGATATAAGCAAAAAACATAACAAATTAAGAGGAAAAAAGGGATGTATAATTTCAAACAACTTTATACTAGATTTTTTTGGTAAGCCATGTCCTTAATGAAAAGATGTCTATATGTAGTGCAATTATACTATATGGAAACAAATGCAAATAGTGCATTCAACCGTTGAATAGAAAAATGCCAATTGGATAAATGAATTATATATGCAAACCACCCCACGCATAAGAATTAAATAGTAAGATTAAAAGAAGAATTATTTATTTACATAAATGCGAAACTTGTTGGCGTAATATTATAAAATATATTGTCAAAAATATATGAATCAATCAATTATCGACTAATGAATGCATCTCGTCGTTAAGGAGACACTAAAAAGTTTTGATTTAAAAAAATGAATTTAATATGGCCTTACGATGAAATATAAATTTAGGAAATCCAATAGTATTTTAGAAAAATTCTGATGAGTTGTTTTGTTTAAGTCAAATTTTGGAGTAAATTGAAAAAGGATTAAAGAAACCTTTTCATTTTTATCAATGAAATGTTCAATTTTTTTTTGAAACTTTCTCAAAATCAATGCATCCAAGATTTGATTAGTGATTTAAATTTACTTCGTTAATATGTAAATACCCACCTTTAGAGATTAAGTTAGTAACATCTCAAATTTAAATTCAACAATAAAATAATTGGTCAAGAATGCCATTTTCCTAAAATATGCATTCACACCCATCAAAATCAACATTAAAATGCTTTAGGCCAATATTCATTGCTTCATCTGTGTCACTAAATTTTATCAATTTAACAATTTTCTCCATATTTATTTTTAAACTCAACAATTCTAACTAGCAGTAGCTCTTGAATTAATTTTGTTTGTTAACTAACTCAACTGGAATTGGGAGAAGGGTCTCTTAGTTGTTTAAAAAGGAGACATGTAATGACCCGCTTTCCATAACGTCCAAAATCCATGCATACAAGCAACTAGATTTTCCAATGGCGTCTTGGATGATGTTCCGTTAAGGGTAAGATATATGTGACACAATAAATATCACAAGCATATCTAACTCAAAATAATTCTTAGAACGGAAAGATATAAAATATAATACCAACATAAGCATGTAGATAACCAAAGGTATGTGTAGTATATTTAGGCCATCGTGAAATGATATGTAAGAGTAAATAATCTCTCTAGATTGTTAAGCAAACTCAATGTCGAGAGCGAGAATAAGGCAAGGAATAAGGTTATGAGTTGTTATGATACAACCGCCAAGGAGTTATTCATCAGTCGTAAGCCTGTGATTTGTTTAGCAAACTCAAGGTCAGAATCCCAAGGCAAGCGAGTCCTAACACTCGCTCGATGAATCAAAAGATGTTTATATTTCTCTTAGGGTTTTAAGGAATATAAAATTCTGGAGGAAGCCATATTATGAAATTATAACATTTTAACCTTTTTAATATTATAAGAACATATGCTATTAAATTAAATTATATACTTTTATAGATCTATGCATAAAGTTGTTTATTAATTGAAATATATAGATGAACCAAATTAGGATTGACGAAGAAATATCTTATATGCTTATCAATAAACCCTTTGGCATGTTCTCACTTCAAGGCCCACGCAAGAGCCGAAGTCATGCAACTACTAAATACGTTCATAATTTGGGCATTTAAGTATTTATTTGTCCGAGACTGTGTATTATTTTCTATGAGATTTGAATTCTAATACAATACACGAATATGGATATTTGGTTCATATTATATCATATATATATATATATATATATATATATATAAGTTGTATAGTGAATAGTCTTGTTCGTAGTATATAAAATCTCATTGTAATTGGTTCATTTAAAATACAAGTAAGTAAAAAATAATTCAATGTAATGTGTTCAATGCCATTAAATGCAATAAAAACCTTATTGTGTTAGAAGTATCATGGACCAAGGACTACTAGATAGGCCTAGGAATTCGATCGCTGAACTATCAGTTTAATTAGTTTTCTTAAGTGCAACACATACAATATCCTTAAATTTTAAGAATGTCATAATGTACTTTTGTAAAGAGTTTGGTTAAGTCTTGCAATAAGAGTTTCATTTTGAATGATTCGATCATTTGAAAGCGAATCTTTTAGAGTGGTTGTAACATAGGAACAGTTGGGATAAAGAGAGGGAACGGTCACCGCTACTATATGAAGAGACATCAGAAACAATAATTGTATAAAATAATATACTAAATAAGGAATGAGAAATGTGATTTCTTTTTCAGATATATTTTTATATAGAAATTTCTTTGTATAAGAGTTATTACTTTGAGTTTAAGATATTTGATCTGGAAATGTCAAATGTAAACTTGCAACATTGGAAAAAATAAATTGCCAATAGTAAGTTGTTAAATGGAGCTTTATTTTTTATATGATGTTATAATAATGACAGAAATAGTAGGAGTATGCCATTTAGCAGTTATTAATGAATGCATCAAAATATGAAAAATTATTTTGTAAATGTACTAAATATTATTTACGAAATAATAACATTTCGGTATAAACTAAAAATATACATAGATTTTTCATATTAATATTATGAATATTCATTATAAGGTAAAACCATAATAATGGTATTTTGTTATCATAACAAAAATGACGCATTAGCTATAGAAAACATAAAAGTATCTAAAATATTTACTATTAGTTTGGAATTGTAAGCCAAATCTTTAAGAAATAATTCTTTAATTATATGATTATGAATCATGTGATATTGGTGGATTGTATCTCAAACAACTTTTTCTGATTAATATTTACGAATAGATCAAACCTCTTTTTATCTTTTCAACCACGTTCATAGCGAATATATTCTTTATGAATTAGAGGATTTGAGTTCTAAATTACGACTAGGCTAGCACTTTTTCTTGTCTTGGTCTAAGAATAGTTTAGACAGGTCACACCTTTTAGTCACACCTCGAGGTCGTCTCCTCCCATCAAAAGATTATAAAACCCTTCGAAAGAAATGGAGGACTTCATTCAGTGGCTCCACGATCACCCTCTAGAAAAGCACTCATTCAGTGGGAGAAGTAAAAGAGTTAATGAACTCTTCTGATTGATGTACATATAGATATATGTTATCCATGGTCTAATGATACCAAAGCAGATTCATTAACTTCGCTTAATCCACTGATGAATTATCATGAACATAAACATATGTATTCGATACACAAGTAGTACGCCCGCTAAAAAAATTCATAGAATATAAAATAGAAGTAGGAAACATAATGTATAAAGGAAACAAAATAATTCAATTTGAACGAATAGGTAAGTGTTTGCACCAAAATTGGCACAAACATCCAATGAAATATTAAGTATGAAAATTAGAGAAGAAAAGAAGATAAAAGTAACAAATGAACATAATATTTTTATTGTGGTTCGATGAATACTCCGAATACGTCTGCTTAGTTGATTTCTATTGATTATTCTTTGTTTTTACGAAACTATTTTTAGTACTATAGTCACAACTCGGTAGGAATCTAGTCCAGTAATTTTTAGAGTTATGGTTTTACGACTCATCGTTCTTAAAAGTTTATGATGAAGGTAAAAATAGAAGTGCCCTTTTCAAGGGCTCTCCACATATATTTATAGGCAAAGTTTTTTGACTTCGAAAATTGTTGCAATAATCTCCACATTATGAACATTCTCTTAAGGAATTCGCTTGAACGAATCTAACCCAAGCTCCATGGATCGGCGACGCTATATGGCGTCTGGATCAATGCGGATCTGGTCGGAGCCGAACTCCAAGTCACTACTTCATTTGCTCTAGGTTTGCCAAAGGTCTTTGTGCGTTCATGCTTTGCATTGTCTACTCTGCGTTTTCCCTCTCTTGCTTCGAGTCCAACGCGTCTCTTTGCCAATTTATCCAAATTATGACTCAGGTCCGAACTACGGAGGTCGAGTTGAGAAACTTGGTGAACTTTTGATCTCATCTCTAGCTATTTCATTTAGTTGTCTTCGTACGGTATTTGCCAAGTCCTTTTGATCCATTATTCTATTCCTTAGTCAAACTCAATTATTCAAGTCTATTCCAGGACTACACAAATTTTGTTAATAACACTTTGTTCCCCAAAGCACGCCTTGAGAAAATGTACTTTGCTCAAGAATAAATATCGAAGCCAGCGATTCAATAATGGTTGAATTCTTTGGTTATTGACTGATGAAGTTATGGAGAATCGTCTAATTCCTTCAGATTCACCTATAAATCAAAGGTCATTCCAAATCTCCATATCTAAGGACTTGAGTCCTTGCTTGAGTGTTAGTCATGAATTATCATTATTTTGTGTTCTCATAGAATTATCATATAATATATCCAATATTGTAAATCGAAATCATTCCGTGTTGTTTTAGGAGTTAATTATCATGGATATATCATGTGTCGATCATCAAAAGTTAATGATTGTGTAATTTCATTGCCACTGGTCGAAACATTATTTATTAATCATCTAGCGTCTCCTAGTATTCAATTATAGAAATGTTTTATTGAATCTAAGAAATGACCTTTAACAATCATTTGGTTATCATAAGTTGCTAATCAGGATAGTGCATTGCCACTTATCGGAACATGTAACAACCCGAAATTTAACCCGTAATAATTAATTAATTAATTAATTAATTAAATAATAAAATAACTTTGTGAAATTATTAGAATTAAGCCACGGGATTTGTAATATTGTGTCCGTGGTAATTTTCTGGTCAATTTTCATATATAGAACGTAAGAATTCGAGTTAATATGAGCAAGGAACAAAACAGTCAAAGAAACGAATATGTATGTGTGTGTGTATACAAGCTAGGTCGATTGGCTGGTCGACCTGGGCACAAGGGCGGTCGACCTGCCTGCCCATTTGGGCAAACGAACGAACGTTCATTTGTTCGAAAGTGAACGCATAATTTGCATTGTTTTAACTGATCTGGTTCTTCTATTCTTACATCTGATGGCTCCTATACAACCAATGACGTGGTTGCATCCTATTTAATCCTCAAATCCAATGGTCCGAGATCCACTTATACACCTATAAATAGAACCCCATGCCTAACACTTTTTCTCATTCTAGATTTTCTCCGCTTTGGTTCATCTTTATAGGAAGGACTCCAAAAAGAATAATTTTCCATGGAGCGAATCTTTTAATAAAAATATTTTAATACCCTCAAGTGGATCCATGAAGGCCTAAAGGGAAGAGCTAAGGACCATAGCTGAGTGATTGTAATTATTTTAAATTCTTTAAGTGATTTAAAATAACAGGGTTTTCAATAGTTGTAGTTTAACTACGATTTTTGGAGTAACCTTTTTAGTAATTTATTTATAGTTTTTAGAATTATTTTTAGTCTATTCCTTCTAGCTATTCTTTTTAATTAATTTTAGTTTATTTCTGTTAATTATAGCTTTTCCCATTTATTTACAGTATTTTAATTTATTTACTTAATTTATGCGTTATTTACATCTTCTTCCTACGCATTGGATTTTCTTTTATTTTTAGTTTTCTTTTATTTCTCCTTCTTCTTCTTCGCGTATGAATTAGAATAGAATTAACGCGAAATTGGATTATACAAGAAATCTAAAATAATGGAATATGAGGTATAAATCACAAAGACTGTAATATAATTGGAATAGGAACGAAATTATGTCTAATTATGATATTAATTGACTAAATTAAGAAGATTGGCCTAGTTATAACTTAGAATTATAACTAAAATGAATAAAAGAAGAAAGAAGCTTATTTTCACATTTAGACATTGGGTTAAATAATAAGCATGATTATAACGTAAGTTATAAATTGATAAACTATGGAAAACTATGGTAAACTATGGAGACTATGGCGCTTATTTTAAGACTTAGGATAAATTAATAAGCAATAATAGTTACTAATAAAAACAAAGGCTTATTTAAATTATTTATCTAAGTTAATAAGCAGAGATAAAAGTATGACCTTTACCAAATAGCGTTCCCCTAATATTTCTATGGTTACGGTGTTTCACATAATCCTGAAGTGAAACGAGATGCTTCATATTATCCTGAAGTGAGGCAAGGGGTGCAACTAGATTTTTTTTATAGGGACCAGTACCGGCAGTATTTCCTCTATTTTTCTGTGGACACAGTGTTTTACATAACCCTGAAGTGAGACGAGATGCTTCACATAATCATAAAGTGAGGCGAGGGGCACGCTTATGCTGACTAGGCTAAATAAAAGGTCAAAAGAGGGATCAGCGGGTAGCATGGGCATGGTGGCAGTTACGCATGCGACTTCCATTTCAGTGCTCGGTAATCGCTATGAGTTTCAAACGCTTAGTAAGTGTGTCTTTCATAGACACCAAAGTCTACTGTGTAGGGAAACGTTCGGTCCACGGTAGATTCTATGGAGTAGTAGGCCGATCAAAGGGTAGAATTAGAGATTCATCCTAATCGAAGCAGCTATCAAGGATAAGTGCAAATAATCAAAGTTGACCTATCATATTAATTGAGTAGCAGCTAGTTCGCATTTATTTCCAGTTTCTCTCTTTTCTATTTCCTTTGTTTCCTTATATATACTTGAACTGTTGTAAACTCTATTACTTTTACTTTGCTTAAAGATTCTAATAGTTACTATTATTCACCAGACTTCTAGTTCGACTCACTCCTCTATTTTTTCCTTTTCCTTCATAGACAATCAAGGAAGAGGGCAGTAGTTTGCAGTTGCTTAGAGGTTTCTTGGAGAAGATTCTGCTATGTATTTTCCTACTTTTCTTTCCGTTCTCTTTCTTTGTACTGGCACTTGAAAGGGATATTTGTACTCTGATTTTTGTTGAGACTACGAGATTTTATTTCATGAGACATATATGCTATATTTGGTATTTGACTTATTTGGTTTATGAAGCAATTATGAAGATTTTGTTTTGAATAAGTTATTATTTTAGTTTCCGCTGTTTCTATCTATTTTTGTCTTATGAATATTAGTCTCTGTTAGTTTCAGTTATACCTACAATGCACCATGCCTTTTAATATGTCCTTTTGGGTATATTTAGTGGTGTGGGGGTGTTTCACTTGGTATAAGAGCCTAAGGTTACATGATCCCCGAAAATTTATTTTAAAAGCTGAAATAACTTGTTTTAAAAAGTAGTTTTCAGAAAAGGACTCTTAGAAATGTTTTTAACTGTAAAAGAGTTTTTATAAAAATCCCTTCATAAGTTCAGTTCGATCTCCCTTTGACTCTTTCCTATACTTTCTTTTTCTTTTCGTAGAATGGCTGATGCCCTAAACCTTCTCGAGGGCATTCCATTCCCAGCCTGGTTTCATAGGTACTTACAAGTCACGACTCCAGAGGTGCACGGGCCAGCGCCCAATCTTGCACTAGCGGATGGGAACCCATCAACCCACATACCACCATCAATTTCTCTAAGCTTTTTAAGGATTTTGCAAGTTTGGGCAAAAAGACTCTTCTGGTAAGGAGACTTTTGTAGAGGTGAGAGCTTAGCTTTGGGACACCGAGAGGATATTTGGCTTGTTATGATTGGAGGACCAACAATGGGTTCAGCTAACCTTTTAGTAGTTGAAAGAGGAGGCTTCTTACTAGTGGGAGGTTATTGATTTAGAAGGAAGAGAAGTCTGTTAGAATGGGTTTAGGTTTAGGTTTGAGAGGAAGTTTCTTTCTCAAGCGAAAGAAAGTGTTCAGTTGGAGAGGTTTATCAATTTGAAGAAAGGGAGTTTTTCTGTTAAGGAATACATCAATCAGTTCAATCAATTATCGCGATTTGGTATGGAGTTAGTGAACACACCGCATAAGAAAGCTATGAAGTTTGCGAAGGGATTGAATCAACCTCTTCAGGGATTATTGTGGACTCACGTACCGATGGGAGCTACTTATGAGTCTTTTGTTGAGATGGTGCTTATGTCAGATGCAGTCAAGGAAGAAGAGTCTAGAGAAGTGGTTAAGTCAGAAGGTTCAAACAAGAAGTGATGGAAAAACAACAAGGAGAAGAAGAATGATGGCCTTTATAAGCAGATTAAGAAAGGTTTGAAGTGTGGTAACTGTGGGATTGTTGGACATGTCGCCAAGGATTGCAGAAGGGATATGATGAAGGGAAAGTGCTTCAATTGTGGATAGCCAGGTCACTTGAGTAGGAATTGTCCCTAAAGATCAAGGCAGGGGACTAGTGCACTATTCGCACAGATACAGGCATTAGACGTGCACCTTCGGGGAGCATTCTTGATAGAGGTAAGAAAGTCACACTTGAAGGTTTGATTTCTATATCTAATTTTTCCATTCGGACTTTATATGATTTTGGAGCATCACACTCTTTTATCTCTAGTTCTCTTGTGGATTATTTGCACTTAGACATTTCTTTAGTGGTAGACCCCATTGTTGTTTCAAACCCCATAGGTGGATCGGCACACTTGTCTATGGTTTGTTGGGGTTTGAAAATTTATATCCTAGGCGTAGAATTTGACTGCGATGCCTATGTTTTGGGATTCTGGGGTATGGGACGATCTTGGGTATGGATTGGTTATCCACATATGGAGCTATTTTAGATTGTGAGAGAAGATTCGTTAGATTAGAGACTTACAGTGGTAGGACTCTCGAGGTATCTTGCGACCTGCAAGGGTCAGTCATGTTGAGCTTTCTCTATTCCCTCGATTCATCTTCAGCATAGTTTGATTCGGTTCCTAACGTCAGAGATTTTCCTGACATCTTTAAGAAGGTTAAGGGACTGCCCCTAAGAAAGAAAGGGATTGCCCCCCTAAGAATAAATTGACTTCAGAATTTATTTAACCAAGAATGCTAAGCCAGTAGCATTACCTATGAGGCACATGACACCTAGGGAGAGGAAAGAGTTAAGCAAACAAGTCAGTGAGCTTTTAGAGAAGGGTTTTGTAAGAAGGGGCATATAGAAATGGGGAGCACCAGTCGTCTTCGCCACTAAGGCAGATGGTTCTCTTCAACTTTGCATTGATTATAGAGAATTAAATAAGCTCACCAAGAAGAACCGATATCCACTCCCTAGGATTGATGATCTTTTTGACCAGTTAGTTGGCTCTTCAGTTTTCTCTCAGCTTGATTTAGCCATAGGATTCCGTCAACTTAGAGTTGCCGATGACAACATAGATATAACGGCGTTAGGAGTCCAGACGGACTTTATGAGTGGTTGGTTATGCCTTTTGGGCTAACCAATGCCCCTGCCTACTTTGTTGATTTGATGAGTCATGTCTTCAGAGAAGTCCTAAATAAATTCGTAGTGGTATTCGTGGATGACATCTTGGTATTTTTCAAAAATATGAAAGATCGTGCTATTCATTTAGAGGAAGTCCTTTGCACACTTCGTAGTCACAATTTGAGAGCTAAGTTTTCAAAGTGTCACTTTTGGAGAGAGGAGGTACGTTTCTTGGGGAACGCGATCTCGAAGGAAGGTTTGGCTGTTGACCCTGCCAAGATTATTGCAGTATAAGATTGGAAGGTGCCCAAGAACGTCACCGACATTTGGAGCTTTCTAGAATTGGCTGGCCATTATAGGAAGTTCATTAGAGAATTTGCCAAGATTTCGACACCACTCACGAGCCTTACTAAGAAGAATAAAGCTTTCGTGTGTGACGTGGATTGTGAGGATTTCTTCACAAAGCTTAAGAGGCCCCTTACTAGTGCACCAGTGTTAGTACTACCAGATGGAGCTAAATATTTTACCGTATACACTGATGCATGTGGGACGGGCCTAGGAGCGGTGGTAATGCAAGAAGGGAGGGTGGTGTGTTATGGTAGTAGGCAGTTGAGGACGCGTGAGAAGAACTACCATACCCATGATTTGGAATTAGCTTCCATAGTTTCTACACTCAAGTCTTGGAGGCACTATTTGCTTGGAGAGAGGTTCGAGCTTTTGACCAACCACAAGTCCCTGAAGTACCTATTCTCGCAGAAGGACTTGAACTTGAGGCAACAAAGGTGGATGGAGTTTTTAGCCTCGTACGATTTTGAGACAGCTTATACCCATGGCAAGGGTAATGTGGTTGCGGATGCATTGAGTAGAAAGAAAGAAACGGTTAGTCCTTTGTTCATAGAGTGTAGGAGCTTGAAGTTCATTTCTACTTTTGATTTTAAGCCCTCTACGAACATTAGTCCTGGATTGTTAGCGCATTAGAGGTGAGGCCTACCGTAATTGATCAGATTGGCTTAAGGCAGCGAGAGGATTCGGAGTTTATGGATGTGATGGATAGGATTAGCCGAGAAGGGGTCTCTGGACATCTCCAATGTTATTCCATTGATAGCAAAGGGTGGCTTAGGAGAGATGGGAGGCTTTATATTCCCCGTGCTAGTGATTTGTTGAGAGCGGATTTGGAGGAGGCACACCATTCCCATATGATTATTCATTCGGGTGGTGACAAAATGTATCGGGATATGAAGAGGATGTTCTATTGGAGTGGCATGAAGAAGGACGTGGCGGAGTTCGTAGCTAAATATCTCATTTCCCAAAGGGTAAAAGCAGAGCAACAGAAGCCCGGTGGATTACTTCAGCCCTTAGATGTGCCAGAATGGAAGCGGGACACTATTTCTATGGATTTTATAGATGCTTTACCCCAATCTAGGAAGGGGAATAATGGCATTTGGGTGATTGTTGATCGGTTGACCAAGAGTACCCACTTCATCCCAGTTAAGAGTAAGTGCACGACATCATATTTGACATCCCTTTATATTCGAGAGATAGACCGACTTCACGGAGTCCTTTCTGGCGTGGTGAGTGATAGAGATCCTATTTTCACTAGTGAGTTTTGCAGAAGCTTACAGGAAGCGTTAGGGACACAACTTAGATTGAGTATGGCCTATCACCCACAAATGGATGGCCAAACGGAGAGAGTGAATAGAGTGCTTGAGGATTTGCTACGAATGTGCATTTTTGACTTTGGAGGAATTGGGAGGAGCATCTTCCATTGGTTGAGTTTGCGTATAATAACAGTTACCAAACAAGCTTAGAAATAGCACCATTTGAGGCTTTATATGGGAGACCTTGCAAGTCCCCTTCATGTTGGGTGATGTCTACGGAGAAGTTGCTACTTGGGACTGACATGGTGAGGGAGACATCGGAGAGAGTGGATTTAATTCAACGAAGGATGAAGACAGCCCAAGATAGGTAGAGGTCTTATGCGGATAAGCGAAGGAGAGACATTGAGTTTGGGGTTGGAGACATAGTTTTTATCAAAGTATCCCCACTTAGGAAGGTTGTAAGTTCGGATCGAATGGAAAGTTAGCCCCTAGATTTGTTGGAACATTTCCTTTCATAAAGAGAGTTAGAAAGATGGCTTACCGAGTGAAGTTACCTGATAGGCTCATAGAAGTACACGACGTTTTCCATGTTTTTCACTTGCGAAAGTGCTTACATGACTTGACGGAGGTTGTAGAGCTTAGTCAGTTAGAGGAGGTGGAGGTAGAAAGGGAAGTATTTGTTCGGCATATCCCTACGAAGATTGTTGGAAGATTCATCAAGCGACTAAGGAATAAGGAGGTTCCTCTAGTAATAAAGGTGCAATGGGGAGATGATGTTGCAGATGCCACTTGGGAAGCAGAAGAGAAGATTCGTACTTCCTATCCTCATCTTTTTGATAGTAAGTTTTTATAATTTCATATTTCTATCTTTGTTTTGAATATATTCTTTCCTTTATTATCCTTTGGGAGGGTAGAACTTAAGATTTAACCTATGGATGCTAGGATTGGATGTAAACATGTTATTAGAACATGTTATGAATGATGTATGCTTGTGGTTGTAAATATTTGCTAGTGGATGCTAATGGACGCATGTAGGTACACTAGGCACTATTATTCTTTAGTGATCGGCCTAACAAGGACACTAGAGCATATGCATATGGATGTGTGTGCATTTTTATTCTATTTTTCATAGTTGCTATAAATGGATGATTAATACATGATTGTTGCATTTGAATGATGTTTTTAGCACGCATATAGAACTATCAGTTGTCATTAGAAATTTTTTGAATTCATTTGGATACATGGCACGTACATAATTGCATAAAAGGATGTCAACTGAATCAGTGGACCGCCTAAATTTTGCTTTAAATAGGAACATTTACACTACACTAATTGCATAAGTATCATAAATTTCATTAGAAAAACTTAAGGAAAATGGATGAATCGTGGATAATTGAGTAGTTGGTTGTGGAATTGGATGAAAACATTTAGTACATTCTATTATCCTTAGAGATTTCGGGGATGAAATCACTTAAGTAGGGGAGAATGTAACAACCCAAAATTTAACCTATAATAATTAATTCGTCAATTAATTAAATAATAAATTAACTTTGAGAAATTATCAAAATTGAGCCATGAGAGTTGTACCATTGTGTTCGTGGTAATTTTCTCATCAATTTCCATATATAGAATGTCAGAATCCGAGTTAATATGAGCGAGGAACAAAACAGTCAAAGAAATGATATATATATATATATATGTGTGTGTGTGTGTGTGTGTGTGTGTGTGTATTTATATATATATGCCAGGTCGACCTGGGCACAAGGGTGGTCGACTGCCCGACTGATCCGCCTGCCTATTTGGGCGAACGAACGTTCGTTCAAAAGCGAACACGCAATTTGCATTGTTTAAACTGATCTGGTCCTTCTATTCTTGCATCCAATGGCTCCTATTCAGCCTATGACGTGGTTGCATCCTATTCAATCCCCAAATCCAATGGTCCGAGATCCACTTCTACACATATAAATAAAACCCATGGCCTAACACTTTTTCTGATTCTAGATTTTCTCCACTTGGGTTCACCTTTACAGGAAGGACCCTAAAAAGAATAATTTTCCA
Source organism: Allium cepa (assembly GCA_030765085.1). Taxonomy (NCBI): domain Eukaryota; kingdom Viridiplantae; phylum Streptophyta; class Magnoliopsida; order Asparagales; family Amaryllidaceae; genus Allium; species Allium cepa. The sequence goes on along the minus strand of CM060935.1, from coordinate 898,966,860 downwards.
AGGAGAGAGTCTTGTAATAAAAATATTTTAATTCCCTAAGTGGATCCGTGAAGCCCTAAAGGGAAGAGCTAAGGACCAGAGGTGAGTAACTGTAATTATTTTAAATTTCTTTAAGTAATTTAAAATAATAGGGTTTCCAATAGTTGTAATTTAACTACGATTTTTGAAGTAACCTTTTTAGTAATTTATTTACAGTTTTTAGAATTATTTTCAGTCTATTCCTTCTAGCTATTCTTTTCAATTAATTTTAGTTTATTTCTGTTAATTATAGTTTTTCCCATTTATTTACAGTATTTTAGTTTATTTACTGTTATTTATGTGTTAATTACATCTTCTTCCTACGCCTTGGATTTCCTTCTATTTTCAATTTTCTTTTATTCCTCCTCCTTCTTCTTCACATGTGGATTAGAATAGAATTAACACGAAATTGGATTAAATTATAAGAAATCTAAAATAATGGAATATGAGATGTAAATCACAAAGACTGTAATATGATTGGAGCAGGACTGAAATTATGCCTAATTATGATATTAATTGACTAAATTAAGAAGATTGGCCTAGTTAAAACTTAGAATTATAACTAAAAAGAATAAAATAAGAAAGAAGCTTATTTTCACACTTAGACCTTGGGTTAAGTAATAAGCATGATTATAACGTAAGTTATAAATTGATAAACTATGAAAACTATGGTAACCTATGGAAACTATGGCGCTTATTTTAAGACTTAAGATAAATTAAGAAGCAATAATAGTAATTGATAAAAATAAAGGCTTATTTAAATAATTTATCTAAGTTAATAAGCAGAGTTAAGAGTAGGACCTGTATCAAATAGCATTCCTCTGATATTTCTATGATTACGGTGTTTCACATAACCTGAAGTGAGATGAGGTCCTTCACATAATTCTAAAGTGATGCAAGCGGCACACTTATGCTTATAATGGTAGTAAACGGTCAATCTATGGTAGTTCAAATCAAGGGGATTTGAACAAGGGGCGCAACTTGATTTTTGTTTGATAGGGACCAGTACCGACAGTATTTTTCCTATTTTTCTATGGACACGGTGTTTCACATAACCCTGAAGTGAGATGAGGTGCTTCACTTAATCCTGAAGTAAGGCGAGGGACACACTTATGCTAACTGAGGTGAATAAAAAGTCAAAAGAGGGAGCAACAGGTAGCATGGGCATGGTGGCAGTTATGTGTGCGACTTCCATTTCGGTGCTCAGTAATCGCTATGATTTCCAAGCACTTAGTAAGTGTGTCTTTCGTAGACACCAAATTCTACTGTGTAGTGAAACGTGCGGTCCACAGTAGATTCTATGGAGTAGTAGGCTGATCAAAGGGTAGAATTAGGGATTCAGCCTAATCAAAGCACCTATCAAGGATAAGTGCAAACATTCAAAGTCTACCTATCTTATTAATTGATTACTAGCTAATTCGTACTTATTTCCAGTTTTCTTTTCTATTTCCTTTGTTTCGTTATATATACTGGAACTATTGTAAAGTCTACTACTTTTACTTTGCTTAAAGATTCTAGTAGTTACTATCATTCACAATACTTTTAATCTGACTCACTCCACTATTTTCCCATTTTCCCCCGATAGACAATCAAGGGAGAGGGCAATAGATTGTTGTTGCTCGGAGGTTTCTTAGAGAAGATTCTGCTATGTATTTCCTAACTTTTATTTCCATTTTCTTTCTTTGTACTGGCACTTGAGAGGGATATTTATACTTTGATTTTTGTTGAGACTGTGAGTTTTTATTTCGTGGGACATGTTAGGTTTTGATACATGTATGCTGTATTTAGTATTTGACTTATTTGGTTTATGAAGCAATTATGAAGAATTTGTTTTGAATAAGTTATTATTTGGTTTCCATTATTTTTACCTATTTTTGTCTTGTGAATCTTAGTCTCTGTTAGTTTCAGTTATACCTATAACCCACCATGCCTTTTAATGTGTCCTTTTGGGTATATTAAGGGGTATGGGGTGTTTCTGTAATAACCCTGTATTATGCAATTATTTTAATTGTATATTTTAATTATTTTAATTTAATTTTTGATTTAAAATCTTATTTTATTTATTTGGAATGATTAAATTTTGTTATTTTAAAAATAAATTTTGATTTATATGTGAATTTGAATTTCAAACATAACTAAATAGAATATTTTTCCAAAAAGTGAATTTTGGTCTATATGATCAACTTTGACTTTTAAATTTAAAAATTTGAAAATTTGAATTTTATCTTTTATTATGAAAGTAAATAAAATTTTAAGAATACTGCTTTTCGTTTCGTTGAAATCTGATTTATGATGTGAAAGTTATGCCTTTTTAACTGTTGTGTGTAATCTGTTGTATTAAACAAAATTATTTATTTTAAATTATATAAATAACATTTTATTTGGTCATGTAATGTTCTAATTTATGTTTATATGGGTAAAACAACATATTACGTATATATTTTGGTTTTCAAACATTTTTAAAAGTGTAATTGATATTTTCCAATGTCAGTTGTATTCTGTTTATAATTTTTAATTTCTAGTTTCAATTTATTAAAGAATTCTTTATTTATTTTTATATTTTTCTTAATAACATATTTTCTTCTCATTCCCACTTTATTTTTTTCCTCATTTATTTTATTCATTTGACTTCTTATTTGTTTTAAAGTGATATAGAAATTTTATAAGGCTAGTGATTTTTTATTTGTAAATTTTAAGTCCTATTTCCAATTTTTAAACAATTTCTTTAGTTCTTTTTTTATTTTATCTAAATTAAATTATTTATTTCAATTTGAAAATGTTTAAAAATCATTTTTATTTCAAATTTTGTTTTAGAATATTTTAAAAATGAAGTTGATAATTTTCCAAAGTCGACGGTGATTTATTTGTAATTTCTGGACACTGTTTTGGATTTTTTAGCAATTTCTTATACTCTTTTTCCATTTTCTTAAATTTTAATTATTTATTTTCATTTCATATTGCTTTGTTTCAGTTTTTAAAAGTATATTACTGATTTTATTTTGTTTTAAATTGAATTAAAGAAAAGGATATACGAAAGGTTTAAAGTGCTTTTAGAAACTTAAGTCTTTTCGTTTCCAAAACTCTTCATTTTCCCACAACCTCCTCATTATTATTATTTACCGTACATTTTTCTTATGATAGCCATGAGTTTCTCATTCCTCTTTCACGTGAAAACCTCATCTCAACTTCATTTTTCATGGCTTGGAAAAATATTGGTAATGGCTACATGTTTTTCTTCCTTTTCTTCTTATTTTCATGTATTTTTGCCTTGCTTTCTTACCTAGTTTTCTTAGTCTCCACTCCATAGCCACGGCTACCACCTCCTACATAGCTTCCTTGTCACCACCATCACATACTCCTCTGACCAAGGCCAGGCCGCACCACTCCATGAAGAGAAACTCCACCAAAAATGCAACAAATCTCTTAAAACAATGCATAGCCACCACTAGTTGCAACATACCTTCCTCCATCACCTTGGCCACCACCTCTAGCCGCCACTACCACCTTTCTACCACCCATACACACCACCTCCTATACTAACCAGACCTGAACATTTCAGGGCCGAGCCCAAAACCCCATCGCCGAACCAATATGATGAACCCAAACTCCTCTATCAAGCCTAGACCCTTTGTATTCAGGTGTAGTAACTCCCCACCACTTCAATGCCTTGTAGCCGTGCCTCTTTGAACCCAAACCTGAGCTAAAGCATGTCCAAATCTGAGCCAAAACATCTCTTAGGCTAAGCAAGCAATTTTAGAAAGCAAGGCAAAAACATTCATTCCATTATTGCTTCTTATTTCAAAGTTGTTTCAAACTGAATGTTGTATTGATTTATAATTTTATTTGTCATGTTCATGGGTTGTGTACAAGATCAATAAGATTGGTTCTCATCCACTTGAATCCATCATTGTGTCATTATGCTTTTTGGTATCCGTTTGTGTCGTTTGAATTCATATCTCCAGCACAAAGAGGTGAGTAAATCTCACCTGACATTTATACTTATGCAAATGTGAAGCGACAATAATTGAATGTGTAGAATGATATATTATGTTATAACTGCCTATGATTATTTATATATGATGTTAAACCTATTAATTTACATGTAATCTCATCTGTTACTGTTATATGTTGTTAACTGTTCATTTATATCTGTTTATCACACTGCAAGTTCCCTGTAGATTTGGTTCACTATGGGTTGAAATGATACATACCCGAACGGACTTTAGAATATGAAAAAATCGTTATGGGCTAAAATGATAGGCCTGAACGGTTTTTGTTTAATTTATTTTAACTTGAGACTTCGGGTTTGAAATGATAGAACCCGAATTTTTCTTTTTAAATTGCGGATTGAAATGATATATATCCGTATCATTTGACCTACGTTAGAAAATTATATACAGTCCCGTTGTTATTTTATAAAGTATTTTGGAATATTTAAATATTTTTAAAAGTGAATAATTATGAAAATTTGATTTAAATTGTATTTTTAATGTTTAAATAATTTTTTTTTGGATTTTTCTAGAAGTCAAAATTGTAATTTAAGTGAATGGTAAAAGGAATTTATGAAATATAACTTAAATTTGGGAATTTGGACTTTGGCTTTTAAAATGACATTTAAATTACATAAATAAATTTTAAGTGGTTTAAAATGTAAATTTACGATAATTTGATTTAAATATATTTTAAAGTGTTTTAAATAACGGATTTATGATTTTTGTATAAGTGGAAAATGTTAAATAAATAAATGGTTAAGTTGAATTTTGGAAATATAACTTAAGTTTAGAAATTTGGAGTTTGGTTAAAAATGATATTTAAGTTATATAAATAAAATGGAAATTTAATTATATTTGGAAAATTGTAAATATGATAATTTTATTTAGATTTGAATTTAAGTGATTTATTAAAGTATTATTGATTTTTCTATAAATTTAAATGGTTAAATAAATGAATGCTTAAATGTGTAATTTTAAAATACATCTTGACCTGGAAATGTGAAATTTGGTTTAATTAAAGGTTTTAGTTAAATGAAATCAATTGGAAATTTAGTTTAATTTGTGAAATGGAAATTTAATAATGTAAGTGTTAATAAATTGCATATGTGAAGGAAAGGAAATTGTACACTTGAATTTGTTAAGTAAATTTATTGAAAATTTGATTTATTTATAAGAAATTTATTTTATAAAAATCTTATGTTAAAGGTATGTTAATAAACATTTTTGAATGTTAAAATATGATTTCATAATGTTTAAATGGTTTAAATTGAAGTTTATTATTTTTTTTGAAATTGAATACTTAGTTTGAAAGTATAATAACTCCGCTTTTAAATGGTTTGAATGAGTTAATTTAATTGGAATATAAAATATTTAAAGGTGATTTGAAAGGATAATAAAAGAATGTTATCTTGAATTTAGAAGGTATTTAAAGTTGAATATTTGGATTTGAACTTATAAAATGATTTGAAAATGAGATATGATATTTGATATTAAAATGATTTGTAAAATGAAGTTTGGAAAGATATGATATTTTGATATTAAAATGATTTGAAAATGAAGTTATGAAAAATATGATATTTTGATATTAAAATGGTTTGAAAATGAAGTTCTCAAAGATATGATATTTTAATATTAAAATGATTTGAAAATGAAGTTCTGGAAGATATGATATTTTGATATTAAAATGATTTGGAAATGAAGTTTCGAAAGGATATGATATTTTAATGTATTAAAAAGTTTTGAAAGGAAGTTTTGAAAGGATATGATAATTTAATATATTGAAATGGTTAGAAATGACTTGATATTTATTTTGATAAATAATTGAATTTGAAAGATATGGCATGTTGATATATTGAAATGGTTTGGAAATGATTTAATCTTTATTTTGATAAAGATTTGGATTGAATTGATATTTTATTTTGAAGTATAAAATATTATTTTAAAGTTATAACCACGGGTTATAATAACGATTGGTTGGCAAAGAGACCGGGATCGGATATGGGCATACTCTCTGTCGATATTGAAAACCACTTGAACAACCGTGTACGCGGTGGAGATTCCAGAATGAAGTATGGTGGTGGCGACATTCTTGTGGTATGTTACGTGGACCCGACTCCCGTGAGTTGGCATAAGGTGGCTAAGACATGAGCGGTCTCGGGCCAGTGAGGTCACACCTTGTAGCGGACGCATTTCTTCGATATCATTCTATTACTTGTGATTGTTTGGGCGCCCCTCCGATTTTTGGAATGTGTTCCGCGGTGGGCGTATGTGGCTGCTGCGTTACCACTAGCCTGAGTGTCGTAATTGGTATATCTACCTTGGCATTGCCTTGTGTGCCGTGTCACCTACCCTATCAAGCCTTTACTACGAGTTTGGTTTTCTCCCGTAGCCCATGCATATCTTCTCGTAGTCTCCCGTTCAGGAGATATGCAGATATTGGATGGACTACTGGGACTATTACGTGTCTGGGGTTATATGGGTAACCTTATGATGCTATTTTAAAGTAAGTTTATTTTACTATAGACATTATTATAATAGCGCAATATTACTACGTAGTAAATAGTTTGACGGATCCGTAGAGGATGGGCGGTCCCAAGCATCCTTTAAGTTACTTGTACCTTTACTACAGTTCACTTGAGTTGGTTTACATTGTATAAGTATGTATGTCCTGACTTGAGTGCTTGTATTTTTATCTACGCTCGGGTCAGCCTGAGTATTCACAAATTTGGATTTCCACTTTCTGGAGATTGGAATCGCTGGAGAATATCTACTTGTCTAGTTTTATCTTTTTTTCAGTTTGTTGTTCCTTTCCAGCTCTTATATTAGTAGACTCCTATGTATTGAGACTTCTGTTGTACTCTATTTCTTCTGCTGTATCTTATGTAACTCTGATATATTTATATAGTAGCTTCATGAACTACTATTTCTTTTACTTCCGCTGCATTATTATTACTCTGTGTCTGTGATCTGTGATTATTTATTTACTGTATACTCTGAGATTTGCCAAATTTTATTTACAACGCGGTATTTGAGCAATTCAAGTCCGACATGTGCGGATGTGAATGGCTGAAAATATCCGGTTGTTACAGTTGGTATCAGTGCTTTGGCTTTGAGGCAAAACTTAGAATATAAGGTAAATTATTTACAGAATCACTTTCATTCGAGTTTGAATCTTTCCTCTTTGATTCGAATTTTCTTTGAATTTCGGAACGTTCCCTACAGTTCCAAAATCCATTCATGTCCCTCACTATTCATCTTCTTTTGATTCTGGAGTATCCCATAACTCCGCTTCGAATGATCTTTTTAGTTAGTCGGCGGTCTCGCCAATTTCAAATTGAATTGTAAAAGAGGAAAACTCCTTTACAATTAGCATCGATTCACCAGGGATTTATATCTGTCCTTTGTTTAGATGCTAATATCTTTCGTTATTCCAAACTCTATCTCTTGAGATCGAATGTAGATTTACCCCAAAAAAATCCACATTGATCTTATTCTTTAAGTCACAGTTGACCCGGTTAAGGTTGCCCGCGATTTACTTAAGCTTACCCATCTCCCTACTCCGTTATTTAATCATCTTATCTTTTGTTCCCAATCTATTCTTCCAAACATTTTGAGTTGTACTTGTAAATCTATATTTTGTTTTATATATTGTGTTGTTTGAGTTGTTGATGTTGATTTGGGTTTCCGATCGATTCGCCTGATCAACGCTATCGATAGGATTTCTAAAACACTTTGACGGAACAAACTGACATAATATTTTTTTTAAAATTTGGTTAATGAAATAAATTTTGATATATAAGTAAATTTATGGAACTTAATAAATTGATTTAAATTGATTATTTGAAATGATAATACTTGATTTATCATTTATTGTTCTGTAAATGTGTCACGTTCCAAATTTCAGCGTTCGAAAATCGACATCCGTACTCCACTATACTTAAATGTCGCAGATTCAAATGTTGAAATTCAAGTCATGCCGGAGCTTATAACACATTAAGTATAATAACACAGTGGAAGAAAAGAACAAAATGAATATCATTGATATACAATATTCGATAAAACAATGATACAATATGAATCAATATCAGAGATACAAGATAACAATGCTACAGCGGAAAACCCAATGAATTGGTAGCGAAAACAAACAGAACTTGAAACTCCAGAAGAAACACCAATATCAGCAATCTCCTTAGATAGCTCAAACCACTATCAAGTTGCACCAAGCTAAGCAAGTGTAGTCCGTGAATCCAAAGACTCTAATATTCAAGATCTCCAAAGAATACCAAAGAGAAAGCTGAAAGCCATTGAATCGATATCTACTATGTGAAAAACCCAACTCTAGACTGCCGGTGTGGAAATTATGGGCACCCAGAGTTTAGGTGTAACGACCCAGAATTTTTAGAAATTAAAATTTAAATATTTAATTAATTTTAAATATTTATAAGTGAATTTATAAGTCAAATAAATTTTATTTTGAATTATTGGATTTAATTGGATAATTTAAATCGATAATTTAATATGTTAAATTATGGAAATAATTGAAAATATAGTTAAATATGATTGAAAATGATTTGTAAAATTTTATTTTATCATATAGGAGTTAGAACAATATTTTAGAACTTTTAAAATCGAATTTAAAGTTAATTTGTGAAAATTGAATATTTTAATATTAAAATCGACTAGTGAAAATAGTCAATTTTTGAACAGTCTCAGAATTGAACGAAACTAGTTCCATTGGATCCGTAATAGTTAGTTATTACAGGATTTCAATTTTCGTGTCAATCGGAGCTATCGTTTGATCGTGGCAGCTCGAAACGCATCGAATTATTTTTAATTTTAATTTGGCGAGTGAAAATAGCCATTTTTCAAAAAGTCTCGGATTTCGACGAAACCAGTTTCATCGGATCCGTAATGTGAAATTATTGTAGGGTTTCAAATTTCAAGTCAATTGGATTTACCGTTTGTCCTGTACAAATTAAAACGCCTAGAAATCGACTTAAATCGGTTTAATTCAAATTGAGCGTTTGTTGCCATAACTCGCACATACTTCCGAATTAGCTTCCGAAACATGTTCCATTGTGTCCGGAACGCGGGGTAAACCCTAGAAACGCTGGTTACGGCGCGTAAATCGGAGTTCGGAATTTCCGGATGAATAGTGTTCGAATTTTTCTCTATAAATAGCCCCCCACATAATAAAAAAAAAAATATAAACAAAACCCTAATCACATTGCAGCCGCCACCATCAAATTGTATGGCTGAAATTTCATCATCTTCCCTCTCCAATTTCTCAAAATCCATGCATCGATTCAAAGAACTTACAACTAGAAACTTGTAGAGCATTACGAGAGCTTTAAATCCGTACGGTGGAGTTCGTTGTTATCGACCCTAGGCCGAGTTATTGAGCCGCGTTCGACTCACGTTTGGCACGCAATTCGAGGCTCATCAGAGAGCCGAGCTCCACATGCTTCAGGCCGAGTATCGTGTTCGTCGAGCTCTTCGAAATGGCGCTTCTTGATCGAATTATAGTTGAGAGATGAGGTTGCTAAAATTAACCCTAGTTGATCTATGATGGGTTCGGCCTCGTTCGTGTTGCCTGGAGATGCATACGAGAAGGAGAAGGGAAGACGTGCGCACGGCCAGGATTTTGCAAGATGGGATCCAACGGTGGTGATGAGTTGAGGGTTTAAAAATTTAAATTTTAGTTGTAGATTGTTATATAAAATTCTTATAAATTTGTAAAATCGATATCTTTTTCATACGAGGTCGAAAAAATGCAAACTCAATTGCGTTGGAATCGTATGGACGAGCACTATGCGATGGAGTTGGTTTGGAGTCGTTTGGAGTTAGTGAGAATTTTGGGTAAAATTAAACGCACGTTTAATTTTATTCGAAATAAATCGCTAAAACGGAATTTAAAATCAAGGTGAGAACTTCTCACTCAATCGAATCAGTTTCGATTTTATTTTAAATAGTTAGATTTAAAATATTTGAATGCATGTTTGAATGTTGATTAATATCTATTGATAGTTAAAATAGACATTATGCGCCGTTGTAAGCGGATGTTATTTAATAAAAACATATACCGCGAATATTTCATAAACAGTGAAATTGGTATTATATATAGTAGCAATATATATATATTGGCATATGTATATATTGGAGTTATTGATTTCCCGCATTTATTTGTTTAGCGGATGAGACCCTATTGCGCCGTTATTAAGCGGATAATATTTAAATCTCATATACCGTGATAATTTCGTACTGGAGCGAAATTGGTATTGTGCTAATGTTTGTGGATGCAGGAAAACAGGTTGGAGGGATCCAACTGGATTCCTCAACAGTTTTTAGTTGATTTCAGATATTTTGATATTTGATGGATTTTCATATTGATATATGATATCGTTGTAGTCGTGATTGACTATTTGATGTATAGCATCATTGGACCAAGTTTTGGAATTTTAAAATGATTATAAAGTGATTTTTGAAAATATACTATATTTTTAGAATTGATCCATTTTAAATAAATAAACGTTATAATTTTAAAAGTTATAAAATTATGGTTTTTGTGAAATATAGTTAAAAGCTGATTTTTGAGAAATATGGATTAATGATTTTTTAAAATAGTTTAAATTGAGATTTTGGAATTTATTATAAAGAGTTTAAATATAGGATTTATAAAATTTGATTATTTTATAAATCAAGAGAATGGGAAATTATAAAGGAATTTAAAGATGTTTTTAAAGAATAATATAAATTGATTTATATTAAGAGATTTATAAATGGACATTTATAAATTGAAATATAGACATTATAAAACGAGTTTTTATAAGTGTTTGAATAAAGTGAAGATGAATGTAGTAAATGAATGAAATTTACAGGATTATAAACAGTGAAGTTATAAATGGAATTTTATAAACAGTAGGTTTATAAAATTTATAAAGTTATTGAAAGAATGAATTTTGGATAAATAATTGAATCTTATAAGATATAAGATTTATAATTATGAAGTTTAGAGGAACGATTTTGTAAAATAATCGTTTTATAAGTATTTAACTTATAATATGAACTTTTAGTTTATAATTGAGTTATAAACTGGAATAGGTTAATAAAAGAATTTAAAAAAAGGAAGTTTTTATAAATAAATAGAAATGGAATTTATAAACGTTGTTTTATAAATTCGCAAACAACTTATTTTGATAAGTAAATTGTTGAAACCTATAAATGAAATTTTATTCACGTTTTTGACAGTGAATAACCCTATGAAATAAAATGAATGTAAATGATGATATTTGTTAACGTAGTATATTCACGTTTTTGAATAGTGAATAATATGTTAAAGAAACTGTTTTGAATGTGATGTTTTAAACAGAATTAAAACGATCTAACGATGTTTTAAATGTGTTGAGATTCGAAACCATAGATTTCAACATTTATTGTTGAAATAGACGTTTCGAGAAAAAAAAAGGGAATGGTGGATTATAACACTATTGTTATAGTAAATGATTTCCGAAAGGAAATGTTTTGTATAGTATTAGGATTTATATATCTATTTTAATTTCGAATCCCTATACTAGTGATTTTGGGTTGTCGTAACGATGTTTTACGTAACATTCGTTTTGGCTCAAATAAATATATTAAGAGAATGATTTCTTAATAGAATGAAATATATACTTAATTTCGATTTAAGTATATTGAATATTTTCCAAGTGTTGAAGATAAAATAGATTTGTGAATTACTTATGAATAAATAAGTATGGAAATGTTTTCCAATATGAAGTGAATATTTAGAATTTATCTTTTTGAAGATAAATTGAAATGAATTATTGAAATCATATGCATGGATATTTTGAAATATAAATTCGTTATGGAATTTATATGTGAAAGTGGAATTTGTATGGAAAATGAATATTGATTTATTTTTGAAGTGTTGAAATTATATATCTTGTAAAGATATTTTGGAAAATAAATGAATTGGAAAATTATTTGGAAACTGGTGATGTGTGCATATCCATTGATAGTTCAATAACCGACTATCAATATTTCCCTTTGAATGGGTATTTGATGTGAATTGATTGAATGTGAATGCTACACTTATTTTTGAATAAGCGCTCACTATTCGGGTTAACCGGGAAAGGACCATGGGGTCGTATAACCCATTCCGAATATGTGATACGTCGTTATGAATTGCATTTGAAGATCGGTGTTGAAGACCCGGTATTTGCGAGAGCGATAGGATGACCTGTCGATTTACTCTGCACCGAGTAGCTACGGTATAGAGTTCTCCATATGTGATGGTGAATCCGATCAGGATTGTGAATATCCGGATTGCAAGGACTTCTTTGTAAGTGCCTTCGGTTTTGTTCGATCCCGGAACAGACTTGTATGGATTGTATGTCTGACATTACAAGTTGAGATATAAAGCCGATTTCATTCAAATATATTTATGTTGGTGGCGAAGAATTTATTCTTTTAGCTTAACACCCTTCTCTGAGACGTACGAGCTCAGAGGTTATGTAGTTGAATGTTATCAGCGATATATTCCCAATTTGGTAATGTGATATGCTGAGTGATGCTGAAATGATCATTGTGTTGATTATTGTGATAGGATCGTTTATTTGATCGTCTATCTTGGTGATCATTGTGTTGATCATTTGTTGACCCAAAGCATGGCTTTTGTATAAAGTATGTTTTTGTGGACGTGACTTCGTCGAACCTCACACCCCGGAAATGGTCAAAACAGGAAAGATGCAGTAAGGTTATGAGGGGTAGCACCCTTTAGGGTATGTACATTTCCTTCTGGATAGAGGTGGTATCATGGTATGGAGGCCAGATATTTAACCTATGTGGTTACTACGAATTTATTACTTTGTGGTTGTTGGTTTTCGGGATCCCGTGAGAAAGGTCGTTTACGATCGGGGAATGGCGTGCTCGTGTCAGTAGTTACCCAGTTAGGGGTAACCCGGCCTTGTGTTGGCAGAGTTCCGGTTTGGTTCTCGGGGATGTCTTTCCAGAGGCATTCTCATGTGGCAATGGGAAGTTCCTTGGCCTGACCATTTGTTGGAAATCCAATTCCCAATACGAAACTTGTACGGTATTAGTTGTAGGACCTGCTATTCACTTATGGTGGTCACCACTGTTTGGATGGTAGCTATAGTAGGCATAGTTCAAAATGTCTATGTTGGCTAAGATTTATATTCTACTTTCGAAATGAATTTTTCCTACACTATACACTAATAATAATATCAAATGTCTTTTTAAATGCGTATCAAGCATCTTTGACTATCATAAGGAGAAATCTCCTCCGATTCTGCGTTTGCATGTGTGTGTGTGCGGGAGGCCTTATGGTAGTCTCATTTTTAAAAGCATTGCGAATTGAATTTAAAAATATTCCTCTATTTTGATTTTAAAGATAAATAAACTGTTTTGAGTTCTCACACCAGTCACATGACTGACTTGGAGTTTATTGTTTTCCTTCCTAAACTCTGGGTGCCCACAAATTTCCACACGGGCAGTCAAGAGTAAGGTTTATCAGGATATTCTGGATATTCTGGAGTTGCTGGAGGCAAGATGGATGACATGGCGTATTACTAGTTTATATAGTATTTCTTTTTCCGCTGCACTGTTTGATGTTGTATATTGTTGTTGTACACTCTGATGATATGATGTAATGTAATGTATAAAATGTAATAACTGATATAGTTCTTTGTTTAAAGATTATTCATTTATTATTATATGTTGTTCCGCTGCGAATTGTGAGATTCTGATGTTGTTCTGTTGTTTCTTCTGTCCCGTTCTATTTTCTGTTCTATGTTCTATCTTTCTTTTCCCTCCATCTTCTACCTTTTTCTCTTTTTCTCTCTTCCTTTCTACTTTTTCTTTTCTTAAATTCTTTTTAAAACCCATAACTATTCGGTTTTTCGGCAACGAAAAATCGAAGCGTTACATTTTGGTATCAGAGCTTATGGTTAAGCGACAACCATGGTTCTGTTGGGTATAATTCATTAGAGATGGAGTCAGCAGTACTCTAGAATGAATTTGAGTGTAATAATAGCTATGAGAGCGTATTTGTTAGTGAATATAAAATTGTTTTGTATTGTGATGATTGGTTTATTGAGTGGCATATGAACTTTCGTCAGCGTGGTCTCGACAACTATGCCGAAGGGGTTTCTAAACACTTGAATAGAACAATTCGGCACAATATTGATTTTTAAAATTGGGTAAATGAAATAATTTTACCTTGAGTATATTTTATATATGAAGAAATAATTTTTCAGAATTATTAAAGTATATAAGTTGATTGTTTAGATGTTTGAATAATCTAAATAAAGGAATTGTATAAGCAAAAAGAATTATAAGAATTGAATTATAATTAAAGTGATTTACAATTGTGAAATAAACTTATATATATAAGAAGTGAAACTATATGAATATATATTTATAAATATGAATTGTAAATAAAAATGAATGTGAACTAAAGTTATATAAATGAAATTCAACTTTGGCAATAGAATTGAATGAATGGATTGAATATTAATTAATTAAATGTAAATTAAGTTGATATGAAATAATGAATATAAGTGTAATTCATTAAAATCTAATGTTATTAGAAAGTTGAAAAATTGAATGAAAATCAATTTGATTAAACCAATTGAAAGTGATGGTGTTAAACCAAATTGAATGAATATAAGCAAAGGAATTTGGTTGTATTATATAAACATTGGTTGTTATATGATTGTTAGATGATTGTATATAATTCATTAAGTATTAATGAAAGTGAATTAGTGAAATTTAAAGCTATGTAATTGAATTCAAATTAGAAGTAAATAAATTTGAATAGAATTGAAATTGATTTGGAAGCGAACCAACTTGTGAATTAGTGAATGCAAACTAATTAAAATTGAATAAGAATGAATGTTGATAACATCCACTGTTAATGAATCAAATATGAATTAAATTGAAAACCAATTCATTGAATATGAATGAGAATATAAATGAATATTGATATTGGTTATGGATTATAGTTGGTTGATGGTTGAATATATATTGCTATTGAATGCATTTGCTATGTTGGCATATATAGTAATTATGTTGCTATATGTTGTATATTGATACTATTGTCTATATGCATGTTCTCATGTTGTTTGTTGAGTGATTAGTAGGTGCGGATCGCGTTTGCTTCGCATTTGGAGCTCGCTTTTGCGCTATATTAGCCGTATATGCTTGCTAATAAAATATAAGGTACATATCTCGGATTAAATACCGTACTTTTACACTTTTTTCCCTTCGGGATGCCTCATTACTTGATGAGATGTATATTTGTGATATATATACTGTCATTTTTTTTTCGGATCGAGCCGCGCAAAGGAGACTATGGCGAATTTTTCCGAAAATTTAAGGCGTTAGAAAATTTTTGAGAAAATTGGAAAATTTTTGAAAACTTAAACTTTGAGTTTGGAATTGAAAGTTAAACAATAGTAGTTGTTTTCGAAAAGATAACTAAGTATGATTTGGAAAACTTAGTAAAGATTTGTAAGAAGTTTAACTATGAATTTTGGGAAAATTAATAGATTCTGTAACTTTTCTTACTTAATAATTTCGAGGACGAAATTCTTTTAAGGGGGGAAGATTGTAACGACCCAGAATTTTTAGAAATTAAAATTTGAATATTTAATTAATTTTAAATATTTATAAGTGAATTTATAAGTCAAATAAATTTTATTTTGAATTATTGGATTTAATTGGATAATTTAAATCGATAATTTAATATGTTAAATTATGGAAATAATTGAAAATATAGTTAAATATGATTGAAAATGATTTGTAAAATTTTATTTTATCATATAGGAGTTAGAACAATATTTTAGAACTTTTAAAATCGAATTTAAAGTTAATTTGTGAAAATTGAATATTTTAATATTAAAATCGACTAGTGAAAATAGTCAATTTTTGAACAGTCTCAGAATTGAACGAAACCAGTTCCATTGGATCCGTAATAGTTAGTTATTACCGGATTTCAATTTTCGTGTCAATCGGAGCTATCGTTTGATCGTGGCAGCTCGAAACGCATCGAATTATTTTTAATTTTAATTTGGCGAGTGAAAATAGCCATTTTTCAAAAAGTCTCGGATTTCGACGAAACCAGTTTCATCGGATCCGTAATGTGATATTATTGTAAGGTTTCAAATTTCAAGTCAATTGGATTTACCGTTTGTCCTGTACAAATTAAAACGCCTAGAAATCGACTTAAATCGGTTTAATTCAAATTGAGCGTTTGTTGCCATAACTCGCACATACTTCTGAATTAGCTTCCGAAACCTGTTCCATTGTGTCCGGAACGCGGGGTAAACCCTAGAAACGCTGGTTACGGCGCGTAAATCGGAGTTCGGAATTTCCGGATGAATAGTGTTCGAATTTTTCTCTATAAATAGCCCCCCACATAATAAAAAAAAAATATATAAACAAAACCCTAATCACATTGCAGCCGCCACCATCAAATTGTATGGCCGAAATTTCATCATCTTCCCTCTCCAATTTCTCAAAATCCATGCATCGATTCGAAGAACTTACAACTAGAAACTTGTAGAGCATTGCGAGAGCTTTAAATCCGTACGGTGGAGTTCGTTGTTATCGACCCTAGGCCGAGTTATTGAGCCGCGTTCGACTCACGTTTGGCACGCAATTCGAGGCTCATCAGAGAGCCGAGCTCCACATGCTTCAGGCCGAGTGTCGTGTTCGTCGAGCTCTTCGAAATGGCGCTTCTTGATCGAATTATAGTTGAGAGATGAGGTTGCTAAAATTAACCCTAGTTGATCTATGATGGGTTCGGCCTCGTTCGTGTTGCCTGGAGATGCATACGAGAAGGAGAAGGGAAGACGTGCGCACGGCCAGAATTTTGCAAGATGGGATCCAACGGTGGTGATGAGTTGAGGGTTTAAAAATTTAAATTTTAGTTGTAGATTGTTATATAAAATTCTTATAAATTTGTAAAATCGATATCTTTTTCATACGAGGTCGAAAAAATGCAAACTCAGTTGCGTTGGAATCGTATGGACGAGCACTACGCGATGGAGTTGGTTTGGAGTCGTTTGGAGTTAGTGAGAATTTTGGGTAAAATTAAACGCACGTTTAATTTTATTCGAAATAAATCGCTAAAACGGAATTTAAAATCAAGGTGAGAACTTCTCACTCAATCGAATCAGTTTCGATTTTATTTTAAATAGTTAGATTTAAAATATTTGAATGCATGTTTGAATGTTGATTAATATCTATTGATTGTTAAAATAGACATTATGCGCCGTTAGTAAGCGGATGTTATTTAATAAAAACATATACCGTGAATATTTCATAAACAGTGAAATAGGTATTATATATAGTAGCAATATATATATATTGGCATATGTATATATTGGAGTTATTGATTTCCCGCATTTATTTGTTTAGCGGATGAGACCCTATTGCGCCGTTATTAAGCGGATAATATTTAAATCCCATATACCGCGATAATTTCGTACTGGAGCGAAATTGGTATTGTGCTAATGTTTGTGGATGCAGGAAAACAGGTTGGAGGGATCCAACTGGATTTCTCAACAGTTTTTAGTTGATTTCAGATATTTTGATATTTGATGGATTTTCATATTGATATATGATATCGTTGTAGTCGTGATTGACTATTTGATGTGTAGCATCATTGGACCAAGTTTTGGAATTTTAAAATGATTATAAAGTGATTTTTGAAAATATATTATATTTTTAGAATTGATCCATTTTAAATAAATAAACGTTATAATTTTAAAAGTTATAAAATTATGGTTTTTGTGAAATATAGTTAAAAGCTGATTTTTGAGAAATATGGATTAATGATTTTTTAAAATAGTTTAAATTGAGATTTTGGAATTTATTATAAAGAGTTTAAATATAGGATTTATAAAATTTGATTATTTTATAAATCAAGAGAATGGGAAATTATAAAGGAATTTAAAGATGTTTTTAAAGAATAATATAAATTGATTTATATTAAGAGATTTATAAATGGACATTTATAAATTAAAATATAGACATTATAAAACGAGTTTTTATAAGTGTTTGAATAAAGTGAAGATGAATTTAGTAAATGAATGAAATTTACAGGATTATAAACAGTGAAGTTATAAATGGAATTTTATAAACAGTAGGTTTATAAAATTTATAAAGTTATTGAAAGAATGAATTTTGGATAAATAATTGAATCTTATAAGATATAAGATTTATAATTATGAAGTTTAGAGGAACGATTTTGTAAAATAATCGTTTTATAAGTATTTAACTTATAATATGAACTTTTAGTTTATAATTGAGTTATAAATTGGAATAGGTTAATAAAAGAATTTAAAAAAAGGAAGTTTTTATAAATAAATAGAAATGGAATTTATAAACGTTGTTTTATAAATTCGCAAACAACTTATTTTGATAAGTAAATTGTTGAAACCTATAAATGAAATTTTATTCACGTTTTTGACAGTGAATAACCCTTTGAAATAAAATGAATGTAAATGATGATATTTGTTAACGTAGTATATTCACGTTTTTGAATAGTGAATAATATGTTAAAGAAACTGTTTTGAATGTGATGTTTTAAACAGAATTAAAACGATCTAACGATGTTTTAAATGTGTTGAGATTCGAAACCATAGATTTCAACATTTATTGTTGAAATAGACGTTTCGAGAAAAAAAAGGGAATGGTGGACTATAACACTATTGTTATAGTAAATGATTTCCGAAAGGAAATGTTTTGTATAGTATTGAGATTTATATATCTATTTTAATTTCGAATCCCTATACTAGTGATTTTGGGTTGTCGTAACGATGTTTTACGTAACATTCGTTTTGGCTCAAATAAATATATTAAGAGAATGATTTCTTAATAGAATGAAATATATACTTAATTTCGATTTAAGTATATTGAATATTTTCCAAGTGTTGAAGATAAAATAGATTTGTGAATTACTTATGAATAAATAAGTATGGAAATGTTTTCCAATATGAAGTGAATATTTAGAATTTATCTTTTTGAAGATAAATTGAAATGAATTATTGAAATCATATGCATGGATATTTTGAAATATAAATTCGTTATGGAATTTATATGTGAAAGTGGAATTTGTATGGAAAATGAATATTGATTTATTTTTGAAGTGTTGAAATTATATATCTTGTAAAGATATTTTGGAAAATAAATGAATTGGAAAATTATTTGGAAACTGGTGATGTGTGCATATCCATTGATAGTTCAATAACCGACTATCAATATTTCCCTTTGAATGGGTATTTGATGTGAATTGATTGAATGTGAATGCTACACTTATTTTTGAATAAGCGCTCACTATTCGGGTTAACCGGGAAAGGACCATGGGGTCGTATAACCCATTCCGAATATGTGATACGTCGTTATGAATTGCATTTGAAGATCGGTGTTGAAGACCCGGTATTTGCGAGAGCGATAGGATGACCTGTCGATTTACTCTGCACCGAGTAGCTACGGTATAGAGTTCTCCATATGTGATGGTGAATCCGATCAGGATTGTGAATATCCGGATTGCAAGGACTTCTTTGTAAGTGCCTTCGGTTTTGTTCGATCCCGGAACAGACTTGTATGGATTGTATGTCTGACATTACAAGTTGAGATATAAAGCCGATTTCATTCAAATATATTTCTGTTGGTGGCGAAGAATTTATTCTTTTAGCTTAACACCCTTCTCTGAGACGTACGAGCTCAGAGGTTATGTAGTTGAATGTTATCAGCGATATATTCCCAATTTGGTAATGTGATATGCTGAGTGATGCTGAAATGATCATTGTGTTGATTATTGTGATAGGATCGTTTATTTGATCGTCTATCTTGGTGATCATTGTGTTGATCATTTGTTGACCCAAAGCATGGCTTTTGTATAAAGTATGTTTTTGTGGACGTGACTTCATCGAACCTCACACCCCGGAAATGGTCAAAACAGGAAAGATGCAGCAAGGTTATGAGGGGTAGCACCCTTTAGGGTATGTACATTTCCTTCTGGATAGAGGTGGTATCATGGTATGGAGTCCAGATATTTAACCTATGTGGTTACTACGAATTTATTACTTTGTGGTTGTTGGTTTTCGGGATCCCGTGAGAAAGGTCGTTTACGATCGGGGAATGGCGTGCTCGTGTCAGTAGTTACCCAGTTAGGGGTAACCCGGCCTTGTGTTGGCAGAGTTCCGGTTTGGTTCTCGGGGATGTCTTTCCAGAGGCATTCTCATGTGGCAATGGGAAGTTCCTTGGCCTGACCATTTGTTGGAAATCCAATTCCCAATACGAAACTTGTACGGTATTAGTTGTAGGACCTGCTATTCACTTATGGTGGTCACCACTGTTTGGATGGTAGCTATAGTAGGCATAGTTTGAAATGTCTATGTTGGCTAAGATTTATATTCTACTTTCGAAATGAATTTTTCCTACACTATACACTAATAATAATATCAAATGTCTTTTTAAATGCGTATCAAGCATCTTTGACTATCATAAGGAGAAATCTCCTCCGATTCTGCGTTTGCATGTGTGTGTGTGCGGGAGGCCTTATGGTAGTCTCATTTTTAAAAGCATTGCGAATTGAATTTAAAAATATTCCTCTATTTTGATTTTAAAGATAAATAAACTGTTTTGAGTTCTCACACCAGTCACATGACTGACTTGGAGTTTATTGTTTTCCTTCCTAAACTCTGGATGCCCACAAATTTCCACATGGGCAGTCAAGAGTAAGGTTTATCAGGATATTCTGGATATTCTGGAGTTGCTGGAGGCAAGATGGATGACATGGCGTATTACTAGTTTATATAGTATTTCTTTTTCCGCTGCACTGTTTGATGTTGTATATTGTTGTTGTACACTCTGATGATATGATGTAATGTAATGTATAAAATGTAATAACTGATATAGTTCTTTGTTTAAAGATTATTCATTTATTTATTATATGTTGTTCCGCTGCGAATTGTGAGATTCTGATGTTGTTCTGTTGTTTCTTCTGTCCCGTTCTATTTTCTGTTCTATGTTCTATCTTTCTTTTCCCTCCATCTTCTACCTTTTTCTCTTTTTCTCTCTTCCTTTCTACGTTTTCTTTTCTTAAATTCTTTTTAAAACCCATAACTATTCGGTTTTCGGCAACGAAAAATCGAAGCGTTACATTAGGAAGGGAACAATAAACTCCAGGTCAGTCAAAGGACTGGCATGAGCAAACAAAAACATTTTTCTTTAAAACAAACGACAAAGAATTTAAACATTGAAATTCACAATGCTTTTTGGAAAATGAAACTACCATAAGGCCTCCCGTCACACACACAATGCAATCGCACACTTGGGGGAGATTTCTCCTTATGATAGTCAAACATGCTTGATACGCGAAAATCATTTGATATTATTATTAGTGCATAGTGGAAAACATTTCGAAAGTATACTATTAATCTTAGCCAGCATACCTACCATTATAGTATGCCTACTATAGCTACCATGTTAGATGACAGGTTCTACAACTAAAACCGTACAAGGCGCGTATTGGTAATTGGATTTCCAACAAATGGTCAGGCTAAGGAACTTCCTGGGGCACATGGGTACGCCTCTGGAGGGACGCCTCGAGAACCTAACCGGATCTCTGCCAACATAAGGCCGGGTTACCTCTATAACTAGGTAACTACTATACGAGTATGCCATCCCCCGGTCGTAACCAACCTTTATCCGGGGATTCACCAACAACCACAAAGTAATAAATTTGCAGCAACCACATAGGTTAAGTATCTAGGCTCCATACCATGATACCATCTCTATCCAGAAGGAAATGAACAAACCCTCAGGGGGCGCTACCCCCAAATAACCTTGCTGCATTCTTCGTGTTTCGACCATTCCGGGTTGTGAAGTTCGAAGAAGTCTCGTCCACAAAGCTACGCTTTTCACAAAAGCCATGCTTTGATCAACAAATGATCAGCAACACTTCATATGCCACATTACCAAATTGGGAATGTATCACTAGTAACCATCAACTACATAACCTCTGAGCTCGTACGTCTCAGAGAAGGGTGTTAAGCTAAGAGAATAAATCTCCGCCACCAAATAGAAATGTATTTGATAGAAACCGGTTTACATCTTAAAGTGTAATGTTAGACACACATCCATACAAGTATGTCCCGGGTTCGAACAGAACTGAAGGCACTTCCGAAGAAGCCCTTGCAATCCGGGCATCTTCAATCCCGATCGGACTCCCCATCACATATGGAGATCCTATACCGGAGCAACTCAGTGCAGAGTCATTCGACAGGTTATCCTATCGTTCTCAAAGACACTCGGTCTTCACCACCATCTTCAATTGCTATCCATTTACGACATATCACTTATTTGGAATGGGTTATATGACAAAAAGGTCCTCTCCCGGCTAAACCGAATAGTGAGTGCAATATTAAAAACCATATGGATATGGGATTCAGTTAAATCACAGCTTAAAGCCAAAACCTTTCATTCAAATGGTTAAAATAAATTACCATTTCCAATCCATTGAACAAAAAGATTCATTTCCAGAAACCTTTTAATGGTTTAAAAAATTTCCACACTTTAATCTTTTAAACAAAAGATTCACTTTTAAGACCCCTTTCAATTTAAAACAAGGTTCACTAATCTTTACAAAGATTCATTCATAGCCTTTCAAAATAATTCCATTTCAAATTGGATTAACTCATCCGGTCTTTAAATCAAAGACTCATTTCATAATTTTCAAAACAATTTCCAAAGATTCATTCGTAACTTGCAAAACAATTTCCTTTTCAATCTTTTATATATAAAAGATACACCATTTAAAATTTTCTTCAATTTCAAAATAGGGTTCAACTACCTTTCACAAAGATTCAATTATAGCTTTCAAAGCCATTCTATTTCAAACTTGACAATCTTTTCATCATAATTTGGAAATTCTTTCCTTATATAAAAGCTATTATTATTTGAAACCTCTTGTTTTCGTTTTTCGGAAAACCCGATTATATTTGCACGAGTTAAGGACTTTCAAATCTAAACTTGGGTTAAATTCAAATTCTCAAAACCATACTTTTAAAATGGTTAAAAACTCCTATAAACTTTTATAATCTTATTAAATCATAATTAGAATTCAATTTCAAATTTTTAATCCAAATTTAAATCAAATTTCAAAACTAAATCAAGTTATTCAAAAATAACTTTTATTTTTAAAATTCCTTTTCCAAACTTTTTATTTTAAACCCAATCCATTCCCAAAACCATTTGAATTTAAATTCAAATTCAAAATTATTTAAAAAATCTGTGACTTAACAGATTTCCCCGTGAAATCCATATTTGTGTGTGTACGGTGTAGTCTTGGGGTTTTACACACAATAGTGCAACAACAATCATCATATCACACACTATAGCGCATCAATATCTATAAGCGGTATCAGCTATAATGCTTATCTTCATTCAGAGATTCATAGATAAAGTAAATTTATCAATAACAAAGATTCATCGTTACGATTCGATGTGGGTTTCGGATAACCTACTAGAATCCGACTCCCTGTCGCATCGAAATTCAAATGTCATTTTATGGGTCAAAGGGTTTTGCATTTTCATACAACAATATATTCATCACAAATATATAGCTCAGCACAAAGCATCACATAACATCACATCACATATCAAATATATCAATCCATCACAAAACATTCAATAGAAATCAAACATCTACAATTAAGATGAATAATTTGGATGGTTTTTAAATTTATCAACCACATAATTACTTTCATTAGTAATCTTTAATCAACGATTATTATCATTAATTTCAATTGATTAAGTTTTAATTACCTTCATTAATTAACCATTTCTAAATTAATTATCTAAATTAATCAACCCTTAATTGTAATTAATTAAATCTTAATTACTTTTATTAATTAATTATTCCTTAATTAATTACTTTAATTAATAAACCCCTAATTATTAATTTAATCTTAATTATAATTAATTGTTCTTAATTGATTAATTAATAGGTTTATTCCTTAATTAATAATTATTTCTTAATCATTTTAAATTAATTAAAATTAATTAATTATTATTAATTTAGTTACCTTTATTAATTAACCACATTAATTAATTATTCCTTACATTACTTATTCTTTGATCACTTGGTTAATCAACTTTTAATAATAAATTAATTATTTTTAATTAAGTAATTACCTCTAAGCAATTAATTACCCTTAATTACTTAATTAACAATTAATTACCTATATTAATAAATCATTCCTTAAATACTTTCATTAATTAATTAATTTATCTTTGAATCATTATTTAATTAACCTTAATCGTGTAATTGTTTTACCTTAGTTCTTGATTGACTAACAAAATTAAATCAATCACCTTGATTTGAAACAAATAATCCTTTAATTAATCATATTGATAAATTAATTACCTACCTTAATAATTAATTATAAAATTCCATTTGAAAGCGTTAGAAAAACAAAATACACAAATTAATCATAAAAATTTAAAATTTTGAAACTTAGTTAAAAACTTATTAAATTTTCATTTTAACTTTCAAATCATGATTTGTAAATTTGAAAAAAACTTGATTAAATTCGTCATTATCCTTTTAAGCTTTCTTTACCCTTATACATTTGTTAAACCTTGTTTTTAAACTTTTATATGCAGTTTAACTTTGTTAAATATTTCCCCAAAATTCTAAAACCCAACTGACCGGAGCACAACACTAGTTTACTCGAGCTCGTCTTCGGGTAATCTTCTCCTACCCGTTGCTTCGAGTTGTTGCTCGTGTTTCTTCGAGTTTGATCCCGAGCCACCGTCATCTTCCTCAAATCAACAGATACGCAACAATATTTGTGCACGTGCATGAGTCAACTGACCAACTCCGGTCACCATGGTGATACTCGGCAAGTCGGCGATCATCACGTCGACGCACACAACTACTCAAATTCGTCAATCACGATGAAAATTAAAATTGAGCATTCCAGTTCCTACTGGAAACCCAAACACCATGACGAAATCGACTTGCGCCACCCAAACTGATCACCAGAAATCCTGTCGCTCTGCCTAGAGACGTGCCACAACACGACGAACTATCTCCCTCACATGCGATTGCCTATTAATCATTAACAACATCGAAATTGCTCCCTAAACCTCGTCGACAATATCAGGGTACAAAACCCTTAAATCACGTCAATTTATCACCCCAGCATATTATAAAATTCGCGAGTATTTTTCCACGATTCTACCGCATCCAAGCCATCTTCACCATGAATCACGATTCATGATTCACTGTTGATTACTAGGAATTGACAAAAATTCACATTCCATTCAACTCAAGAGTTCTTCATGAATACCCTTTTAAAAATTCTAAAACGATTACCAAAAATCGTGAATTTGACGTACGAATTCAATCCTATAATTAAAAATTGAAATTCTAACATTCAAATTTTTGGTTTAAAATCTGATCATCTCTGTTATTTCTATTTTAAAAATAACTACAAAATAAATGTTCATGAAATTATTTTAAAAATTAGCATTTCATAGTTATAATTACTTTTCGTTTAGAAATCAAATCCTGAAATCATCTAGATAGGATGCTTTCGAATTTTCTTACAAGTTTTGAAAACCTGTAATAAGAACAGAGCCTAAATATAGGCATGCACATCATCATTCCCGTACACAACATGCTAGCTTAATCATATCATCGATCAATCATTTTGAGATTTCAATTCACAGATCATTTATATATATTTCAGGTTGAGTTGCTCACCTGAGTTTGATGAAGAACAGAGACTTGATAATGTTGATTTTTTTTTGTTGTTGCTTGCTTCCAGATTTTGGAAACTGAAAGTAACCCTTTTTTTTTTGAATCCATGCTTTTTTTCTTCTGATTCTATGTTGATTCCAGGTTTGCTTAATCTTCCAAATATCTGCTTCAAGAAGATCTGATCTTATAGCTTTAGATTTGAAGTTGCTTTGTTTTCTAGATCTTTGAAATACTTCTAGGTATTGAATCAGGTTTTCATTGCTTCAGATTTTAAACTTCATCAATTTGTTGATTGGGATACACTTTGATTCAGTTTTGATTTCTTTGGTTTTAATTTCCATTCTTTTTTTTCTTTGATCAGGTTTTTGGTTTACAAGTATTGAAATGAGAAGAACTGAAATTGTCTTCTCTTTTAATATATTTTAATTATTTTTTTTAGTTTAAAATAAACATCCATTTGCCACTTGTTTTATCCATTTTACACTTGTTAACCTATATTACTACTTGTTAAACATTTGTCCAATACCCATATTTTTTTTGTTTAAGTCCTTTATTCAAATCAATTTAAAATTTATAGTTTAAACCTTTAAAATTATTTAATCTTTATATTTACAAATGTTTATGTAATACATTTTATCTTTAAACTTAACTTTAGTTTAGTACATAAATATATTCATATTTATTTTCCATTCATACATTTATATATTATTTTTATTTTCAAATCATGTTTTAACCCTTAACTTAGATTTATTTGGAATGCATGTTTTTAAATCTTAATTTATTGAAATTGATGAAACAAGTTTTTATTTATTTAAATTTATGAAACATGTTTTAAACCTTTAAAATTAAATCCAACTAATTTTACAAAAATATTTATTACTACATTCCCAAATAAACTTGATTTAAAATCTACTTTTAAATATATTTCTTTTCAAGTATGAAAGAAAGTGTTTTTAAATCCTTTTATTCATTTTCACACTATTATATTTTTTTATAAATATTTATATATATACATTAATTTCCAAAATATAACTTTCATATATATCATATCCATCTTCCCATATTCAAATCAAATTCAAATTATCTTATAAAAATCCATTTATATAAATAGATAAACATACATCTAATTGAATTTGGAAATTCGAACACAATTTGAATCTTTTTATCTACAATTTACTTCCAAAAATTAATCCAATCATCAAATTAGACTGAGCTAAAATCTGGGGATGTTATAGATTCCCCCCTTAGAAAATTTCGCCCTCGAAATTTGTAAGTAGGGAGACAACCAAGGAAGGATACAAAAAGACAGAGATAAAGTTTCCAAATCAAACTGGGCATCTATTCTGCATTTGGCTTACCAAATCACAATACCAATAATAGATACAAGAACGAATCAAGATACTGGGTCATCCAGATCTACGAATACATAGGAGTATTGGTTAGTTCAAAAGATAACTAACCACTCGTAGAATATATCGAGACCCAAAAGAACAAATAAATGAATTTAATCTTCCATAATTCTCAAACACTGGGTATGGATTCCAAGCTCAACTCGGAATACCCCAAAGAATAGACAGATATACAGATATAATCCAAAACTTTTTAGTCTAAACAACCAAAATATATCTATCAACTATAGCAACCAAAGCAAACAATTCATCCAAACAAACAATTCTGACCCATCTGGAATTTATGTCCCATGCCAACTCATCCTTCGATTTAACCAAAATAATGATCTCCTATCAAAGCTTCTCCCTCGAGCTGCCACGAAGCCATCAAAGAATTGAAAAGAGATGAAGAACAAAAGAGATTGATAGAGAAAGTTGTTTCCGTTGTTGTTGCAGGGCATTAACCATATTGGTATTTCCCTGTACCCTATCTTGTCCTCTTCTCGCACTCATACTCACTATCAGTGGATAGTAAGAGAATTTACTGAGGCATACGAACATATATCTTAGGGATATACTCATTCTAGGGTATACTTCACCCTATCTCTAATGAGTTACTTAATGTGTTATACTCCTGAGCTAAAGTTTCAACCTTCAGCTCTAATACCAAAATGTCATGTTCCAAATTCCAGCGTTCGAAAATCGACATCCGTACTCCACTGTACTTAAATGTCGCAGATTCAAATGTTGAAATTCAAGTCGTGCCGGAGCTTATAACACATTAAGTATAATAACACAGAGGAAGAAAAGAAAAACAATGAATATCGTTGATATACAATATTCGATACAACAATGATACAATATGAATCAATATCAGAGATACAAGATAACAATACTACAGCGGAAAACCCAATGAACTGGCAGCGGAAACAAACAGAACTTGAAACTCCAGAAGAAACTCCAATATCAACAATCTCCATAGATAGCTCAAACCACTATCAAGTTGCACCAAGCTAAGCAAGTGCAGTCCATGAATCCAAAGACTCTAATATTCAATATCTCCAAAGAATACCAAAGAGAAAGCTGAAAGCTATTGAATCGATATCTACTATCTGAAAAACCCAACTCTAGACTGCTTGTGTGGAAATTGTGGGCACCCAAAATTTAGGAAGGGAACAATAAACTCCAGGTCAGTCATGGGACTGGTATGAGCAAACAAATTTTTTTTCTTTAAAACAAATGACAAAGAATTTAAACATTGAAATTCACAGTGCTTTTTGGAAAATGAAACTACCATAAGGCCTCCCGGCACACACACAATGCAATCGCACACTTGGGAGAGATTTCTCCTTATGATAGTCAAACATGCTTGATACGCGAAAATCATTTGATATTATTATTAGTGCATAGTGGAAAACATTTCGAAAGTATTTATTAATCTTAGCCGGCATACGCACCATTACAGTATGCCTACTATAGCTACCATGTTAGATGGCAGGTTCTACAACTAAAACCGTACAAGGCGCGTATTGGTAATTGGATTTCCAACAAATGGTCAGGCTAAGGAACTTCCTGGGCCACATGGGTACGTCTCTGGAGGGACGCCCCGAGAACCTAACCGGATCTCTACCAACACAAGGCCAGGTTACCTCTATAACTAGGTAACTACTACACGAGTATGCCATCCCCCGGTCGTAGCCATGCTTTGATCAACAAATGATCAGCAGCACTTCATATGCCACATTACCAAATTGGGAATGTATCACTAGTAACCATCAACTACATAACCACTGAGCTCGTACGTCTCAGAGAAGGGTGTTAAGCTAAGAGAACAAATCTCCGCCACCAAACAGAAATGTATTTGATAGAAACCGGTTTTACATCTCAGGGTGTAATGTCAGACACACATCCATACAAGTCTGTCCCGGGTTCGAACAGAACCGAAGGCACTTCCAAAGAAGCCCTTGCAATCCGGGCATCTTCAATCCCGATCGGACTCCCCATCACATATGGAGATCTCTATACCGGAGCAACTCAGTGCAGAGTCATTCGACAGGTTATCCTATCGTTCTCAAAGACACCCGGTCTTCACCACCATCTTCAATTGCTATCCATTTACGACATATCACTTATTTGGAATGGGTTTTATGACACAAAGGTCCTCTCCCGGCTAAACCGAATAGTGAGCGCAATAATTAAAAACCATATGGATATGGGATTTCAGTTAAATCACAGCTTAAAGCCAAAACCTTTCATTCAAATGGTTAAAACAAATTACCATTTCCAAACCTTTGAACAAAAAGATTCATTTCCAGAAACCTTTCAATGGTTTAAACAATTTCCACACTATAATCTTTTAAACAAAAGATTCACTTTTAAGACCCCTTTCAATTTGAAACAAGGTTCACTAATCTTTGACAAACATTCATTCATAGCCTTTCAAAATAATTCCATTTCAAATTGGATTAACTCATCCGGTCTTTAAATCAAAGACTCGTTTCATAGTTTTCAAAACAATTTCCAAAGATTCATTCGTAACTTGCAAAACAATTTCCGTTTCAATCTTTTATATATAAAAGATACACCACTTAAAATTTTCTTCAATTTCAAAATAGGGTTCAACTACCTTTCACAAAGATTCAATTATAGCTTTCAAAGCCATTCTATTTCAAACTTGAAAATCTTTTCATCATAATTTGGAAATTCTTTCCTTATATAAAAGTTATTATTATTTGAAACCTTTTGTTTTCGTTTTTCGGAAAACCCGATTATATTTGCACGAGTTAAGGACTTTTATATCTAAACTTGGGTTAAATTCAAATTCTTAAAATCATACTTTTAAAATGGTTAAAAACTCCTATAAACTTGTATAATCTTATTAAATCATAATTAGAATTCAATTTCGAATTTTGAATCCAAATTTAAATCAAATTTCAAAACTAAATCAAGTTATTCAAAAATAACTTTTATCTTTGAAATTCCTTTTCCAAAATTTTTATTTTAAACCCAATCCATTCCCAAAACCATATGAATTTAAAATTCAAATTCAAAATTATTTAAAAAATCCGTGACTTAACTGATTTCCCCATGAAATCCATTTTTGTGTGTGTACGGTGTAGTCTAGGGGTGTTACACACAATACTGCAACAACAATCATCATATCACAGATTAAAGCGCATCAATGTCTATAAGCGGTATAAACAATAACGCTTATCTTCATTCACAGATTCATAGATAAAGTAAATTTATCAATAACAAAGATTCATCATTATGATTCGATGTGGGTTTCGGATAACCAACTAGAATCCGACTCCCTGTCGCATCGAAATTCAAATGTCATTTTATGGGTCAAAGGGTTTTGCATTTTCATACAACAATATATTCATCACAAATATAATAGCTCAGCACAAAGCGTCACATAACATCACATCACATATCAAATATATCAATCCATCACAAAACATTCAATAGAAATCAAACGTCTACAATTAAGATGAATAATTTGGGTGGTTTTTAAATTTATCAACCACATAATTACTTTCATTAGTAATCTTTAATCAACGATTATTATCATTAATTTCAATTGATTAAGTTTTAATTACCTTCATTAATTAACCATTTCTAAATTAATTATCTAAATTAATCAACCCTTAATTGTAATTAATTAAATCTTAATTACTTTTATTAATTAATTATTTCTTAATTAATTACTTTAATTAATAAACCCCTAATTATTAATTTAATCTTAATTATAGTTAATTGTTCTTAATTGATTAATCAATAGGTTTATTCCTTAATTAATAATGATTTCTTAATCATTTTAAATTAATTAACCTTTAATTAATTATTATTAATTTAATTACCATTATTAATTAACCACATTAATTAATTATTCCTTACATTACTTATTCTTTGATCACTTGGTTAATCAACTTTCAATGATAAATTAATTATTTTTAATTAAGTAATTACCTCTAAGCAATTAATTACCCTTAATTACTTAATTAACAATTAATTACCTATATTAATAAATCATACCTTAAATACTTTCGTTAATTAATCAATTTATCTTTAAATAATTATTTAATTAACCTTAATCGTATAATTGTTTTACCTTAGTTATTGATTGATTAACAAAATTAAATCAATCACCTTGATTTGAAACAAATAATCCTTTAATTAATCATATTGATAATTAATTACCTACCTTAATAATTAATTATAAAATTCCATTTGGAAGCGTTAGAAAAACAAAATAAACAAATTAATCATAAAAATTTAAAATTTTGAAACTTAGTTAAAAGTTATTAAATTTTCATTTTAACGTTTAAATCATGATTTGTAAATTTGAAAAAAACTTGATTAAATTCGTCGTTATCCTTTTAAGCTTTCTTCACCCTTATACATTTGTTAAACCTTTTTTTTAAACTTTTATATATAGTTTAACTTTGTTAAATATTTCCCCAAAATTCTAAAACCCAACCGACCCAAGCCCAACACTAGTTTACCCGAGCTCGTCTTCGGGTAATCTTCTCCTACCCGTTGCTTCGAGTTGTTGCTCGTGTTTCTTCGAGTTTGCTCCCGAGCCACCGTCATCTTCCCCAAATCAACGGATACGCAACAATATTCGTGCATGAGTCAACTGACCAACTCCGGTCACCATGGCGATACTCGGCAAGTCGGCGATCATCACGTCGACGCACACAACTACTCAAATTCGTCAATCACGATGAAAATTAAAATTGAGCATTCTAGTTCCTACTGGAAACCCATACAACATGACAAAATCGACTCGCATCACCCAAACCGATCACCAGAAATCCTGTCGCTCTGCCCAGAGACGTGCCACAACATGACGAACTATCTCCCTCACATGCGATTGCCTATTAATCATCAACAACATCGAAATTGCTCCCTAAACCTCGTCGACAATACCAGGGTACAAAACCCTAAAATCACGTCAATTTATCACCCCGGCATATTATAAAATTCGCGAGTATTTTTCAACGATTCTACCGCATCCAACCCATCTTCACCATGAATCATGATTCACGATTCACTGTTGATTACTAGGAATTAACAAAAATTCACATTCCATTCAACTCAAGAGTTCTTCTTGAACACCCTTTTAAAAATTCTAAAACGATTACCAAAAATCGTGAATTTGAAGTACGAATTCATTCCTATAATTAAAAATTGAAATTATGACATTCGAATTTTTGGTTTAAAATCTGATCATCTCTGTTATTTCTGTTTTAAAAATAACTACAAAATAAATGTTCACGAAATTATTTTTAAAATTAGCATTTCATGGTTATAATTACTATTCGTTTAGAAATAAAATCCTGAAATCATCTAGATAGAATGCTTTCGAATTTTCTTACAAGTTTTGAAAACCAGTAATAAGAACAGAGCCTAAATATTGGTGTAACAGCCCGCAAATCCGTACCCCTTGATTCAACACTATTCTACCTAAATCAACTCAAGCTGTACAGATATACGAACCATTTGGGTTAAAGAAAAAGAGGTAGAAGAAGAAAATAGAAAACAATATCAGAATCTAACCATCGCAGCGGACTAAAATATGATAGAAAATAAATGATCTTTACTCAAAATCAAATATATCTGTTTATATATTACGTCATCAGAGTACATCAATCAACGTCTCAACAACAACATACAAATGGATACACAGCAACTCAATCACAGCGGAATATATATAAAACAAGTACGGATATACGTATCGTCCTCCAGCTCGTCTCCTGAGCTCCACAGCATCACATCCTGTATTCTATAATACTCGGTCTGACCCGAGCATTACAGTTAAATAACACCCGAGTCAGTCAGGATTACCAACGTGAGAAAAACACATCCAATTGATTTTTAAAGTTTCAAAATCCTTTGAAAACAAAAGCATCTCCTAAGACCACGCCACAAATAAACATGTCGGGTTTTTACCTTACGATAGCTAAAACAATTTTTATAGAAATCCTCTGATATTATAATAGTGTCTATAGAAAGTAAATAGAATCTAGCTGAAATGCTTGCATCTCACATTTCAGCAATAGTTGGGCACAATCAAAACCGTACAGGCGCTTATTGGAGTTTGGATCCCATACAATGGCAGGGCTACTGGGGTACCGCCCGTCACAGTACCTGGTCTAGATCAGAGTACCGAGGAGCCACCCTAACTCCCCTGCAACACAACCGGAACCATTCCTTACTGAACAGTCCCAAGCAAGATCACCCCGCAGTTGGCGCGACCAACCGTCCACTAAGCCGAATAAAAGGGACATCTAGACAGGGGAAACCTCACTCTCCAGTGGGGGCTACCCACGAAGTCTTGCTGCACCTCCCCTGTTTTAGCCATTCCCGGTTGATGAGGCTTGAGGTTAAGCGTTACTTTTCAAGAACGCATCACTTAGAATGCTCATCGTCCACCAGACAATGTTCTGGAAGCATTCAATCCATACAAGTTGCCCTGGGTCTGGACAAACCGAATCACTGTCTTCAACTCTTCACGGTCTTCATTCGTAATCGTTCAAACCGGATCGAAGTGGTTTTCGGATAATTAAATCCGATCCCGGACTCTTTGAAACGATCAACGCATTGTCCAATATTGATAGTCGGTTATTTAACTATCAATTAATATTCACAAACAACCATCAACCAATAATTTTCCAAATTATTTATTAATCTCAAAAATATCTTCACAAGATATATTTCTATTTTCAGTCCTTTGAAAACAGTTTCAAAACCATCGTTCTTTTCAGAATCAACTTTCCCAAATATTTTATATCTCCTCTGAAATCACCAAGCACAAAAATAGATTTTTAAAATAATTTAAAACACTTTATTTTGAAACATTAAGTTAAAATTACTTTAATAATTTGTTAAAAATACATACTATATGAATGTTTGAAATAAGGTTATAAAACTAGATTTCTACTTTTAAAACAAAATACGAAGTTACTTCTTAATAATTACTGCTAGAATAGATTAAAGAAAATACTTACTTTAAACTTTAAATAATAGAAATAATAAATTTTTCAAAACTTGCTTTCTTTAAAAACAACTTTAAAACATTTAATTTATATTTACAATTTTACCTTTTAAAACATGTACTTGGCCATCCAGAGAAAGTTCCAACTCAATCACTTAAATCAATTTCCTAGAAATTGATTTCCAATTTATTTTATTTGAAGTAAGTTTCTTTAATTACTCAATTCATTTCACAAATTCATTAGTTACGGACTTATTATTATTGTTGTTATTTTCCGTTTGATTTTAAACCTTTTAACTAAAATATACGAATGTCAGGCTTTTTTTCCGATTTCTTCTTTATTCCTTAAGTTAAGTCTTAAATATTAAATAAATGTTTGTTTTTATTAAATAATATCATTGAAGTTTCAAACTTCATTAACCTTCTGCTTATTCAAAAATACTTTTCCACGTACAGAATTTTATTAATTAAAAAGTGATGCAAATGAAACTTATCACATTCTTCCTGCAGTTTTCAAAACTTTAAAAATTATAGGATTTGGATAAGAAACGCAAAAGTTATGCACAAAATACTAGCTCAGGTTTGCACAAAACACTGAGTACTCTACAACAACAGGACATCGAGTTTGCAAGAGGTTTTTCCACATTTTAATCAACTAATTTCAGAAAATGATACAAATAAAAGTTATAGGACTTTCCGTTAGCTTTCCCGAATGACCAAGATCGTCGAATTTGGATTAACGGTTCAAAAGATATGACCATTTTACTAAAAACATTAAACTTAGCCTGAACTTATGTATTTGCAGGACAGCGACAAACAATTTCAATTTTAGCATAGAAAACATCGAAATCAGGCAAAATGAATAAAGCAAAAGTTTTATCTTAGTTCCTAAGCTTTCCGGAACATTAAAAAT
The DNA here is from genome assembly GCA_030765085.1 of Allium cepa. NCBI lineage: Eukaryota > Viridiplantae > Streptophyta > Magnoliopsida > Asparagales > Amaryllidaceae > Allium > Allium cepa. Next base: position 898,931,747 of record CM060935.1, on the reverse strand, counting down.
TTCTGAATTCCGATAAGAATTGTAAAAGTTATGGATAAAACAATTCTAAGATTTGAATTTCACAACTTATGTCATTTTGTCTCGGGACAGCGATAAATAATTACAATTTTGGCCAAGATAACATCAAAATTTCGAAAAACTCAAAACATAAAAGTTTTAGAACAAAGTCTAAGATTTCTGGAACATCTAAATTTATCGAAATCGGTTGAGGAACGAAGAAGTTATGGCCAATTTAGTTTCAGCCTTAAGCACAGAGCTAATATTGGTTTTGCTCTCGGGATTATGGTAGAAAAATTCAATTTTGACATGGTTATCGTCCAAATTACAGAAAACACAAAACATAAAAGTTGTAGGACATGAAATAAGCTTTCTAGAACATTCAAGAAATCGAAATTTCATTAAGATTGCGAAAGTTATGGTTAAATTACTAAGCCGCGTTTTTGATAGAACCGAGCCATTTTTACTTATAACTATCATCTCTTCAAGAATAACATGAATACTAGAAATTAAATAGTTTTTCTCACCTTAAACTTGTGTATTTGACTTGACTCTTTTTCCTTAGCTTTCTCTAAGCTTTTTCACTTTATCTTACTTTTGTTTTTGCTTTGTGAAAGTATCAAAAATAAGTGAACATTTCCACCCTTTATATAGAAATTTTCAAGGCTAGTTTGGTAATTTTAGTTTTGGACACTTGTCTTCTTCTCTTTGCACAGGCTTTAGAATGTTGACACATGTCTACTTAGGTGTCTTAAGATGTTTCTACACATGGACACCTAATGGGGTTATGTGTCTACTTAGGTGTCTTAAGATGTTTCTACACATGGACACATGTCCTTCATTTTTTTATGCAAGCTTTATTTCATGATACATACCTTATTTAGTAATCATTTAAGGGGTTCTAGAAGTGTACACCTAAGTGATATATGTGTCATAATTCTATTTCATCTTAAGATAGGTGTATGGTCTATATTATGCCACTTGTCTTCACCATGTCATGCCACTTATCCTATACTTATACATACTTATACCTTTTGTATTATTATAAATATAAATACGATAGAGATGGTGTATACAAGAAGCTTGACTAATTAAATTATTATCAATTAAATTTTTTAGCGTGTTTATATATCGTACACTCACACACTAACTCTGATCAAAACAAAATTTGAAATTCGATAATAATTCAATATTACGGACCCAATGGAACTGGTTTCGTCGAATTCCAAGACCGTGCCTCGGAAGGTTATTTTTAAATTCAATTTAAACGATTAAATTTCAAAACTGACCAATTCAGTGTTAGATTCCATTTTAACACTTCTATTATATTCAATGTTAACAATATAAATTTATAAGCTTTCAAATTATATTTTTAACAGGCTTAAAATTCTAGATTCAACAATTTACCCAATTTCTAATTATTAAATTCTATTATTTAATTATCAATAAATAGCAATATTTGTATTTCAAGTTAAGATTGCTCTATTGAATATTTAAAATCAATTAAATATTTCGATTTTAAATGCTCGAAAATTTTGGGTCGTCACATTCCTCCCCCCTTAAAAGAATTTCGTCCCCGAAATTACTAGTTAGGAAGAATGATCCAATACCTGAGAGGACCGTCCAAGACTCCTGCACTTAAACAAGGAATAATGCGCTGAAAAGTGTGCCAGGTCGCCATGGACGATCATCAAGGTAGGATAAAACAGAATAGTCTATCGTATTACTCACAGCGCATGGATAAAATACAATAGAAAGTATACATAGTGAAGCTCTATAGAACAGAAGTCTCATCATATAAACTCATTATAGTTTTATACAATCATCTGAATAGTCAATACATCAAGCCTCACTACATAACACTCAGAGTATCAAACAAACAGCGGAACATCCAGTACATATAGTAAGAAAACAATATGCAAAAGCCTCCAGCTCGTCTTCGTCATCAACAGCGTTGGTAGCCATGAACAGCACCTGTCACCTGCTACCTAGTCTGCCCATCCCAACATGGATGAACAGCCCAAGGTAATAAGAGTTGAACATAAAACCTTGAGTCAGACAAAAGTCTTAGTGAGCAGTAAATCAACTATCAAACATACCAAAAGAGCATAAAGGGTAAAAGGAATAGGAACCCAACCATCCCACTCCACCTCTTTCTACAGTGATAGCCCCCAGACCCTCTAAGCATAAACAAACATAGCAAAGCAGACGATTTAAGTAAAGCAATTATCACTCGAGTCAAGGTCGATGTTTTCCAAGTACAAACCCCCAAGGCCTAAACCAAGATCAGATAAGCACTCACAAAACATCGCTCTTGAGACCGAGTGACGATACAACCAAACATCCATGACTCTGGCTATCACTGTTATCATTGCCTCGAAACCACCGTTAATTGAATGACCGGCACATTCTTTCAGCCGTAAGTCAAGGGCTAATGGTAACCCCGGTTCTAGACAAACTTCGCACATCATCGTGACCCGTGCCTAGGACTTACCTACTTTGCCCAGAGTACTCGACCACCTGCCTGTAGTCTTTTGGGTGTCCCGACCACCTACCTGTAGTCGTTTTGGGCGCCCCATGTACTCTTGTTTTGAGTTTACTAGAACCTTCAACAACGATGAAATCCAAGCCTCCTAGTCATCCTCCTCGACGACTATTCTCATACTAGCCCAAGCTACCTCTCGAGCAATCCATTATCAACCAACTCGAACCATCCCTCGAGTTATCAACATGCTTGGAATGATCCCGTCTGGATTATGCCAAGGCTATATCACGTCATGCTTCACCTCATCTCATCATAGCAAAGTCCCATCTCAACATCATCATCAAATCTATCCATATGAGCTTCAACATCCGCTTCATATGCCACAAGCAGCTTTCCTTATTCAAGAGCCTTTCCACTTAGCTTTTGAATCATCTTCGACCAACTTGTCCAAATCAAGTTATCAATCAACTAATCCATCAAATCAAACATTAATCCAAGTAATCAATCATTCAAATAAGATCTAAATAAACAATTACAACAATAATGGCAATTTCGTAAATAAAAAGTCCAAATCTAACATGCATTCTAACAAGCATGAATTATGAACAATATCTCTACAACTTGATGAATGAACTTGCATAAGTGAACATGTAGTAAAATAGATGTCAAATCATCATGAACAATAGATCTACATGCAGACTTGAGAAAAATGCACGAAATCACTCTCTTTAGCACATAAACAAACTACCGATCCAATATACTCCTTTGGGTCCGTGTGAGAGATAACCACCACTCACCAAAACACCTAAACACCTCAAAAGATAACAACTTCAGATCTGGACAACGAAGAACTAAGCTTGATCTGGCAAAATCTCGCTTCAAATGATGAAATCTCACTTCGATGGATGGAGATCTTCAACTTTGGCTCTTGGATCTTCGATTTGATCTTCAATTTAGATGGAAGGAATCACAAGATTAGAGTGGAGAAAAGAAGTGAAGAAGTGTTGTAGTCAATCTCTCAAAATGGCAGCACTTCGTCGCTTCAAAATCCGGTGCCAAAAAGTGAACCAAACCCCTCTATTTAAAGGCTGGAATCCCCCATGAGTCGTCCCCTCCTTAGGTCGTCGCCGACCCAACTGCCCCAACCTACGACCTAAGCAATCACACGACCTACCAGCCTAACTCCTATGCGACCTAACAAACACGGCTGACCTAGCCACTTACCTATACCGCCGACCCAACGACCTAAGCCTTAGCACTAATGCACGACCTAACTGAGATGCCGATCCAACGACCTAACAGGAGTACCGACCTAATTAGGTCGTCCCACGACCTAACTACACGACAACGACTTAAACACCATGCGACCTATCACATAGCCGCTCCATCCCTTAGGTCGGTAACTCCTTATGTCGCCCTACTGACCGAAACACTACACAACCTAACTACCTCACTAAGTCGCTCACACGAACTAACTCCTATATCACTATCCCTTAGGTCGGTCACATTATGAGTCGGCCACTCCCATGAGTCGCTCAACACCACTAAGTCGGCTACTTCCTTGACTCGGCCACACCTATAAGCCGTTCAACACCTTAAGTCGTTAACCCGCTAGCTTCCTTAGGTCGTTCCAAAGCTCCACCGACCTAACTATCATACGACCTAACTCCCTAGCTCACTCTTCCTCACTGAGTCGCTAGTATCTATAGGTCGGTCAAGTCTATAGGTCGCTCCACTCAACCTAACTTCCATACGACCCAAGCTACCCACGACTTAAGCACCACACGAGTTAACCTTTACACGACATAAGCTTTGGTCGACTCAAACTCTAAACGACTTAACAACAATACTAACGACTTGATGGCATCTATTTTACGATTTATCGACACGTAAAATACGGGTCGTTACAATACCCGTTTACCTTTCCCCAAAACCAAACAATTCAACATCTAACTATCTTTTTATAGAAGATCCATTATCATTCTTATTAACTTCTCAACTTTTCCATAGTTTCAAACTATACTATTTGTTTAACCATTCAAGTTCAATTTAAAATCAAATTTTGAATTATCAAAATTTTCTCAAATTTTTTTTTCTAACTCCCTAAATTCCCGAAATTTTTTGCCAGTGTCTTCCTTGCGCGGCTGACTCGGTACAACTACAAAATGGCTCTACGGCCTCCCAAATCCAAAAAGAAAACAAAAAGGCAAGTGGTTCATTCCAAATCCCAATCAAATTTCATACCAAATTTAAAATACATACCTTTTTGTCGAGTATTTCAAATTTATCTTCTTGAAATCAAAAACCAATTCTCTTTTCCATTTAGATTGCTTGCATATCCTGCTTAGCACTAATATCCAATCATAATATTCCCAAAACATTTTATCGGTTCCTCACAAAATGTCAACATCTATTTATTCCAATATTGACTTATATTATATTGGTAGTATCAATTTCCATTTAAGACTTCACCATTCCCTCTTACATTTAGTTTAAGCATTTTATATGCTTCTTATATTTATTTTCATTTTTCACTTTAGTTTATATCTATTTCTATTCAAATTTATTCTTTCATTTTCATACGAATTCAATTCATCTTTAACTCAGAATATATAAAATTTATTGGTCATTTATTACTAATTCATGTCATTATTTTAATTAGTTTCATTCACTAACTTATTTCAATTTCTAGTTTAAAATTGTTTTGTCGTTAGCAAAATTTTCCAAAATCTCTCAAAAATTTTCTAACTCCCAAAATTTCTGAAATTTTTTGGCAGAGTCTCCTTTGTACGGAGGAGCTTTTGCAATTTGATAAAAGAGATAAATATATATACATCGACCCACACAGTCGGAAAAACCAAAAACAGTTCATATTTCCTATTTTTATTGTGTAGGCGTACCTTATTTAGCATTTTTAAGCAGACAGCTTATTTATTTAGCCGTTAGAGTAACCAAATCCAGCCACTCGGCTTCCAGGTACCTGTACTTACTCAATTTAAACATGTAAGTACCAAATATATGCAGTTTAACTATATTTCACCTAGTTGCAATGGTTAAAACATATGAATTCTAAAAGAAATTCACACCAAACATTTTTCTCGTAAGCAACTTATATAGTTTCCATGCTAATTCAACTGTTTCAATTAATTTATAAACCATTTTTATGCAACTTGAATGGTTTTCAATCCATTCGTATACAACCTCATCAATTTTAAATGGTTTTAATCTCAATCACTTACATTTAATTTATTTTTAAGCAAACTGAGCTCATATTTAATTCAATTGCTTTCAAAATCAATTTATTTTTACTACTCTCACTCATAGAATGTTTAATTACCCCATTTACAACAAACAACAATTTATTCCATGCAATTTGACGAGATTTATGTGAATAAATAAGCACTTGAGTTTTATAATCAATTTAAATTGAGTTCACTCAATTTTATTCTTAATTCTATTCCATTTCCAAATTTATTCACAATCCAATTATCCTCGCTTCCATTTCAGATTTGAATACATTCATTTGTATTTCATTTATTAACCCATCTAGCTCCATTATTCAAACAAGTTCCATTCAAAACCATTAACAATTTAGGTTCATCTTATTTACCAATTAAACTTCCCTTTTATTTTAATCCATTCACAATCATTTATTTAGCTCAACACATTCCATTAAATTTCATTTATAATCCATTTATTTACATATCATTCCATGTTAGTTTATTCCAAATTATTTTATTTAGCTCGAAGACAATCGAGCTATTTCATTCAATAACCATTTCTCAACTTATTTAAACCACATTTCATTTGATACTTATTTATTCCATCATTTATTTATTCGATATAATTAGTTCATCAACATTCACTTAAACCATTCTAATAAACTCAAAATATTCTATTTTCCTTATTGTCTCAAGTTATTTCAATCCCTTAATAATTTAAATGGTTTACAATTATTTATTTAAGCATTTTCACTCCATTAAATATTATCGGCATCACACTGAACTTTATTTCAATTAAAATTTATTCTTACTTGATTTAAATCCAATTCACTATTATTAAACTTAATTTTTTAGTTGAATTCAATTCAACTCTTTTCCATCTTTTAGCTTAAGTTTATTCACTCCACTTTTATACTTAAGCTCATTTCCTTTCAAGTAAACCTTTCTCTTCATCTATTCAGCTTAAGTCAATTTACTTCAATTTATTCAAATTTTAAACTTACGCTTATTCTCATTTTGCGAACAAAGTTCTCTTTTCAATTTATCTTGATTCTATTTTAATTCAATCCCATTTCCAACTACAAATTATTTGATCAATTATTATACATTTTAGCTTTCTAGATTCAGCTCATTCAATTTATTACCTGGCTATTTCCAAGTTATCTTCACTTATGGATTTTATTTGCACATTCAAATCATTGCTATTTTAATCCATTTACATTTTCTTTATATACATTTCCGATTATATTTAATTTGTTCACACCTCAAGTTAAATTTTAATTTATAACTCAAGTTCTGAGTCCACTATTCACTTTAAATTTACCACCCAATTTCATGAACACACAATTAAATTACATTAACTGTATTGACAATTCAAGTCGAATTCAATTTATAATTTGAGTTTATTTCCACTCTTTATCATAAACTCACAATTCAATTTTATTTAACATTTCATTAATTTATTAACAAATTAGTCCTCTCCTATTTATAGTTCAATACTTGATCTTTAACCCCAAATATCACTTGAGTTTTATTTTCTTAAGTCCAATTTAGTTTATAATTCAAGTTTGGATTTTCTTTTCTTTATCCAAATCAAACAATATTTATTTTGGATTTCTATTCCACTTCCAAAATTTATAAGCCACAACTGATTATTTATACAATTCTATCCATTATAGGCTTGAATATATTCATCCTTTATTTTTAACTCAAGCCTCACTACACCAAAACTTACTTTTAACTACACTCATTCTCAGCGTTTGAACGTTAATTGTAGTAAAAGTTAATTAACTCAGAAAATAATTTGCGTCCAGACGCTGAGGATTCTCTTGTGTCAATGTCATTTATCTGCCGCCACTCTTAATATACTTTTACCAAAAATTTCATTTTCCCTCTTCTATCAAAACTACCGCTCCCTCATCGTCCCTCATTTCATTCTCCTTCGTTTGTAGTTTCCCCCAAATTTTGCTTATTTTTCGATGTTTCTTTGGTGGACTTGATCGTCATCGCCCTAATTACGTGTTCATACTGCAGGTAGCCCTAGTTCCCTATTTTTTCTTTATTCAGTTAATCGAATTTTAGGCGTATTTCGTTTGTTGATTTTGATTTTCATATTCCAAATACCCTGCTTTGGTATTGCTGTAAGTCGAACTTTGTTCGATTATCAATTGTCGGAATGGCTTACTAGAAACTCGGTGAACTCGAGTTGTTGATTACTACAGGTCGCTTTAGGTGCTTCAGTAAATGAAACAAAACGCTTTCATTTGATTTATATAAGCTAAGAAACTAACAGGCGACAGTTTCGCCTGAAACTTGTTTTTACGGCTCCTTGTGGACCGGTGAAGAACAGTGCTGGAGCAATTGAAATATTTGGCTCTACCTCCACCAATCGAAAATGTTTCAAAAGGTTCAGATCGTACATTAGCATATCTAAGAACGTGTAGGCTGCGGTATAGTTATGCTGCTGCTCATTGTTAGTGCACCTAGTTGTTTATTTTGTTTTTTGTTGCAGTACTTAATATTTTAAGTAGTAACTAACACTTTGTTTGGATGTCATGTAAAAAGGTTTTCAACGTCCTATAAGCTTGTCAATATAGTACAACACGTACTTAGTTTACATCGTGACTTGACAAAGGTGAACTGTACTCATAATTTTTATCTAATATAGATGGGCCACGGAGAGCATAAATTTGGCTTGCAAATTGGGTTACCATGAAATAAGTTTTCTTAGGCTGGAATAAGTACTTTCTTTAAGGCATTGACCCATCTGTTTAGCTTTTGGGGTTCAATTGGATCAATATTCTAGTGCTTCTAGATGAAATAAGTGTGTTGCATACATAGAACATGATTGAGTATGTTTTATCGTTAGTGCTATTTCAAGCATAATGCTTATGGATTTTGAACTCATATTAAAAACTCATATATATTGAATACAAAGGAACCATGAAGGTCAGTCTTTCATAAATAGTTAAATACCCACAAATACAGAGAATATGACACAGAAAGTTGCAGGATTTAGAATATAGTTAAAGGTACCAATAATAGATACATGTTGAACTAGAACTCTATACGAAGTGCTTGAGAGGATCCTTGTATTGGAATATTATAAGGTAAAGTTTCGGCATCCAGATCATTTGCTTCCTTCTCATTGTCTTTCCTACTACCCCTTCTAATAGCAGAGAACACTTTAGTTAATATCTTGGTCTTGATTTGGCCTCTCTTAGGCGCTGGATTTCTCAGACTTGGTTTCTTCTCAATTCCGGGAACTTGGTAAGCTGTCGACATAATGATTAATTGTTTAGAAGAGTAGTGTATAGATGAAGATGAATTATACTTAGGTTGATAACAAGCATGACAGGTTGAAGTATTTATCGATGGTAAATGGGCTTTTGACTATAGTTTGGAACTTTGGATTATTTAGAATAATATTACACTGGGCACTTTAAATTCAAACTGTCCCAGACTCCAAAGATATTTTGTACTATTTTTTTTATCCACTTAAGCCTACTGAAGATAATTTTTTGGATATAGAGGTTTATGCATATAACACATATGTGTGCATGTTTTAGCATATGTGGACACTTGGCAATCAAATTTTGTTACCTAACTTGTTAGGATTATCCATTTTGTTAAATATAATAGCTATGTTGTCAAATTTTTTATTATAAAGTTTATCAATCATAACTTTGCATAAGTATGCGAGAAGATATGTTAGACACTGCAGATTTTGTAGCTGATTTATACATGATCAAAAGCTTTATGTTCGTATGAAATATCAGTATATTTATTATGCAGTATAGTTTAATCATAGTGCAAAATATGCTGTATGTTTAGATGCCATGATAGTTTACATTCAAATATTTTTAATCAAAAGTATATATTATGTTATTTCAAGTGCAGCATAATCCAACTGCATTACAGTATCTAGAGAAAAAAAACGAAAAATAGCTAGAGCATAAAAACTTTTTGCTTAAATCTTGCTACTCATTTGTCGAATAAATTATTAATTTTGCCTTGTAATATAAAAAGTAAAGGTGTTAAACATTTAATATCATCTTATATCAAGTAATGACAATTTTGTAATAGGAATTTGTTTGTGTGAACTTCTTCCTCCTCCTTTTAATTTCTATAAACGGTTTTTGATGGAAAGAGAATCCGATCACATTCTTGAGGGCCTTACCATTATGCTAGTGGTCCTCAGCTACATGTGTGAACTTTAGGCTGATTACCGAAGTTCAGTCAAAATAAACTAAACAAACCACATTTACAATTTACTAACACTTCTTTGATCAATCTAAAAAATCATATTGTCAATGACACACACAGTTAATCAGATACAAAACTAAGTATGACAATCACATGAGCCCAACTTCTTGGAGAATGTTCTCTATCCTTGATTGAATGTTTAAGTGCACCTTTAGAATTATGTATAGTTCTTCTGTTTTGATCAAAATTGTCTCCTTTAGTGAAGATGGATATACATAGACTGGTTGAAATGTGAAGAATTTGATAAGAACAAGTTGTTCGGATGATTGGATCCCTACAACATCTTATAATTTGGGTTGATAGAGCAATTCTGTGTTCTGGAATCTTTCTATAAAAATCTGTAGCTGTGAATATAAATAAGAAACTGGTTGTCTATTGCAAATTTGTTAATCATTATTAATAAAGGGAATGAAGTTTACATATGTTCTATTTTTCTAACAGCTGTTACCTTCATATATTTTTTGGAAACAATTTGGTGCTAATGTTGTATATGATTCTGACATTGTTGTATAAGTGGATAAAATTGTTGTTAATGGCGCAAGCCAAGTATCAGGAGAGGGGTAATGCATAGACATTACTCTGGTGCTACAAAATGGCGCCGTTGTAATGGCAAATTTTTTGAAAACAGTTTGGTGCTAATAACAAAATGACTAATTTGTAGAGTTCTATCATTTTCAGTCTAGTGTGGCCATGAAGTAGCTAATAACAAATTTATTTTATGCGTGCAGGCTTTGAACAGTTGATATTTGTAGAGTTCTGTCATTTTCAGTCTAGTGTGCTTAAACAACAAGGTATGAAATAGATGCTAAAAACTCTCAAGTATTATCATTATTGTCTATTAGTTTACCATCAAATAATTTCACAATTATGTTTTATTCCCTTCCATATTTCATCAAAAGGCTACTCTAAATTCAAATTACACCTTTAAATTCTTTGATGTCCGATTGCCTCTATAATCAGATTATAACAGTCATTATTTTTTGTGAAGTTTATTAGTCAAACCATGGTAATGGGGTCATTTTTATATACTAGTAATGTGTACATGATTGGTTAGTAAGTTGTAAAGTTTATTTTCCCTAAATTCTTACAACTACCTTTATACAAATAAAACAGTTCAATGATAATTTAATAAAGGATATTTGTGCTTTTAACCTTTCAATCATTATAAATCAGATAATATTCTTAATAATAATTGTGAGAAATACTAAAGGGTATATACCAATTGTTTTGTTCAAAAATTGAATTTTAGATGGGAAATATCTATTCATTGTTAAATCGGAGTGGAGATTTGTTGCTTTTTAAAATCTTTCCAAAGAGCCCACTTTCTACGTGCAAATGTATAAATGAAAATTTATAAGCTTAAACATAACACATATTTATAGTACTAGCTATCTAGTTGGTTAAATTTGTCATTTAAATAAAAATTCTTCAAAAAATAAGGTAGGATAGTAGATTTCATTTGATGACGTTAATGGCTTAAATTTAATATATGCAGTTCAATGTTTTAATTTATATCGTTTAATAAGATTAACGGAGGCTTGTTGAACTTAGGTTGAAACCATAAAGAAGATTGCAAAGGTCAAAGCTATTAAAGAGAGGAAAAAACAAGAATCAGAGGTTAGCAGTTTAGTTCTATGCAATATGTCTGGTTTGATGTTGGTCTTTTTTCTGACAAATACAAGCATTACCGTCTTGTATCTTCTGCTAAGTATTCAGTTGTGTAGTTAATTGTAAAGTGTAGCTAAAAAACATGTGACATTTTCTTGAGTGTATTAGTAGTACACAACTGGTCTTGCATTCCATTACGTTATCATTTATGTGACTATAATTTGATTTTAGCAATGCACCTACGAACTAATTGATGGCATTGGGATAAATTTAGTTGTACATCTTTCTTGGATATCTACTTTGTTAGGGTTTTTACCTCAGCATGAAATGTCTTAAATGATTAGCAAACCAGTTTACAAATTTAGTTGTACATCTTTCCTGTGTCATGAATTCCTGTATCTTAGCAGCAGTTTACAAATTGATTAGCAAACCAGTTTATTTGAATATCATGAATTCCTGTGTCCGCCTGCAGAAAATGGTTAGAAGTACAAAGAAAACAACGAACAAGAAACTTACTCGCTATCAAAAAAGACTCGCAGAATTTGAAGATGCATCTGACAGGTCTAATGTAATGGAAGAGCATGTTGAGCCACCTTCGGAAAACATGGATGTTGGAAATGCAAGCCAGCCAATCGCATGCACAGCTCTGCAAATTGATGAAAATCCTGAAACTGCAGTGGAAGTGGATAGAGCAATTGCAGATGATGCAAAACAGGTTTCCAAAAAAAGGACTAGAGGCCCAACTAAAGTGAAAAGACTTCCTTCGAATGTTGCAAGCCGAATTGAAGTTGAGTTTAATTCATCGGGCGTACCTATAGGAGAAGGATCAGTGAAATTATCTTCTTATTTAGGGCCACTTGTCCGTGAGCATGTTTCATTTACGCTAGATGACTGGAGGCTACTTGGTGACGATTTGAAAGTAGTTCTATGGAAATCCGTTCAGGTAATAATATAACGTTTCATATTTATTATGATGCATAAGCGTTTGCATGTAACTTCATATGACCTATTAGAATATATTTTTCCATTATCATCACCCCTTTTTGTTTTTACATTGATCTGATTAGAATATGTTGTCTGTATGTTTATTTGCACATAAATCGGGCTTCTTTGATTTCCTCAAGTAGGAATGGTTTGGCCAGAGGGTCTCTATCGATTTTGCTATGTTATGCACATAAATCGGGCTTCTGTTTAGCTTGATGACTGATTCAACAAATTCTTTTTCAATAGTAAATTAAGAAGGCATGTATCGTTTGTATACCACTGATTAAAAATTTAAACTGATTAGATACCGATGGAAATTCCAAATCATGAGCAATACATTATATGTGTACTTATTTAATAATGGGTTGAAAACTTAAAAATTATTTTTGCAAGGAAATTTATAATATGAGCACAAGGTCACAATTTAAGGCATATGTCAATGATTAGATTACGAGGGCATATCTTCATGGATATGAATCATGGATCTTGTATTAACAATGTTTTAGTTAATTAGTTTTAAAAATGAAATATGTATAGTCTTCATCATTAATTGTACCAATGATGAATGGAAAAGTGTTGCCGCTCTTTGTTAATATGAGTATTGTTAAGTGAACGTAAATGATCCAAAAAATTATACATAAAACTTCTCAAATGTGGTAAACTTTAAAATATAACACTTTATTTGCTTGTAAATATGATAAATAATTGAATTGATCAAATGTATAAAAATATCATGATTTTTTTAGTAATTAAATAATGAATTTTATTCCGGTTGTTGATGTCAATTTGGAGAAGGATGTGATTAGGAAACCTGAAACCATTCTCGACAATAACACACCAACACCTACGTGCAAGGTCGGCTCAACCAATAGTCAAATTAGGCAAAAGGACTAGGGTAGGGGCCCTAAAATGTTAGGGCCCTTTGCAATCTACTTCTATGATCCATTGAATGGATTATTAATGTGCAGGTAGTTTAGGTTGGAATATTTAGCCACCAAACGGTTTTATAAATGAACAATATTTATTTCTCAAGTCGTTGTACTTCTTCCCAGACTCCACAGGGCACTTCTCCCAGCTTAAACCCAAGAGTTTGTGTTTTACATTTTCCCATGCTCCATAGAGAAATTCTTCCAATTTAAACTTGAATAATCTCTAAACATTTGATTAAATTCTGTTCTTTATGCCAGTTATTCAGTTGGATAAGTTGAAAACAAATTTAAACAAATGTGATAATGAAGTCAGTATCCCCTAATTTACAAATTTGGAATTGTTAATACAGTTCATGAAGTCAGTATCCCCTAATTTACAGTAAATGCCTTGATTTATTCTTTCTTGACTAGATAGGATAGTATTGAAGTCACCAAGAATAATCCAGGGTAGATTAAAAAGACTAGCTTGATGAATGAGATAGTGCCAGGGATTTACTCTTTGTTCTCGGATATTAAATGCGTACATCACTGTACATATTATGCACAGCCCAGTTGCATTGTGAAGACTGCAAGTTATACACTGTTTATTTGTGTGCATAACAATAGTTGACCAAACTGATGTGTCCCAAACTAGGAGAATTCGATTCTTTTGATTTTCATTGCAATTGTGTTTCACATATCCATTTGCTGTTTGGTTTATACATGAATTGTTCAATACTATAATTACTTAACTTATTTTCCAATATTCCCATAAACGAGAACTTGTTACTAGTAATGAGATTCAGGATTCCAAACTGTTTAGAAGGGGAGTTCATACCCCTAAAGTTCTATACAAGGAACTCCACTAAACTGATGAGGTCGACTCACTGCTTTTAGCCACTCTATAACTCAATTAAAACTATAACTTTATGACTCGAGTACCTCTTCGATATCTAATCTATTCAATGGCATGAAATTAATACACTTAAATGATATGCCAGCATATTCAGGAACTGACATTTATGTGGATTCCATATTCAAGAAGAATTTGAATGATTATCATTTTGATAAATGTTACAGGCTAGATTTAAATTGGATGAGGAATGGCAAAAGGCTCCCGTTTTTCAGCAAATGGGATGCATTTGGAGAGATTCGAAAAGCAAATTCGTAAAACAGATATTACAAACAAAAACCAAGGAGGAACAACTTCAACTAAACCAGAAAACGTTGGAAGTATGAAGGAATGGAAGAAGTTTATCGAATCAAAAATGAGCAAAGAGTTTAAGGTAATTGCAATGTAATTTTTATTATTTCTTGTGTGTACATATATATATATATATATATATATATATATATATGAAATTTAAGCGTACGTAAAATGCAAATTAACTAATCAATGTGATAAATCTTGTAATCTAGCTACGAAGTGATAAATTTAAATCCATGAAGGACAAACAAATACCACACACGTGTAGTCGTCGAGGAATGGCTCGACTAACTGAAGATTTGGTGAGAAATATATTTGATTTATTACCTATGGTTAATAGTTTTGTTAATGTTATGTTTCCTTTAATGCAGAAAGAGAAAAGTAGCAGTCCTTCTTCCATTTGTAGATCTGATGTGTGGATTAAATCTCACACTCGAAAAAATGGTGAACCAATGAACCCGCATGTTGCAGATACTATCGTAAGTGCTATGTTGTTTTTGTTTAAGCGTAATTTTTGGAAAATATATAATTTTGATCTCTTCTACAAAATATAATTTGTGTTCACTTTGTAGGAGAAAATAAAGAATGCTGAAAAGGAATCACCGTCTAGCTTAACTTGTAAGATCAAAGAAGATGCCCTCTCATTGGTGTTGGGAAAAGATAGACCGGGACGACTACGAGGAATGGGAAGGGGTGTAACCATGACCACTGCAGTTTTGTCACAAATCAAAGATAAACAAGTAGCTCAATGTCAGCATAGGATTTCAGAGCTAGAGCAGTTGATTCACACCGTAATGAAACGTCAGGTATGTCGATAATCACTTTGTGTAAATATGAAAGCTTAGTTAGCATGTATGTGATCCTTGCATTGTATGATTTTTGACTTAATTTGTGTAATCATTCTCTTATTAAAAGCTACATGCTAAATAAGAAGTTAAAATTTAATTCCACCTCTTATTTTCCTCAAAACATGTTTTAAATTAAACTTTTATTTTTAGTTTTCTAAATATTAATTGTGAAAATTTGTTTATAAAAATTACTGAGTTGTGTAGCTTCAGATTTTAAATTTATTATATGTATTTGCTGTCTATGGTTGCTGGCCTAACTTTGAATTTTTATCCTTATGAGAGTACAAATGCGATTTTGCAATATATTTTTATCCTTATGAGATTTTAAAGCATTCACTTTTAAATTAAAGCATAATATGTACTAAACCAATATTGTCTTTTCAACACTTATAAAGTAATGTATTTTCAACACTAAACTAATATTGTCTTTTCAACACTAAACCAATATTGTCTTTTCAACACTTTTAAATTAAAGCATAATATATTTTTATCCTTATGAGATTTTAAACCATCCGCTACAATTCGACCAATCTGCAAAACAAAAATACCTTTTACTTACGATTAAATTGCTGACTCCTCATCCATCTGCAAAATAAAAATATCCTTATCTGGTTACTCTACAAATGATGTATCATTTCCATACATAAGTTTGTCAATTGTTATATCAAAATTCATTCTGAAAATGTATTCTCTTTGAAATTTGTACTTGTTTTCATCATAAGTGGAATAAATATACAAGTTCACTACAGGTTCACTACAATTTCACTGCAGGTTCAAATTCTCTAATATTTTTGTAATATTATTGATTTGCAGGATAAAGAAAATTGTGGAGGAGAGAACGTATCTCAAACGGTAAAGATATACGATAGTAAGGTTAAAACATCATACATAATTTGATATCTAAATCAGAAGTTATGTATGTTATTTTTTATTAATTGCAGAGTAAGCATAATGAAATAGGTGATGGTTGTAGTTTGCTGAATTGGCACGGGAATGATGATGAGGTAATTGCCGAAGGAAAAATCGTGCCAAGTGATCCAAACGATCTTCTCAATGGAGTACCTTTAGGTCCGAATGCCAAGAAAATTTTGGTAGTCCATCCTAAAAAATCCGATGTTTTTTTGTGGAGGCCTTCACCTGGTATGGTATACATAGGAGATGCCAAGAATGAGAAGATAGCATGGCCAGCTGATAGAGTTGTTGTCCGCATAAAAGAAAACTCCGAAAAAGAAAACGAGGTATGAAAAACTCTCTACAAATATAGCATTGATATGTGTCTCTGCATCCACCCTTTTGAACTGGAGGTGGCAGATTCCTAGTCATGTTTTTGCCACTATTCAGAGATTTGTTATCGTCATCTAGGAAACGATGTGGTAAATAATAAGATTTGCTTAGCATCTGCACATTAAAAATCTATATAATGCAACGGTAAAAATATATTTATAAGAGAACCGTGGAATTAACATTGATATTATCCAAACTAGTCCATGTTCCCATTAGATTAGTACATTCTTTTACATATTAAAACTAAAATATGTGAAAATCCAACTACCGGCAGCATCAGTTCCATAGAGTCGAATACTAATTTATTACACATTTCTAGCTATGTTAGTATTATTATTCTTAATAACATTTGGTGGGTGAAATCAAGTTTAAAGTTTGACAAATGATTATTGAAAATTTAACAATGTTGATTTGCTTTGTATTGAATTGGTTGACACATGATAAAATGTTGAATGCAGTAAGACTATAGAAACAAGACTTTTATTAGATGACTATAATTTTTTTCTTTGATAGAGCAAAACCAATAGCACAGAAAACAAATGCAAGTTGTTCGATTGGGGTGGAACTGAAGTATTGGTTGCCGAAGGACGTGTGCACTCGAGTGATTCAAATCAGATTATTAATGGTGTTCCTCTTGGACCAGAAGCCGCAATAGTTTGGGTGGACAATCCGATAAAAGAAGATGCCTTTTTGTGGAGGCCCATAGAAGGTGTGACATGTATCGGAGAAGCCGTCGGTAAGACAATAGCATGGCCATCATCAAAATTGGTTTTTGAAAACACAATACCATCCACTCCTATGAGCAACGTTCCAACATCTCGTACGGTAATATATTATATTGCTAATATTTATATATACGATTTGTTGATAATGTATCAATACTTTTTTTAATATCATAGAGTGCAAATTACGCGATGAATAACAAGTGCAAGTTATTTGCTGTGGAGGGCACAGGAAAAATTGTAGCTGAAGGCACCATATCTTCAACTAATCCAAATGATTTGGTTCATTCTATTCCACTAGGACCAAATGCAATAAGAGTTTGGGTGGATATTGTCAAAGACCCGAATGCGTCTTTATGGAGACCTACGTCATTCATGGAATGCTTATCAGATGCTATTGGTTCGACAGTAGCATGGCCTACTGCGAATGTTAGTGTGGACTCAACTTCAGCAGTTTGAAATATTTGTATAGTTTGGCAGTTTTCAGGTAACTACCCTTGAACTTCAAGTTATTTAATATGCTCGGGAGGGTACATCAAGTCTTAAAAACTTTTATTAGATAAAAAAAATGCATCACAGCCCGTCAAAGAGATCTGAATATTAAAATGCAGATGAGGAATTTTATAAAATTAAGAAGATTTGTGACAAACAACTCTGTGGGTAATATATATAAATGTAATCAAGAGAAGTAGAATTTTTATCAAATTTTATCTAATTTAATGTTTTTCTGAATAAAATAATTTATCAAGACAGTACTTACGATATATACATATAGGATATAGGGTATTAGCCTTTTGTAATTCAGAAAATGCTCTATACTCGGTATATATATATATATATATATATATATATATATATATATATATAGCTTTGGCCGCTGACTAGGGTTACGCAATGAATCGATAGCGGGCGTGGGCCACATGACTCGCTTTATGTTAAGGATAGGGCCAAAGGGTTTGAGTTGGGGGAGGTTCTTTCCCCCGAGTTGAAGTAGTTTCCAAGTCTGTTAGGTGATTCAAAAATTAGGTTTTGTTCTACTGCAGTTGTTTGGAGCTGCGTCCACTAGTGAATGAAACTTTTTTTTTTGTTCTCCACAAAGGTCCGAGAGGACCTGATTGACCTTGTCAGCTCATTGGCTCGTTAGGGACCAAGGGGATATAAGAAACTAGGGTCCTCAATCATGTTGCAAGGTAGTCATATAGTAGTTCATGCTAAATTGTATTGCTCGCAGTTTGAATTATATACAGTTCATGCTCACAGTTTAAGAACTTGCCTTCTTACTTATGTCTCAGAGCTACTGCATGCCTGCAAATTGCTTGGTTGGATCATGAATAACTGCTGCAACTTGCGGACGCGTTGTGATTCTATGACAGTTGACTTAGAGTTTTCATGCAACTTAGGGTCTATGACCATATTATATTTCATTTTCTTGCCGATATTTTAGGTTATGAACTATGTACAATATTGTATTGTTGCTGCCTGCCTTGTTGAACTTTGTACTATATGTATTATTGTTGAACTGGGGAGTGAGTACTATCTGAATTGGATTGCATATGGTATTATGTATTATTGTTGAACTGGGGAGTGAGTACTATCTGAATTGAATTGTACTATATGTATTATTGTTGAACTGGGGAGTGAGTACTATCTGAACTGAATTGCACAAAGTATTGTAATTGTAATGTACTGAGTATAGAGCATTTTCTGAATTCTTTGGAAAAAAAATGCATATCCCTACGACAGCGTTTATACATTGCTGTCAATTCTTTGGAAAAAAAATGCATATCCCTACGACAGCGTTTATACATTGCTGTCAATTCATTGGAAAAAAAATGCATATCCCTACGACAGCGTTTATACATTGCTGTCAATTCATTGGGAAAAAAATGCATATCCCTACGACAGCGTTTATACCTTGCAGTAGAAAACTGTTAACAGCGTTTATACCTTGCAGTAGAAAAATTATTAACAGCGTTTAAAAAACGCTGTAGAAAGTTGGTTTTTGACAGCGTTTATATTTTGCAGTTAAAACTTTAGGGTCAACGACCGCATGTCGTTATACAGCGTTTTTAAAAACGTTGTGAAAGCTTTTAACAGAGTTTTTCAAACGCTGTGAAAAGTCTTTTTGGTTGTAGTGCCTTCTATTTATTTATAGCCCAAGCATATTTTATTTCTATGGATTTTTAATTCTCTTACAAATTGTTCTAATTTATTTATTTCAATTCCAATCCTTATTCAATTTATTTCCCATTCGTTCAGCTAAGAATTCAATTCCATTCATTAATTCAATTGAATTCTCATCCCAACTCAATTTTACTTTAACTCAGATTTATTTAACTCAATTCAATTTCAACTTACTTCGAATACAACTGGATATGCTTTCAGCTTATTCAATTAATTTCAATCCAGTCAATTTTTTGTTTTCAAATCCAAGTTAATTTCATTTTCAACTTTTCTTTTTAAATTTAAATTCCAACATTCAAAGCTTATATTTTCTTCCTGATTTAAAAATCATCTCAATTTATAAGCTTACAACCTATCTCATCAGGATTTCCAAATACCCGGTTATTGGTTTCAAACATTTTGAAATCTCCAACATCTCAAACCACATTTCTCAAAAATTTTAATCCAATCCTGGCTTTTATTTTCCAACAAATTTCCTTTGAAATTTTCAAAACAACTTGCTTTTCTAAACAAATCAATTTGGAAGCAATCTGTCACTTAAAACTTCGAAAATGAATACTGATGATGCGGCGTCATCATCAGAATTAATTTCCAATAATCCAAGTGATTTCAATGCTATATCACTTTCAAAATCCCTTTAAAACAATTTCCTTTCAGAAATATCTCCAAAACAATTGTGCTATTATTTATCTTCAAAACACTTCCAAAATCCCCGGGATTTAAATTTCCAAATCCTGCTTAAATCAATTTTAACTATACTTTATTTGCACGGCTTATGCTCATATAAATACTCATTTGATTATATTCCAATTTTATAAATTACATTTATAATTCATATTTATAAATTCCATTTCATAATAAATTTATTCCCTTAAATTTTAGTTATATTTCAATTTCAAGTTAAATTTTCACTTAATAATGATAATATTCTAATATTATCAGTCCTAACATCCGAGCAACCATATATTAGCTAAAATAGTTTACAAAACTTTTATTTATACCAAAATATAGTTTGGGTAAAATTATTTCATTTACCCACATTTAAAACAATACCGTGTCGATTGTTCTATTCAAGTGTTTAGAAACCCCTTCGATACAGTTGTCCAGACTATGCCGACGAAGGTTCATATGCCACTCAATAAACCAATCAACACAATATTAAAACTATTTATATTCACTAACAAATACGCGCTCATATCTATTAATACGCTCAAACTCATTCTAGAGTACTACTGACTCTATTCTATGAGTAATTCCCACCAGAGCCAAGGTTATCACCAACCTAAGCTCTGATACCAACTGTAACAGCCCGCAAATCCGTACCCCTTGAGTCAACACTATTCTACCTAAATCAACTCAAGTTGTACAGATATACGAACCATTTGGGTTAAAGAAAAAGAGGTAAAAGAAGAAAATAGAAAACAATATCAGAATCTAACCATCGCAGCGGACTAAAATATAATAGAAAATAAATGATCTTTACTCAAAATCAAATATATCTGTTTATATATTACGTCATCAGAGTACATCAATCAACGGCTCAACAACAACATACAAATGGATACACAGCAACTCAATCACAGCGGAATATATATAAAACAAGTACGGATATACGTATCGTCCTCTAGCTCGTCTCTTGAGCTCCACAGCATCACATCCTGTATTCTATAATACTCGGTCTGACCCGAGCATTACAGTTAAATAACACCCGAGTCAGTCTG
Source organism: Allium cepa (assembly GCA_030765085.1). Classification (NCBI taxonomy): domain Eukaryota; kingdom Viridiplantae; phylum Streptophyta; class Magnoliopsida; order Asparagales; family Amaryllidaceae; genus Allium; species Allium cepa. Next base: position 898,910,312 of record CM060935.1, on the reverse strand, counting down.
GATTACCAGCGTGAGAAAAATACATCCAATTGATTTTTAAAGTTTCAAAATCCTTTGAAAACAAAAGCATCTCGTAAGATCACGCCACAAATAAACATGTCGGGTTTTTACCTTACGATAGCTAAAACAATTTTTTATAGAAATCCTCTGATATTATAATAGTGTCTATAGAAAGTAAATAGAATCTAGCTGAAATGCTTGCATCTCACGTTTCAGCAATAGTGGGGCACAATCAAAACCGTACAGGCGCTTATTGGAGTTTGGATCCCATACAATGGCAGGGCTACTGGGGTACCGCCCGTCACAGTACCTGGTCTAGATCAGAGTACCGAGGAGCCACCCTAACTCCCCTGCAACACAAGACCGAAACCATTCCTTACTGAACAGTCCCAAGCAAGGTCACCCCGCAGTTGGCGCGACCGACCGCCCACTAAGCCGAATAAAAGGGACATCTAGACAGGGGAAACCTCACTCTCCAGTGGGGGCTACCCACGAAGTCTTGCTGCACCTCCCCTGTTTTAGCCATTCCCGGTTGATGAGGTTTGAGGTTAAGCGTTACCTTTCAAGAACGCATCACTTAGAATGCTCATCGTCCACCCTGACGATGTTCTGAAAGCATTCAATTCATACAAGTTGCCCTGGGTCTGGACAAATCGAATCACCGTCTTCAACTCTTCACGGTCTTCATTCGTAATCGTTCAAACCGGATCGAAGTGGTTTTCGGATAATTAAATCCGATCCCGGACTCTTCGAAACGATCAGCGCATTGTCCAATATTGGTAGTCGGTAATTTAACTATCAATTAATATTCACAAACAACCATCAACCAATAATTTTCCAAATTATTTATTAGTCTCAAAAATATCTTCACAAGATATATTTCTATTTTCAATCCTTTGAAAACAGTTTCAAAACCATCGTTCTTTTCAGAATCAACTTTCCCAAATATTTTATATCTCCTCTGAAATCACCAAGCACAAAAATAGTTTTTTAAAATAATTTAAAACACTTTATTTTGAAACATTAAGTTAAATTTACTTTAATAATTTGTTAAAAATACATACTATATGAATGTTTGAAATAAGGTTATAAAACTAGATTTCTACTTTTAAAACAAAATGCTAAGTTACTTCTTAATAATTACTGCTAGAATAGATTAAAGAAAATACTTACTTTAAACTTTAAATAATAGAAATAATAAATTTTTCAAAACTTGCTTTCTTTAAAAACAGCTTTAAAACATTTAATTTATATTTACAATTTTACCTTTAAAACATGTACTTGGCCATCCAGAGAAAGTTCCAACTCAATCACTTAAATCAATTTCCTCGAAATTGATTTCCAATTTATTTTATTTAAAGTAAGTTTCTTTAATTACTCAATTCATTTCACAAATTCATTAGTTACGGACTTATTATTATTGTTGTTATTTTCCATTTGATTTTAAACCTTTTAACTAAAATATACGAATGTCAAGCTTTTTTTCCGATTTCTTCTTTATTCCTTAAGTTAAGTCTTAAATATTAAATAAATGTTTGTTTTTATTAAATAATATCATTGAAGTTTCAAACTTCATTAACCTTCTGCTTATTCAAAAATACTTTTCCATGTACAGAATTTTATTAATTAAAAAGTAATGCAAATGAAAGTTATCACATTCTTCCTGTAGTTTTCAAAACTTTAAAAATTATAGGATTTGGATAAGAAACGCAAAAGTTATGCACAAAATACTAGCTCAGGTTTGCACAAAACACTGAGTACTCTACAACAATAGGACAGCGAGTTTGCAAGAGGTTTTTCCACATTTTAATCAACTAATTTCAGAAAAGGATACATATAAAAGTTATAGGACTTTCCGTTAGCTTTCCGGAATGACCAAGATCGTCGAATTTGGATTAACGGTTCAAAAGTTATGACCATTTTACTAAAAGCATTAAACTTAGCCTGAACTTATGTATTTGCAGGACAGCGACCAACAATTTCAATTTTAGCATAGAAAACATCGAAATCAGGCAAAATCAATAAAGCAAAATTTTTGTCTTAGTTCCTAAGCTTTCCTGAACATTAAAAATTTCTGAATTCCGATAAGAATTGTAAAAGTTATGGATAAAACAATTCTAAGATTTGAATTTCACAACTTATGTCATTTTGTCTCGGGACAGCGATAAACAATTACAATTTTGGCCAAGATAACATCAAAATTTCGGAAAACTCAAAACATAAAAGTTTTAGAACAAAGTCTAAGATTTCTGGAACATCTAAACTTATCGAAATCGGTTGAGAAACGAAGAAGTTATGGCCAATTTAGTTTCAGCCTTAAGCACAGAGCTAATATTGGTTTTGCTCTCGGGATTACAGTAGAAAAATTCAATTTTGACATGGCTATCATCCAAATTACAGAAAACACAAAACAAAAAAGTTGTAGCACATGAAATAGGCTTTCTAGAACATCCAAGAAATCAAAATTTCATTAAGGATTGAGAAAGTTATGGTTAAATTACTAAGCCGCGTTTTTGATAGAACCGAGCCATTTTTACTTATAACTATCATCTCTTCAAGAATAACATGAATACTAGAATTAAATAGTTTTTCTCACCTCAAACTTGTGTATTTGACTTGACTCTTTTTCCTTAGCTTTCTCCAAGCTTTTTCACTTTATCTTACTTTTGTTTTTGCTTTGTGAAAGTATCAAAAATAAGTGAACATTTCCACCCTTTATATAGAAATTTTCAAGGCTAGTTTGGTAATTTTAGTTTTGGACACTTGTCTTCTTCTCTTTGCACAGGCTTTAGAATGTTGACACATGTCTACTTAGGTGTCTTAAGATGTTTCTACACATGGACACCTAATGGGGTTATGTGTCTACTTAGGTGTCTTAAGATGTTTCTACACATGGACACATGTCCTTCATTTTTTTATGCAAGCTTTATTTCATGACACATACCTTATTTAGTAATCATTTAAGGGGTTCTAGAAGTGTACACCTAAGTGATATATGTGTCATAATTCTATTTCATCTTAAGATAGGTGTATGGTCTATATTATGCCACTTGTCTTCACCATGTCATGCCACTTATCCTATACTTATACATACTTATACCTTTTGTATTATTATAAATATAAATACGATAGAGATGGTGTATACAAGAAGCTTGACTAATTAAATTATTATCAATTAAATTTTTTAGCGTGTTTATATATCGTACACTCACACACTAACTCTGATCAAAACAAAATTTGAAATCCGATAATAATTCAATATTACGGACCCAATGGAACTGGTTTCGTCGAATTCCGAGACCATGCCTCGGAAGGTTATTTTTAAATTCAATTTAAACGATTAAATTTCAAAACTGACCAATTCAGTGTTAGATTCCATTTTAACACTTCTATTATATTCAATGTTAACAATATAAATTTATAAGCTTTCAAATTATATTTTTAACAGGCTTAAAATTCTAGATTCAACAATTTACCCAATTTCTAATTATTAAATTCTATTATTTAATTATCAATAAATAGCGATATTTGTATTTCAAGTTAAGATTGCTCTATTGAATATTTAAAATCAATTAAATATTCCGATTTTAAATGCTCGAAAATTCCGGGTCGTCACAATAGGCATGCACATCATCATTCCCATACACAACATGCAAGCTTAATCACATCATCGATCAATCACTTTTGAGATTTCAATTCACAGATCATTTAGATATATTTCAGGTTGAGTTGCTCACCTGAGTTTGATGAAGAATAGAGACTTGATAATGTTGAATTTTTTTTTGTTGCTTGCTTCCAGGTTTTGGAAACTAAAATTGACCCTTTTTTTTGAATCCATGCTTTTGTTTTCTGATTCTATATTGGTTCCAGGTTTGCTGAAACTTCCAAATATCTGCTTCAAGAAGATACGATCTTATGGCTTTAGATTCGAAGTTGCTTTGTTTTCCAGATATTTGAAATACTTCTGGGTATTGAATCAGGTTTTCATTGCTTCAGATTTTAAACTTCATCAATTTGTTGATTGGGATACACTTTGATTCAGTTTTGATTTCTTTGGTTTTAATTTCCATTCATTTTTTTTCTTGATCAGGTTTCTGGTTTACAAGTATTGAAATGAGAAGAACTGAAATTGTCTTCTCTTTTAATATATTTTAATTAATTTTTTTATTTTAAAATAAACATCCACTTGCCACTTGTTTTATTCATTTTACACTTGTTAACCTCTATTACTACTTGTTAAACATTTGTCCAATACCCATATTTTTTTTTTGTTTAAGTCCTTTATTCAAATCAATTTAAAATTTATAGTTTAAACCTTTAAAATTATTTAATCTTTATATTTACAAATGTTTATGTAATACATTTTATATTTAAACTTAAATTTAGTTTAGTACATAAATATATTCATATTTATTTTCCATTCATACATTTATATATTATTTTTATGTGCAAATCATGTTTTAACCCTTAACTTAGAATTATTTGGAATGCATGTTTTTAAATCTTACTTTATTTAAATTGATGAAACAAGTTTTTATTTATTTAAATTTATGAAACATGTTTTAAACCTTTAAAATTAAATCCAATTAATTTTACAAAAATATTTATTACTAAATTCCCAAATAAACTTGATTTTAAAATCTACTTTTAAATATATTTCTTTTCAAGTATGAAAGAAAGTGTTTTAAAATCCTTTTATTCATTTTCACACTATTTTATTTTTTTTATAAATATATATATATATATACACATTAATTTCCAAAATATAACTTTCATATATATATATATATATATATATCATATATCCATCTTCCCATATTCAAATCAAATTCAAATTATCTTATAAAAATCCATTTATATAAATAGATAAACATACATCTAATTGAATTTGGAAATTCAAACCCAATTTAAATCTTTTTATTTACAATTTACTTCCAAAAATTAATCCAATCATCAAATTAGACTGAGGTAAAATCCGGGGATGTTACAAAATGAGTTTATGTGACGACCCAGAATTTTTAAGCATTTAAAATTGGAATATTAAATTAATTTTAAATATTTAATGGTTAAATATTAACTTGAATTCAAATATCACAATTTATTTGATAATTAGATTATTGAATTAAATAATTTGAAGTTGAGTAAAATGTTGAATCTGGAGTTTTAAGCCTGTCGAAAATAATTTGAAGGCCTATAAAATTTATATTAATAACATTGAAAATAATAGAAGTGTTGAAATCAAATTTAAGAATGGTTTGTTAAATTTTGAAATTTAATATCGTTTAAATTGAATTTAAAAATAGCCTTCCGAGGCACAGTCTCGGAATTCGACGAAACCAGTTCCATTGGATCCGTAATATTGAATTATTATCGGATTTCAAATTTCGTATTGATCGGAGTTGTTGTATGAGCATACAAGATATAAACGCGTTGAAATTTTTATCGAAAATTTAGTAAAATAACTGGTCCAAAGGCTATCTTCTCCATACGATCGAATTTGACCTCGAAATCTTTTCCATTGCGTTCGGAATAGGGGTTTAATATTATAAACTCCTAGCGGCACGTCTTCGTAGGATGTCAAAATTTTAAGTTGCGTTTTCGAGACGATTTACATTCGAAATTTAAATATAATATGTAAGTTGTTGACCAATCTAAACCATCAGCCTACTTTCTATCTCCGTCAAACCTTTTTCCTTTACATCAGAGTTTTGTCCCCCTTTTTCAGCTTCAAGTACGATAACGTCTATTCCTGTTCCCCGTTCCCTTCTTAAACACGCTTTTCTTTTTCTTTATATTCTCAGCCGAATCCTTCTCAAATCAGAAAGGAAAACGAAAATCAAAAAAAAAATGGCGACAGCCTTATCCCCTCTTTCCCTATCTTAAAATTGAATACGAGCCGCATAGAAAAAAAATCAAAATCAAGTATGGTGGAGGACTGGCGCAGCTACAATCGTGGAGGGGTCGCGATTGACTCATGGGTGTGCGTACTCGCGCTCGAGTGGGAAGATGTCGTTGTGGGAGTGGGACGTGGAGTAGCGGCACTGTGATGTTAGGCTCGTTCGAAGAGCGGCGATGCTAAGGCTTCGACGGTGAAGCGCGAACGGGTTCGCGCGCATGGGGGAGTTCGGCATCTCGACATGGAAGTTAAGGTGAGTCGCGGCGGTGGTGACTGCGAAGATAGAGGAATCGCGACCTAATCGCGTTTGCCTATGCCTTGCTCGATCGCGAGGCACTGTGATGGAGTCTATCAAGTCAGGGCAAGGTCGAGGTAGTTTTGGTAATTTTTTTTCTTTTTTTAAACCTAGATTTCTTTTTCTGCTTAATTCTGGTTTTAGTTTAGGAAGTTATGCAAAGCATAAACCAGATAATTTTTACAGTAAAGTGTATATGGACTGTTTATTTTTTTTATTTAAATTTAATAAGTATATATACAAATTGAAATCTATATATATAAAGTTAAAACAGGAAACTTTTTAGAAACATATAGATAGGCATATATAGTTAAAATTTAGGTTTTAGACTTATATAGTTTATTTTTATGTAGTTTAAAGATAAAATTAAATACACATATACACATTTTAAATTCACAAATTTATTTTAAAACAATGCATTAAGACGATTTATTTGTTTGACTAGGTTAATTAATTGTTTTATTTATTATAGGAAATTAGTTTAAAATCAAATTACTAGTTAAATTAATTTATTGAATGGAAATTGATTTTGAATTACTTTGAATATTAATAAAACGTATAATATTTATACAAGGTCAAAATTAGGGGATAATGATCGAGATGGAATTGGATTGCCAAACAAAAATCAAAGGTGAGTTAATCTCACTCAGTTACATTTAAATTTAAATGATTAAATTTAAATAAATTGGTTGATGTGCTATAGTAGAGTATATACTACATCTTGGAATGTTTGATTTGTATTGTGCTAATGTCTGTGGATGCAGGGATACAGGTTGGAGGGATCCAACTGGATCCCTCAATATTTATTATTTAATATTCTCTGTTGTGATTATTTGATATTCTACGATGAATTATATTAGAATATTGAATGTTATGGTTTGATTGGATATATTTGAGTATAATGAATTACCAAAAATATATAAATTCGATTTTGAAAAGAAAATAAAGGAAGTAAATTTGTAAATGAAACAATCTTAGAAAATTTAATAAATTAAGAATGAATTGAAAAAGGAATGGAAGTGATGTTAAATACTAATAAATAACTTCGAGTATGAAAAGAAAAGGATTTGAATAGACAGTAATTAATGAATTGTGAAATTAAGTGATATTATTTTAATGGAATAAAGAATTATTTAAAATTTAAAGTTTAAATTTATTTAAAGGGATAAAGAAGTAATTTGAGGAATCTAAATTGGTTTTTCAATTAAAAATATTTTAAATCACAATTAAGGAAATAAATCTGAAATTAATGGATTTTGGAATTAAAAAGGAAGTAAATTGGGAATCAATTTGGAAATTGATTTAAGTGTTTGGATTGGAGATTTAAAGATGAATGTGAAGAGAAGTATATTTCTCTGGAAAGCCAAGTACGTTTAAAGAATTTTTTAAATATAAGATAAAAGTTTTTAATGTTGTTTTAAAAAAGTATGATTTAGGAATTTATTATTTCTAAATATCTAAATTCTAAAGTAAATATTTTCAAATCTATTATCGAAGAAATTATCTAAAAGGTAACTTAGTGTTTTGTTTTAAAAAGTGAAAACCTAGTTCTATATTTTATAAAGTAACCATATTTTCAAATAGTTATATAATATGTATTTTTAACCAATTATTGAAGTAGTTTTAGCTTAAATGTTTTAAAGTAAATTCCAAAGTAAGTATTTTTTTTAAAATCTATTATTATAATAATTATTTAAAGAATGATTTGGTATTTTGTTTAAAGAAGAAAATCTAATTATATTTATAAAGTAAACTTATTTTAATTATTTCTAAAGTATTATTTTAAATTAAGTACTAAAGTTAAATTTTCTAAATTAAATGTTAAACATATTTTACAATAAAGTGTTTTGAAATTATTTAAAAATCTAAAATCTTGTGCTTGGTGATTTCAGTGGAAATAGAAAATACTTGGAATTTGTTTGGAGAAAGGAAGATAGTTTGAAACTGTTTTCAAAGGAATGAAATTTGAAATAAATCTTGCAAAGATATTTTGAGATAAATAAATAATTTGGGAGATCATTTATTGTTTGATGGATGTTGTGAATATCAATTGATAGTTAAATCACCGACTATCAATATTGGACAAATGCGTTGATCATTTCGAAGAGACCGGGATAGAAATTTATTTCTCGAAAACCACTTCGATCCGATTTGTACGTTTCGTGGAAAACGATTTTGGATTCGAAGATAGAGCAGTGAAGTGCAAGGGTTAGTCGCTACTAATCCTGAGGATATTTCCAAAATGGATGTAGTAGGAATAGTGCCTTCGGTTCCGTTCGAACCCGGGACGGACTTGTATGGATGAATTCTTTCAGAGCATCGTCAGGTGGACGATGGGCATTCTAAGGGATATGTTCTAAAAAGGTAACGCTTAGCCTCATGCCTCATCAACCGGGAATGACTGAAAATCAGGGGTTATGTAGCAAGGCTAGGTGGGTAGCACCCAAGCAGGGTGAGGTCATCCCTGTCTAGATGTCCCTTTTATTCGGCTTAGTGGGCGGTTGCTGATCCCAATCGCGGGGTGATCTCACTCGGGATTATCCAGAAAGGGGTAGTCCCGGTCTTGTGTTGTTGGGAAGCGGGCGTACTCCTCGGTACTATGATCTAGGCCATGTACTATGACAGGTGGTACCCCAGTGCCTAGTCATTAGTTGGAAATCCATTCTCCCTACGAGCCTTGTATGAGTTTTGTTTGTATTACCCACTCTATGGCTAGTAGCTGGAATTTAATAGATGTAACAATTTTGGATATTTTATAAGTATTTGTATATAGACCCTATTATAATATCAGAGGATTTCTATAAAAATTGTTTTAGCTATCGTAAGGTAAAAACCCGACATGTTTATTTGTGGCGTGGTCTTACGAGATGCTATTGTTTTCAAAGGATTTTTGAAACTTTAATAATCAAATGAGTGTGATTTTCTCATGCTGGTATTCCAGACTGACTCGGGTATTATTTAACTGTAATGCTCGGGTCAGACCGAGTATTATAGGATACAGGATATGATGCTGTGGAGCTCAGGAGACGAGCAGGAAGACGATACGTACTCTCGTACTTGTTATATATATATTCCGCTGTGTTGAGTTGCTGTGTATCCATTTGTATGTTAGTGATGTTGAACTGTGAATGATGTACTCTGATGATGATGTATGTATAAAACAGATATATATTTGTTTGTGTAAAGATTATTTATTATATATTATATTTTATTCCGCTGCGATGGTTAGATTCTGTAGTTGTTTTCTATTTTCTTCTTCTACCTCTTCTTCTTTAACCCAAATGGTTTGTATTTCTGTGCAACTTGATTTGATTGGTGTAGAATAGTGTCGACTCAAGGGGTACGGATTTGCGGGCTGTTACACTTTGTATCAGAGCTTAGGTTGGTGATAACCTTGACTCTAGTGCGGATTACTCATTAAATAGAGTCTGTAAGTACTCTAGAATGAGTTTGAGAGTATTAATAGATATGAGCGCGTATTTGTTAGTGAATATAAAATTGTTTTATATTGCGTTGATTTATCGGTTGAGTGTTTATGGATTCTGGTCGATATTTGGGACGCCGTGTCATCGATAAGGATTTCTAAACACCTGGACAAGGTAAACGGACACAGTATTGTTTTAAATAGGGTAAATGATATAATTTTACCCAAAATTATTTTGTATACAAAGGAAATAATTTTTCGTAAATTGTTATTATTATATATGGATGATTGGATGGTAGAAAGTGATAATATTAAATTATTATCATTGAATGATAAATGAATAAGAAATTGAAATAATAACTAAAGATTAAGGAAGAAATTAATAATAAGTGAGATTTGTAAATGTGATTCATAATTGAATAAGATATTGAAACCATAATTAAAAACTAGACACGAATTCATATACAAATGAAATTTGTAAATGTAAACTATAAATGTAAATTATAGTGTGATTAATAATTAAAATAAGATAAAATTTCAAAGTAATGTTTGAATATAAATTTAAAGGATTTGGAATTTGGAAATTTAGATTCCTTTGAATTTGATAATGATATCCAAAGGTTGGGAAAGATAATATATATTGAGAAATATTTTTGAATCGGATTTGAAATCTAGAGAGATTTGGAATTTAAAAATATTTGAAGGGTTTTAAAAGAGATAAAAGCATTGAACTCTTTCGGTCGCTGGAAAATAATTTCGGTGATGACTGTAGCATCATCGATGTTTATTTTCGAGTTTCCAAGAGAGAAATTGCTACCAAATTGTTTTGAATTGGAATTGTTTGCAAAGGATGAATTTGATTTTTAGAAATGCAAGGAATTTTGGATATAGAAGATTTCAAAGGGAATTTTGAAATGTTAACTGTTTAAACTCTGGAATCTCAACTAGCAAAGTTTATGGCATATAAAAAAGTTTAATAACTTGTAAATTTGGAATTTGTTGAAATAAAATTCAACTTTGTAAGTTAAATGAAAACTGAAAACTAGAATTTAAAATTGAATTGTGTTAAATTATGTGAAATGGAAAAAAAATTTAGTCAAGTTGGACTAAATAAAAAAAAGTTTTAAGACTTAAAATTTATAAGTAACTGATTAGTTACTATGGTATGCAAATGAAATGAAATTCAACATTGGATGGTGCTTGATTTAATTGTGTAAAAATAAGTGTAGAAGTAGTTCAAATGAACTAAAAATAATTTATGTTTGGAAATAAAATTTATTGGTTGACAATGAATTTGTGAATGAATAAATGGATCAACTATTGAACTTATAAAGCAAAGTTGATATTAATAAGAAGAAATTGAAAATTTTAATCCGGGAATTAAAATTTAACTTAACTGAATGAAAGTGAAGAAAATATATTTGAATCTAACTTGAGATAAGTTAAATAAAATTGAAGTTGAAATTGAATTAAATTGGATATAAGTTGAAGGGTAAAGCGATTATAATTGTGAAATGAAAATTTATACCTTAAGCTAGTAAGTGTTATATATAATCTGAAATTGCGATTATAAGATGTAATGATTCAACTGAGCAATATAAGCTTTTAAGTAAATGAATAAGTTTTGAACCCATATATTGAGAAATAAAATTGAATTAAATTTGGATTTAATTGAATCAAAATTCAGTTGTGTCAAGAATGATATTAAATGGAATTAAGACCTTGCTTAATAAAACCCAAAAGAATGATATGTAACTAGATTTAACTGAAGTTGAGTTGGAATAAAACTGAATTTAAATGAATTTAGTCGAATTATAGTTAATACTGACTAGAATAAAATTCTACTTAAACAAATAAATGTAAATTAAGCAAGTATTGAATTAGAGTAAATGAGCTTCGGAAGCTTATAAAAGAATTGAAAAGCACAAATATATATATATATATATATATATATATATAATCCCTAGTTAAAGGTAAGATGTGAATGTGGTTGACTGTAAATAGATGATGAGGTATGTATATTATAAGTGAGTAGCTTACAAAATTTAAAAAGGGAATAAATAAGCCGGAATAAAAATATTGTATTGTAACGACCCAGAATTTTTGATAATTAAAATTTTAATATTTAATTAATTTTAAATATTAATAAGTGAATTTATAAGTCAAATAAATTTTTATTTGAATTTTTGGATTTAATTGAATAATTAAATCGATAATTTAATATGTTAAATTATAGAAATAATTGAAAATAGCGTTAAATATGATTGAAAATGATTTGTAAAATTTTATTTTATCATATGGGAGTTAGAACGATATTTTAGAACTTTTAAAATCGAATTAAAAGTTAATTTGTGAAAATTGAATATTTTAATATTTAAATCGACTAGTAAAAATAGTCAATTTTTGAACAGTCTCAGAATTGAACGAAACCAGTTCCATTGGATCCGTAATAGTTAGTTATTACCGGATTTCAAATTTCGTGTCAATCGGAGTTATCGTTTGATCGTGGCAGCTCGAAAACGCGCGAAACCAGTTGCGTTGGAATCGTATGGACGAGCACTACGCGATGGAGTTGGTTTGGAGTTGTTTGGAGTTAGTGAGAATTTTGGGTAAAATTAAACGCACGTTTAATTTTATTCGAAATAAATCGCTAAAACGGAAATAAAATCAAGGTGAGAACTTCTCACTCAATCGAATCAGTTTCGATTTTATTTTAAATAGTTAGATTTAAAATATTTGAATGCATGTTTGAATGTTGATTGATATCTATTGATTGTTAAAATAGACATTATACGCCGTTAGTAAGCGGATGTTATTTATTAAAAACATATACCGCGAATATTTCATAAACAGTGAAATTGGTATTATATATAATAGCAATATATATATATTGGCATATGTATATATTGGAGTTATTGATTTCCCGCATTTTTTTGTTTAGCGGATGAGACCCTATTACGCCGTCTATTAAGCGGATAATATTTAAATCCCATATACCGCGATAATTTCGTACTGGAGCGAAATTGGTATTGTGCTAATGTTTTTGGATGCAGGAAAACAGGTTGGAGGGATCCAACTGGATTTCTCAACAGTTTTTATTTGATTTCAGATATTTTGATATTTGATGGATTTTCATATTGATGTATGATATCGTTGTAGTCGTGATTGACTATTTGGTGTGTAGCATCATTGGGCCAAATTTGGAATTTTAAAATGATTTCAAAGTGATTTTTGAAAGTATATGTTTATAAAATATTTTTGGAATTGATTCATTTTAAATAAATAAACGTTATAATTTTTAAAGTTATAAAAATTATGATTTTTGAGAAATATAGTTAAAAACTGATTTTTGAGAATATGATGCTATTGAGTTTATAAAATAGTTAAATCGAGATATTTTAGAATTATTGTGAAAAGTTTAAATATAGGATTTATGAAATTTAATTATTTTATGAATCAAAATGGTGAAATAATAAAGGAGATTTAAGACGTTTTAAAAGAATAATATAAATTGAATTATATTTAGAGATTTATAAATGGATATTTATAAATTGAAATATGGACATTTTAAAACGAGTTTTTATAAGTGTTTGAATGAAGTGCAAATAGATTGCATAAGTGAATGGAATTTATAAAATCATAAATGATGAAGTTATAAATGAAATTTATAAATAGTAAGATTTATAAATTTGGTGAAATTGTTAAAGAATATATTTGGATGAATAATTGAATCTTATAAGTTATAAGATTTATAACTATGAAGTTTAAAAGAACGATTTTGTAAAATAATCGTTTTATAAGTATTTAACTTATAATATGAACTTTTTAGTTTATAATTGAGTTATAAACTGGAATATGTTAATAAAAGAATTTATAAAAAGGAAGTTTTTATAAATAAATAGAAATGGAATTTATAAACGTTGTTTTATAAATTCGCAAATGACTTATTTTGATAAGTAAATTGTTGAAACCTATAAATGGAGTTATATTCACATTTTTGAATAGTGAATAATCCTTTGAATTAAAATGTATAAAAGGATGAAATGTGTTAACGTAGTATATTCACGTTTTTGAACTGTGAATAATATGCTAAAGGAAATGTTTTGAATGAGATGTTTAAATTGAATTAAAACGATCTAACGATGTTTTAAAATGTGTTGAGATTCGAAACCATAGATTTCAACATTAATTGTTGAAATAGACATTTTCGAGAAATAAAAGGAGATGATGGACTATAACACTGTCGTTATAGTAAATGATTTCCGAAAGGAAATGTTTTGTATAGTATTGGGATTTATATATCTATTTTAATTTCGAATCCCTATACTAGTGATTTTGGGTTGTCGTAACGATGTTTTACATAACATTCGTTTTGGCCCAAATACATATGTTTAAGAGAATGATTTCCTTAAAGAATGAAATATATACTAAATTTCGATTTAGGTATATTGAATATTTTCTAAGTGTTGAAAATAAATAAAATTTGTGAATTACTTATTAAATAAGTATGGAATTGTTTTCCAATATGAAGTGATATTTAGAATTTATCTTTTTGAAGATAAATTGAAATGAATAATTGAAACCGAATATTCATTGATATTTTGGAATTATAAATTCACTAAGGAATTTATAAAGGAAGTGGAATTTGTTTAAAAATAAATATTGATTTATTTTTGAAGTGTTGAAATAATATATCTAGTGAAGATATTTTTGGAAAAAAATAAATAATTTGGGAAATTATTTGGAATCTGGTGATGTGTGCATATCCAGTGATAGTTCAATAACCGACTATCAATATTTCTCTTTGAATGGGTAATTGATGTGATTTGTTTGAATGTGAATGCTACACTTATTTTTGAATAAGCGCTCACTATTCGGGTTAACCGGGAAAGGACCATGGGGTCGTATAACCCATTCCGAATATGTGATACGTCGTTATGAATTGCATTGAAGATCGGTGTTGAAGACCCGGTATTTGCGAGAGCGATAGGATGACCTGTCGATTGTCTCTGCACTGAGTTGCAGCGGTATAGAGACTCCCTAAGTGATGGGAAATCCGATCAGGATTGTGAATATCCAGATTGCAAGGACTTCTTTGTAAGTGCCTTCGGTTTTGTTCGATCCCGGAACAGACTTGTATGGATTGTGTGTCTGACATTACAAGTTGAGATATAAAGCCGATTTCTTTCAAATATATTTCTGTTGGTGGCGAAGAATTTATTCTTTTAGCTTAACACCCTTCTCTGAGACGTACGAACTCAGAGGTTATATAGTTGAAGTTATCAGCGATATATTCCCAATTTGGTAATGTGATATGCTGAGTGATGCTGTAAATGATCATTGTGTTGATTATTGTGATAGGATCGTTTATTTGATCGTCTATCTTGGTGATCATTGTGTTGATCATTTGTTGACCCAAAGCATGGCTTTTGTATAAAGTATGTTTTTGTGGACGTGACTTCGTCGAACCTCACACCCCGGAAATGGTCAAAACAGGAAAGATGCGGCAAGGTTATGAGGGGTAGCTCCCTTTAGGGTATGTACATTTCCTTCTGGATAGAGGTGGTATCATGGTATGGAGCCCAGATATTTAACCTATGTGGTTACTACGAATTTATTACTTTGTGGTTGTTGGTTTTCGGGATCCCGTGAGAAAGGTCGTTTACGATCGGGGAATGGCGTGCTCGTGTCAGTAGTTACCCAGTTAGGGGTAACCCGGCCTTGTGTTGGCAGAGTTCCGGTTTGGTTCTCGGGGATGTCTTTCCAGAGGCATTCTCATGTGGAAATGGGAAGTTCCTTGGCCTGACCATTTGTTGGAAATCCAATTCCCAATACGAAACTTGTACGGTATTAGTTGTAGAACCTGCTATTCACTTATGGTGGTCACCACTGTTTGGATGGTAGCTATAGTAGGCATAGTTCGAAATGTCTATGTTGGCTAAGATTTATATTCTACTTTCGAAATGAATTTCTTCTACACTATACACTAGTAATAATATCAAATATTATTTTAAATGCGTATCAAGCATCTTTGACTATCATAAGGAGAAATCTCCTCCGATTCTGCGTTTGCATGTGTGTGTGTGCGGGAGGCCTTATGGTAGTCTCATTTTTAAAAGCATTGCGAATTGAATTTAAAAATATTCCTCTATTTTGATTTTAAAGATAAATAAACTGTTTTGAGTTCTCACACCAGTCACATGACGGACTTGGAGTTTATTGTTTTCCTTCCTAAACTCTGGGTGCCCACCAATTTCCACACGGGCAGTTAAGAGTTAGGTTTATCAGGATATTCTGGATATTCTGGAATTGCTGGAGGCAAGATGGATGGCATGGCGTATTACTAGTTTATATAGTATTTCTTTTTCCGCTGCACTGTTTGTTGTTGTTGTTGTACACTCTGATGATATGATGTAATGTAATGTATAAAATGTAATAACTGATATGGTTCTTTGTTTAAAGATTATTCATTTATTTATTATATGTTGTTCCGCTGCGAATTGTGAGATTCTGATGTTGTTCTGTTTTTCTATCTCTTCTCTATTCTCTTTTTCTTCTATTTTAAAATTTTCTATCTTCTTTTCTACTTTTTCTCTTCTTAAAATCTTTTTAAAACCCCTAAGGGTTCGTATTTTCGTTCATCTTGAATTAAACAAAGGAGATTAGTGTCTATTCAAGGAGTACGGATTTACGGGTCTTTACATGTATTCTGAGATAAAAATCCAAACTTGGATATAAAATAAGATTGAACTCAAGGAAATCAAATAAAATGATTTTCACGATAAATGAAAAAGAAAATCAAGTATGGGATTGTAATTGGATTATAATTTGAAGTGTTGTCGAATGAAAATTTGAATTGGATTAAAATGGATATGGTGTGAAATATAAACAAATCCAATCCAATTCAAGCATAAATTGAATGGCCTTATTATTAATAAATTCAACAATGAATTGTTAATGTAAATTAAAATTTAAAATGGATAAAAGAATAAACTAACCGAATAAATTAGTGAAATGGTTGGGATTTGATCAAAGGAAAATCAAATCAAAGATTGTGAATAGGTAATAGAGTTTGGAAATAAAGCTTGAGTTGTATGGAATTGGATTAAAATAAAATAAAATTGAATTGAGATGAAAATAAATCCAATTCGAGTATGAATAAATTAAAACGAGAATGAATTTAAGTTATGAATGGTAGTGAATTGAAGTAAATTAACTTAAGTTTAAAATTAATAGAAGCGGGGAATGATGTCGAGCATAATAAAATGGTTTGGAATCAAATCTTTTTGGATGTGAAAGAAATGCAATGGAAGTTTGTGAATAAATTAAAATGGGATGGGATTAAGTGTAAATTGAGTTGGAATCAATTTAAATGGCTATAAGCTTAAGTAATTATATATTCACATTAATATTGTCGAATTGCATTAGAAAATTGATCGTTCGACGTAAACGGTAGTAAACAAAATTATATGAATTAATAGTAGTTTGATAAATTGATTTTTACATCAATTGGAATGAATATGAGTTTGTTTTTCTTAGAATGAATTAAATAAAAGCAAGTAAGTTGAAAATCACTTCAACCAAATGGAATGGTTTGAGAATTGATTATGCAATTGTAATAAGTGTCGAAACCTTATATATGCTTATGGAAATTATATAACCTGCATCATATGTGAAATTTATGTGTTTATGCCAGTATATCACATACATTGTTACGGGATCGATGTTTTAACTATTTAAAATTAAGTGAAATGCTATAAACTTCATATATATAGTACTTATATGTTTAAATTGAGTAAGTACAGGTACCGGGAAGCCGTTTGGCTGGATCTTGGTCACGCTAGATGCTATAAATATAAGCCGCTTACTTAAAATGCTAAATAAGGTACGCCTACGCAATAAAAATAGGAAATATGAACTGTTTTTGGTTTTTTCGACCGTGTGGGTTGATGTATATATATTTATATCTTTTTTCAAATTGAAAAAGCTCCGCCGTACAAAGGAGACTCTGCCAAATTTTTTTAGAAATTTTGGGAGTTAGAAAATTTTTTGTTAACGACAAAACGATTTCAAACTGGAAATTGAAATAAATTAGAGACTAAAACTACTATAAAATTATAATATGAATCAGATAAATGGAAAATAAAATTTAATATACAGAGTTAAAGATAAATTGAATTCATATGGAAATGAAAGAATCAATTTGAATAGAAATAGATATAAACTAAAGTGGTGAAGTGAAAATAAATAAAGAAGTATATTAAACGCTTATACTAAACTTAAGAAAAGAATTGAATTCTAAATGGGAAATTGATATTACAAATATATTCTAAGTTAATATTTTGGATGAATAAATATTGACATTTCGTAAGGAAGTCAATAAAATATTTTGAATGTTGTGATTGGATATTTGCTAAGTGGAATATACAGGTATTATGAAGGAAAAGAAAATTGGGTTTGATTTCAGAAGATAAATTTGAATTGCTCGACAAAAAGGTATATGTTTAAATTTCTGTGAAATTTGATTGGGTTTTTGGATCTAGCCACTTGGCTTTTTGTTTTCTTTTGGAATTTGGAAGCCCGTAGAGGCCTTTTGTAGTTGTACCGAGCTAGCCGCGCAAAGGAGACGCTGGCGAAATTTTTCGGAAATTTAAAGAGTTAGAAATTTTTTGGGAAAGTTTTGATAATTTAAATTTGAATTTG
Source organism: Allium cepa (assembly GCA_030765085.1). Classification (NCBI taxonomy): domain Eukaryota; kingdom Viridiplantae; phylum Streptophyta; class Magnoliopsida; order Asparagales; family Amaryllidaceae; genus Allium; species Allium cepa. The sequence goes on along the minus strand of CM060935.1, from coordinate 898,891,994 downwards.
AATAAATGAAGTAAATAATGTTGTTTGAAACGAGAGTTGAGAAGTTAATAAGAGTGATAATGAGACTTCTATAAAAAGATAGTTGGATGAATGTTGAATTGTTGGTTTTGAGAAAAGTAAACGGGTATTGGACCATTCTTCCTAACTAGTAATTTCGAGGACGAAATTCTTTTAAGTGGGAGGAATTTGACGACCCAGAATTTTTAAGCATTTAAATTGGAATATTTAAATTAATTTTAAATATTTAATGGTTAAATATTAACTCGAATTCAAATATCACAATTTATTTGATAATTAGATTATTGAATTAAATAATTTGAAGTTGAGTAAATGTTGAATCTAGAGTTTTAAGCCTGTCGAAAATAATTTGAAGGCCTATAAAATTTATATTGATAACATTGAAGATAATAGAAGTGTTGAAATCAAATTTAAGAATGGTTTGTTAAATTTTGAAATTTAATATCGTTTAAATTGAATTTAAAAATAGCCTTCCGAGGCACAGTCTCGGAATTCGACGTAACCAGTTCCATTGGATCCGTAAGATTGAATTACTATCGGATTTCAAATTTCGTATTGATCGGAGTTGTTATGTGACCATACGAGATATAAACGCGTTGAAATTTTTATCAAAAATTTAGTAAAATAACTGGTCCAAAGGTTATCTTCTCCATACGATCGAATTTGACCTCGAAACCTTTTCCATTACGTTTGGAATAGGGGTTTAACATTATAAACGCCTAGCGGCACGTCTTCGTAGGGTGTCGAAATTTTAAGTTGCGTTTTTGAGACGATTTACATTCGAAATTTAAATATAATATGTAAGTTGTTGATCAATCTAAACCATCAGCCTACTTTCTATCTCCGTCAAACCTTTTCCTTTACATCAGAGTTTTGTCCCCCTTTTTCAGCTTCAAGTACGATAACGTCTATTTCTGTTCTCCGTTCCCTTCTTGAACACGCTTTTCTTTTTCTTTATATTCTCATCCGAATCCTTCTCAAATCAGAAAGGAAATCGAAAATCAAGACAAAAAAAAAATGACGACAGCCTTATCCCCTCTTTCCCTTTCTTAAAATCGAATACGAGCCGCATACAAAAAAAATAAAAAAAACCAAAATCAAGTATGGTGGAGGACCGGCGTAGCGACAATCGTGGAGGGGTCGCGATTGACTCGGGGGTGTGCGTGCTCGCGCTCGAGTGGGAAGATGTCGATGTGGTCGTGGGACGTGGAGTAGCGGCGCTGTGATGTTAGGCTCGTTCGAAGAGCGGCGATGCTAAGGTTTCGACGGTGAAGCGCAAACGTGTTCGCGCGCGTGAGGGAGTTCGGCATCGCGTCATGGAAGTTAAGGTGAGTCGCGGCGGTGGTGACTGCGAAGATAGAGGAATCGCGACCTAATCGCGTTTGCCTATGCCTTGTTCGATCGCGAGGCACTGTGATGGAGTCTATCGAGTCAGGGCAAGGTCGAGGTAGTTTTGGTATTTTTTTTTCTTTTTCTTAAACCTAGATTTCTTTTTCTGCTTAATTCTGGTTTTAGTTTAGGAAGTTATGCAAAGTATAAACCAGATAATTTTTACAGTAAAGTGTATATGGACTGTTTATTTTTTTATTTAAATTTAATAAGTATATATACAAATTGAAATCTATATATATAAAGTTAAAACAAGAAACTTTTTAGAAACATAGAGATATGCATATATAGTTAAAATTTAGGTTTTAGACGTATATAGATTATTTTTATGTAGTTTAAAGATAAAATTAAATACACATATAGACATTTTAAATTCACAAATTTATTTTAAAACAATGCATTAAGATGATTAATTTGTTTGACTAGGTTAATTAATTGTTTTATTTATTATAGGAAATTAGTTTAAAATCAAATTACTAGTTAAATTAATTTATTGAATGGAAATTGATTTTGAATTACTTCGAATATTAATAAAACGTATAATATTTATACAAGGTCAAAATTAGGGGATAATGATCGAGATGGAATTGGATTGCCAAACAAAAATCAAAGGTGAGTTAATCTCACTCAGTTACATTTAAATTTAAATGATTAAATTTAAATAAATTGGTTGAATGGTTGAATTGGTTGATGTGCTATAGTAGAGTATATACTACATCTTGGAATGTTTGATTTGTATTGTGCTAACGTTTGTGGATGCAGGGATACAGGTTGGAGGGATCCAACTGGATCTCTCAACATTTATTATTTAATATTCTCTGTTGTGATTATTTGATATTCTATGACGAATTATATTGGAATATTGAATGTTATGGTTTGATTGGATATATTTGAGTATAATGAATTACCAAAAATATATAAATTGGATTTTGGAAAGAAAATAAAGGAAGTAAATTTGTAAACGAAACAATCTTAGGAAATTTAATAAATTAAGAATGAATTGAAAAAGGAATGAAAGTGATGTTAAATACTAATAAATAACTTCGAGTATGAAAAGAAAAGGGTTTGAATAGACAGTAATTAACGAATTGTGAAATTAAGTGATATTATTTTAATGGAATAAAGAATTATTTAAGTTTAAATTTATTTAAAGGTATTAAGAAGTAATTTGTGGAATCTATATTGGTATTTCAATTAAAAATATTTTAAATCATAATTAAGGAAATAAATCTGAAATTAATGGATTTTGGAATTAAAAAGGAAGTAAATTGGGAATCAATTTGGAAATTGATTCAAGTGTTTGGATTGGAGATTTAAAGATAAATGTGAAGAGAAGTATATTTCTCTGGATAGCCAAGTACGTTTAAAGAAATTTTTTAAATATAAGATAAAGTTTTTAATGTTGTTTTAAAAAGTATGTTTTAGGAATTTATTATTTCTAAATATCTAAATTCTAAAGTAAATATTTTCAAATCTATCATCGAAGAAATTATCTAAAAGGTAACTTATTATTTTAAAAAGTAAAAACTTAGCTGTATATTTTATAATGTAACCATATTTTCAAATAGTTATATAATATGTATTTTTGACCAATTATTGAAGTATTTTTAGCTTAAATGTTTTAAAGTAAATTCCAAAGTAAGTATTATTATTTTTAAATCTATTATTATAATAATTATTTAAAGAATGATTTGATATTTTGTTTAAAGAAGAAAATCTAATTATATTTATAAAGAAAACTCATTTTAATTATTTCTAAAGTATTATTTTAAATTAAGTACTAAAGTTAAATTTTCTAAATTAAATGTTAAACATATTTTACAATAAAGTGTTTTGAAATTATTTAAAAATCTAAAATCTTGTGCTTGGTGATTTCAGTGGAAATAGAAAATACTTGGAATTTATTCGAAGAAAGGAAGTTAGTTTGAAACTGTTTTCAAAGGAATGAAATTTGAAATACATCTTGCGAAGATATTTTGAGATAAATAAATAATTTGGGAGATTATTTATTGTTTGATGGATGTTGTGAATATCAATTGATAGTTAAATCACCGACTATCAATATTGGACAAATGCGTTGATCGTTTCGAAGAGACCGGGATCGAGATTTATTTCTCGAAAACCACTTCGATCCGGTTTGTACGTTTCGTGGAAAATGATTTTGGATTCGAAGATAGAGCAGTGAAGTGCAAGGGCTAGTCGCTACTAATCCTGAGGATATTTCCAAAATGGATGTAGTAGGAATAGTGCCTTCGGTTCCGTTCGAACCTGGTACGGACTTGTATGGATGAATGCTTTCGGAACATCGTCAGGTGGACGATGACATTCTAAGGGATATGTTCTAAAAAGGTAACGCTTAGCCTCAAGCCTCATCAACGGGGAATGACTGAAAATCAGGGGTTATGCAGCATGGCTAGGTGGGTAGCACCCAAGCAGGGTGAGGTCATCCCTGTCTAGATGTCCCTTTTATTTTGGCTTAGTGGGCGGTTGCTGATCCCAACCGCGGGGTGATCTCGCTCGGGATTATCCAGTAAGGGGTAGTCCCTGTCTTGTGTTGCGGGGGAGCGGGTGTACTTCTCGGTACTGTGATCTAGGCCACGTACTGTGACAGGTGGTATCCCAGTGCCTAGTCATTAGTTGGAAATCCATTCTCCCTACGAGCCTTGTACGAGTTTTGTTTGTATTACCCACTCTGTGGCAAGTAGTTGGAATTTAATAGATGTAACAATTTCGGCTATTTTATAAGTATTTGTATATAGACCCTATTATAATATCAGAGGATTTCTATAAAAATTGTTTTAGCTATCGTAAGGTAAAAGCCCGACATGTTTATTTGTGGCGTGGTCTTACGAGATGCTTTTATTTTCAAAGGATTTTTGAAACTTTAATAATCAATTGAGTGTGAGTTTCTCACGCTGGTATTCCAGACTGACTCGGGTATTATTTAACTGTAATGCTCGGGTCAGATCGAGTATTATATGATACATGATATGATGCTGTGGAGCTCAGGAGACGAGCAGGATGACGATACGTACCCTCGTACTTATTTTATATATATAATCCGCTGTGTTGAGTTGCTGTGTATCCATTTGTATGTTAGTGATGTTGAACTGTGAATGATGTACTTTGATGATGAGGTATGTATAAAACAGATATATATTTGTTTGTGTAAAGATTATTTATTACCTATTATATTTTATTCCGCTGCGATGGTTAGATTCTGTAGTTGTTTTCTATTTTCTTCTTCTACCTCTTCTTCTTTAATCCAAATGGTTCGTATTTGTGTGCAACTTGAGTTGATTGGTGTAGAATAGTGTCGACTCAAGGGGTACGGATTTGCGGGCTGTTACAGTTTATAAATTGTTGTTTATAAATTGATCTGGGAAATGAAATTAATTTAAAACCAGAAATTTGAGAATTTAATTTCCGATGGTTTCAAACCTCATGTTTAAGTTTTGAAGTATATTATTTAAAGTATTTTCGAATAATAATATGTTTCCAAAGCATTTTAACATTTAAAAAAATCAGTGCTCTTCTCTTTGTCGCTGGGAAATAATTTCGGTGATGACTGCAGCATCATCGACATTCATTTTCGAGTTTCAAAGTTAAGAGACCGCTCTGTAGTCTTGCTACAGCTTTGTTTTGGGAAATCAAATTGATTTGAATTTCTAAAATATGATTTGATTTATAATATATATAGATATATGATTTAAATTTGATTTGATAAATTATGTACATACATTTATTTATCCCTAAATGGTTTGTAGAAATCGGAAATTTAATTCTTAAATTCTATTTTAATTTTAATTATAAAAAGAAAATCAAAATTTTGGATGAATATTCAAGCTTGAAATGATTTAATTGGAAAGTTTTATTTGTATAATACACCATTGCATTCCAACATAACTTACCTAAATTTTTAGAAGTTAACAATGTAATTGTATAATATAAAATATAAAAAAAAAATTAGAAATAAAATTTGAGTGGTTATTATAAATGTTATATACTTAAATTTTAGTTATAAAACGACTAACATAGGTAAATATGATAAAGGGTAATTGAATAACTTACAATAAAATAATGTTAAAAGAACTAAAAATAAAATAAAGCAGTTATAATAAGTGTAAGTATATTTAACATAAGTGATAAATATATTGAGAGGAATAAATTTAATTTTAATTAGGAATAAAGAAGAATTAAATTTAAATTAAATTTTAATTTCAACAACTTTAAATTGAACTTTTTGAAAATGGGGACCCTCCCAAATCCCTTTCTTCCCGCTGACCCATCCCATCCAATTTCTTCCCTGCAACCCTGTCCATCATCACCTATTCTCGTACCACCTGCTGTTGCGTCTCGAGCCACCCAGTCTTGTCCCCTTCCTCCTCCTGACACCGTCTGCCTCTCGCTGCCCAATCTTTCTTCTTCTCACACTGCTGCCCTGAAACCACCTACCCCCCCTTTGCTTCCCCTTCCCCAAACTCCTATTGCTTGGAACTCTCTGTTCAGAGCAAAACCAACAAATGCTGGGAAATATGTACCACGCAACATCAAACTTGACTTTAATGGTGACTCCATTGTCCCTCCAGCAGATGTTGTGAAGGAAGGTAACAATATGTGGAAGGAATATCTGGTTGGTTTTTTCCTCGATAACCCATTACCTTATTCAACTGTACTGTACTACCTTAAGAAAGCATGGAAATTAAGTGGATCCATCTCCGTTAAATCGGATGGTTTCCTTTTCCTTTTTAAATTTTCGAATCAGGATGACAAAGTTAGAATCTCTGAATCTGACCCTGTGATTATGAGGAACAAACTTTTTATTGTCAAACCTTGGGATGAAAATGTTGGGAATTCGTGTAGTAGCATCAAGGCAGTTCCTGTATGGATTAAGTTATCCAACATTCCCTTGTTTGCATGGTCGTTGTTAGGAATTAACTGGTTAGCAGCAAGGATTGGAAAACTCCTATGCTTGGATGCTTCAACTGAAAAGTTTGAGAGAATCACTTATGCCAAATGTTTAGTTGAAGTCACACCAAATAATGACTTACCAGAATGTTTCACAGTTAAACTGCTTGATGGAACTGATCAAGTTGTTAAAGTTGATTATTTGTGGAAGCCAGAAATTTGTACTACATGTTTGGAGTTTGGGCACATGGTTACAACATGCAAGAAGACAGTAAATGAGGAAAAAGGAATACTTTTTGAAGATACTGAACAACAAGAAAGTGGTGAAGACAAACAAAACTTGGTTAGGAAAGGGAAACATGTAGATAAACAAGATAAAATGAAGCAAATGTGGCAAAAAGTCAATAGGAACAAAGTGAACAAAGGAGGGAAAAAAAAAGAAGTGGAGTGCACAACAAAGGAATTAATAGGAACAGAAAGAGTAACTAAACATAGTGAAAGTGAGGTAAGAAGTGATGATATTCCAGTACAGAGCAATGTAATTGGTCTAGAATGCATTGATGCTACTCATAATAAATATAATATTTTGCAGAATGAAGAGGAAGTGCAAATAATTCTAGAAAACTCTGAAGGGGAGGAAAGGCAAACCTTAACTGATAAAAATTGTGAAGTTATCAGTAATGATGCTATATTGTCCAGACTAAAATCAAATGTTGGCATTATAGAACTAAATCCAGAACCATCATGCAACTCAGTTCAGTACCCCAGTAGCATTACTGAAACTCTTTCCAGTGAAAAAAGTAATGGATGTGGCAAGAACAATCTTGAAGATAATGCACATATTGATACATATGTCACAGACATGGACTGTACATGGTGTACAGAACTTGAAAACAACATTATCCATTTAGTAACTTCAATGCATAAACCAAATGATGGTGTGCAATTGCCTGAAACATCTCACTACAATTTCTCCATTAACTTGCCTGGTTGGCCACCATTATCCACATCCCCTACCCCACTATCAATTCCTTCACAAAACCCTACAACCACCACTTCTAAGTCTCTCATCACCTCCCCACCTCCTCAACACCACAGGAACATTGAAACACGATCTCTTTCAGCTAAGAGAAGAAAAAACTCCACCTCTCAGCAATAATCTTATGTTTAGCAAAATAGCTGCCTGGAACCTCAGAGGTGCTCACAGCAATGCAAAACTTGATCAGGTGAAAAGTATCATTTCTTCACATGACATATGCCTTTTTGGTTTGCTTGAAACTAAACTCAATCTTCCATTTACCATCAAAGCAGCTGCTTACATAAACCCAAAATGGAATTTCTATCATAACCTTGATATGGCTTCTTATGGTCGAATTCTTGTAATTTTTGACCCTGCAGTTATAACTCTATCCCCTATATTAATTTCTAGACAGTTTATTCACTTTCATGTCTATGAAATTCAAACAAAATCCTCTTCCTATATCACTTTTGTCTACGCCGATAACTCGGTCATTTCTCGCAATTCCTTCTTTAAAACATTGCCCCCCTTTCGACAATCATCTCACCCCTGGATTGTTTTAGGTGACTTCAATACATGCTTTGAACTTTCTGACAAATTTGGTGGTAATCCACTATCTCCTCGTGACATTGCCCCATTCAATCTAGCAGTTGCTGACTCAGAACTTCTTTTGGTTAATAAGACTGGAGCTAAGTATTCATGGAATAATAGGAGTCGTAGTGGTGTTCGTACTTTCACAACCATTGATCATACCTTTTGCAATATCCAAGCTTTAACCCGCTGGCCATCATTGTTTGTATTCCTCCCCCAACCAATTTTGTCTGACCATTCTCCTTTAATATTATCTCTGGGTCACCATTTTCGAAAAGAAAAAAGAAGTTTCAAATTTTTTAATGCATGGCTCAAGCATGAACACTTTCTAACACTTGTAACACAAGTTAATACTGATTTCCACTGTTTTGGTAATCCTATGTATAAGTTTTGCAGGAAATTGAAAAGAATTAAGCTGGAGATAAAAAAGTGGGCTGCTTCCACCTTTGGAGCTGGTAGTTTGCTTTCAACAACTCTCAAGGAACAATTGCAGGAACAGCAAAACTTTATGATGGACCACCCTTTGGATGAACAAGCAGCTGCTGATGAAGCCAGATTATTTAATGATGTCAATAATGCTCTTGCCATGGAAGCTAACATGAAGAGGCAACAACTGCATAATAAGTGGCTGGTAGAAGGAGATAGGAATACTAAGTTTTTCCACGATGCAATAAAGATAAAACATGCCAGAGACAACATTTACAGTATTTTGGACGAACAAGGAACCCTATGTTCTACTACTGAATCTGTCGACAAAGCTTTTGTTGACTATTACACTAATCTACTTGGAAATTTCTCTGGATTCTCTCCTGATCTTGAGCAAATTTCTTCACTTCCCTTGCCTTGTATTTCCCTACATGAAGCAAACTCACTTATACAGCCTGTCACTGATGAGGAAATCAAAAATACTCTCTTCTCAATGAACAAAGATTCTTGTGGTGGTCCAGATGGTCTAAACGTTAACTTCTTCATATCCACCTGGGGTGTTCTTGGAAATGACTTCTGTCAAGCTATCCACAACTTTTTTTCTTCATGCAAGCTACTTGGTGAGGTGAACTGCACAAACATTGCTCTTATTCCTAAGGTAAATCCAACGACCAGTGTTTCTTCTTTCAGGCCCATCTCCTGTTGTAATGTAATATACAAATGTATCACCAAAATTCTTGCTTCTCGTCTGATTAGTGTTATACCATCTGTTGTCTCTAAGAATCAAGCTGCATTCATCCCAACAAGGAATATTATTGACAATGTGATCCTAGCACAAGAATTGCTTAAAGGGTACAGTAGAAGTAATGTTACCCCTTCTGCTGCTCTTAAAATTGATATCTCTAAAGCTTATGATTCCATTCACTGGACATCTATAGTTAGAATCATGGCTAAAATGGGTTTCCCCAGAGCATTTGTGTCTTGGATATATGTGTGCATCTCCTCTCCTTCCTTTTCTGTAGTTATCAATGGTAGACCAGTGGGATTTTTTAGTAGTAGCAAAGGAATACGACAGGGAGACCCTATTTCTTCCTACATTTTCCTTCTGGTTATGGAAGTATTCACTGTTTTACTTAACTCTAAATACACTTGCAATTTAATTAAGTACCATCCCAAGTGCTCTTCTCTCCAAATAAATTCCATAATGTTTGCGGATGACGTGATGGTGTTTACTAAGCCAGACATACCTTCTCTAACTGGTGTAATTGAAGCTCTGCAGTCATTTTATTGTATGACAGGCCTTTCAATTAACCAAGCCAAGACTTCCATGCTTGTTGTTGGGGTTAGTGATGTGCAGAAAGATGCTCTTTTTCATTGCACTGGTTTTACATGCATGGATAATGACATGAGGTACCTTGGTCTCCCTCTCCTTACTAAAAGGATTTCCAATGCTGACTGTTTCCCATTATACCATAAGATCACTTCTGTTATGAATGCTTGGGTGAACAGACAATTATCACAAAGTGGTAGACTTGTTCTTATCAAAACTATTGTATTCTCTTCTCTGGTCTACTGGGCTCGTTCAATGATTCTCCCATTAAAGCTAATGCAACTTGTTAGGTCAGCAATGATAAGATATTTCTGGACTGGTAGTGTACATAATAGGAAGTTGCTGCCATGTTCATTTTCTAGTATTGAATTTCCCATGAAGCATGGTGGTCTTGGTGTCATTAACCCAAGAAAGTGGAATCAAGCTGCTATTAGTTCTCATTTTGATGCCATGGTCAACAATAGAGATACAACATGGGTTAAATGGATAAAGTTACATTATATAAAGACTAAAAACTTCTGGTGTATGGACATACCTCAGAATAGCAGCTGGTTTTGGAGGAATATACTTAAGCTAAGACATGTTTTTCTTCCTATCATTAAATATCATGTTAATGCAAACACTGAAGTTAGCTTCTGGCACGAACCATGGGCAAGACAGGGTCTCATTCTATCCAAAGTTTGTGAATATCAACTGCTTCAGCAATCTGGAATTCATCATGATGCCAAAGTAAATGACTTCATGTATGATGGAAAGTTGCAGTTACCAACTACTAGTAATCATATGCTCAAAGTCATGTGGACTGATATCCAAGCCAATTTTTGCATAACTAATCAACCTGATGCTGTATCTTGGGATTTAAAGCATCACAATGTCCATAGTGTCTACTTATTTTGTTCTGCATATTATCCACTGCCAGCCACCAAGTGGTTTTCTGTTATATGGACAAATGACTCAGTTCCATCGCAAAATTTGATGATGTGGAAAGTGATTAATCAGGCTCTTCTTACTAAAAGTAAACTTAACAGCATTGGGTTTCCATGCACCTCTTCCTGTGTGTTTTGTGATATGTTTGAGGAAAGTGTGCATCACCTATTCTTTGATTGCCCTGCTCTTAAGTTCTTGCTGAACTGCATCAGTTTCACTACTGGTTATAACTTTTCTTCTGGAAGCTCGAGATTGGTGTGGAGTATCATATATAAGGCTACGAGATGGAGATGTGATAGAATTAGGCTGTTTGTTGTTTGTATGAAGATATACATGAGAATCATATGGAAGGAAAGAAATGCGATTGTATTTGATAAGCAAAGAAAGAGCATGGTTGTTCTCTGGAATGAAGTGAAGACTACAACACATAAACAATTGACGAATTGCAATAGAGATTTCCCAGACAGTATGATTAATGGATGGGCTTGACCTTTTTTGTCTCTTCAATTGTTTTTCTCTAGTCCTCTGTCCTTTTTTTTGTATTTTTTCTTTTCAATTTCCCCCTTGTTTCACTATTTGTACTCTTTTATTGTGTTGCAATAAAACTGGTAGGGGCCCAGTCAACCCCGCTGGCTTTGCCAAAAAAAAAAAAAAAAAAAAAAAAAGAAGAATTAAATTTAGTAAGTACATTATGAGTATAATAAATGATTATTTTTTTCAAACCCATGGTTTTAAAATTATTAATTTAAGGTAATTGGATGATAAGAAAATGAAAATTGAGATAGTTAAGATTTATTTAACTTGTGTAAAAATTTATCTTCAATTTAAGTTGAAATTTCCATGGTTTCAATTTTATTTCCTTATTTTGTTTTTCAAACTATCTTTTGGTTGTCCCTATTATCCTTATCTTGCTACAGACTGGTATGGACATCTTTCTATTTAGAAATCTTTCTATAGTCTTTGATAGTCTTTGGTACTCATTTTTGAATCTGAGCATTGCTTACCATCCATAGACCGTCGGTCAAGCGGAAAGGGTGAATCCGATTCTAGAGAATCTTCTTCGTGCTTGTGTTCTTGAATCTGGAGGATCTTGGGAAGATCATCTCCACCTTGTTAATATTACCTATAACGATAGTTACCGGGTATAATTTCAATCTTCTTGTCATCTTTTCTTAATCTTATTTCATTTTATCTTTTTCTGTGCTTTCCCGTACCTCATTCCTTTTCGAGGACGAAAAGTATTGAGTGGGGGAGAGTGTAACAACCCTGTATTATGTAATTATTTTAATTGTATATTTTAATTAATTTAATTTAATTTTTGATTTAAAATCTTATTTTATTTATTTGGAATGATTAAATTTTGTTACTTTAAAAATAAATTTTGATTTATATGTGAATTTGAATTCCAAACATAACTAAATAGAATATTTTTCCAAAAAGTGAATTTTGGTCAATATGCTCAACTTTGACTTTTAAATTTAATAATTTAAAAGTTTTAAAATTTGAATTTTATCTTTTATTATGAAAGTAAATAAAATTTTAAGAATACTGCCTTTCGTTTCGTTGAAATTTGATTTATAATGTGAAAGTTATGCCTTTTTAACTGTTGTGTGTAATCTGCTGTATTTAACAAAATTGTTTATTTCAAATTATATAAATAACATTTTATTTGGTCATGTAATGTTATAATTTATGTTTATATGGGTAAAATAACATGTTATGTACATATTTTGGTTTTCAAATATTTTTAAAAGTGTAATTGACATTTTCCAATGTCAGTTGTATTCTGTTTATAATTTTTAATTTCTAGTTTCAATTTATTAAAGAAAGTCTTTATTTTATTTTTCTTAAGAACTTATTTTCTTCTCATTCCCACTTTATTTTGTTCCTCGTTTATTTTATTTATTTGACTTCTTATTTGTTTTAAAGTGATATAGAAATTTTATAAGGCTAGTGATATTTTATTTGTAAATTTTAAGTCGTGTTTCCAATTTTTAAACAATTTCTTTAGTTCTTTTTCTATTTTCTCTAAATTAAATTATTTATTTCACTTTGAAAATGTTTAAAAACCATTTTTATTTCAAATTTTGTTTTAGAATATTTTTAAAATGATGTTGATAATTTTCCAAAGTCAATGGTGATTTATTTGTAATTTCTGAACACTGTTTTGGATTTTTAGCAATTTCTTATACTCTTTTTCCATTTTCTTAAATTTTAATTATTTATTTTCATTTCATATTGTTTTTTTTTTCTTCAGTTTTTAAAAGTATACTAATGGTTTTATTTTGTTTTAAATTGAATTCAAGAAAAGGATATATGAAAGGTTTAAAGTGCTTTTAGAAACTTAAGTCTTTTCATTTCCAAAACTCTTCATTTTCCAACAATCTCCTCATTATTCTTTTTGGCCGTACATTTTTCTTATGATAGCCGTGAGTTTCCCATTCCTCTTTCATGTGAAAACCTCATCTCAACTTCATTTTTCACGGCTTGGAAAAATATTGGTAATGGAAACATGTTTTTCTTCCTTTTCTTCTTATTTTCATGTATTTTTGCCTTGCTTTCTTGCCTAGTTTGCTCAGCCTCCACTCCATAGCCATGGCCACTACCTCCTACATAGCTTCCTTGTCACCACCATCACATACTCCTCTGACCATGGCCAGGCCGCACCACTCCATTAAGAGAAACTCCACCAAAAATGCAACAAATCTCTTAAAACAATGCATAGCCACCACTAGTCGCAACATACCTTCCTCCATCACCTTGGCCACCACCTCTAGCCGCCAATACCACCTTTCTACCACCCACACACACCACCTCCTATACTGCCCAGGCCTGAACATGTCAGGGCCGAGCCTAAAACCCCATCGCTGAACCAATATGATGAACCCAAACTCCTCTATCAAGCCTAGACCCTTTGTATTCAGGTGTAGTAACTCCCCACCACTTCAATGCCTTGTAGCCGTGCCTCTTTGAACCCAAACTTGAGCCAAAGCATGTCCAAATTGAGCCAAAACATCACTTGGGCTGAGCAAGCAATTGTAGAAAGCAAGGCAAAAAATTCATTCCATTATTGCTTCTTATTTCAAAGTTGTTTCAAATTGAATGTTGTATTGATTTATAATTTTATTTTTCATGTTCATGGGTTGTGTACAAGATCAATAAGCTTGGTTCTCATCCACTTGAATCCATCGTTGTGTCATCGTGCTTTCTGGTATCCGTTTGTGTCGTTTGAATTCATATCTCCAGCACAAAGAGGTCAGTAAATCTCACCTGACATTTATACTTATGCAAATGTGAAGCGACAATAATTGAATGCGTAGAATGATATATTATGTTATAACTGCCTATGATTATTTATATATGATGGTAAACCTGTTAATTTACATGTTATCTCATCTGTTACTGTTATATGTTGTTAACTGTTCATTTATATCTGTTTATCACACTGCAAGTTCCCTGTAGATTTGGTTCACCATGGGTTGAAATGATACATACCCGAACAGACTTTAGAACAAGGAAAAATCGTTATGGGCTGAAATGATAGGCCTGAACGGTTTTTATTTATTTTATTGTAACTTGGGACTACGGGTTTGAAATGATAAAACCCGGATTTTTCTTTGTAAATTGCGGATTGAAATTATATATCTGTATCACTTGGCCTAGGTTAGAAAACTATATACAGGCCCGCGGTTATTTTATAAAGTATTTTGGAATATTTTATATATTTCTAAAAGTGAATAATTATGAAAATTTGAGTTAAATTGGAATTTTAATGTTTAAATATTTTTTTTTGGATTTTTCTAGAATTTAAAAATGTAATTAAGTGAATGGTAAAAGTGAATTTTTGAAATATAAATTTGGAAATTTGGACTTTGGCTTTTAAAATGACATTTGAATTATATAAATAAAATTTTAAGTGGTTTAAAATGTAAATTTATGATAATTTGATTTAAGTAGATTTTAAAGTGTTTTAAATAAAGGATTTATGATTTTTGTATAAGTGAAAGATGTTAAATAAATAAATGGTTAAGTTGAATTTTGGAAATATAAGGTTTAGAAATTTGGAGTTTGGTTAAAAATGATATTTAAAATTATATAAATAAAATGGAAATTTAATTATATTTGGAAAATGGTAAGTATGCTAATTTGATTTAAATTTGAATTTAAGTGATTTATTAAAGTATTATTGATTTTTCTATGAATTTAAATGGTTAAATAATTGAATGCTTAAATGTGTAATTTTAAAATACAACTTGACTTGGAAATGTGAAATTTGGTTTAATTAAAGGTATTAGTTAAATGAAATCAATTGGAAATTTAGCTTAATTTGTGAAATGGAAATTTAAAAATGTAAGTGTTAATAAATTGCATATGTAAAGGAAAGGAAATTGTACATTTGAATTTGTTAAGTAAATTTATTGAAAATTTGATTTATTTATAAGAAATTTATTTTATAAAAATCATATGTTAAAGGTATGTAATAAACATTTTTTAATGTTAAAATATGATTTTATAATGTTTAAATGGTTTAAATTGAAGTTTATTATTTTTAGAAATTGAATACTTAATTTGAAAGTATAATAATTCCACTTTTAAATGGTTTGAATGAGTTAATTTAATTGGAATATAAACTATTTAAAGGTGATTTGAAAGGATAATAAAAGAATGTTATCTTGAATTTAGAAGGTATTTAAAGTTGAATATTTGGATTTGAACTTACAAAATCATTTGAAAATGAAGTTCTGAAAGATATGATATTTTGATATTAAAATGATTTGAAAATGAAGTTTTGAAAGATATGATATTTTGATATTAAAATGATTTGAAAAATGAAGTTATGGAAGATATGATATTTTGATATTAAAATGATTTGAAAATGAAGTTATGAAAAATATGATATTTTGATATTAAATTGATTTGAAAATCAAGTTCTGAAAGATATGATATTTTGATATTAAAATGATTTGAAAATGAAGTTCAGAAAGATATGATATTTTGATATTAAAATGATTTGGAAATGAAGCTTCGAAAGGATATGATATTTTAATGTATTAAAAAGTTTTGAAAGGAAGTTTTGAAAGGTTATGATAATTTAATATATTGAGATGGTTAGAAATGAATTTATTTTGATAAATAATTGAATTTGAAAGATATGGTATGTTGATATATTGTAATGGTTTGGAAATAATTTAATCTTTATTTTGATAAAGATTTGGATTGAAGTGATATTTTATTTTGAAGTATAAAATATTATTTTAAAGTTATAACCATGGGTTATAATAACGATTGGTTGGCAAAGAGACCGAGATTGGATATGGGCATACTCTCTGTCGATACCAAAACCACTATGACAACCATGTACGCGGTGGAGATTCCAGAATGAAGTAGGATGGTGGCGACGTTCTTGTGGTATGTTACATGGACCCAACTCTCGTGAGTTGGCATAAGGTGGCTAAAACAGGAGCGGTCTCGGGCCAATAAGGTCACACCTCGTAGAGAACGCATTTTTTCAATACCATTCTATTACTTGTGATTGTTTGGGCGCCCCTCCGATTTTTGGAAATGTGTTCCGCGGTGGGCGTATGTGGCTGCTGCGTTACCACCGGCCCGAGTATCGTAACTGGTATATCTACGCTGGCATTGCCTTGTGCCATGTCACTTACCCTATCGAGCCTTTACTACGAGTTTGGTTTTCTCCCGTAGCCCATGCGTATCTTCTCGTAATCTCCCGAACAGGATATATGCAGATATTGGATGGACTATTGGGACTATTACGTGTTTGGGGCTATATGGGTAACCCCGTGATGCTATTTTAAAGTAAGTTTATTTTACTATAGATATTATTATAATAGCGCAATATTACTACATAGTAAATAGTTTGATGGTTCCTTGGAGGATGGGCGGTCCCAAGCATCCTTTTAAGTTACTTGTACCTTTACTACAGTTCACTTGAGTTGGTTTACATTGTATAAGTATGTATGTCCTGACTCGAGTGTTTGTACTTTTATTTATGCTCGGGTCAGCCTGAGTATTCAAAGATTTGGATTTTCACTTTCTGAAGATTGGAATCGCTGAGGACTATCTACTTGTCTAGTTTTATCTTTTTTTCAGTCTGTTGTTCCTTTCCAGCTCTTGTATTAGTAGACTCCTATGTTGAGACTTCTGTTGTACTCTATTTCTTCTATTATATCTTATGTAACTCTGATATATTTATACAGTAGCTTCATGAACTCCTATTTCTTTTACTTCCGCTGCATTATTATTACTCCGTATTTGTGATCTGTGATTATTTATTTACCGTATATTTTGAGATTTGCCAAATTTTATTTACAATGCACTATTTGAGCAATTAAAATCCGACATGTGCGGATGCGAATGGTTGAAAATATCCGGTTGTTACAGTTTCAGAACATGTTTTATAAATCATATGAAATCTTATAGCATCTCATCATAAATGATTCTGACCGAATTGAGACAAAGGCATAACTTGGTAATGTTCATTTTCAACTTGTTTCAAAGTGAGGTAGCATTCAAATCTAAATTCTAGTTTTCGATCTTTACGGATCGCGTAATCAAAGTCCAATCTAAGATATGATTACTGATCTCACCAGATTGTTTATCAAATCTTTGATCTCTTCTGATCGATAATTCATGTCGACTATTTGCTTTCTCTCCGATGTGGGGACCTAACAATCGAGAAAATCCATCCACTCACTCTCCATCGAGGGACTCACTATCATGTACAAGTCCAACGCACTCGCTCTTCCGGCAAGGGGACTCGTACCTTATAGTCCGTTGCCCCGTCTCTCTAGTTGGGAGAACCGTGTTCAGTCAATTCAAATGTCAATATCGAGTGGTAATCAATTTCCATTAGTGTTTTACATTTAAGATCAGTCATCATATTCAAAAGATTTTCAAAATCAAACATTTATCCATAAAATCTGCATCATATCAACAAACAAACATGCAAAACATCGCTTCTATATAGCATTACTTTCAAGCATTCAACATGGAGCATGCCTAAATACCAATCAAGGTCACGTATGTGAGTGAGCGTGCAGCTTCATAGCAGTATTATATCATTTATTTGCAAACAAAGCAAAGTGTGGGAGTCGAACCCGACTTCAGTCCATCTTGATCACGGGAAAACTATTCTCTCCCTAGATCCAAGGCCGCTTCTAGATACATTCCATGCAGATGATAGCTACTTCTACTGCACCATTGTAATTTACTTTCTCATATACTATTATAATCGGTTTTTCCTAATTTGCTCCTCAACTAGATCTAACAGGTGCCTGCACTCATTTGTTTCATACCAATCTAGCTCATGGAATAAGTAATTTTTTTTAAATATCTTCTTCTGATCCATGGGCTCTCTTTTCATTGATTTCTGGTACAGAATCTATCCCTTAGTATCCAAGTAAATCCTCTTAAGGGTTTCAATCAGTTCAGTGTAAGAGGAGAACTTTAGTTCCCCCTTCACATGCTTCAGTCCTCCAAAGCTATCATCAACCTTCTACTTTCCTTTGTCTTTTCCATATCCTATTCTAGATGGCCCTTCATCATCCATAACATTAACCTTGGCATTTTTAACTTCACCATCCTCGTGACGTATGTATCTTTCGACTTCATGGTAAAAATCAGCAAGATCCATCGGTGGATCCCTTTCCAAAGAAAATTCAAACATATTTTCTTCGCAACTCCAAACACTACATCATCAGAACTATCGATGGATCCATTTTATGAACTACAATGGTTGCTATGTTAAGCCTAGTTTCTTAGGGTCTCTCCGACCCTCTGCTTTATGCTCAAAAGAATCATCATATTCTTTGGTCATGAATGTGAACTATAAACTGCCTCATGAATTTATCCACTAATTCAGTCCACCTGCTGATGGATCCGTTTTCCAATTGTTTGAACCATATTTTTGCTAAGTCTGTTAAATATAACGGGAAACACCATCCAATTACCTCCTTGGAAGCACCCCACACCTCCATAGGTCAGATACATCTCATCAGATAAATGGTTGGATCTGCTTTTCCCTTGTACATTTCTAGCGTCGACAACTTGAAATTGGGTGAATTTCTTGTGTATTGGATGTTAGGGGTGAATGAATATCGATTCACGTCTTCCAAACTTTAGCCCGATGGTCTACCTTCTCAGTGCTATTTTAACTATTTTAGTAATTTTATTATTGTCATCTAATGGAACTCTTTGATCCACAGTTTTAAATTACCCACCGTTCTTATGAGGAACTTCTGGCTCCAACTATTATTGATGTACATTCACGTTCCGTTGTTCAACATCTTTTCTCAGGCATTCACCATCTTCGTCTAAGTTCAAGTCCACCATCTCCCCTTGCCCTCTTGGGTTGGTACTGACTTATGCATGTGGATTGGTACCGTGTTGAGGTACCTCTTCGAGGGTTGCTCCACTTTGTCTTGCTTTATTTTCAGGTACATTTGTTCTGCCTTTTGGTCTTTGGTTTCGGTTTTATAGCAACTCTAGCTGTTCCCTATAGTTCCATTCTTCTAAATAATCATTCATAATTTGTTCCTGATGTACTATCATTCTATCCTATATCTCCTACATCATTCTCTCCATCTCTCTCAGGTTACATAAATGGATGGGGGAGGGGGTTGATCCTAAGGACAACTCCTGGTTACGCTTGTTGTAACACCCGTGCCTTTGTACCGATATTATCCAAGAGTATTACAAAGTAGTACTATCGGATAATATGGAGAATAGGGTGGTACGAAGTACACATGTAAATATTCCCTTAAACTAACATTGGTACGTAAAACATTAAATAAATATCTCACCTATACGTATACAGTATCGGTACAAAGCAATAAACACGTGTGTAGGACAATACAAAATATACAGTAAATATCAGATATCACGGAGTTAATCGCAGCGTTAAGATATAATATATAGAAGGTATGATATCAGTGTCAAATACATATACGAGTCAATACAATACAAAATTATATACTACGATGTTGGATATCTAGTTTCCTCTAAGCCCGAAAAAATAAATGTTAGTCTCATGGTCCTTGAACCTAAAATGTCTTAAACTGGCCCCAGACATTATGTAAATAATACACGGGTCAGACTATATTTGAATATATGATCACTTCATACATAGATATAGAATATACACAGTATAATGACGACGACACATTAACAATAGTGTAACATAATAACAACACACTCAAATCCAACATAAAGATGTCATCGCCCATATAAAACACATCAAATCAGAATTCACATAAAACAACACTGTATGGGTGAATCATCCATATCTTGAAATCGCCATCAAATCCTGGAACAATTAATAATGAGATATCCTATAGTGAAGTCAGACAATAACGAAGTAATGCCCAAAATATCTTTCAATCTCATATTTGAAAATTCCATCATTAAATAGTTTGGATATAACGAGGACGAACTACACTTTATACTCATCCAACCTCTAGTCTAGCAAACTCATTATAGGAAAGTGACATATATGCCAATCCACCGGACACATATATACCATGAATCTAAGGGAAGACTCATAGCTGCCTACAGCAAGCCTGTTTCAGGAACATAGGTGTACTCGCCAACCGTAGAGTAATCCTCTATTCATGTAGTCTTCGATGTATATGTTAATATACTACACTAATATATCCTGAACTAGATAGGAAGACTGACAGGCGCCTACCGCAAGCCTACTCCAGGAACCTAAGTCTACTCCCCTACCATAGAGTAACCGTCTATTCCTATAGTCTTTAGTTAACTCGACAGACATTGAGACCCCATCCACCATCGGCTCGTCTACATGTACCCGCGATCACGGCCCTACTTTGCTCCTAATGGTAACAGATTGCTGGCCGAAGCAACACCAAGGCCATGAGAAATAATCCATTTATTACCACCAATACTATGATGCGCATTAAAGGGACATATAACTACGATGTCGTGGATCTGGGACACGATACCACGATCAAGCAGTCAGGGTGGATACTGGAAAATCTGGTTCACTCTCGAAAAATAAAGAGAGTTGGACACTATGTGGATGATCATATAGTACTCATAGCCTCTAGCTACATATATCTCTAACATAAGCCGATAAACGATTCTTATAAGACAACATCTAACAATACGATACCCCTCATCGAGTATCACATATATTCACGAGTGTAATCTCTGTTTGGGTGACATTTACTTACAATGAATAATCAAACAAAAACATAATTTCATCACATACTGCTACATATTATTCAAATAATTATTCAAAGCTCAAAAACTACACTCGATCCACACTAGATATTTCTATATGACAAATCTGATGAATAACCGGAAAAGTGTTATCGAGAGTACCATACTAGATGGAATCACTAAATCGTTTATTCAAATTTCTTGTCACATAGAAATGAAATATTATAAATCAAATATAAAGATGTCATCGCTGTATCATCTCAAAATATATAACTCAAATCAATATAACCGGCGAATCATTCACAATAATGCAATCGATGTGGGAAATGAAAAATCAAGAAAGTATGGAAAAGCCAATTGATTAAATAAATACATATTATAATCAAATCAGTATTTAATAGTAAATTATTTATAACAAAAAAATCAATGCAGAAGGAAGAAGCCATCCTAAAAATATTATAACATATCATTTTAACAAATATGTATAATAAACATCTTATACTCTTAATTATACTTATCACATATAAAATAATTTTTACTACTACTTAAAATATTAAATATAAAATATTTCTTATTTCTAAAAATTTATACAATCTTTAAATAATTATTTAAAACTAATTATAACTTTTTTCGATAGATTAATAAATTTAAATAATAATCTTTATACTAAAATCTTTTTAGAATAATATTATTTATAAAACACTTTCAATAAAATTTCAATACCCATAAATAATATTTGTTTTTCAAAAATCCATTAAAAAAGGAAATAAATCTATATGTGTATATATATATATATAATTATGGAGCAAAATTACTCCATCAACATCTCAACGAATATCACTACAAATATCGCGTGACCCTAGTCGAGTTCCATCAAACTCCGATCATTCATAAATTTCACACAACGACAAACAAATAAATATTTAGTTCATTTTCAATCGAACAGAGTTCCATTTGCAAATTAACACTTCCAACTGATATAAACGATCAATCATTTCACACCGACATATATCCAAGCCAATATACTAAGAAATCCAATCAAATGAGAAATTCAAATAATTAACGGGATAAATATAACATATACATTGATTTCTAGACATAGTTGCGAGTTAAGAAAACTCACCTTAGGCGATTGCTAGCTGAAATTTCCACTCACAGCCATAATCACAATGGCGTACATTTGTCTACACCTGCTAGCTAATGACCAGCCATGTCTCTGTTGCCTACATACCCAAGCTCGCTTTTCAGCCCAAATCATCATTGCATTAGCGACACCTTGCCGGCAACAGCATTTAAAACACCTTCATCAACACCAACGGCCATTGCCACAAACCACTACACATTTTGACTAGCTCAAGTCACAGCTATAATTTCCTCCCCTATCAACGAAGTCTACACTAGCCAATATCATTTTCTTGGTCGAATCATTGCCAAGCCACAATGCTCACGAGCTCCAACATCACGTCGCCTCCAAATAAGTTGTGACTCCAGCTACCATGTCCCACATCGAGCCCAAGTTGGTGTCGCAAGGTGCCTCCATGTTCAATCAGTCTTTGACGCCAGGCGTCACTCGCGATTGTATTTATATATTTATTCTTAATAATAAAGCATGCAATTTCTCTTTTCTGATAGTCGAAGGGAATTAGGGCCGAGGATACCCGTTTCAAACTGTGACGCTAGGAGGAAATTTTCTAGAGAAATGAAGAAGGAAGGTGATTAATGGGCTTGGACCTAATCAAGCTCTATTTATTTCTTTTGTAAATTTTCATTTCTTTTCTTTTCACAATCCCTTTTTTAATTTATTTGTAAATAAATTTCAAGATATTTTAAATTAATTTACATTTTAAATTATTTGTAATTAATTAGAACATCTTACTCAATTCAATATATTATCCGTAAAGAATTTATTAATTTTATTTCATTTCATTAAATCAAATCTTATAGTAAATATAATTTAATTAACAATAACTTATTTTCAAAATATAAATTATTAAATATTGAATGTCTAATAATTTTACTTTAAATCAAATTTCTTTAATTTATACAGCTTAGAAAGCAGGGTTGTTACAAACTCCCCCACTTAACAAAATTGTGCTCTTGGAATTTCTTATTGGGAGGAATCAAACAACTCATACCCTAACTTTCTTATATCCACAATCTTCTATTAGACCAAACTTACTCAATCCTCTATGTGGCTCTTCCTTTTATTCTCTTATCGTAAGCTGCAATTTATATAGATTCACTTTAACGAATTTTTATTTTTGCATACAATATCGTAATTTTTTTCCGAAGTTTTGGATTGTTTTAAATTTTTTGGTAAAGTCCCATATGGATGGAGGGCATTCCAAAAAAAATCAAAATAATATCAACCAAGACATGGTCGAACACAATTTATGCATCAAAATTTTTCCACACGACATATATTTCATAATATATATTGCTTTTAAGTAAAACATATCTTATTTCGCGTTTTTCAAGAAAATTCGCTGAATTTATATGCAATTACGTGCCAAAACGAATCTCAATAGTCCTCATTTACCTGTGCTTAATTCAAACTAAATACATTAGCCTCATATATAAAAATTGAATAAGAGTAACATTCATGTATTAACTGTAACATCCCGATATTTTCAACCATTTGCATCCGCACATGTCGGACTTGAATTGCTCAAAATATCAGATTGTTAATTTATATTTGGAAAAAATCAGCATATAAAGTAAATAAATAATAACGGAATCACAGACATAGAGTAATATAACAATAAGAAGCGGAAACAAATGAATAGTAGTTCATGAAGCTACTATATATATATAACAGAGTTGAACAAGATACAACAGAATTCTCGAATACATAGAAGTCTCAATACAATAGTCAAATACAAGATCAGAATATATATCATAGGAGTCAACTGAATAACTACAAGCTGAATAGATAGATGGATCTCCAAGCGAAGCTCCAACTCCAAAGGTATGTCTCAAATACTGTGACACTCAGTCTGACCTGAGCATAAAGCAAAACACAGAACACTTGAGTCAGGATTAACATTCTTATATCAATAAATCCAACTCAAGTTAAATATCAACTGAAATACAAGTAACTTAAAGGATGTTTGGGATAACCATCCTCTAGGGACCTGTGGAATCGTCTACTATGTAGTAATATACGCTATTATAATAATGTCTAAAGTAAAGTAATCTATTAAAATAGCATTAAGGCATTACCCATATCCCCCTTAACATATTTTATATATTCCCGTAGTCTATATAATTCCATACGCTCCTCCGTAAACTAGAGGTTTACCTAGAGGGAATCACATAGGTATGGTATAAAACAAACTCGTAGAAGGCGCGATAAGGCATGCGACAAGCCACTCGAGGCAATGCCAAGGTAGATATACCATTTGCACTCCCGGACTGGTGGTAACGCATAGCAACTACTATCGTCCACCTCGTGACACACTCCCAAATCAGAGGTGCACCCAATCAAATCACAAAAGCAATAGAATGGTATCGATGAAATTTGTCCGATAGGGGGAATGACCCCACTTGGATTGATATAGCTCTTGTTTTAGCCACATCAAACTGACTCACGGGAGTCAGGGCTATGTAAATATCATATAAAATCATCGCCAAACTATCCCACTTCATTCTAGAATCTCAACCACGTGCACAATTGTTAAAGTGGTTTTCGGTATTAGCAGAGAGTATGATAATATCCGATCCCGGTCTTGTGACGAGCCAGATGTTTTATGATTATTAATTGGGTAATTAACTAGTTTAAATCAAGGAACATTAATTTTATTAGTCAAACAAATAAATTTTTGATAATGGTAATATCCGAACAAATATAATTTGATTTGAAAACTATAACAAGTGTTGAATTATAAATCTCTGGATATGATAAATCCTACACAAATATATAATATATAGTGCACCATCTTAAATTAAGATAAACACCCAAATATATATATATATAAACATATATAAGCTTTATGATGTGGATAATATATGTATATATATGTGTGCCTATGTAAAGTAAAAAAATGTATGGAAGCATAAATGTAAATATAAACACATATATATGATAAATAAGGTTATATATATTATTAACATCATAAATTACTATTGTTCATATGTAGATTTTGAATAGAATTGTGATTTGAAATTTAAAACAGATATCTTAAAGGAAATTTAGATTTAAAAAAATTCTACATTTTAAACGCTAGGTATAAATATATATAGTTATTAATTAAAGTAGTAATAAATTAAGTTTAAAATGAAATAAGAATAAATAATTTTTTTTATAATATTTCTTTTGTGCCACATGAAATAAATAAAAAGAAAATATAAAAACATAGATAATATAAAATGTATGTATATGGACATTTGTAAGCTAGATGAAGACACATGTATACAAGTGTCAAATTTGCTCTTTAAATGGATTTCTTCATTTAATTAAAAAAATGATTTAAAGAAGAAAAACCAGGTGCTGTTTTTAATTTTTATATACATCTCAATTCCCTTCTTTCTTCTTTCATTTTCTTTCAAAAAAACCAAAACCAGAAAATATACTGCCATAAATAAATCCAAACAATCCAACTCAATGGAGACCATCGACAAGGAAGCAAGCAGTATTCTTTTCCAAGAGTAGTGTCTCTGTTAAAAAAAAGGTGAGTAAGCTTTCTTTTAAAAAGTTTAACCTTCCTTATATAAATATTATGTTAAAAGATTAAGTGAAAAGCATCAGTTTTGAATATGTATTCATGCCTGTATATGGATATGTGGATGCCTATATATATGTTGCTTTGCCTCTGTTCTTGCTTCTAAAAGGTTCACAAACTTTTCAAAATGCAAATGCTTTTAATCCAACCAGTTAAAGGGTGTGATGTTGGAAGGAAATATGTTTATATGTGAGTATACCTATTTTTAAAATTTATTTCATGAGAGATTGATAAGCAATGTCACTAGATAAAGGTTTATAGTGGATAATCAATATTTCCAAGAAAATCAATCAGTGTAATTCAAGTTTTCACATATATAACTAGAATCTATGTTCAAAATGATGAATTTAGGTGGCATTCCTTTTTTTATTAAGTGGTTGTTGGGATAAGGGGAGTTGGTCGGGATTTGGTCGTTGAGGTATTTCTGGCAACCCCGATGCTTTCGAGCTCAGGAGCTTGGGTCGAAGGAGGCTGAGGTGAGGGCGGTTAAGGGAATAATGGTGGCCGGGATTCTCGGAGGCCGTGGCGACTGGAAGGAGGTGTTGTAGGGGTTAGGCTTTGATTTCGGTCGAGGGAAGTTCACGGCTATTTGAGGTGGTGCGGTGGCGTCGAGTTGGCTCGGAGGTGCGGGAAAGGTTAAAGGAGACTCAGGCGCAGCTGTTGGCAAGGTGGCGTGGCATCCAATGATCAGATACGGTGGTGCGAGGTGGTACCAGGGTGGGCTTTTCAGGTAAGGTGAAGGCTTTCTTGCTCGTTTTTGATTTAGGAATTTTCAAGGAGTTTCGGGTGGCCGAGGGGAACGAGGAGGTCGAGGATGACTTCGTGGAGGTGCCGGCAGTGTTGGGCGATCCTCCGATGTCATGTGCGCGTGCACACGATGCTGGCATGTTTCAGTTAATAGCAGGTGTAGAAGTAAGGTAAGAGAGAAAGTAAGGAAGAAAGCAAGAGAAGGAAAGGAGGGAGATTAGCCCGGAAAAAATAAAGAAAGGTAAGAAGGGAAGAAAAAATAAGAATACGAAGAAAGAAAATAAAATGAGAAATAAAGGGGAGAAAAGATAGGAAAATAAGGAATAGAAAAAAAAAGTGAAGAGAGGAAGGAAACAAATAGAAAGGGAATATAAAAAGAAAGGAAATAAAGAAGAACGGAATTTATAATTTAAACATAAGGTTATTCATGTTCCCATTTTAAATTAAAGGGAAAAAAAATGATATTTGATAATTTTGAAGAGATAATTTGATGGTAATAAATTATTACTATTTGACTTAAAATAAATAGTATTTTATAATATTTATTATAGATAATATATCGTTTATCTTGTAATTGAATTGGTTTTAATATAAATGGATATGGTTAATCAATGTGATTTAAAACCGTGAGTTAATCGTTTGAATATCGATCATAGATCTTTAATTGGGTTAACGATCTATATTTTGCTTAATTCTATGGGATATTCGTTTCGAATTAAGTGGGTGGACTATGGTAATGATATGTTTTATTGGAAATAAAATTGGTATTAAGTTCCCATATTTAAATAGAGTCACCCCAAATAATAAATTTTTTATTTTAAAAAATTTACCATTTTAAAATTTATTATTGTAGTCGAAGAGACCGGGATCAGATATCAGCGTATTCGGAACCACTTCGAATTATTAACCACTGATTTGATTATATAATCAAATAGGCTGGAATTGAATAAATTAAGTAAACCTGACCATTTAAATTAAGCAACGATACTTAGGTATCATTTTATGTACAAATGGATTTGTGTAATAAGTGTTTGGTCAAAACAAGATAAGAATTCGTATTGAAGTATGAGTTACCTTGGTTTTCAAAGAAGTTTTATAACTTAGGTTTTTCATATTATATGAGTTTACTCACGTTGGTTTCCAACCTGACTTGGGTGTTACTTTATTGTATGCTCGAGTCGGACCGAGTATTACAGATTTTCAGGTTAGGACGTTCTGGAGCTCAGGAGATGAGTTGGATGGCAGGGACGTATGGAGTATTTTCTGCTGTGTATTAGAGTTTGTATTGGTTGTATTTAGGGACAAGTTGTTACAACCGTCCAGTTTATTAGTTGATGATTGTACTCTGATATATTATATGTAAATTGACATTTATAGCTTTCTTTGTGTAAATGCTATTATTTGATATTATATTTTGTTCCGCCGCGATTGTGAGTTTCTGTGCTGTTGTTTCTGTTTCTTCTTCTATCTCTTTTCTTCTTACCCTAACAATCTGGGATTTCCGGTGTTTGATTACTCGGCACTTCTACAGTGAACGCATTAGTGTCGAATTTTCATGGTCGAAAATTTTGGGTCATTACATTTGGTATCAGAGCTGAAGGTTAAGCGAGAACCTTGGCTCTGGTGGGGATTACTCATTAGAGATAGGGTCTGTAGTACCCTAGAATGAGTTGAGCGTATTATATGAGAGCGTACTTATTATTTTCTTATATAATGGTTTTAAAACGATTTTAGAAATGAATTTTATATAAGCTTATATTTTGATATGTAAAGAGATAATTTGTCTAATTATTATATATATAATTGGTTATTGATTATTGAAATTAAATATAATAATAAGAATTAAGTGGTGATATACATACAACCAAATAGAAATTTAGGTAAGGATTAACTATGCAAATAAGTAGAGCTAAAAATGGATTCAAACTGAATTTAAATCCTAGAAAATTCAAAAAGAATTTTTTAAGTATTGAAGTAAGTTACCTTGATTTGATTTTCCAGCAAATGATTTTGGAATATATGGTGTGTATGATTTCTAGACATGATAATTTTCGTAAATTGGGTATTATATCTTAATAAAGGGATGTTTATTTTTCTAAAATAAACAATGATAAAGCAGAATGAAATGTTTTAAGGAAGGAACAATTTATATAAGTATAAGTATAAATTGAAAAGGATTTACATTGTGAAGTTTTAAAATCTAAGTCCAGAAAATTTGAAATTGTTTCAAAGTGTTAAAAGGTATAATAAATATTATTTTTCGGGTTACTTTTGAATGTAGGAATCTGTGACGCCCTACCTCTATACCCACGCTAGCCAAGAACACTACGGTGTAATGCTGTCAACTAGCGCGGAGAATAAGGCTGTTGAGGAGTGGCCATCAGTAGTTAGGCCTTACACTAGTATTGGTTATCTCGATAGGAGTGGTATATATATATATTCTTTCATTTTTCATCTCTGATTTATTTACTCCCATCGACATGCCCCAATTCCAGTATAAAACGAACTACGATGGTTCATAGTAGTTTAGGACAGTAGATATAATAATAACACAGATAATATAAATAAATGCGGAACACAGATAAAACAGAAAAGTCTCATATATATATATATATAACTGATGTCAGTTACAATACATTTGACACGGTACATATGATACAACTACAACAGTCGACTCTGGAAGTTATATATACAAGTACATTATCGACTAATATACATGAATACATATCAACCAATACTATGACACGACATCTCCCAAAAAAAATGAAAAGTCTTCATAGCTCAAACAGCAACCCAAAGCAGGATATCTACAACCTGAAATAACTCGGGTCTGACCCGAGTATTAAATTCAAAAGAAAATAATACACGGGTCAGTCTAATTCAAACTCAGTTATTAATGCACAGAAGCAATAATAATCAAATATCAAATAGACAACGATCACAGAAATCTCGTATATCCAACTCTTTAATAAGAAATTGGATAACGATAATTATAACACGTATCAATGTTAAACAGCAAATCAGCAGATTCAAAATATCAACAAAGATAAGTAAAAAGATCATCAATGAAGATAATTTAGGAAACAACAGAATTGCCAAAAAGGGCAATTTAACAACAAAATCATCAGATTAAACCAAATCAAAATCCGATTCAAAATATTGAATTGACAACACAAAACAAATCCAGCAAATTGAAAACATTAATTGAACATCAATCTGGTAGGGCTGCAGTACACGCACGCGTGTACTGCCTCGTCACTACAGCATATGAAATATGCAAAGCTCAGGAAACGCACAATAAAAGTTCCCAAACGAACACAAGGTCAAACCAAAAATACGGATTCAACTCATGTTTATTAGAAAAACAAATCCAATAGCATCAATGCGATGCAAGCCAAGAAGAGCAACTGCATAAATGAATACAAGGGCAAACTGCAACTAAAAACTACAGCCACCACAAGATCACAATGCAACAAAAGCTGTCTCGAAACAAATTAGTCGAGACTATCAAAGTTCAGTAAAATCAGAAGCAAGCTAAAATCAATACGTCAAGAAACCAATACATAGCAGTGCACAAATGAAGACACTGCAAATGCAACAGGCAAGGGATGAATACCGATAATCTTAAATCAGGTTCGAGTGCATAAGTACATGACACATCAAACCGGACAAGCTACAAACCAAAATGTAACAATGGTAGAATCACAAATGAATTAATTCCAGACCATACAACTCAAAGTCAAGCCACCTGAAGATTAGACTTCAAGTCAACAGGACCGCATAAAGAAATCAAGTCCAGACTGAAACAGCTTGCACAAGCATGGAAATAATTACAAGTGCAAGTACAATATGAATGCATATACATCAATGTGCATAGATGTACACAATCCAGGCAAAGCAGGATGACCACAAGCTCCACTGACATATGTATAAAAGAGCATGTGCAAGAGGAAACATAACTCAAACTAGCAACTGCAACAACAAACAAGACTCAACTAAATTCGAACTCAAGTCAGTGCACAAACATACATATATACACACACACACACACACACACACACACACACAACGTAGGAGTGTAAACATCACCATGAACAGGCAAACAAGTGATGAACACAAAAAATGAACCAGCTCAAAATGACCAGGTACAAAGTGCACCAAAGGGAACACAATGCAAACTGAGTTGCACACAATGCCATAAGACCAGATTACACAAACCCAATGCAAAAGAATGCAATCAAGTGAGCAGCAGTTATGCAGATGCAACTCACAACAGTTTTAAAATCATAGTAGAGTGTACAAAATCAAGTAATATATATGTACATTGATGTACCACATATAAACAGTGATTAATCAACAACTTACGATGAAGCGGTGAATAAAATCAAGCAAAGCAATTCATAGCAGAGAACAAAACAACAGTGACCTAGTCAAACACTATCACAAACCAAGTCAAGTTCAAACATCAGGTTGTATGTGCAACAGGTAAGGGAGGAAGCACTGTCAAACAGTTTTAAAAGCCGTGGTTATCAAAAATTCAAATCAATGCTTCAGGAATGAATACAAAGATGGCCAGAGACGAAGCTCACAGGGGCCATAAAAATCAAAGCCCTAAGGATCGGTGATGCCAGAAATTCACGAAATCAAAACAACATATTCAAACCAAAATCAAAGTCATGAAAATTAAGTAACAAAGGATTGTGTGAATTCGAACTAGATGTGAGTGATTCACTCACCTGTTCGACGAGCTCCACTATCGATCAACATAGGCGGTGCTTCGAAAATCATGAAACCCTAATTTTTCACAAACCCAAATTGCAAGCAAAGCAAAGGAACGAGAGCCGCCATTATCTCAAGAAGAAATGGGCTTAGGGTTTAGAACGATTGGAAATGGAGGGCGAGGAACGAATGAATGAATTTAAGGCCGCCATTTATTTTCTTCGTTGGTTTATTTTTAGGGATTCGAAAATGAGAAAAATGAAGGGGGGACGGGTTTGTTTTGGATAGATATCACGACACAAAACAAGTGGGCCAAGATTTAGAATTTATAAAGCCCGTATACTCTTTTAACAAAATTGTAAAAGAATTTCTACCGATTAAAAACTTCCATCAGCAATCAACAACCAGATTTAATCGTCTAGCGACGATATTAATCAATACAAAAAAAGTCTGGGTTGTTACAGACTCCCCTCCTTATAGAAATTGCGTCCCCGCAATTTTCATAATTAAGGTCGTCACTAACAATAAATTTTCTAACATAAACTGGTTAAGCTAGAAAACTAAAGGTCAATAATACAGATGCCAAAGAAATCTTTTGATTCCAACAAAAGAAATTCACAAATTTCCAACAAAATCTAACTATCAAATAGATAATTCAGAAAACAACAAAACTGAATAAATGCAATTATCAGCAATATTCAATTATCAATTAGATAATTAGAATATAGAAATAACAAAACAACAATATCTAATTGTCAATACGATAATAAGAAAATAGAAAAATCTAATTATCAACATAGATAATTAGAAAACAAAATTCACAAATCGCAAAACTGCAAATATCTAGTTATCGAACAGATAAATAGAAAACACGAACTTTATAATCAGCAAACTCTAACTATCAACAGAGATAGATAGAAAACAGCAATTCAATATAATCAATATAATCTAGAATCAATTAGAGACTAGAAAATCTTATAATCAGCAAAATTACCAATTACCTAATTATCAAAACGATAATCCGAAATCTCAAATCACAAATATTTAATTATCAAGTCCGGAATTAACCGAAATATCAAACGCACATGTCCCATAACCACGAGTTTTACTAAATCGTTTAATTCACTTCATCGTTTCCTTGAAAGTGCAAAATTGTGTATTTTAAAAATAACATTTCACATTCTCAAACGGACAAGTTCGGAATTAAGCGAATCAGTAAAAGAAAGGGGTCATAGTCCTCGATTTTGCTGAAACGTTTAAATCGCTTCCTCATTCTTTTGAAAGCGTAAACTGTAAAAAATTTGAAAACAATTTTTATTTTTATTTTGAAACAATTTAAAAATAATAATAAATTTTTAAAACACGTGATTAAAACAGCAATATCAGTAGCAACTTCGACAAGGAAATTGCACTTCTCAAAATACCGTAAAAACGGACAACAAAATCAGCATTGCGGGATAACCGCTTGAAAATCCATTTTAAAATTAACGGTTACTGAAGTTAATACGTCCAAATCTCATCAAAATAATTGGCATCAAACTATAATACCAATGAATTTTCATTCATCAAAAATGTCACAAGAATTTTCCCAAAGATAGAAAGGGGTATCATACCCTAAACTTGTATTCATAACAAGTCAATAACACATGAATTCACCAATACACAAAAATTGATAAAACTTATCAATAGAAATCACGATAATTGGTGAAGCACAAATTCTAGAAATCATCACAAGAAATCCAGAAAACACAAATTCTAGAAATCCACACAAGAAATCCAGAAAACACAAATTCTATAAATCTACACAAGAAATCCAGAAAACACAAAGGGGGGGAGGCCTATCACAAAATGGGAGTATAAAAACTCACCACACCGGTATCACAAAACGAGACGCTATCTCATGGTGGCTAACAATTAAATTTTGACACACGAATGGTCCGAAGACCGTGGGGGGCTACCCACATATGTGAGTCGCAACATCACACAAACGGGGTTTAGTCTTCCTCGTAGACAAAGAGACATCGCACAATCGCTAGTCTAAATCATAAAAAGGGGAAGGCCTATCACAAAACGGGAGCATGAAAACTCACCAACCGGTATCACAAAACGAGACGCTATCTCATGGTGGCCAACCATTAAATTTTGACACACGAATGGCCCGAAGACCGTGGGGCGCTACCCCACATATGTGATGGCGAAACATCACACAAATGCAATGGCGAAACATCACAAGAGCGGGGTCTAGTCTCCCTCGCAGACAAAGAGACATCGCACAGTTGCTAGTCTAAATCTAAAAAATGATCGTCATGATCATCAAGTAGTGTCAATCACACCAAGCCAGTAAATATATGAGTTTAGCTTCATGTCCCATAACAACTTGCTTAACTTAAATATTTACGAACAAGCTGTAGATCTTCACTAGAAAATTGTCACAAGAGGTTCAATCGAACAAGTCCAAGAATTAACCGACGAAGTGAACGCAAGCGTTTCATACCACTTGTTTTACTAAGCCGTTTAATTAGATTTCTCATCCGAGTGAGGTAAAGGCTTGTATATACTAGTAGATTGGAAAACGGTTTGAGAAAAAGAGTTTCGTAAATAAAATATTATTGAAATCGTTTGGAGAAAAGGGTTTTGATATTTACTACTAGTATAGAAAACCTTTATATTTTTAAAGTGACAAATCACAAAAATGATTGTAGAAATAATCAATCACAAGAATTCACATACAAATATGTGAATAGAATCCAAAGAAATCGATACCGAATTCTTCAAAAAGTATGTTTACAAAAATCCCGAAGAAAATGTCATCAAAGTTGCTAATAAATGATAGCAACAAATCGGGGAAATAATCAAGAATCGATTAAATTTGGAAACCAAATCAATTCACTAAAATTCACATTCGAAGACGTGAATAAAATCCAAAGAATTCGATTCCAAATCCATCAAAGTAGAAATACCCAAAAATTCCAGTAATAGAAGTTATCAAAGTCGACAAAGGTGACAACAACTAATCGGAAAAGAAGAATCGATTAACAATTGGAAAAACAAAGCAAAACGAGCAAAATGCATAAATGACTTCAACAAAAGTAAAAATCAAGTCAATGTCGAAGTCAACAAGTAATGGCCATAGTCGAGTACAAAACGGATCAACATCATCATCAAAGAATTCAACGGCAAACCAAGTCAGAGTCTTGGAAATCAAGAAATTAACAATTTCACAAAAACAAAGTGACCGAAGTCGAATGGAAATCAAGCCGAGGAAAACACAAAATATCAAGTTCAAAATCGCGGAATTCGAACTAGATATGAGTGAAAAATCAAAATCACTCAATTTGCAACCGGTCGAGCTATTTTTCATCACAGTGTAACAGGTACACAATGACACCCATAGCATAGCACAAAAGTGGAACAAAGTCCAGAGGTCAAAATAGCTTTAATTGACCAAATTCAAACAAAATCAACATCGGCTAAATCAATTCAAAGCCGAAAACACAAGAACAAAAATCAACATCCGCTAAATCAATTCAAAGCCGAAAACACAAGAACAAAATCCTCATCATCAAAAACCCAACTTGAGTTCGTAAAGCAAACGGAGGCAGAAGCCAAAATACTTTCATGAAATCAAAATCAAATGCACATGAATAAGCGTTAGGAATTCATACCTAACAATCAACGATAATCATAGGGAAAGATGAGAGATAAAACATAGACAATTAGTTGTAACACATGTTCCATCTAAGTTATGTTTTATATTTGTCCTAAACCCCAGGCTTTGATACCAAGCTGTGACGCCCCACCTCTATACCCACGCTAGCCAAGAACACTACGGTGTAATGCTGTCAACTAGCGCGGAGAATAAGGCTGTTGAGGAGCGGCCATCAGTAGTTAGGCCTTACACTAGATTGGTTATCTCGATAGGAGTGGTGTGTATATATATATATTCTTTCATTTTTCATCTCTGATTTATTTACTCCCATCGACATGCCCCAATTCCAGTATAAAACGAACTACGATGGTTCATAATAGTTTAGGACAGTAGATATAATAATAACACGGATAATATAAATAAATGCGGAACACAGATAAAACAGAAAAGTCTCATATATATATATAACTGATGTCAGTTACAATACATTTGACACGGTACATATGATACAACTACAACAGTCGACTCTGGAAGTTATATATACAAGTACATTATCGACTAATATACATGAATACATATCGACCAATACTATGACACGACATCTCCCAAAAAAATATGAAAAGTCTTCATAGCTCAAACAGCAACCCAAAGCAGGATATCTAAAACCTGAAATAACTCGGGTCTGACCCGAGTATTAAATTCAAAATAAAATAATACACGGGTCAGTCTAATTCAAACTCAGTTATTAATGCACAGAAGCAATAATAATCAAATATCAAATAGACAACGATCACAGAAATCTCGTATATCTAACTCTTTAATAAGAAATTGGATAACGATAATTATAACACGTATCAGTGTTAAACAGCAAATCAGCAGATTCAAAATATCAACAAAGATAAGTAAAAAGATCATCAATGAAGATAATTTAGAAAACAACAAATTGCCAAAAAGGGCAATTTAACAACAAAATCATCAGATTAAACCAAATCAAAATCCGATTCAAAATATTGAATTGACAACACAAAACAAATCCAGCAAATTGAAAACATTAATTGAACATCAATCTGGTAGGGCTGCAGTACACGCGTGTACTGCCTCGTCACTACAGCATATGAAATATGCAAAGCTCAGGAAACGCACAATAAAAGTTCCCAAACGAACACAAGGTCAAACCCAAAATACGGATTCAACTCAAGTTTATTAGAAAAACAAATCCAATTGCATCAATGCGATGCAAGCCAAGAAGAGCAACTGCATAAATGAATACAAGGGCAAACTGCAACTAAAAACTACAGCCACCACAAGATCACAATGCAACAAAAGCTGTCTCGAAACAAATTAGTCGAGACTATCAAAGTTCAGTAAAATCAGAAGCAAGCTAAAATCAATACGTCAAGAAACCAATACATAGCAGTGCACAAATGAAGACACTGCAAATGCAACAGGCAAGGGATGAATACCGATAATCTTAAATCAGGTTCGAGTGCATAAGTACATGACACATCAAACCGGACAAGCTACAAACCAAAATGTAACAATGGTAGAATCACAAATGAATTAATTCCAGACCATACAACTCAAAGTCAAGCCACCTGAAGATTAGACTTCAAGTCAACAGGACCGCATAAAGAAATCAAGTCCAGACTGAAACAGCTTGCACAAGCGTGGAAATAATTACAAGTGCAAGTACAATATGAATGCATAAACATCAATGTGCATAGATGTACACAATCCAGGCAAAGCAGGATGACCACAAGCTCCACTGACATTTGTATAAAAGAGCATGTGCAAGAGGAAACATAACTCAAACTAGCAACTGCAACAACAAACAAGACTCAACTAAATTCGAACTCAAGTCAGTGCACAAACACATATATATACACAATGCAGGAGTGTAAACATCACCATGAATAGGCAAACAAGTGATGAACACAAAAAATGAACCAGCTCAAAATGACCAGATACAAAGTGCACCAAAGGGAACACAATGCAAACTGAGTTGCACACAGTGCCACAAGACAAGATTACACAAACCCAATGCAAAGGAATGCAATCAAGTGAGCAACAGTTATGTAGATGCAACTCACAACAGTTTTAAAATCATAGTAGAGTATACAAAATCAAGTAATATATATGTACATTGATGTACCACATATAAACAGTGATTAATCAACAACTTACAATGAAGCAGTGAATAAAATCGAGCAAAGCAATTCATAGCAGAGAACAAAACAACAGTGACCAAGTCAAACACTATCACAAACCAAGTCAAGTTCAAACATCAGGTTGTATGTGCAACAGGTAAGGGACGAAGCACTGTCAAACAGTTTTAAAAGTCGTGGTTATCAAAAATTCAAATCAATGCTTTAGGAATAAATACAAAGATGGCCAGAGACGAAGGTCACAGGGGCCATAAAAATCAAAGCCCTAAGGATCGGTGATGCCATAAATTCACGAAATCAAAACAACATATTCAAACCAAAATCAAAGTCATGAAAATTAAGTAACAAAGGATTGTGTGAATTCGAACTAGATGTGAGTGATTCACTCACCTGTTCGACGAGCTCCACTATCGATCAACATAGGCGGTGCTTCGAAAATCACGAAACCCTAATTTTTCACAAACCCAAATTGCAAGCAAAGCAAAGGAACGAGAGCCACCATTATCTCGAGAACAAATGGGCTTAGGGTTTAGAACGATTGGAAATGGAGGTGGAGGAACGAATGAATAATTTGAGGCCGCCATTTATTTTCTTCGTTGGTTTATTTTTAGGGATTCGAAAATGAGAAAAATGAAGGGGGGGACGGGTTTGTTTTGGATAGATATCACGGCACAAAACAAGTGGGCCGAGATTTAGAATTTATAAATCCCGTATACTCTTTTGAAAAAATTGTAAAAGAATTTCTACCGATTAAAAACTTCCATCAGCAATCAACAACCAGATTTAATCGTCTAGCGACGATATTAA
This sequence comes from Allium cepa, assembly GCA_030765085.1. Classification (NCBI taxonomy): domain Eukaryota; kingdom Viridiplantae; phylum Streptophyta; class Magnoliopsida; order Asparagales; family Amaryllidaceae; genus Allium; species Allium cepa. The sequence goes on along the minus strand of CM060935.1, from coordinate 898,854,376 downwards.
TCAATACAAAAAAAGTCCGGGTTGTTACAGAATCCTATTTTAAAACAAGACTTATTTTGAAAATTTCAAAAGGAACTTTTTATGAATAAAAAACCAAGAATGGTTTAAAATTTTAAAGTATGACTTGGTGTGCAAAGGAAATAGCTTTGTGTGTATATAAGCAAAGTTGATTTGAATAAAACAGATATATATATATATATATATATATATATATATATATATATATATATATATATATATATATATATATATGAAAAATAAGAATAAAAGCTGGAAATTCTATTAATCAAAGTCTAAATTATAGTTTAGGAAGTCCCACTAGTATCTAGTCCAAGAGAGTGATGGCTAAGAGTGAAGAATGGAAGGCGATACGCAGGGAGCGAAGAGCAACTGCACGTATGGAACGAGAAGAAGCAATAAAGGAGTATGAGAAATAGGTTAAGGAAAGGGCTGGACCAGGGCCTTATGATAATGTCACCTTCTACAGATGTTGCAATAAGGGTCATTACGCATCCAAGTGCAGTAAAACAAGGAAGGAATTGAAGGGTACATTCAAATGGTTTCGCTCTGAGATCTTATGCTTTAAGTGTCATAAGAAAGGACATTTCCTAAACCATTTCCTTGAAGTGAGGAAGGTGAAGCGTAAACCCGTAGAACCGTTAATGAGTCGACTATTTTCCATCATTGTAAGATGACGAGACACATCGCTAGGAATTGCCCCAAGAGATGGAAGAAGAGTAAGGTTGTGGAATGTCCTGCAGGAGGCGTGAAGGTTATCCAGCTTGATGGAAGGGTAGAAACCTTTTATGGTAAATGTTATAGGTGGGGACATCCTGTTGAAAAGTGCATGTTCGGGCTTTGCCCATTGGAAGGAAGTCCCTAAAGAGGATTCTTGTAAGAATACTAGGGCTCTGTTCTTTTCCAAACCCCTAGGTGATGGAGAAGGCACCTAGATTTATGGCTTCTGTAAGACTCTTATTTTGGATAAATGGATGTAATGTTTGAACTACTAGAGTGTAGTCTATCAATATATGCAATATTTTGTGGCAGTACAATCTAATATAAATTCACTTTTATTTATTTGAGATTGGAATTGAAATTAGTTCAAAATTGAAATTTGATTTGAATTAATTGTAATTGTAATCAGAGTTGAATAAGTTTAAATTCAAATAGGAATTGACTTGAATTTGGGAAAGAATTGAAGTTAATTCAAATTGAATTGAATCAATTTAAATGAAGTGGAAATTGAAAATTGATTGGAATGGGGGATTAGGAAATTGACCAGTTTGACTCTGAAACTATTTTCAAATAAATTATTTTAATATAAACTGTCTTAAATCTATTTTTCCTAGTTATTTACTATACAACCTTTCTTTTTTAAAACCCAAACTATTTTATACTTATTTTACATCTGTTTTACAAACTAATTACTATTTTACACTATTTTATAATGACTTAACTATTCTATAACTATTTTATAACTAATAACTATTTTACATCCGCTTAACTATCTTAAACTTTTCAAAGCTATTTTCTAAACTCAAGCTGGTCAGAGTGCAAATTATTTATAATTAAATACCAATTGAGATAAGAATTGAAGTGATAACCTAAATGGAAATTGAAGCAATTGTGAATAAGTGAATAGAAATCAAAATGAAGTTAAACAAAAAGAAAATTGATTTAGCTAATAATCAATGAAGATAAATATGTAGGATGTACATATGTTATTCTATTCGCATAACGATTTGATCCAGATTCGAGCACAAAATTTCAAGATAATATACCGATCCGAGTTGGGATTTTTCACTCGATTTTCGACGGCGAACCCTGAATATGGATTTTTGATTAATTCTGGAAATTCTCTATCATAGTTATGGCTATGCCAGGAGAATGACGGTTTCTGATCAAGAAACCAGATCTGAGTCCGCACTAGGAAGTCGGGTGACGATACTTGTTCGGAAGTGAAATTGTGTGATCGAGTGAGTAATCGGATTTGATATTGTGTACGGATGATGTATGTACATCGTACGTGCTTGAATGAAATAAATATTGAAAATTTGAAAAGAAATGTAAAAATTATTTTTGAAATGGAAAAGTACATTTTGAGAAATATATGAGGAATAAGAATGGAAGTTGGATATCGGTATAAATGGAACTCATTTTATAAAGAATAAGTAATGTGGCAAATAACTTTATAAAGGAAATCAAATTTGAATGTTGATTTGGCATAAATAAAGTTATATATATATATATATTTGTTATATATGATAAACTCCCCTTGTTGAATCTATAACCAGAAGAAAAGATCTTTGAAAAATATTTGAAGTATAAAAAGGAATTTATATAAGTAGGAAGTAATCCAAAAATATTTTGTTCTAGTTAAAGAGTGAACTTATATATATGTATAATTGATTTTATGAAATTGGGAAAAATGTTTTTGGAACCCATTGTTCAGAAAGGCTTTTGATTTTGGGAAAAAGCAAATTTTAGGAATTTGGAAAGCCAAGTTTGGGAATTATCGATTTTGTGTAAATGGGATTCATATGTGATTCATATGAAGAGTATGATTTGAAAGATACTATATGTGTATAGTATAAAAATGTTTTGAGAATGCTGTAGGAAAAAATACGCTCCCATTTAGAGTTGAAACTTATAGTAGAGATTGGGGTGGTTCTGCCTTGTGGCCTGGGGGGGGGGGTGGTTCTAAATTTGATCCCAGAGGATGTCCGGAAAAACTGAAGTTCCTGAGGATTGTGGTTGGGGTAGCGAAAGTCGAGGGTGTTGTTGCCTGTAGAGATATTAGGGTTATAGTGTGACGGCAATGTAACTCGGTGTAACTACGATCTACTGCGTTCCATAGAGGAAGTCGAGTGGTAGTGATTGCCTAAGGTCTACGTTTGATTTCACTGGGTAAGCAACGTAACATCGTTAGACTGTGATCTTTGAGGACATAGCGAAAGTCGTGTGGCAGTGAGTGCCTACTGGCTACATTGGGACTCGACTGATGTAGTCTGCGATCTATGTGGTCTGTGTAGTGAAGTTTCATTTGGCAACGAAATTCGAGGGTGCTGATGCCTATAGTTACATGGTTTTTGTCATGATGGCAACGTAACCCTGGGTGTAGCTACGATCTGTGGCGGTTCCATGGTGTAATCGAGGGGGACGGATGCCTACAATTTTCCATGGTTTTGTCGGGATGGCGACGTAACCATCGGGCTAACTGCGACCATGTAGGGGGTGATGATTTCCAGAGCATTCTCACAAAAATGTTTTCTACATTTTCACCAAAAATGTTTTCTAAGTATTTTCACTGGGTGTTGAAAACGGGTCTACTAAGTACTTATAGATCTTCAGTCCTAAGCCTGATCAACGTATGATAGAATTTCTATGAGGACGAGGATGGACTTGTTGAAACATCGAGTTATAAAAAGTATTTTTATAAAGCTATTTTGGTAATATTATGTAATTTTTTAGAGGGTTTAAAAAAATTGAAATAAAAGAGTAAAAGAGTTATGACTGTCTAAAGAATAGTTTAACTGATAATAAACATTATAATTTAAATTCTTGCTTCATTTCTTTTCGAGGACAAAAAGTTTCAAGGAGGAGGAATGTGACGACCTGGGTTTTTAACGATTGTTAATTGGGTAATTAACTGGTTTAAATCAAGGGAAGGTAATTTTATTAGTCAAAGAAATAAATTTTTGATAATGGTAATATCTGAGCAAATATAAATTGATTTGAAAAATATAACAAATGTTGAATTATAAATCTCTAGATATGATAAATCCTATAGAAATATATAATATATACTTCACCATTTTATATTAATATAAACACCCAAATATATATATATATATGCTTTATGATGTGGATAATATATGTATATATATATGTGCCTATGTAAAGTAAAATATATGGAAGCATAAATGTAAATATAAACACATATATATGATAAATAAGGTTATATATATTATTAACATCATAAATTACTAATGTTCATGTGTAGATTTTGAATAGAACTATGATTTGAAATTTAAAATAAATATCTTAAAGGAAATTTAGATTTAAAAAAACTCTACATTTTAAACACTAGGGGTAAATATATATAGTTATTAATTAAAGTAGTAATAACTTAAGTTTAAAATGAAATAAGAATAAATAAAAAAAGTTTTATAATATTTCTTTTATGCTACATGAAACAAATAAAAAGAAAATATAAAATATAAAAACATAGATAATATAAAATGTATGTATATGGACATTTGTAAGCTAGATGAAGACACATGTATATAAGTGTCAAATTTGCTCTTTAAATGGATTTCTTCATTTAATTAAAAAGAAAAAGAAAAAAGAAAATGATATAAAGAAGAAAAACTAGGTGCTGTATCTAACTTTTATATACATCTCAATTCCCTTCTTTCTTCTTTCATTTTCTTTCAACAAAAACAAAACCAGAAAATATGCTGCCATAAACAAATCCAAACGTTATTATAACACCGTGGTCATTTTATTTTAAATAATTCATATTTCAAAACCAAAATATCATACCCATTTCAAAACCATATCAATACAATATCATTATCACTTAAAATATATCCATTTCCAAAATCTTTGCCCTTTCAAAGTTATAACATTTTCGAAATTATAAAACTTAGAAATTGTAACACTTTGGAAATCTTAACACTTTGAAAATCATAACTTCGGAAAACCAAAACATTTTCCTCTAAACAGTTTAGATATTAATAAAAGTATATATATTAAAATAGTTTATATAATAGAATAGTTTATAAAATAAAATAATTAGTATATTAAAAGTAGTTATAAATTTAAAATAATATATATATTAAAATAATTTGTATATTAAAATAGTTAAAAAATTAAAAATTAAAAATAGTTTATAATAAAATAATTTAAAATTAAAAAAATATTTTTAGATATAATTTAAAATTTCTTTATATAATAAAATAGTTTCTTCAAATTTCACAAATCGATTCAAATCAACTCAAATTCCAAAATCCCATTTAAATCAAATCTCAGTTCTTCCATTTCAATCCAAATCTCAATAAACCAATTTATATAGTTTTCATATATATATATATATATATATATAACTACAAATCAAACCATTTCAACTTCAATAGATTTCAAAGCTTTAAATATTCCAACATTTACAAAACTAAATTTGACAATTTCATATATATATCAAATTCACTTTACTATTATTTAATTTTGAAATATTCACTTAAAAGAATCCAATATCATTTAAATAAAACTTTAACTTACAATTTAAATAAACTAAATATTCCTTTCAATTTAGTTAAACTTGAAATATTCATTTAATCACTTTAAATCAAAAATTAAATTATAAAATCATATCTTAAATCTCAAATCTAATAAGTTTCAAATCAATCTTATTTAAATATACTTCTTTAAGAAAATACAATTTCAAATCAATTTCAAATTTATCCATCCAACCTCAACTTATTAATTTTTTTGTAAAAATCTATTTTTAAAATATAATTTTAAATAAATTCTCAAGTATATTGCATATTAATTAAATCAAACTTTATTAAATTAAATTTTATAATAAAACTTAATTTATATGCATTAAAAGTAGAAAACTTATAAGTAAATTCTTTAAAATTAATAATTTCAAAACTAACTTATAAATTTAGATTTCCAAACATATACTTTTAAAATCTAAAATTTAAACATTTATAAAATAACGTATATACAAATATTATCTTAAATAAATATTTATCAAACCACATATATTCTTTTCAAACCTTGGAAATCATTTTTAATATATATATATATAGATCAATTGTGTATGTATATAATTTTCTATCCTATGGTCAAGTGACACGAATACTTATCATTTCAATCCTAAATTTAAATACATACGGGTATATATCTATTCAACTCGCAATCCCAAATTCAATTCAAATGAAAATCGCTTGGGTTTATCATTTCAACCCATAACGATTTTCTCCTATTCTACAAATCGTTAGGTATGTATCATTTCAACCCATAACGATTTTCTCCTATTCTACAAATCGTTCAGGTATGTATCATTTCAACCCATATTGAATTCTATACTAAAGGGAACATGCAGAGTGAGAACAGATATGATAATAATACAACAATCAGCAACATGCATATATTGTTAGTGATAAATAACAGATAATGGTGTCAGATGTCACAGATGAACAGTTACAGATAATAGCATATATATAGCAAAGTAAATAGCTGACAACAACATATTTCAATTGACGTTTCAATTGAAATCAAATTTAATAAATATAAGAACGTTAATCATGAGTGAGTGCTCACCTTTCGAGGCTAGATAGATTTGACAAAGAAATGAGCTACGAATTCCAAAGAAACACTAGATGGACACGATTCGACGAATAAAGTTGATAATTAGGAATTGATGAAATCAAATCAGAACTGGATCTATGAAGATAAATAGTATAAGTGAACTTATATATAACTATTTACATATATAAATCATATTCTAAATTCAAACACACTTTAACTTAAATAAATACTTATATATATACTTATTAAAATGCAAAAAATTTACACATTAAAAATCTATATATGCATATAATCAAAATTAATATCTAAATATATTTAAAAAAATCAATATTAAAACATACAACATCAAATCCATATATTATATTACAAAATCATTTCTTATTTTAAGACGCTCAAAATTTAAAATAAAAACCACACGGATATATATATATATATATATATATATATATATGTGTGTGTGTGTGTGTGTGTGTGTGTGTGTGTGTGTGTGTGTTTGTGTGTGTATAACAACAAATTACGAACCTGTACAACCAATATACGCAAACAACAGTCTAATCAATTTGTAAACAACATATTGCAGAAAAAGTAATATCTTTACTACTAATAATGAGAATACCATGAACCAACTTCAACCATGTCTTTTTGAAATGCCCGAAATGCCCTCATCCTTTCCGCATCCGTCCCTCTCATCTGCCTTCTCGCCTCAGAAACCAAATTCTATTCCTACCTAATTTCCCCATTCTCATATCTAGATGGAGCCCCAATTCATAAAACGTAAATAACTTCCACGAAATCGATTTCACTTACCCGACAATCCTAAAAACTAAATTCCTAAGATTATCTTCACTCACCTTTGATTACCAATCGATTTCCAAACCCAGCAATGACAATTAGCAATTAACCCCGATTACCGATGATTGTCTCAACATTTGTTGCATCGACGTCCATCAGCCTTCGACCATGGGCTTTTTTTGAACAATCTCGATTAACGCCAACAGTTTTGGGTATTTTTCTCCCTCTGTTACCCTTCGCAGTAACAACGACGATTGGCAACTAACAATGGTTGTCGACTTACTATCCAGCGGATTTGACGACGACTACGCTGAACCATCACTATGTCATTATGCATCAGACATCCATCACGGGTAATTTTTTGCCGACTCTCATTAACATGGATGGATTTTATGCAGTATCATTTAAATTTGAATTCACTTTTACTTCTTAATCTGTTCATTGACGGTTTTGGGCATTTATTCCACATTAACAGTAAATTTACGTACTATGATGTTTGATTCATCAATTCATGCGTCTAAGTAAGAAAAGAAAACTAAAGACTGCTAAGTCAAGGACTACAGGTCATGGTCTAATGACTGTTGGCTGTATTCGATGATATGAAAACAACATAGAAATACACATGTTAAAAAAAATTCTATACATAGACATTTTGGCTCAGTTTCAATTATCTGTTCAATTTTGATTCTTTTTTGATGCATTTAATAGGCTAAAAAAGTAGCAATTAGCCAATAGCCAGTTAATATAGGATGGATCAAGCAAGTTGTTGAGTATGCTAAAATTTACTAATATGGTAAAATTATATTATGTATATTTTCTTGGTTTGACATGAAAATGAATAAGTTCCTATGAGAAGAAATAGTTATGGATATGTATAGAATATTGAGTTATTATTATTTTAAATATCTTGATTTTTCCATGGTGCTATTTATCCAAAATTAAACAGAATGGGTTAGTCTCAATAAATCATACTGATTACAAATTACAGTCATAAATTTTTTTTTGGCTTATATGAGGAATTTGTATCGTTGATCTCAGAAACAATAAAATTGAACCTATTAAATATTTGGCAATCCAAACTGATTTAAAATTTTAGGCCTGGATCTTATTTTCATAACATTTATGTATTTTTGTTTTCAAACTACAAATACTTGGTTAGAGCATATGATTTGGTTGTCATGTCAAATAACGGTTCTGTCCTTAGAGTTTAGTGTCACATTGCGTGGTTCTAAAGGAAACATAATGTTTGGTATATTGATGAACTAGCTTACAGGACACTAATTCTTTATCTATGTCATAACGACATCACGTCCACATATTCAAATAGGTAATTTGTTTCTTTTTCAGTACCGATATGATTGAAAAATGGTTACCCAGTTATGTATTTAACGCAAGTAAAATATGACTGCATAATGTTAACTGAGCCCTATATTTCATGCATAAAAATATTACTAAATCATTATCATGCGGTCTTATGTTTACTTCATAATTTCTAAAACATGACATTATTCATCATGATTAACACACTTTGAAAAAGCGTAAAATAACTAAAACTTCAACTATTTATCAATAAATAGTTCAATCTAAAGGAAACGAATTCAAGCAATTAATTTTTATGTACCGGCATATCGATAATGCATATCATTAAAAAAAATTATTTTTTTTGTAATTTAATGGTGGAAATAATTTACGATATTTCTAAAAGAAGTTATCGCATATGGAAAAAGGGGAATAAATGGGTTACAATAACGGATAGTTGTGGATAAAGGAGGAGTGATATTATAGTTGTGATCTACTTTACACTTATAATATAAAGTAGTGGTCTGAATGATTAATTTTCTGATTTGAATTAATTTTCTGCATTTATGAATAAATTGAATGTATTTGTTGTTTCCTCATTTTAACTTTGCTTTACCCATTATTGATTCTATAGCTAAGTTATTATTCCATGCAAACATTAGAGCAACAAGACTGTGAATTGACATGCAGTGAAATGGAGTTCAATAAAAATAATCAGGAAATAGGAAAGCGAAAATAAAAACCTTGAAATTTATAACTGGAAGAATAGTTCTTGCAAATGATCATTAAACTTAACCTTCAATTTTCTACTTAACCAAAGCATAGCTAAGCCCTTCATCTTTGTTAAAATTATCAAGATAGAGTAATCTTTATTTTGAAGCTGAATAGCCCCAAAGCTACATTGTCTTTGTTGAATAGCACATAAAATATCATAATAATAGGAAGTGTGTGTGTGTAGCTCTTAGACTTCCATCACTGCAATATGACGTAAATTGATTTCATCTCCTTTACAGACACGAACTAGGCTTACTTCACTGTGATTCCAGATCTACCATCTCCAACTTCAACTATCGACCATCGATCATCGATTTCGCCTCCAACTCGATTCTAGATCTACCGATCGATTATCGACCAACATTGGTCCATTAAACTGCAGTTTCTGATCTAATATCGTAAAGGTTAGATTTGAAAATTCATTTATTGACTACTGAGTATCCACAAAATTAGCCTTGATTTACTTATTCAATGTAGACAAATGGTTATGGTCAATCATCATTCATATCACATCCATTAAACTTCAATATCAGGTAAGTTAGTAATTTGGATGATCTATATATTATTATTTCCTTATTGTCATATTTTAAGTATTATTACTTGACCAACCACTGTTCTGACCTTTGAAATTAATTAATTATATACACACGCACCCTTCAACAGGGCTATTGTTTTTTGTAATTTTCTTCTACTTTTAAATTCAGTGGCATTTCAAATTTTGGCTATGGTTTCTCCACATTTTATGTTATTTAATAGTACTATATGTGGCATGAGTTGCAAGAAAGGTAGTTGCTAATTAATGTATAACCAGTCATGATTATGTGAACTGATTAAGATCATATGATGATACATTCACACTGGAATAGATTTCAATCCATAATAAGTTCATATAATGTTAGGTAATTCTACTACTCATAACAAGAATTCAATGAATATGTATGTAGCATGAGTTGCAATAAAAATAGTTGATATGAATTAGTGATAAGTTAGCTGCAACCTGCGAATTAGCAACAACAATTTTCCTACATTGTAAATAGATAATGCGCAAATAATAATGGAATGTTGATCGAGATAGGTTCATTTTGATGCATGAATTGATATTATATTATTTATCAATGGAAAATTATATTGCATAAGGTATCCTTTGACATTTTGACTTTTTATTTCACTTATGCGATTCATATGGCTCCTGTAAAAATAATTCATCAGTGATATGTGGGAACTTATTACATTTTTTATTCACAATGTCCATAGAAATTTAAATATACCATCCTTCCAGATTCCTTAGAAATTTAGTATGTTACTATGCAAAATTCTAAAATCATAGTGTATGTTTGATTAATTATTTAAATATAGGGAGTAAAAAAAAAATGTAAGTTGGGATTATAATACTCCACATACTATTTTACATATTCCTCGACAGACTTTGATTTTTAGCTATTTAAGGTTTTATTTATTTTTATAATGATATGTGGGAACTTATTACATTTTTTGTTCACATTTTAAAAAAAAGCAAGAGATGCAAGTGAACGCCAGTTGGAATTTACATCCAGTTGCAAGCCAGGAACTAATTTAATGTAAGCAATCTCTATGATGCTTCCTAATTAGAAACTGCATATTTAAGTATATGATAAGTAGAGTTATGCCAATGACATTTGTAAACTAATAATTTACAATCTTTCAAATTCAAGCTTTAGGCATAGTTATAAAAAACCAAAATGTACTTTCTAATGCAATTCCTATGTTACAAGCTACAGCTTAACAGAAAATTATATAACCTTCTCTTTGTATTGCTTAATGTTATTAAAAAATAGATCACTATGTGTAAGATAGGATTGCATGCCAACAGGGTTGGCGCAGTTGGTTGATGGTCCGGACTGCGTGATCGAAGGTCACGAGTTCGAGCCCCGAAACTGACAACCCTGTAAAAAGTACCCGAAGTATGTGTTTGGCAGGCACATACTTCTCTAGAGTTTACAAGCGAAGCTTGGTTCTCTAGGTAATTCAAAAAAAAAAGATAGGATTGCATGATTTCATAATGTATTGTAAGTATCCTGGATTTTGCATGACAACATTTTGTATGCAATTTAGCATTTTCATTGTTCAACTGATATAATCTAATTTTCAACAAAGCTGGTCAAACTACTTCAGTTGGAAATGTGAATAATGATCAATCGGGTAGAAATACGATCTTCTGACAAAAAAACACTTGCTTTTTTGACTGATTTGGCCTACACTGGAAAAAATGCAATAAATTTGATATTTGAGGTAGTTTGTATTGCATGTTATATCTCATGCAAAAAACTTTTCCTGATGTTCTCTCATTAAATGTTTTGTGTGCTAAGTTTAACTCAAGTATTGTTTAATTTTGTGTTCATTATTTCACACGCATGTTTGTTTCTTTAACTTCATTTTTTAGCCCTGTGAAGAACCTGAAATCTAGCAGTTTGGACAAACGAGTGCACATTGATAATGACGTTGATGATAAAGATGGAGCAGAGGTCCCAAGTAGAAATTTAAAACAAATGCATAATGTAGATTACTCTTCTCAAAAATCTAACAAATCAATTCAAAACAATTAGGCTAGCTTGCTTTTTGACTTAATGCTTCTTTATATAAACTGTTGCGTTCTTAAGATTAATTCATTTTTCTATCACATTTGTATAAGACAGACCAACTTTTTATTATTGCTACATCTATTCTATTTTATCTTTTGATAGCTCCCATTGCTTTTATCTTTACTACTAATAATGAAAACTCCATAAACTAATTTCAATCGTGTCTTTTTGAGTTACCAAAAATACCCTCCATATCATATTTCTCTCAGTAAACCCTCAATCATTATCAGCTTCAAACTTCGCCCTCCTCTCTATCCTCTCTCCATCCTACGTTCTTTCCAACCTCGCATTCTTTCTATTGGACGATTAAAACCCTAAATCATTATCAGATTCAAACCCTAATCATTATCCATACCTCCTATACCATTGACGTCGACCGAAGATGTGGACGCTATCGTACTTCTGTCGGATGATTCACCGGGTATGCTTCTGTACAGCCTTTTCTTTCCATTTCGTCTTCAGTTTTGAACTGCAAACTCCATGTCTACACTACGCATACCCCACGTCTACATCACGTTGAAGCGGTTGGATCCCAATTCAAGGTATTTCTTTTTTCTACTTCTCCTCAAATCAACGTACTCTTCTCCTCAAATTAACATACTCTTCCCCTAAGATGGAATCATGTCCAATTAGAATTCTCACATCAGTAACAAAATAAGTTTCATCTATCCTTAGAAAATGTTTGGTGGATTTTTTGAGCCACAGTACCAATAGCTTTCTACCATTATATGCTTAATGTAATGTAAAATGGTATGCTTGGCATAGGTTGTATGAAAATGTAAAATGCTTTCTGTTCCCACTATTGCCTTTGAATGAGTTATCAATTCTTTTATAAATTAACTCAACCTTCAACTTTTGTACTACGATGCAGTTTTTTCCTCTATTGAATCAAAAATAGTACACGGTATTTCTATATATATATATAATATGATCTCTAAGTGGACTTTTTTACCATATACATTTTTTACCGATTAAACAGCTGAAATAAATTTGGATGCACTTTTATTTAAGACCTTAGGTTGACAAACATTGAGATTTAAGCAAATAAAAATTATGGTCACATTTATGGTAGAATTTCATATATGATGGCATGCAGTAAAAGATCCTATTTTCAGTGCACCACTAGAAATTATAAACGATTCTCTTGAATTCTCAAACATTTAAATTGGTGGAGACTAACCTTTGGCTTAAACAACCGCAGATGACTTAACCACCTTCATTATATTTGAAACTGCACTCACATTCCTTAATTAGGTAGTTTTTATTGTAACGACCCGATATTTTCAACCATTCGCATCCGCACATGTCGGACTTGAATTGTTCAAAATACCGCGTTGTAGATAAAATTTGGCAAATCTCAAAATATACAGTAAATAATTAATCACAGAATCACAGACACAGAATCAGAATACTCGCAGCGGAATTTAAAATACTTAGTGGTTCATGAAGCCACTATAAATAGTCTCAATCAAATAAAAATTACATAGTCTTTAATACAAATATAGTTTTAAATCATCAGTAGAACAATCCAAATGTCCACTAGTCTTGATTTCAAAAATTTAGATAAAGAACTGGGAAGGAAGTTTGCCAGCAGCTTGAAAGTGATCTACATAAATCCTAGCTCCGGGATGAAACTGAACTGCAACTCAGGCTGACCCGAGCGTAACATAAAACATAAACACTCGAGTCAGGACATACATACTTATATAGTGTAAGCTAATTCAAGTGTACTGTAATATAGAGCAAGTAACTTAAAGGATGCTTGGGACCGCCCATCCTCTAAGGATCTGTTAAACTATTTACTATGTAGTAATACTTCGCTATTATAATAGTGTCTATTAGTAAAATAAACTTACTTTTAAATAGCGTTAAGGCTTTACATTTTCCACCTTAACACATAATATATTCCCATAGTCTATACAGTACCGTAATCTCCCCCGGAATGGGCGTCGTCAGAGGGCACTCCATAGGTATGGTACAAAACCAAAATCGTATAAGGCTCGCTATGGTAGGTGACATGGCACAACCAGGCAATGCCAGGGTAGATATACCAATTACGCATCCGGACCGATGGAAACGCGTAGCGCGCAGCTACCGCCCACCTCGAACAACACTCCCAAATCAAAGGTGCGCACCAAAACAATCACAAAAGTAATAGAATGGCATACGAAGAAGTGCGTCCGATCAGAGGTGCTACCTCATTAATCCGTCAATCGCTCCTGTTTTAGCCACCTTATGCCAACTCACGGGAGTCGGGTCCACGTATTTACCTTAAAAGAAACGTCACCACCATCCTACTTCATTCTGGAATCTCCACCGCGTACACGGTTGTTAAATTGGTTTTCGGTATCGACAGAGAGTATGCCAGACATCCGATCCCGGTCTCTTTAACAACCAAACGTTATTATAACCCGTGGTTACAACTTTTAAAAATGGTATTTATACTTTTCAAATTGAAATATCCTTTTAAACATTATTTATTTAAACATCGGTCATTCTACCATTTAAATCTATTTAATTTATTTAGGAATTTATTGCCTTTCAACTAACATTTAAAAGTTAAATCCTTCCATTAAAACTATTTAAAGTCAATTCCTTATTTTTATAAATTACATATTAAATGTAACATCCCGCCTTTTCGCACGATTTAAACAGACACACATGTCGATTCAAACCATACGTAAGGGCGGATTGTTATGGATAAATAAGAAAAACAGAGAAGAAAGAAAACTAAACAGAATCTCACAGCGGAAGGATAAAATATAATAATCAAAATATACAGTTCATGAAGCTGTTTTACAAAACCTTTGATTTTTATCTATACAATACATATCAGAGTACACATACCATATAACAATGCAGCGGAACCATATGAGTGTAGTGGAACCATATAATCTATAGTAATAATAATAAAATCTTCGTCTTCTTCCTCCAGAAATAAAATCTTCCAATCCTGAAACGCTCGGACTGACCCGAGCGAATTGAAAAGACAAAACACTCGAGTCAGAACTAAAGGATCTTATGTAAGTTAAATCAACAGAAAATAAATATGAGTGCAGTAACTCAAAAGATGCTCGGGATTTACATCTCTTAAGGATCCGTTAAACTATTTATTATGTAGTATATTTCGCTATATACAGTAGTGTCTAATCAGTAAAGTATAATCATATAGAAAATAGCGTTAAGGGGATGGTGAACCTTAACGCGGTTGGATCTTTAAAACCAAAATCGTAGTGGGCTCGCTATAAGGAGATGACACGGCACGCGAGGCAATGCCAGGGTGGATACACCGTTTGCACTCCCGGACCGGTGGTGACGGCAAGCCAGCAGCTTCCGCCCACCTCGAACAATACCCCCGAATCAAAGTGGCGCCACCGAATCGAATCACAACAGTAATAGAATGGTTTCCGATGGAGCATGCTCGATGAAAGGGTGCGACCCTTTGTGTAGCCCGGTATAGCTCCTGTTTTAGTCATATATGCCAACTCACGGGAGTTGGGTCCACGTAATATACCTCGAGAACGTCGCCACCATCCTGCTTCATTCTGGAATCTCCACCGCGTACACAGTTGTTAAAGTGGTTTTCGGTATTGGCCGGCTATAAGACAATATCCGATCCCGGTCTCTTTAACAACCAATCGTTATATTTTTCACACCGGATGGTTCTTTTATATTTCAAAGGTCGATTTACAATTTATATTAAAATATCATATTCGATTTCAAATCATATCACTTCAAATCGTAGTCATTTTCAAATCATATTCGCTTTCAAACCCTATTCACTTTGAAATCATTTCCAGTTTCCAAAACAATAATTTCTTCCACATTTCATATTTCCAAACAGGTTACATTTTCACTTCAAATCATCAATTCAGTTTATTCTCTTTTAAACCCATCATTTAATTAACATTTCCTCTTTACTTAGACTGGAAATTTAGAAATAGTTTAAATAAGTATAGTAGTTATAAATAGTTAAATTACTCTAGAATAGTTTAACTATAGATTAAAATATTGTTTAATTGATCTAAGACGGTTAAGTAAATTTATAGTGGATTAACATAATTTAAAAATAGATTTATTAGCTTTAAAATAGATTAATTAGTTTTAAAATAACTTAAAAAAGGGTTAACTAGTTTAATATAAATTAAATGGTTTTAAAATTTAGGTTAAAATGATTTGATATATAGTTGAGATAGGTAAAATAGTTTAATAGTTTAAAATCTTAATAATTATAGTCTTTATGGTAATATATTTTAAGGTAGTTTATATTAAAATGTGAATTTTAAAATACTATCAATTTAATATTCATTTCATTTCCACACAAAAACCATTTCAAATTTTTTTCCAACAAAATCCACTTTCAAAACTCCATTCTCATTCCATAAATAAAACATTGCGTTTACATCGATTTCAATTCATGTTTGAAATATTAAATTACATTATTTCCATTTTTAAATACACTTCAAAGTTATATTTCAACAACTCAAATTTCTCAATTTTGACAACTTTCACTTTTATTCAAAATTTCAACTTTGAAATTACATATAATTTCATTTTAACAATACCTAAAACCAATACAAATTTTATCATAAACTCAATTTCCGATAATAATTCAATCCGTAGAAATCATATGTTTCTCAAATTATCATCTAAATTCAGATTCAAAAATTTAAGCTTTAAAAAGAAATCATTTAATTTAACCCATCCGGTGTCCGTATAAAATTTTCTACCCTAGGGTCAAGTGGTGCGGATATTTATCATTTCAATCCGCAATTTAAATTTTTACGGTTATATATCATTTCAAACCGCAATCCCGAATTAATAAAAATAATCCATAACGAACTTGCAGTTTATATTTATATATAAAATAAACATTCATTTATCCAAATATCAACCATCAACCATTATTTGCAACCATCATCCAATTTAAACAATCATCGATATAGAGCATATAAATTATACAGGTAATAAATAACATGTACTAACTAACAGTTTATATTCAATAATAAATCTAATAACTGTTAAACTAGCAGTTTATATGCAAAATAAATGTAAACTTAACTGGCAGTTAATATGACATAAAAATAAACATAACTATGACAGGCAGTTAATATGCAAATAAATGAATTCTAACTGTCAAATTATATGCAATAAATAAATAAATTTACAGTTTATGTTAAATAAATGCGTTTAAACAGAAATAGTAAGTAAAACACGCCAAACAGTCATAAGCAAATTTCTACTCATATTTAAATTCAATTTAACAAACATAAGAACTTTTAGAAGTTGTGAGTGGGTTAAAACACTCACCTTTTGAATTTAAATCGAATTTAAATCCGATTTAAACTCAAAAATTCGACGGTCTCCAAATCTGCCCAAACCAGCGTCAATAGATCCGAAATTTTATTACGATCCTAACAAAAAAAATCTCGCGTGAAACGGATAACGTATGAGAAAGCTATCACAATTAAACGATTTGCAATCTAAATTAAAATAAACAAACAAGATAAAATATAACCCACTTGTCCACGTCAGCTCCTTTCCCCCCATCTTCCTCACGCGTTATCTCCAAACCGTGCCCAGATACAACCCAGTCAACCACCCCTTTGACCATGCTTCTCTCCCTCCACCAGCCGCCGATAGCCTCGGCACCACCGCCGCGAGGTTCGCCTGCCACCCCTCTCTCGACCGCTCCACCTACGGTCCCCCACGGTGCCGCGCGCCGCCGCTTCATCCAAGGGTGCTGAAACCCTAATTCGAAAATCTACGACGATCCAGCCGTTATCCAACCATGAAACTCGCATGGATGCGATCCCCTCAGCCCTCTCCACAAAACGCAGAAATCGTTTGACGATCTGACGAAGTTTGTTACGGTGATGATGTAAGGTCGAAAATGATTTGAATTTTACTGGACGAACGATAGCTCCAATTGAAAAACAAATCACACCAGCAGATTACGAACACTGAGAACTATGACATATATTTTTGTGGAATTTTTCTGGAGAGTTTGAATTTTCATTGAAATTTTGAACTGTAGATAGATCTAGGTTTTTGCAACCATTGAGAAAGAGAAAGAGATGAAGAAAATGAACGTACAGCCAAATGAAAATAGAAAGGAGGCTAGGGTTTATCACATCATATTTATAGACAAATAGAAGAAGGCTAGGTGGGCACGAATTACGAACGTGCTAAACGGAAGTTGGTCCAAAAAGCCCGTGCTGACCCCGGAACGAAATTTATTAAACCCATATATCCAAATAGGTATTTTAAAATATTCTGAACGCGATGGAAAAAGTTTCACGTCCAAATTCGATCGTATGAAGAAGTTATGCTGAAAACGAAATTTCCAAATTGATTTCAAATTGATTTTAATTAAATCGATTTCACGGCGTTTCGCGTTCGTACGGTCAAACGATAAGTCCGATCGCTACGAAACTTGAAACCATACAATAATTCACTGATACGGATCCGATGAAACTGGTTTCGTCGAAATCCGAGTCAGTGGCCAAAATGACTATTTTTATATTAATTAAATAAATTAAAAATTAGTGAAAAAAAATCCAATCTTTCATATTTAAGTTTTAGTATTGAAAATTTTTATCACTTTATAATTCTCAAATATTTATAATGATTAAATGTCAAATTATTAAAGATCAATCAATTTATCATTGAAAATTTCCAATTTCCAATGTTAAGTAAAAAATTTAATTTATCCAAAAATTAAACTTAATTTCCCACGAAATTCATTTATCACCAAGTATAAATTTAGTATTGGTTCATGGTCTAATATTATTGTTATCCTAAATTGTCAACTTAAACTCCGCTAACGTAGAATTCAACATTTAATTCCCATTTAATTGCAATAACGCAATTTCAAAAATTTTATTTCTTCTAAATAAATTTTAAATAGATCTTATTTCAATGACAAATTAAATAACGAAAATTACGGGTCGTTACACTCTCCCCCACTCAAAACTTTTCGTCCTCGAAAAGGAAAAAGAAGGGAGAAGAAAGAATTTAAATAACGATACATCTTATTCAAAATATTTAACTTATAAACAATAATTTACTAAATTTATTGCCTTAAATAAAATATACCTGTTTGATAATCATTATACTTTTTATACTTAAATAAATAAAGTTTGGAAAACATTTTCAAATAATCTCTAAGTGGTTTCAATCACTAACAACAAATCAATCCAACAACCATCCATTTCAACGAACAGTATACACAACAAATATAAAACAACCATATAATCAAACAAACAAATAGTTATCCGTGTTCAAAACTTCTAAATTGTACGGAATGAAGAATAAACTACTAGCGCATCATTAACTCAACAGTCTTAGATAAAACTAAATAGATTATTCATTATCCCAAATCCAAATTTTTAAAGCACCCTTGCCCTAACAACCATCAGCAACCAATTTCAAACAACAATCAACTTATCTTATTAATAATTTCATTTCATACATTTGTTATCTGACTTTCTCTTTTTATTCAAACCACATAAATTTTCCTTTCATAATTTACATTTATTTCTAACAACTTCAAATTTTATTTTCTCATTCAGTGATTGTTTTCCTTTATCTCAACTTATTAATTACAATTATTCATTTTTATTGATCCAGGTCATGTAAGTTTCTTTTATTTGTATTATATTTAATGCACTTCTCAATTCCAATCATTTAGTTGATGCTTACATTTCTATTATATTTGATTATAGAAATCCTTTTTAATTTCACTTAAATTCTTAACTTATAACATCTATTCTTTTAAACAAAGGATTTTATTAATACATTTACTAGGGTTGGCAGTCATTTATTTGTCACTTACTTCCTATTATATTAACTAGTAGCATTTAAATCATACTTAAGTTTATGACTCTACACATCAATCCTTATTTATTAAAGAATTTCTTTCATTTACTTAAGTTTAAAATCACCTATTTATAATACTTACCTTTAATTTTGGTAGAATTTCCATTTATAACTTAAGTTTACAGCATTAAATTCTCATTTATAATAGCAAATTTATGGAATACTTCACTACCTACTTTTACTTGTACAAATTTCTGTTACATCACTTATTAACATTCCAACTTTTAAATGTTTGGTAAGTTATATATATATATGTTACATAAGGGTGTAATTTGGAAGTTATACAAGTTTTCTATTTACCTATGATTAATTAAATGTTCAATAATAATATTCTTTATTTCGTAGGTTACAAATTTCAAATTTCATTTAATACCATTTATAACCTATCATAAAATCTCTTATTTCCTACAGAGAGTGAAATTTATTAATTAGCTACGTTCCAATTCATTACAGTCATTGAAACTATTAATTAATTCATTGTTCCATAAGTTTTACAATTTCAGCTTACCTTTAATTTATTTAATGCTTCCATTCTATTGTTTTAATTATATAAACATTTTAATTAAACTTACATTTACAACTTTATAGCATCAATTCTTATCAATAAAGAATTTCATTAATTCAATTTCTAAGATTTACAACACTTATTTACATTTTTCTTATCTATTTATTATATTAAATTTCTACTTCAATTAAGGGTTCCAATTATTTATTACTAACCCTTCATTTCACTGCAACAATTGAAACAATTAATAAATAAAAAATTTAAATTAAATACCGGGTTAAATTTCGATTTATTTCAAAGTAATAGATAAATATATTCTTATAACTTATATACCTCTAAATATATTTAAAACAATTAAAATTTAGATATTTTCAAAATAAATCTGCAGTAAAATTTACTACAGTGGTCTTTCCCCTTCGAAACTCGAAAATGAAAGTCGATGATGCGGCCGCCATCACCGAAATTATTTTCCAGCGACAGAGAGGAAAGTACAAAATTTATTTTCTCCAAAATCTTCTTTAAAACAATTCTTCCAAAATATATTGAAATATATATCAGAAAATACTAATAAACAATATTATTTTCCAAAAGGTTTCGAAAGAAAGTTTTTCAACCCCGGAACTAAATTCTAAACTTCCAATTTTATTTATTTTATTTTTCAATCTCATTTCTAGTATTATTATACACTTTACTACCTAACAACCAATCTATTGCAGCCAAATATAGATATTCCTTGAAAAATATTATGTTATATATATAGAAAATATAATAGGCAAAATTATTTCATTCACCTATATTAAAAACAAATATTATGTCGGTCTGCTCTATTAAGTGTTTAGAAATACCTATTGATGTCACAGCGTCCCGTGCATCAACCAGAATTTTTAAATACAAAACGGAACAGATTAACACAATATTAAAATCTTTTTATAACACTATCAATTACGCTCTCTCATACATATACACTCAGCGACTCCCATAGGGTATTACTACCCTATTAACAAAGAGTCAAATCCCACAAAGCCAAGGTTTATCGCTAAACCAAAGCTCTGATACCAGCTGTAACATCCCGCCTTTTCGCACGATTTAAACAGACACACATGTCGATTCAAACCATACGTAAGGGCGGATTGTTATGGGATAAATAAGAAAAACAGAGAAGAAAGAAAACTAAACAGAATCTCACAGCGGAAGGATAAAATATAATAATCAAAATATACAGTTCATGAAGCTGTTTTACAAAACCTTTGATATTTATCTATACAATACATATCAGAGTACACATACCATATAACAATGCAGCGGAACCATATGAGTGTAGTGGAACCATATAATCTATAGTAATAATAATAAAATCTTCGTCTTCTTCCTCCAGAAATAAAATCTTCCAATCCTGAAACGCTCGGACTGACCCGAGTGAATTGAAAAGACAAAACACTCGAGTCAGAACTAAAGGATCTTATGTAAGTTAAATCAACAGAAAATAAATATGAGTGCAGTAACTCAAAAGATGCTCGGGATTTACATCTCTTAAGGATCCGTTAAACTATTTACTATGTAGTATATTTCGCTATATACAGTAGTGTCTAATCAGTAAAGTATAATCATATAGAAAATAGCGTTAAGGGGATGGTGAACCTTAACGCGGTCGGATCTTTAAAACCAAAATCGTAGTGGGCTCGCTATAAGGAGATGACACGGCACGCGAGGCAATGCCAGGGTGGATACACCGTTTGCACTCCCGGACCGGTGGTGACGGCAAGCCAGCAGCTTCCGCCCACCTCGAACAATACCCCCGAATCAAAGTGGCGCCACCGAATCGAATCACAACAGTAATAGAATGGTTTCCGATGGAGCATGCTCGATGAAAGGGTGCGACCCTTTGTGTAGCCCGGTATAGCTCCTGTTTTAGTCATATATGCCAACTCACGGGAGTTGGGTCCACGTAATATACCTCGAGAACGTCGCCACCATCCTGCTTCATTCTGGAATCTCCACCGTGTACACAGTTGTTAAAGTGGTTTTCGGTATTGGCCGGCTATAAGACAATATCCGATCCCGGTCTCTTTAACAACCAATCGTTATATTTTTCACACCGGATGGTTCTTTTATATTTCAAAGGTCGATTTACAATTTATATTAAAATATCATATTCGATTTCAAATCATATCACTTCAAATCGTAGTCATTTTCAAATCATATTCGCTTTCAAACCCTATTCACTTTGAAATCATTTCCAGTTTCCAAAACCATAATTTCTTCCACATTTCATATTTCCAAACAGGTTACATTTTCACTTCAAATCATCAATTCAGTTTATTCTCTTTTAAACCCATCATTTAATTAACATTTCCTCTTTACTTAGACTGGAAATTTAGAAATAGTTTAAATAAGTATAGTAGTTATAAATAGTTAAATTACTCTAGAATAGTTTAACTATAGATTAAAATATTGTTTAATTGATCTAAGACGGTTAAGTAAATTTATAGTGGATTAACATAATTTAAAAATAGATTTATTAGCTTTAAAATAGATTAATTAGTTTTAAAATAACTTAAAAAGGGTTAACTAGTTTAATATAAATTAAATGGTTTTAAAATTTAGGTTAAAATGATTTGATATATAGTTGAGATAGGTAAAATAGTTTAATAGTTTAAAATCTTAATAATTACAGTCTTTATGGTAATATATTTTAAGGTAGTTTATATTAAAATGTGAATTTTAAAATACTATCAATTTACTATTCATTTCATTTCCACACAAAAACCATTTCAAATTTTTTTCCAACAAAATCCACTTTCAAAACTCCATTCTCATTCCATAAATAAAACATTGCGTTTACATCGATTTCAATTCATGTTTGAAATATTAAATTACATTATTTCCATTTTTAAATACACTTCAAAGTTATATTTCAACAACTCAAATTTCTCAATTTTGACAACTTTCATTTTTATTCAAAATTTCAACTTTGAAATTACATATAATATTATTTTAACAATACCTAAAACCAATACAAATTTTATCATAAACTCAATTTCCGATAATAATTCAATCCGTAGAAATCATATGTTTCTCAAATTATCATCTAAATTCAGATTCAAAAATTTAAGCTTTAAAAAGAAATCATTTAATTTAACCCATCCGGTGTCCGTATAAAATTTTCTACCCTAGGGTCAAGTGGTGCGGATATTTATCATTTCAATCCGCAATTTAAATTTTTACGGTTATATATCATTTCAAACCGCAATCCCGAATTAATAAAAATAATCCATAACGAACTTGCAGTTTATATTTATATATAAAATAAACATTCATTTATCCAAATATCAACCATCAACCATTATTTGCAACCATCATCCAATTTAAACAATCATCGATATAGAGCATATAAATTATACAGGTAATAAATAACATGTACTAACTAACAGTTTATATTCAATAATAAATCTAATAACTGTTAAACTAGCAGTTTATATGCAAAATAAATGTAAACTTAACTGGCAGTTAATATGACATAAAAATAAACATAACTATGACAGGCAGTTAATATGCAAATAAATGAATTCTAACTGTCAAATTATATGCAATAAATAAATAAATTTACAGTTTATGTTAAATAAATGCGTTTAAACAGAAATAGTAAATAAAACACGCCAAACAGTCATAAGCAAATTTCTACTCATATTTAAATTCAATTTAACAAACATAAGAACTTTTAGAAGTTGTGAGTGGGTTAAAACACTCACCTTTTGAATTTAAATCGAATTTAAATCCGATTTAAACTCAAAAATTCGACGGTCTCCAAATCTGCCCAAACCAGCGTCAATAGATCCGGAATTTTATTACGATCCTAACAAAAAAAATCTCACGTGAAACGGATAACGTATGAGAAAGTTATCACAATTAAACGATTTGCAATCTAAATTAAAATAAACAAACAAGATAAAATATAACCCACTTGTCCACGTCAGCTCCTTTCCCCCCATCTTCCTCACGCGTTATCTCCAAACCATGCCCAGATACAACCCAGTCAACCACCCCTTTGACCATGCTTCTCTCCCTCCACCAGCCGCCGATAGCCTCGGCACCACCGCCGCGAGGTTCGCCTGCCACCCCTCTCTCGACCGCACCACTTACGGTCCCCCACGGTGCCGCGCGCCGCCGCTTCATCCAAGGGTGCTGAAACCCTAATTCGAAAATCTACGACGATCTAGCCGTTAACCAACCATGAAACTCGCATGGATGCGATCCCCTCAGCCCTCTCCACAAAACCCAGAAATCGTTTGACGATCTGACGAAGTTTGTTACGGCGATGATGTAAGGCCGAAAATGATTTGAATTTTACTGGACGAACCATAGCTCCAATCGAAAAACAAATCACACCAGCAGATTACGAACACTGAGAACTATGACATATATTTTTGTGGAATTTTTCTGGAGAGTTTGAATTTTCATTGAAATTTTGAACTGTAGATAGATCTAGGTTTTTGCAATCATTGAGAAAGAGAAAGAGATGAAGAAAATGAACGTACAGCCAAATGAAAATAGAAAGGAGGCTAGGGTTTATCACAGCATATTTATAGACAAATACAAGAAGGCTAGGTGGGCACGAATTACGAACGTGCTAAACGGAAGTTTGTCCAAAAAGCCCGTTCTGACCCCGGAACAAAATTTATTAAACCCATATATCCAAATAGGTATTTTAAAATATTCTGAACGCAATGGAAAAAGTTTCACGTCCAAATTCGATCGTATGAAGAAGTTATGCTGAAAACGAAATTTCCAAATTGATTTCAAATTGATTTTAATTAAATCGATTTCACGGCGTTTCGCGTTCGTACGGTCAAACAATAAGTCCGATCGCTACGAAACTTGAAACCCTATAATAATTCACTGATACGGATCCGATGAAACTCGTTTCGTCGAAATCCGTGTCAGTGGCCAAAATGGCTATTTTTATATTAATTAAATAAATTAAAAATTAGTGAAAAAAATTCCAATCTTTCATATTTAAGTTTTAGTATTGAAAATTTTTGTCACTTTATAATTCTCAAATATTTATAATGATTTAACAATTTTTAAATGTCAAATTATTAAAGATTAATCAATTTATCATTGAAAATTTCCAATTTACAATGTTAAGTATAAATTTTAATTTATCCAAAAATTAAACTTAATTTTCCACGAAATTCATTTATCACCAAGTATAAATTTAGCATTGGTTCATGGTCTAATATTATTGTTATCCTAAATTGTCAACTTAAACTCCGATAACGTAGAATTCAACATTTAATTCCCATTTAATTGCAATAACGCAATTTCAAAAATTTTATTTCTTCTAAATAAATTTTAAATAGATCTTATTTCAATGACAAATTAAATTAACGAAAATTACGGGTCGTTACATTAAATTTCAAAATTTCAACCTTTTCCCAAAGATTATTTCCATAACTTTTGTTTAAAACAATCAAAATTCAGTTTCCGTATCACTTATGAAATGCTACCTAAAGTCTATAGGTTAAAACAGTTCATTTATAAAGACAGCATTTAAATGTTGTAATAGATTATTAATCTTAAATTTTAGTTTTACATTCCAAGATATAACTTATTAATTTACTTAAATAAAATCTCACTTATAACAACAATTCAGAATTTCCAAACTAAGTTATATTACAAAATTTTACTTAAACATTTATTTATTTAACATTTTGACTTATTTAAAAATCTTTATAAATTTATAAAAATTCTTTAAATACATTTATCCCAGAATACTATAAACTTTCCATTTAAATTCTTTTAAAATATTTAAGAAAAATATTATATAAACCACGGGTCTGTATATAGTTTTCTAGCCTAGGTCAAGTGATACGGATTTACATCATTTCAATCCGCAATTTACAAAACCCCGGGTTTTATCATTTCAAACCCGCAATCCCAAGTTAACAAATCAAATTTAAACAATTAAATAAATATATGGATAATAATTGTCGTTCAGGCCTATCATTTCAGCCTATAACGATCTCAATTTACAGGGAACTTGCTGTGATGATTTAACAGTAAATAAGCATTAAATAATATAACTGCAACTATATTACAACAGATAAACAACTGATGAGGTGTCAATTTAAAATGGGGTTTAACATCATACGTTATATTACAGACATATGACATTTAATAAATAATTTACAAATACACTTGCGATAATTCACAGAAATATAGGTATGTTTGTCTGGTGAGAAATACTCACCTGAATGCTGCAGAAAAATTTGATTAAAATGGAAATCTTCCGGAAAAGAAACGCACAGTGGGTAACGATCAAATTGATGCGGAGTCTGCTAACAGATATATATATTTTTGAAAGAGAAACGAATTGATAACAATCAAAACGAAATTAAGAAAATTTCAACACGAAAGTTTCGAACAAAACGGGACGAACGGAAACAATTCGACCCGTAGGCTCGACTACTCCACCCCCCACTCGACTAACGTTCCCGGTGATATACCTAAATGGATTCAAAACTATATGTTCGCACAAAAAGTGCACGCGCCTCCTACCTACTAGATTTGCATGCGTGATCCAAGATTTTTTATTTTTTATTTTTTATTTTTTATTTTTTTATTTTTTAAAACGTCCCTGCCTATCTACAAACTTTACATGCATGATCTCAGTAATATGAACTCATTGCCCACTATCATGCTGGTGGAACATTTAGGCAGTGCAGAGAAAATTTGGACATAGGCTATATAATAATATTCATGCATATAGGTGGCCGCGAAATCAACAGTGGTGTGGTTTGCATTTATGTATGCAGTTCCTATATTTTTCTTTCCCTAACATATATATCAATTTCCCTTTCAACACATGAACTAGATTTGCAAACTTATAAAACATTTTGAAAAAACACTGAATGCATGCTTCTACAATATATATGCACGGTCGAAAATTTCAAAACATAAATGCATGTTTTATACATTTTTATAGCCGTGATGCATGTACAGGTACACTTAATATCTCTCCTCTCCCTCTTCCTTTCCTCTCCTTCCTCTGTTTTATATATTATTATTATTATTTTTTTATTCCTTTGCCTTATTATAAACATGTTCTGCAACACGTTCAACATCCCATGCAAAATGAAAAACTCACGCAACCATATGTATCAAAGTATTGCAGGCGTAGATGATTTCACCCACTACAGGGACGAAACCTAGTCAGCGGGAAAAAGGAAAAAAAATGTGGCAAGGACAGGTGGTGCAGTCGTGAAGGAGATAGAGCAGTCGAGTAAAATAAATGAATCTGAAGTAAAGAAGAAAGAAGAAAAAATGAAAGGAAACAAAAGAGAATACCCATTACCTGTAGCTTGCAAAAGTTCTTGAGAAGAATCAAAGGAGGTATAAAGTTTATGTGAACGAGGCTAGTATTTATAAAGAGGAGTTGCTTTGTATGCAAGGAAGTGAAGTATACTCGGTCCAAAATGGAACATAGGCACGGCATGCAGGGAAACAAATAGGTGAAAATTGGCAAGAGATCTCTAGAAAAAAATATGCGCGATTTACTTTCCAGTTTGTTATGCTTGAACGTTGTTTCTCTCTCTTTTTTTTTTGAATTCATGGATAAGCTTGCGTGATTTTAGGCAAAACGGTCAGCGAATATAAATTGGCTCTGTACTGAAAAGGCAAATGAAATAAATGCTTACATAATTTGCTTGATCAGTTGTACGAAAATTTGCAAAACAAATTGCAGTGGGAAACAAGAAGCAAGAGATATGGATTCGTGCTTTATGAAATAGAGGAGCGTGATTCACTATTCCCAGTTATACGAAAATCTTGATTAAATGCATGCGTTGATTACTTTTCAGTTTCTTTAGTTTGAACGTTATTTTATATGCGTGATTTATGCTGCCAATTTATGAAAATTTGATTTCAACATTTTATACCATTTAATAGTTGCGTGATCAGCTATATGAAATTTTGATCTTTATTAAATGAAACGGCAAAAATTGGCAAAGATTTTGGAATGAAAAAGTCATATACAAAAATTAAAACCCAATTGAAAGCTATGGAAAAGGTAACGTTTACTATAAAACTACTGGCTGATATTTTAATCCATATAGATATAAATATGATTTTTAAAATACGCCAAACCGACGCAATGCAAAACACCTAAAAATTTATATAAAATAACGTTTTTAGTTTATACGTTTATTACGTTACTTATACCATAAATTTTACGCGCCCTTTAAACGCGAAATCCAACAGTTCATTAATACACTAATTTTTTTTATATTAAAATTCCCATTTAGAGTTATCCTTAAACAAAGTGAAACTTTCATTTATTATTTAGCATTTTGAAAATGATTTGATCAAATTAAAATATATATGAATTGGAAAGTAAATTTTACTGGAAAGAGAAAAACGTAAGAGATATGAGTAAAGAGAAAAATGCATATGAAATAGGCAAGCAGATAGGAGAATGGATACTGCGCATGACTGAGATTTAGGAGAAAATTGTGTTTTGAAAAATGCAAGAAATAAATTTTGTTGAATGGAAAAAAAATCTATGAAATCAATTTTTTAAAGTAATGCGTTGAATTTAGAGGCAACATATTTGATTTGAATGCTAGAATATTCCATCCCTCCAAAACACATGCCACTGATAAATTTACTCATTTACACTAAGGTCATATTTTTAAGAATATGTACCATAGCCATAATATTTTATGCCCAAAATATACCGAAATAACGAATTAAAATTCTATACGTTTTCTTATATATATATATATATATATATATATATATATATATACGGTATTTATTCCCTAAATTTACGCGCTCTTTTTAACGCGTAATTACCCAGTTCATTTATACACTAAAAAAATTCGAAATTCTGACCGTGCTGAGACTCAAACTCGTGACCTATCGTGAATAGCCCAGATGTCTTAACCACCTAAGCTATTAATGTTTTCTTAATTAAGACTTGATTTTGCTAGAAATTAAGTTGTATACCATCTTCGACAAAAACCCAAATTTCCAAATTAAAGTTAATTCTTAACCATGTCAAAATTTTAGAGATCGTATTATTTAATTAAAAATTTGGTCAATTGTTTTTGTTTTTATTTTTAATTACTTTAAAGTTTAGATTTTTATATAATAAACCCCAAAGTTTTTAAAATACAAGTGAAAAATACTTGTTAAAAATTTGGGCTGTTACATTTATGCTATTTCGATGACCACATGAATGTTTATATTAATACGATTGCTTCGTTTAGAAACTAAATGGTGTATCTGCCATATGAATTGATAACAATAAGGTGCGATTTAACTAGAAGAACAGAATA
Source organism: Allium cepa (assembly GCA_030765085.1). Taxonomy (NCBI): domain Eukaryota; kingdom Viridiplantae; phylum Streptophyta; class Magnoliopsida; order Asparagales; family Amaryllidaceae; genus Allium; species Allium cepa. The sequence goes on along the minus strand of CM060935.1, from coordinate 898,824,848 downwards.
AGTCATATTTTTCATTATATTTTATCTATTAATGTTTGCATCTATTCTGTTATGTTGTAACTACCTTTTCCTGATATATTTGGCAATTCAGTTTGTATATTTATTGAGTGCATAATATATTAAGTTCAATTGGTATGCATATAATAAAAGATAGTATGCTCTGCATTTAGAAATTGTTAAGTCCAATGTTGCTGACTAAAACTAATTAAAGTATATTGCAACATATAAAAAAGGATTATAAACACAGTACATATTTTACTCATGACGTACAATGTTTGATTAATAAAACATGTACCAAACTTGGTTAGGAGGTATTCTAATTCATGCCAATGCTTATACTACTTGGATTGGGTTAGACGAGGTGTTATTGGTGTAGCATGGCTTACTAGATTACCTGGCCAGACAACTTAGGTTATTTGAATGGTTCTTTCTGTTTATGACTTGGTTTGCAGTTCTATAACTCAATGAGCCTTTGAGGCTGTTGGTCGATGTAACTTCAACCTACAACCATGACCTTCCAGCTTTGGTTTATGAAGCCTAACAAAGTATTAATGCATACATTTCTCCATCACTTATGCCTGTTACTATTCTTTCTTCTTCAGATGTAATTGCAATATAATATTCGTAATGATGAAGGGGGAAGGTATCGTCTGGAAAAATCAAGTGGTCAAATAAAAGAAGAATGTGAGCAAGTGGTCATTGTGCACCTTGGGGAAGAAGGAAAATGTAGTATGAGCGGTCCCATCATTAAGCCAGATGTACTTGGGTTAGCAATTTATCATGCTAGCTCATATGGATGCAGAACTTTATAGTAATAAATACAAGGTAAATTGACTGAAATTTTTTGTATATGATTTTATAGATCTACCAGTTTTCTTATGGGTTTGATATTGCAGTATAATAAAAAAAGTACAACGCCATATCTCTCTGTTCTATAAACAAAAAATATTAGATATGTTCGCCCTCCACCACTTGCATTTCCACTACAAATTAGAATTTTGTATGTGTTAGTACCTGTTTAGTTTAATCATCTATACATGGAAAATATTATTGACAAATTATTTTGTATATCATGCAGGCAAGGCTAAAAGGTGAGATAGAAATAACTTTTAGATTATGGATAGTCAGTCAGTGCCTTATTTAAACATCAATAAAAAATTCCACCTGCAAAGATCAAAGAGACTATGGGTGGAAAAGGGCATTCTCAATATGCACAAGGATGTAACACTTCTACCATAACAAGTACGGTACAACTGCATATAAAATAAATTGATTAGACCATTTACATCACATCTTACTACTTATAATTATTTCTGAAACTTTTGTTCGTATACCTAACAATTAATTAAGTACAGTTTTACTTTATATGTTTCATTCTCCCAAATTATAATTTTTTAAAGTACTACTTCATCATCGATGGTTACCTTGAATTAAGTTGTGGGAGAATACATTAACAAACTATATTTTAAACCAGTATCTGTAACAAATTATCTATATTTTTTTTCAAAAAAAAGTTTTAATTAGAGTAAGTAATTGTTTAATGCTATCAACCTCTTTCATTGGAATAGCTAAAAGAGACCTCCACTACAACAACTCAGGTGATCATCAAAAGTTAATACATGAATTATTAAACGAGGCATTGGAATAGATAAAATTTTGGTATGAATTTTGCCATGTGCAGCAGAAGAAACATAAAATGTTTTTGTTGTGAATTTTTAGATGTTATGCATGCAATAAAAGAAATATGAAACAAACAATACATGTGCAATTGCTGTGATGTAAATCGGGTCATGTGATCCAAAGTTAATATGTATATACTAAAATGCACAATAATCTATGTATTTTGGTCATTTGTTACAGTTTTCGTTTTTATTACTTTTCATATGGAAAAGTGATGTAACTTTACAGTTGTACTTGGGAGAAGAAACCACCAGTAACATGAGCTGAAACAGAAGCATAGCTTAATTTAGTTTATATGTGTCTTAGTCCTAAAGAACTTTTGTTCATAATACTGAAAGTGTATTGAACCATTTTCCTACTCAAGATCAATGTTAGAATCAAGACCGTACTCCCTTAGGATATTTACAGATGGTTCACCTAATGGCCTATGGTTTAACTAGATGCATATCTACCAATATTACAAACATGGTTGTATGAAAACTAAAATCAAGTATATGAATATATTTATATATTCCATTTCAACCATCTTCTCATCAGCAAAGCATTTTTTTATTATTATTTGTTGTATCAACTTCGGGATGATATATTTTATGTTTTATTATTTGGTATATAATCCATAGATTCATGTTGTTGTTAGTTACATAAGCTTGGGACTACATGGATGATATACTTCAAAATGCCATGCCTTCCATAGACTGTATAATATTTTACATCCTACGTCAACAGTGTATCGGTTTCATTTATTGCTATATTCTTTTTGAGTTTTAAAAATGCAAATTATATAGATACTTTACATGGACTTAGTTGGTGCTAACTGCAATAGTAACCTAGAATAGGTAAGAGTATATCAAGCACCGAATCATGACATTTTATTTATTAACTTGGGCAGTAACATGCGACCAGTTTTATCTATGTTTTGGTTTACATCCAATAGTTATTAATCATACCTATTGTGTTGCTATTTTGTCGTATTGCTATATTATCCTTTAGGTCTCGTTTTAATCATTAATAGATGTATCCTTTGTTATTGTGTTAATCTTATTTCCTTTTTCAACAGTATACGCTAATTGATCAATTATACAAAAAACATTTTGCCAAAGGAGCATATGCATCAGAAAGGAATGGAGTTGCAAATTCAGAAAAGATCAATAATATCGAGAGAAAAATTCTCATATATAATTTATTCATGTTCTGAGTTTTTTAATGTATTGATTCTTATATTTAACTGAATTAATGAAAATATACAAAAAATATTATTTTTGAAATTATATAATTAAACATTTGCCACATCTCTGTTTATCCATTATCAATTATATTTGAATATCCATTTGAACAAATTCAGTAGTGCTTTAATGAGTAATTGTAAATGTGTGTGTATATCAATGTTCTAAGAGGTGAAGGCTTACAGAGATATTTTTTGGGTTCTAAGGCAATGCTTAAGTTTCGAGGTTGAGGTGAAACTTTTTCATGTAAATATTATACACATACATACTACAAAATTAAATATATAATAATATACGCCGAACATTTAAATAAGAAACATTAAACTTTAAAAGTGGTTCAAACAAAGTAGAATAATTAGATATAGAACATGTAATTAAAAACTTTCTAATTTATACATCATTTATTAATAGACATATAAACATAGTTTACTTTGAAATTTGTACAAAACTTAGTGTAATTTCATCAACTTAGAAATTGATTGCTTTAATCACTTTATGAATTGAATTATAAAGGCTCAACTACTTTGTTGATGTAAAGTCAGATAGTAGTTTAGTTTTGCTTCTTCTTTTGTTTTTCGTTTTTTTTAAAATATTTTTATAAACAAGAGTCAAATGTCAAAACCACGTATAGAAGTTCATATGTATAACAAAAGCCTCAGTGCAAGTCTTATGCATTGAATTCTCCCTATTACTAGACTAGACTAGACTAGATAGAAAAAGAGATGAAGCCATGTTGTGAAATGATGATGCATATAATATATTTCAATATTATCTAAAAGAGCATATGGATGTATAAGTATAAGTATCATTTTCAATTTAGTAGTATAAAATAAACTAAAAAAAAGAAACGAATAATAAAACTTTAGTATTATAAAAAAATTGGTTCATGGCTGTTCTTCAGCTGTTTTGACCTTCTCAAATGCTGCTTTAGATTCAGTTTATGCAGACAATGATACTGTCAAATTTACTTTTAAGGGTATAACTATAAATGCATGCACATTGTGATTTGTAGGCCCACCTGGGCGTGCATATACACTCGTATATATATATATATAATATATTAAAGCTATTACAACTGTTTCCCAATGTTAACAGTACTACCCATCCAGACAATGCCAACTATTAACCCAAAATTTATATGTGAAATATATATATATATAATCAATTATATTTAAATATCAAGTTTTAAATTGAAAAATATATAGGAAATATATGTGCAACATATAACTATATGTTTCAGAGAGCAACACGTGCATGCTACAGGATAAATAACTTTTCTATATAAGGTTTACAAAAGAAAGCAAAGAAAACTACATGCTTCCTACTGGTTACCTTCAGTCAAATATATATTTGTGTGTGTATATATATATATATTCATAAGCAATATATTTTATATTTAAATTAATGATAAATCAGTATATACACACTATATGAATGCTAATCGAATCAATAGTTAAAAATAGTATGTTTTGTATACTGACATATATAAACCTTATCAAACATATAAATCCAACAGCAACTAACATAAACTTATATTGTAGAAATATTATTTAACTAATATATATATATACTTTAACATATAACCGAACCAGATAATACTTATATATACAATATATATATATATATATATATATATATATATGGAAGAATCCACTCACGCATACAATATATAACTTATATATATATGATGTATAACATATATTATCTAAAAATGTAATATACTGATAAAAAAACCAGAATCATGCATAAATATAAACTAATATATATACTTACGTATATAACAGTAAAATGTAAAACAGAGAAATAAAACAGCTTGTATAAAATATACTAACATATTAAAACTATAACCATATATACGAACTCATATAACATTTCAAATAACCGATATGTATAAATTATATATATACTTACCTACATACACACTAATAAAGATGAGGCGATCTGGAAGGGTACAGGGCAAAGTGGGCCGAGGAAAGTGGTGGCGGGGAGGAGATGGAGATGAACGCGGTGGCCAGATCTGGAGGGAGCGGGGTGTTGAGGTTCGGTTGTGTAGCTCGGTTAGATGTGTTGGGTTTTGCATGAGCTAGGCTTCGGCTTTGAGAGGACTAGGTGCTGTTGAGGTGGTGGGAGGCTAGTGCAGATCGTCTATCGGGTAAGGGAAGAAAAGAAGAGGGGCGAGGTGGGGAGTTCTCTGGCGGAGAGGAAAAATATGGTGATGGACGAGACAAAAATGCAGAGGTGAGGAGGAAAGCAGGCTTTTCAAAGGAACAATTTTTTCTTATATGAACAGGCGAGAGAGAATGACTCCGAAAAATGAATGAACGACGCAAAAAATGAAATGGTGGCACAAAAAACGCCGCGCATGATTTGAATTCATGCAGTTATAAATGTAAATGTCCACTTATTTTTGAACGGTGAATAGCGAATGGTCACAGAAAAATAAAACAGACCGTTACAGTGAACTGTTTTCGTGGATTCCGTTGCATTCCGGACTTCAAAATACAGAATTGAATATACCGCAGAGATCAGCACGACGAGACAATCAAAATGGTATACAGATATTAGAGGTACGAACATCCTATCAAAAGTTGATATTTGGTACCAAAATGTTGCTAAAACGCCGGAATTAAGGTAAACGGAGCAATAGCAGTCAAAATTTGAGGAAACGAAAGTTTCGCTCAGAAGATGATTTACAAATTTATTGTACAAAAATATTAGATTTGGAAAACATTTTATCTTCATCAATTTTAACCGATTTGAATTAAATAAAATTTACACAAGAAAAATAAACTTCCATATTATCTGATGAAAACACTATTTGTTATGTTTAAATAGACGTATTCCAAATATTAAATTTTTATTTCAAAATTTTATTATTTTAAAATTTCACAAAATTCAGTTAATATATTACTAACAATTAAAATTTACGAGTCGTTACACTCTCCCACAATCAAAACTTTTCGTTCCTGAAAAGGAAGGAGGTAGGAGAACAGAAACAATTAGAAAGAAAAATAGATTTGAAGTACAAAATAAAGCAATTAGTTTAAACCATATAAATTTCAATTTAAATTAATTAATATTCAGCAATTTTGTTTATTTCAAATTTAAGGTATTGTCATTCAGTTGATCTAATTTCAATTTATTGATATTTGATACAAAAAGTTTTCTTTCAAAACTAAATTTTATTTAATTTATCTCATTTATTTATCCTATTTAATTACACTTGAGTAAATTTCACTTATAATTCCAATCTTAATTATTCTAAAATTTATATTAATTTTATTCATTACTATTCCCAATTCAATTATTTCGAATTTTAAATATTTATTCAAAATTTTGGCTTCATTTATAATTGAAATTATCCTTTAAGAAAATTTAAGAATTAAATTCCCGATTCACTTCAAACCATTTATATATATATATATATATTCTATATATCAAACCAAATCTAAAATCATATACCTATATATATATATATATACACACAAGTCATACATAATAAATTTAAATCAAATTATTTTCCAAAAGTGTAACAAAGCTACTAATTGGTCTCTCCACTTTGAAACTCGAAAATGAATGTCGATGATGCGGCCACCGTCACCGAAATTACTTTCCAGCAACAAAAGAGAAGAGTACCGATTAAAACATTAAAAATTCTTTGAAAACGAGTTCTAGTCGAAAATACTTCCAATGATATACATTTAAAAAAAATTAAAACCAAAATTTGAAATTACCGAAAATTAAGTTCTCAAATTTCTTGATTTAAATTCATTTCATTTTTTCCAAATCAATTTGTAAATCATGCCTTATTATTTCATTTATTTATTATGTGGCAAAAGTCAATGGTTTACAAACAATAATAAAAATCAAATATAATCCTTTCAACCAACTAATTCATTTTAGTATTAAATTTTAGAAAATTCGTGCTTATATATAATGTAATCATCAAAATTTATTTCATTTACCAAATTTGAAAATAATATTGTGTCAGTTTGCTCTGTTCAAGTGTTTTAGAATTTCTATCGATAGCGTAGATCAGATGAATTGATCGAAACCCCAAATCAACATAACAACTCAAACAATACACTATAAAATATTTTTATATTAATGGAAATACACTCCCTTGCTCGATGATACCAGAATATATTTCAAAACAAGGATAGAGATCCAAATTGGTGGAATCCAAATCAAAGAGAATTCGAGCTAAGAAGATAGGCTTGAAACGTTGATAAGTTAATGAAATAGCAAAAAAGAAAAGATGGATAGACTAATATAAACCGCGGGCAACCTTAACCGGGTCAACCGTGACTTCAAGAACAAGGTCTATGCGAAATTCTTAGAAAAATCAACATCGATTGCAAGACATAGAATTCGAGCACAGCAAGAGATAGTAGCTTCTAAATCGAGGATATAAAATCTTCGATGAATAAATGCCTATTGTAAAGGAGTTTCACCCCTTTAAAAATCATTCAGTGGAGCTGTGGGATACTCTAGAATCAAGAAAATATGAATAGGGAGAGACATGATGGATTTCAGAATGAGTGGGAGAGTTCCAAAGTTCAAAGGGAGCCAAGTCAAATTGGAAGAGATTTAAGTATGAACGAAGGTTATTCCGTAGTTTAATTTACTCTATATGCTAAATTTTGCCTAAAACCAGAGCTCTGATACCAACTGTAACATTCCAATATTTTCAACCATTCGCATGCGCACATGTCAGACTTGAATTACTCAAAATATCAGATTGTTAATTTATATTTGGCAAAACTCAGCATATACAGTAAATAAATAATCACAGAATCATAGACACAAAGTAATATAACAATAAGCAGCGAAAAAATAATAGTTCATAAAGCTACACCATATATATATACACAAGAGTTAAACAAGATACAACAGAAGCCTCGAATGCATAGAAGTCTCAATACAATAGTCAAATAGAAGATCATAATATATATCACAGGAGTCAACTGAATAACTGCAAGCTGAATAGATAGATGGATCTCCAAGCGAAGCTCCAACTCTAAAGGTGAGTCTCAAATGCTATGACACTTAGTCTGACCCGAGCATAAAGCAAAACACAGATCACTCGAGTCAGGATTAACATTCTTATATCAATAAATCCAACTCAAGTGAAATATCAACCGAAATACAAGTAACTTAAAGGATGTTTGGGGTAATCATCCTCTAAGGATCCGTGGAACTATCTACTATGTAGTAATATATGCTATTATAATAATGTCTAAAGTAAAGTAAACTATTAAAATAGCGTTAAGACGTTACACATGTCCCTCTTAACACATTTTATATATTCCCTAGTCTATATAATTCTGTACGCTTCTCCATAAACTGGAGGTTTACCCAGAGGACATCACATAGGTATGGTATAAAACAAAATCGTAGAAGGCGCGATAAGGTATCCGACAAGGCACTCGAGGCAATGCCAGGGTAGACATACCATTTGCACTCCTGGACTGGTGGTAACGCATAACAGCTACTATCGCCCACCTTGTGACACACTCCCAAATCAAAGGTGCACACAATCAAATCACAAAAGCAATAGAATGGAATCGATGAAATGTGTCCAATAGGGGGAATGACCCCGCTTGGCTTGGTATAGCTCCTATTTTAGCCACATCAAGCTGACTTACAGGAGTCAGGGCAATGTAAATACCATATAGAATCGTCGCCAAACCATCCTACTTCATTCTGAAATCTCCACCATGTACACAGTTGTTAAAGTGGTTTTTGGTATTGGTAGAGAGTATGACAATATCCGATCCCGGTCTCTTTAACAACCAAACATTATTTTAACACCGTGGTCATTTTATTTCCAATAATTCATATTTCAAAACCAAAATATCATACCCATTTCAAAACCATATTAATACGATATCATTATCATTTTAAATATATCCATTTCCAAAATCATTGCCCTTTCAAAGTTATAACACTTTCGAAATTATAAAACTTAGAAATTATAACACTTCAGAAATCATAACACTTTGAAAATCATAACTTTGAAAAACCATAACACTTTCCTTTAAAAAGTTTAAATATTAATAATAGTATATATATTAATATAGTGTATATAATATAGTAGTTTATAAAATAAAATAATAATATATTAAAAATAGTTATAAATTTAAAATAATATATATATATTAAAATAATTTGTATATTAAAATAATTAAAATTAAAAGTAGTTTATAATAAAATAATTTAAAAGTAAAAAAATAGTTTTAAAAAAATAGTTTTAAATATAATTTAAAAATACTTTATGTAATAAAATAGTTCCCTCAAATTTCACAAATCGATTCAAATTCCAAAATCCCATTTAAATCAAACCTCGGTTCTTCCATTTCAATCCAAATCTCAGTAAACCAATTTATATCGTTTTCAAATATATAGATATAACTACAAATTAAACAATTTCAAATTCAATAGATGTCAAAGCTTTAAATATTCAAACATTTACAAAACTAAATTTGACAATTTCATATATATATATATATATATATATATATATATATATATCAAATTCTCTTTACTATTATTTAGTTTTGAAATATTCACTTGAAAAAATCCACTATCATTTAAATAAAACCTTAACTTACCATTTAAATAAACTAAATATTTCTTTCAATTTAGCTAAACTTGAAATATTCATTTAATCGCTTTAAATCAAAAATCAAGTTATAAAATCATATCTTAAATCTCAAATCAATCTTATTTAAATATACTTCTTTAAGCAAATACAATTTCAAATCAATTTCAAATTTGTCCATCCAACCTTAATTTATTAATTTTTTTATAAAATTCTATTTTTAAAATATAATTTTAAATAAATACTCAAACATATTGCATATTAATTAAATCAAACTTTATTAAATTAAATCTTATTATTAAGCTTATTTTATAATAAAACTTAATTTATATATATTAAAAATAGAAAAATTATAAGTAAATTCTTTAAAATTAATAATTTCAAAACTAACTTATAAGTTTAATTTTCCAAACATATACTTTTAGAATCTAAAATTTAAATCTTTATCAAATGACATATATATAAATATTATCTTAAATCTATATTTATCAAACCACATATATTCTTTTCAAACCTTGGAAATCATTTTCAATATATATATATATATATATATATATATATATATATATACCAACGGTGTCTGTATATAATGTTCTATCCTACGGTCAAGTGATACAGATATTTATCATTTCAATCTGAAATTTAGATACATATGGGTATATATCTTTTCAACCCACAATCCCAAATTCAATTCAAATGAAAATCGCTTGGGTTTATCATTTCAACCCATAACGATTTTCTTTTATTCTACAGATCGTTCAGGTATGTATCATTTCAACCCATAGTGAATTCTATACTAACAGGGTACTTGTAGAGTGAGAACAGATATGATAATAATATAACAATCAGCAACATGCATATATCATAAGTGGTAAATAAAAGATAATGGTGTCAGATGTCACAGATGAACATATACAGATAATAACATATATATAACAAAGTAAATAACTGACAGCAGCATATTTCAATTGACGTTTTAATTGAAATCAAATTTAATAAATATAAGAACATTAATCGTGAGTGATTGCTCACCTTTCGAGGCTAGATAGATTTGACAAAGAAATGAGCTATGAATTCTAAAGCAACGCTAGATGGACACGATTCGACGAACAAAGCTGATAATCAGGAATTGGCGAAATCAAATCAAAACGGGATCGATGAAGATAAATAGCATAAGTGAACTTATATATAACTATTTACATATATAAATCATATTCTAAATTCAAACACACTTTAACTTAAATAAATACTTAAAAATATACTTATTAAAATGCAAAATATTTACACATTAAAAATCTATATATACATATAATCAAAATCAATATCCAAATATATTAAAAAAATTAATATTAAAACATATAACATCAATCCATATATTATATTACAAAATCATTTCTTAATTTAAGACACTTAACATTTAAAATAAAACACACACACACACAGACACACACACACACACACACACACATATATATATATATATATATATATATATATATATTACAACAAATTACGAACCTGTACAACCAACATATGCAAACAACAGCCTAATCAATTTGCAAACAATAGATTGCGAAAAAATTAATATATATATATATATATACATATATATAATATTAAAGCTATTACAACTATTTCCCAATATTAACAGTACTACTCATCTAGACAATACCAACTACTAACCCAAAATTTATATGTGAAATATATTTATATATAATCAATTATATTTAAATATCAAGTTTAAATTGAAAAATATGTAGGAATTATATATGCAACATATACCTATATGTTTCAAAGAGCAACACGTGCATGCTACAGGATAAATAACTTTTCTATATAAGGTTTACAAAAGAAAGCAATATATTCATAAGCAATATATTTTATATTTAAATTAATGGAAAATCAGTATATACATACTATATGAATGCTAATCGAATCAATAGTTAAAACTAGTTTGTTATGTATACTAACATATATAAACCTTATCAAACATTATCAAACATATAAATCCAACAGCAACTAACATAAACTTATATTGTAGACATATTATTTAACTAATATATATGTGTATATATATATACACTTTAACATATAACTGAACCCGATAAAACTTATATATACAATATATAGGTGGAAGAATCCACTCATGCATACAATATATAACTTATACATATATGATGTATAACATATATTATCTAAAAATGTAATATACTGATACAAAAACCAGACTCATGCATAAATATAAACTAATATATATACTTACGTATATAACAGTAAAATGTAAAATAGAGAAAAAAACTATTTTTATAAAATATACTAAAATATTAAAACTATAGCCATATATACGAACTCATATAACATTTCAAATAATCGATCTATATAAACTATATATATGCTTACCTACATATACATTAATAAAGAGGAGGCGATCTGGAAGGGTACAGGGAAAAGTGGGCCGAGGAGAGTGGTGGCGGGGAGGAGATGGAGATGAACGCAGTGGTCGAATCTAGAGGAAGCTAGGCAAGCAAGACAGTGGTGGAGGAAGGCTATGCCGATGGAAGGTTCAGGGAGAGGGGTGGTAAGGTTCGGTTGTGTAGCTCAGTTAGAGGTGTTGGGCTTTGCATGAGCTAGTCTTTGGCCTTGAGAGGAGTGGGTGCTGTTGAGGTGGTGGGAGGCTAGTGTAGATCAGCTATTAGGTGGAGGGAAGTAAAGAAGAGGGGCGAGGTTGGGAGTTCTCTCGCGGAGAGCAAAAATAGGGCGATGGACGAGACAAAAATGCAGAGGTGAGGAGGAAAGCAGACTTTTCAAAGGAACTGTTTTTTTATATGAACAGGCGAGAGAGAATGACTCCGGAAAATGAACAAACCACAAAAAAAAAGAAATGGTGGCACAACAAATGTCGCGCACGATATGAATTCAGGCAGTTATAAATGTAAATGTCCATTTGTTTTAAACGTGAATAGGGAATGGTCACAGAAAAACAAAACGGACCGTTACAGTTAACCGTTTTCACGGATTCCACTTCGTACCGGACTTCAAAACACATAATTGAATGTACCGCAGAGATTGACACGATGAAACGATCAAAACATCATATAGATATTATGGGTACGAACGTCCTATCAAAAATCGATATTCGGTATCAAAAATGCTGCTAAAACGCCGGAATTAAGGTAAACGGAGCAATAGCAGTCAAAATTTGGAGAAACGAAATATGACGTCTCGCTTAGAAGATGATTTACAAATTTATTGTATAAAAATATTTAGGTTTGAAAAACGTTTTATTTTCATCAATTTTAACCAATTTGAATTAAAATAAAATTTACACAAGAAAAATAAGCTTCCATGTTATCTGATGAAAAATTACTATTTGCTACATTTAAGTAGACGTATTTCAAATATTAAATTTTTATTTTAAAATTTTATTATTTTAAAATTTCATAAAATTCAGTTAATATATTATTAAAAAAATAAAATTGATAGGTCGTTACATTAACAGACGTATAATCATACACGAATGAGATTATAAGAATGAAGAATTTCTTGCCATGTAACAACAACCTTCATTACTGTAACAATTGTTAATTTGAAAAAAAATGAAAAATAACAACTAATAAAGCTCTTTAGCATGATATTATTTTTTACTTGACCTTGCTTGTATAACTAGTTTAAACTTTTGTTGTCCTTCTCATCCATTTTGTCTCAAGCTGAAGCGTAGTCAGAATTGTAATTAAGATGGAGGTAGTTTGCATACATAAAGTTAGGTGTTTGAATTCAAGTTCTAGATCTGACTTGATTTTGTTTTTAAATCTGGGCTATACACCACATCCTGACCAGACCATAGTCCGGCCAGTTGGCCAGGCCAATGTTCTGGCACCTGAAAATAGCAGAAATGTGCTGCTATTGCAGTAGCATATGCTGCTGTGTTGGTAGCAATTCCCATTGCTGCCCCACAACGATGGTTGGGGCCCAATGACGTAACAATTATTATTATCATACTTGGTACCTTTTCCTCGTTAACGCAAATGTAAAAATTTATATTGCTTCAGCTGCATGTTTTGGTAAATATGATTAATGTGACATGTACAAGCTAGTATAGCAAGACATGGTACTTTGTTGTCCAGGTATGACTATGTATATTTTGATGTAACTGTATGATGCAATGTGTATATGCAAAATGAAAGTTATAACATTTTTTGTATAAAAAGAATTCAAATGGAGCTACTTCATATGAATGAGTGACTACTTTATATTAGTGGTTATCCATTTGAATCTTTGTCACTTGATATTATTAGCGCCCACTTTGCTTATCATCTTGACCATGACAATAACATGATATATAGTACATGATCAAAAAGTTATCATTGAGCGACCACTAATACCAAATAGACAGATTACAATATGGCCATTAGTCATACTATGCACATGTTCATTTTTATTTCATCAAGAAAATACATGGGTAATCTCCACAACTCAGTTGATAACGGCAGTAATATGAGGGAACGAGAATGCATTGCAATGGCACATGAGATAAAGACAAACTAAGATTATGCCCCAAATTCTCAAGGGAATCCGCTTTGTTACTGGAAGGGGAGGTGGAACACAAGGTGTGAAAGGAGTTTGTGGAGTAGAAAATAGGTGATGAAAATTTAATAGCTTTAGGGGGTAGTCATCCTTTTAGTGTCAAAATGTTGACTGTCACCTACCAAGTGGCTCAAACCCATGGCTGTAAGGTTAAGACCATATGTTCGAGGTTCAGACCCTCCTTCTAGAGCCAAAATGTTGATTAGTGCCTGCTGTGTGGCTCGAACCCACGACCGAAAGGTTAAGAGCAATAGTTGGAGGTTCAGGCCATCCTTCTAGCATAAAATATTGACTATATTTTTCATCAATCTCAGAATGAGACTAATGCATTGTAAAGAGCAAAGTTTACTTGCTAATAACTAGACTTAAGGATGGAAAACTATGGGACAACGTGCATTTAAAGGTAAATGACACAACATATAGAGTGATTCGGTAAAGCTACCTATGTCCACTATAAAGTTCTCTTACTATATGGCTTTCTTATAATTACAAGAAATTACAAAAGAATAATTAGAAAAAGGAAGCATTTGAGACTAGTAGAGCTGCTAATTTAAAGAGCTTATTGAGTAAAGAGCTCTAGGTTAAGTGTAGTGACTAGAATTCCTTCGTATTCCAGCTACACTTGGTGTGACGCGTTCTTTGACCAATCTACCAACCAACAAGTAACCAACCAACCCCTTTGAAGTGGCAATATATGAGGTTCTTATAATACCTGAACTAATGCTGGATAGTTGAGATCATGCTACAAAATAGGCAGGAAGCACGCTTGGTCGTTGATATGGCTGAATGGACTTGATGGGAGACAGTTGGCAAATGGAAGAAATGTGTAGCTGAGATGAATGTCAACACAGGAACTGTACCAGGTAGATGCCCAGTCTTGCTTCACATTTAATGCATTTGTACTACAGTGATATGTTATAGAAGGTGGAACACTCTTCTTGTCAGGAGTAGAGTAACACCCCGCATTTTTATAAAGTTAAATTTAACGTATAATGATAAGTAATGGAAGTAAATAATTATGGAATTTTTGGAATATAGCTTCGAAACTTGTACCATTGCGCCGGGGGCAATTTTCTGATCAGTTTCCATACATAACTCATCAAAATCCGAACCAATATGAAGAAGTTAAGAATGAAACAGAATAAGTAACTGAACGAAAAAATATAGTATAACGCGAATATGGGCCGACCAGTAGGTCGACCCAATAGACGCAACGGTCGACCACCCGGTCGACCCGCGCACGGCCTGGACGAAAATTCGTCCAGGTACAAGCAGTAACGTGTTTTCTTGTTTTTATGCGATCTGAGCCATATGTTCTTCAATTCGATGGCTCCAAATTGCCCTGTTACATGGTGGCTCCAGGTTCAATTCAAGAATCCAACAATCTGAGGTCCCCAAGCACTAATATAAATAGGACCTTAAACTAAAATAGGACCCTAAATTTCCTCTCATGGGTTCATTGCCTAAGGCTTAACCCTAAAAACAAAATAATTTCTAGGAAGAAATCTTCTAAATTAAAATATTATTCACCTTGGAAAAAAGGGATCCAAAAGGACTGTGGAGCCAAGCAGAGCACAAACGAAGCTAAGGACGACATGTGAGTGGATTTATTTATATATCTTTTAAGTTTAAGATATATTATCATTAGATTCATGTTTAGAAAATTTTATTCAGTAATTAATCGTAATAATTAAATTATGATGAATTATAAAAAAACTTGCATTTTATTTACAGTATTAATATTTATATACTGTTTTCTATGCCTTATTTACAACTTTTTCTACGTTTTGGATTACATGCCAGCGTCGGTTTTCCTCTATCCACTCCTTTATCTTTGGGCATCGATTAGAATAGATTAAATGCGAATATGGATTATATAATTAAAAATACTCAAATGAAGATGTAAAATAATAAAAATTTGAGGAATAGAATTACTGTAATAAATTTCATTAAAATGGAAAAAGTTAATTATTAGATTAATTGGTCGGTTTAGAGAATAGGATACATTTCCATAACTTAACATCTAAAAGATAGCGATAAACGAACTATAAGAATAAAAGAAATAAAAAGGGGAGCTAGTGTATAATAGAGAAACCACTGTATTTTATACTAATCCAAAATGGTAAAAGAAATATCTTGCAGTTACGAATTATTGTTTATAGTATTAACCAATATTAAGATATGGAAATGGATTATACAGTTTTCATAACCAACAAAATAAAATAGAATTACTTCCCAAAATAGAAAACAATAAAGTAAATTATGAGAAACAAGAAAATTATTAATAAAGAATTTGAAGCTGTAGAAATTAATGATCCTAGGCATGCATTTACTCCGCATGCTATTTAAATAGGCAACTATTATGATATGTGAATTATGTAATATTAGAGAACTAAAGAAAATTCTATCATAATAAAAGAAGGCAGGTTAGAATAGACAAAAAACGCTTGTAATTATATAACGGAATATAAAAGAAGAAAAGGTAACAATTACAAGTAGAATTATATCATAGGTTATAATTAGTAAGTACGGAAAAGCTTATCATGAGACTTATAATAGATTGGTAAGCAATGGTAGCAGAGAATAATGGCAGAAGCTTATTTAAACATCTTATCTTAAGTCAATAAGCAAATAAAATAGAAATGGTAAAAGAGGCTTATTTCTTTGAGCTTAAGGATTTATATATTAAGTTAAATAAGCAAGATAATGAATGTGTCTCGTACTAACAATATTCGCTATTAGATCTAGGGTAATCTCAGAATAATTAGAAGTGAGACGAGGGCAAGAATATGCTAATCAAGTTAAATAAGTGGCCAACAGAGTAAGAAAGCAACCTAAACGCAAATTAAAAGATTAGACTTAGGGTGTAGTAAAAGAATCAAATTGTGTTTTGAGCAGCCCAAATGATGAAGTGCCTAACAAAACAATTCATCACGGATTCCAACAATAGAGAACCACATCCAACTTAGAATTTTGGGCTAGAGGGAAGTAGAGACTTCAACGGGATGTGAGGATACTCTAGGATGGCCCTTTGGGTAGGCTTAACGAAGCTGCATCCCCGGAGGCGGGTCTGTAGTTGTTCCATCAAGAGAGTATGCCTTGACTGCACTTGCATTGTAAGCTTAATGAAGATGACATTTGTAGGCAGTCTGAAGGGCTTGATGTTCGAAGTAGGGTATTCGTATGTCCAATACTCGCAAGTAAGGTGAAGGATAGTCGCATGCTGATATTGGCCAACATCAAGGCCAAGAGCGATTTCGGGAAAGACTAGAGTTAAACCAACAAGTCAATGATTCTTTCACCATCGAAACATTGGATGGAGAGGCACCGCCAATTGGATGTTAGATTGTTTATAGTAGGGCACGACCACTTAATTCTTTAGAAGTCTTTTGATTAGTTGAGGGGTGGCTACGTGGGACCATAGCCATGATGAGATAAAGAGACATACCAACTAGAATATCTTTATTGTAGGCCTAATGAAGCTGCCCTTTACAGATATAGAAAATATCCGACTGAGTTCCATACATGGTAAACCTTGTTGGCGAGATTCAGAGAGTAGACAGAACGATTACGCATAGTCCAATGTATACACTGGGTGGTACATTGTGGATGTCCGAGCATTAGCATAGACTAGTGCGGACGCAGATTTACGTTTTCATAGTAGACGATGGAACATCTGTATTATAGGCCTCAAGAAGCTGTCCTTTATAGATGTAGTCATAGAACGCTATAGGAGCAAGACGATGACGTCCTTTGCAAGGAGGCTACGGGAGGTACTATGGGTAGTACCTAGGACCAATATAGTCATTGGGAATATAGCTACAGATATGTATATATTAGTTATTAGGTATTAATTTACTATAGAGTAAATGGGCACGGTTCACGAATAGAGGCAGGATTATTGTAGCCTAATGAACCTAATATAAGAGTAAATGGAAATAAAATGATATATGTAGAATTAGGCATAGAAGTATATAATTTATTCATTCACGAGAACTTTTGTTCTGACACCCTTCTCATAACATCCTACAGGTTAGGTAGCTGACAAGGACTTCTTAGCTTTATGACACTTACTTAGAAAGTGTTATTATTTAAGTGAGCATTTACTTACTATTATGTTTTAGTCAATTCCGCTATGAGATAATTAATTGAGCTCTGGTATATTTATCTTTGCTCATTTGCAGGATACCAGATACCCAATTTAGGCTTCAGTGGGCTTGGTTGTTGGACTTTTTTGCGAAAATCCAAGCCAATGGAATTCGTGTTGTTACATTTGGTATCAGAGCCTAAGTTTAGATTCCTAGTTAGAAAGAGAGTGAATGTATTTGAATTTCTTATATATAAATGTATGTATACTCTTAAAACCCCAAAGAGAAGTCCATTCCTTTGAGTAAACCAATAGTTGGAGAAAGTTTGGAAAACTACTATGTATATCTAAACTTGGAACGAGGAAATTCCAAAAGCTAAAAGACCTCACAGGGCGAAGATTTTTGGTTTCAGTAAGGAATATTTAGAAAGGTGAAAGTAAATTAAAAGGCCACTTTATAGTCCAGCCCAGCAATTAAACTCTTAAAATTTTTGAATATAAATTTTCGGAGGATTTTCAAGTTTTAACTTTAGAAGTGTACAACAGTATAAATATGGGAAGTTGGAGAGAAACAACTTTAAAGCATTTTTGAATTTGAAAGTATAGAAAAATACAGTTTAGAGAAATATTTTAATTGAAAACTAGTATTTGGGCTGTAGTGATGATGTTTTATGCGACATATGTCTTAACCAAGTATAAACGTATTCTGAAATTCTTATATAAGCACGTAAAAATATTTTTCTAGCTGTAAAGAAATTAAAGCTGTTTTGAAAAAGAATTTTTATGGGTTAGATGATTTCATTGGTTGGAGCAAGCTTATGAATATAAATATAGGCTCAGTTAAAGGATGTAACACGTCAAGACTCCACTTGGAGGGTGGAGAATGGGCAGGGATATTTAGCCTAAGTTGTAACCATGATTTAGACAACCCGGAAGCGGATAGGTTAGACTTTAATTAGTTAAGGAGAAGGAACATGATGCAGCAGCACGAGGAAAAAAATAGGCCGACCCGTGGTCGACCATGCGGTCGACCTGTTACTAAGACGGGTCAACCGCCTAAGTTCATTTGAATGCGTATAAACACATGCCCCCTTCTCTCCTTCCTCATTCTTATTTCCTCCTTCGAAGACAGCAGCCGCACCCAAAACCACCCCATTCAACCACCCAAACGCCTCAAAAATTCCATCGTTTCGCTCACGGTTAGTGCCAAATTGAAGCGTGTCATGGGATCTACTCGGATCCATACTTCCTTTTCACAAATCTAAGAGTTTTTTGTCATACTTCCAAGACCTTCTTTAGTCCACCTTTTTCCCTAACTTACACTACAGGAGATAGTGTGGTGCCAAAGAGATATAGGGATTGTGCAGTCTTACTCCGATACAGCCACTTACCAGATTTTCCAAGGAAGGGCAGTGAAGTTTTCTGATTTTCTAGGCACCCCTTTAGAGCAGCTCTTTTTGGACACTGGGCTGAGATAGATTTTGAACCATGAGATGTTCAAGCGACAAGCATATTCCAGGTTAGTACGTCTCTTCGATGCTAACTTATGTACTAGTGATGAGGATGAGGAGTTGGCCTTCTAGTCGGAGGTCAAGGGAGTGAGGACAATATTTTTCGAGACTCAATTGGCGAGTATTTTAGATGTTAGAGGACATGGGTTAGAGGTAGGACATATTGAGATGATGGACATAGTCGTCTTACACTAGATTTTAGTAGATCCACAACACCCCGACTGGCGCGTTGGACAATTATGCCATTTAGCTAGGTTGGTTATATGCATTTTGCAACATAACCTTTTCCTCACGACGGGGAGCTATGACCAGATCTACTCCACAGTGAGGCAAGCCACCTACGCCATATTCAGAGGCTTATATGTTAACTGGGCTAGGACGATTATGACCCAATACTTGACCGCAGCGGGACTTCGTCGCTCTACTATGATATATTGTCACCTTGGACACGGGTCTTTAGGCGGGCTAGAGTTGAGATGGAGAGGGAGACTTGCAGTGAGCAGGCCCGCCACATGATTGATTCATCCACTCCGAGGAGGATGAATATAGGTTTAGATCAAATACATGCTCCACCAAAGGAGCAAGAGCACGAGCCATATTTCCACGCATCAAAGTACTTTCACGAGCCGTAGGAGTTTTCTTCGCCACCATTTGGAGGCTGTTAAAGCCAGCGACGCAGAGTACATGGTGATATGGATCTTGAGGGGTGAGAGAAGGACCCTCTCAGCCCTCTCCACCGTCGAGCTACAATGACTAGTTT
The DNA here is from genome assembly GCA_030765085.1 of Allium cepa. Taxonomy (NCBI): domain Eukaryota; kingdom Viridiplantae; phylum Streptophyta; class Magnoliopsida; order Asparagales; family Amaryllidaceae; genus Allium; species Allium cepa. Next base: position 898,804,399 of record CM060935.1, on the reverse strand, counting down.
AGAAGCATTCCGAGGGGCAAGAGCGGCTCTCTAGGGAGAATGCTGAGTTTCTGCGAGGATAATGGGAGTTGGTGAGGACACATCAGGAATTAGCTAGGACACAGCGTAAGATTCTAACGAGCACTAGGTGGCAGGAGGAGGGCCTTAGCTGTTTAGATTCTTTAATTAGGGCCTTCTTATGTCAGGGCGGACAAGGTCCAAGGGCTCCTAGCCCGAGATGGTAGCTGTTTTAGCCTACTTGTGTCACCCATCTAGCACCGTAGTGTAGTAGGTTTTGTTTGCTCTTTAGATATTAAATTCTACTATTATTTAAGCATTTGAAAACTCTGTTGTAATAGTAGATCAGTGTTAATGCATTTTCTCTTTATTTTTTTATGGTGTTCATAAATAAAGAATAATGACATAAAATGTTATTATAAAAAGTAAAAGTAGAATAAGATAACTAAAAGAAAAATAATAAATTTAAAGAAAGCGACAAAAATATCAACATGAAAACTAAAAAAAAATAGAGAGATGATTTTTTGTATAAACTGTGCTTAGGAAAGAAAATAGAGATTTTATAGGATCGCGACATAAGTTCCAATCATGGAGAGAGATAAGAAAAAGTAAAACAGAGAAATGTGAAGCTTTTCTGTTTCTACATTCTTTCTGACATAAGAAATCGAGTTTAGAAAAACAGATTTTTCTAAGATTCGAATAGTAAAAGTTGTGTGTTAGGATTTGGATGAAAAATTGGTTGAACTACACCCATATTCAATAGGAGTGTGGTAAAAATTGGGTGATTTTTTTTTTAAATTTTCGAAAAATTACATTCATATAGAAATTGCAAGTATATTTAGGTTGTGCACATCATGTTTTAAAAATAAATTTTTAGATAAAAAGCATTCATATAGGAGGTATCATTTAGAAATTTATGCACATACATGCCTTTTGTTTTGGAAACACATTTGCACAAAAGCACGATGGTTGCAAAATTGGATATACATAAATTGGTTGTAATAAATGTAAGGATTACATATATTTTACCTTCGTCAAATTTCGGGGATGAAATTTCCTAAGGGTGGGAGAATGTAACACCCTGCATTTTTATACAATTAAAATTTAACGTATAATGATAAGAAATGAAAATAAATAATTCAGAATATGGCTTCGAAACTTGTACCATTGCATCCGGGGTGATTTTCTGATCAGTTTTCATATATATCTTGTCAAAATCTGAACCAATATGAAGAAGTTAAGAACGAAAATAATAAGTAATCGAACGAAAAATATATATAGTATAATGCAGATATGGGCCGACCGGTAGGTCGACCCAATAGGCGCAAAGTTCGACCACCCGGTCGACCTTTTGCTAAGGGCAGTCGACCGCCTGGTCGACCCGTGCACAGCCTGGATGAAAATTCATCCAGGTACGTGCGGTGACTCGTTTCCTTGTATTTGCACGATTTGAGCCATACGTTCTTCGATCTGATGGCTCCAAATTTCCCTGTGATGTGGTGGCTTCAGGTTTAATCCAAGAGTCCAACGATCTGATGTCCCTAAGCTCCAATAAAAATAGGAACCAAGGTCTAGCTATCTTCTCACAATTAGATTTTCTCCCATGGGTTCATTGCCTAAGGCTGAACCCTAAAAAGAATTAATTTTTAGGGAGAAGATCTTCTAAATTAAAATATTATACAGCTTGGAAGAAGGGGATCCAGAAGAACGGTGGAGCCAAGCGGAGCCCACGCGAAGCTAAGGATGACAGGTTATATATCTTTTAAGTTTATGATATATTATCGTCAGATTCCCGTTTATAAAATTTTATTCAGTAATTAATCATATTAATTAAATTATGCTGAACTATAAGAAAACTTGCAGTTTATTTACAGTATTAGTATTTACATACTGTTTTCTATGCCTTATTTACGTCTTTTTCTATGTTTTGGATTTTATGCAAGCGTTAGTTTTCTTCTATCCTCTCCTTTTTCTTCGCGCATGGATTAGAATATATCAAACGCGAATATGGACTAAATAATTAAAAATACCGAAATAAAGATGTAAAATAATAAAAGTTTGAGGAATAAAATTACTGTAATAAATTGCATTAAAATGGAAAAAGTTAATTGGGTGTAATTATTAGATTAATTGGCCGTTTTTAAAGATTATGATACATTTCCATAACTTAACATCTAAAAGATAGCGATAAACGCAACTGTAAGAATAAAAGAAATAAAATGGGGAGCTAGTGTAAAATAGAGAAACCACTGTATTTTATACTACTCCAAAATAGTAAAAGAAATATCTTACAGTTACGTATTATTGTTTATAGTATTAATCAATATTAAGATATGGAAATGGATTATATAGTTTTCATAACCAACCAAATAAAATCGAATCACTTCCCAAAATAGAAAACAATAGAGTAAAGTATGAATTGAAATAAGAAAATTATTAATCAAGAATTTGAAGCTGTTTAAATTAATGAGCCTAGGCCTGCATTTACCGCGTAGGCTATTTAAATAGGCAACTATTATGATAAGTGAATTATCAATATTAGAGAATTAAAAAAAATTCTATATCATAATAATAGAAGGCATACTAGAACGGATAAGAAACGCTTATATTTATATAATGGAATATAAAAGAAGAAAAAGTAACAACTACAAGTAGAATTATAACATAGGTTATAATTATGGAGTAAGAATAGAAAAGCTTATCGTGAGGCTTATAATTGACTGTTATGTAATGGTAGTAGAGAATAGTGGCAGAAGCTTATTTAAACAACTTATATTAAGTCAATAAGCAAATAAAACAGAAATGCTAAAAGAGTTTTATTTCTTTAAACATAAGGATTTATATATTAAGTTAAATAAGAAAGATAATGAATGTGGCTCATACTAACAGTATTCCCTATTAGATCTAGGTAATCTCACAATAATTAGAATTGAGACGAGGGCAAGAATATGCTAATCAAGTTAAATAAGTGTGCAACGGAGTTAGAAAGAAACCTAAACGCATATTAAAATATTAGACTTAGGGTGTAGTAAAAGAATCGAATTGCGTTTGGAGCAGCCCAAATGATGAAGCGCCTAACGAAGCAGTTCATCACGGATTCCAACAATAGAGAAGCACATCCAACTTAGAATTTTGGGCTAGAGGGAAGTACAAGTGTAACGCCCCACCCTGAGACTCACCTTAGCAAAGAGAATTAACAAGTAATTTTGTCTACTAAAGCGGAGAATAGGGCTGGTTTAGGGCGACCATCTATAATTTTGTCTTAAACATCTATTGAATACGTCGGTAAATGAAATATAATTTTTTCTTTCAACTCAAGTGGACCGACATACCCAGTAAATGCATAATCCAAAACTATAGGTGGCTAACGGATCTATCAGAACAAAATACAATAACTGAATGTAAATCCCATCACAGAACAGTAACCAACATCATATATATACATATACACTGATAGATGTTTAGTACAATACAACATGAATACAATAAAAGTGATACTCGACCACACCATAAATATCGAATCAAATATAAGTACATAAGAGTACGTGAAAGAACAAAAACTAATCAAGAGAAAGAAGAGCTGATATCCAATATCAACTTCAAGCTAAGTACAATAGATGATACCTGAAACAACTCGGTCTGACCCGAGTGAAAACACACGGGTCAGGCTAGCTAAAATCATCAGTTAAACAGAATAATCAATAAGGATAATTAGGTGAAATCTATGGTATCCTTTTTCATAAAGGATGCCATGCCCTAAACAGGGTTCAATATCATATGAAAGGACAACATCTCTTCTTGGCAAGTAGGAGAGATAATGATGATAAAGTCATACTTAAGTGGCATAACAGACACTTAAGCAAATGGAACATCGGCGAGCAAAATTTAAAAGATAAGATTCGATAAACATCGCTTTCGCCTCGTATCAACGGTGGTATAAAAGAATATGGATAATGACTTCAAATGAACCAACTATCTTCTTAGAAGTGGTTGTCAAAATAACAATACATCAAAGATACATATCCTTCATACATAGAATAAAACGCATATGGATGTACCTCATCTCATTGGCACATCCCAAGGATCATTCATGGAAATATAAAACCCAATTTTAAAAGAAGCATCATACTTATTCATACCTAATCTCATCGGTATGAATATAGATACGTCTCAAATCCATCATTAAAACTTATTATATAAAAAAATCTCATAATCATTTATACCTCATCTCATCGATATAAATATAAATACATCTCAAATCCACTATTAAAACTCCTTATAAAAGAATTTCCGTAATTTATACCTCATCTCATTGATATAAATATAAAATGCCTCAAATCCATCTTAATAGAACCCGGAAAGAGTTCAAAACATCATATTCGAAATCACCATAAAACCATGTATATAAATAAGCCCTTTTCTTACATAAGGCTACAATAAAGCATCATCATCAATATAGTGAAAACGAAACATCTAAACTTCATGGAAAACAGCATGTGCTTTACATCTTGACTAGTACTTGTAATTTGGTACCATACATCGTGATGACTTGGGGTCACATAACATCATAACATCGTGATTGACTAGTCGAAACATCTTGATGACACCCAGTCACAAATCCGAGTAAAAACATCATGGTGATTGGAGTTGGGTAATAACATCGTGAACATCGTGGTGACTCCAATCGTACTCGGTCTAGTACTAGTAACCTCTTGAATGTTTCTCAACTATTCGAATAGGAACCCAAAAGGCAAGAACGTATATCCCATACTATACGTTCTCCCCTAATGTTTTACTAATCGTTAGTTGGTTCCACATTAGAAAACATCATAAAACATCTGAACCATCATAAAACTCACTCTGCCTCATCTCATCGGCGAGTTAATATAATACCATACTCATCTCTTCTCATCGACGAGTAATGGTTCCATCGTGACTTGTCTCATTTCATCGACAAGTAAAAATCATCATAACCATCTTAAATTCATAAAACATCATAAACATCTTAAATTCATGAATACTTCATAAATAGACTTACCTCGTCTCATCGGTAAGTAAAACAACATCATGACGGTTATTTCTAATCCTAATTCTCCAAACGGAAAATTTTCGTCTTGGTCGCCTCATCTCATCAGCGATTGTAAAAACATCTAGATTGGTTCGTCATCAAACGTACTCAAAAAGAGTAATTCTCCAACCAATAATGTTCGTTAAAATTTGGCAACTTTTAAATCATCTCAAAATAATAATTCAAATTAGTTTCGGTCGTAGAAGTCCGATATTAAGCGATAAAGCAAGACACATGTCCCATACCATATATCCATACTAAATCGTTTAATTCTCATTCTTATACATCCGAAAGGAAAAAAATAGTTTATGATTTTTGTGCAATAATTTACTATGGTAATCGGGTTTTAAAATAAATATTTCGAAACCCAAAGAAATCCCTTTTATTAAAATTCTACTTTCTATATAAAATAAATATAGTATATCTACTTTTATTATTTAGAAATACTCTTAAAAATATTCAAAATAGAATATTTAACACCATAATTACCAAGCCAGAACATGCATATACATGTTCATGGATGCAAAACAATTTTCAAATGGTTTGAAAACAATAAGTGCACTAACAACATGGAACAAAACACAGGACAACGGATAAAATCTGCTATTTTGAGGTAGCAAACACTGAAATTTTTTAAAACAATCTGAACGAAAGTTGTTGCATACAATTCATGCTTTCCAGAATGACCAAGATCATTGAATTTGGATCAATGGTTCAAAAGTTATGACCATTTTACTAAAAACATCAAACTTAGCATGAACTTATACATTTGCAGGACAGCGACCAACAATTGCAATTTTAGCATAGATAACTTCGAAATCAGGCAAAATGAATAAAAAAAAAGTTGTAGCTTAATTTCTAAGCTTTCCAGAATGACTAAGATCGTCGAATTCCAAACAGTGGTTCAAAAGTTATGATCATTTTACTAAAAACATCAAACTTAGCCTGAACTTATGCATTTGCAGGACAGCGACCAACAATTGCAATTTTAGCATAGATAGCTTCGAAATCAGGCAAAATGAATAAAATCAAAGTTGTAGCTTAGTTTCTATGCTTTCTAGAACATCTAAAATTATCAAAATCGAATCAAAACGAGAAAGTTATGACTAATTTACTTTCAGCCTTAAGCATAGAGCAAATATTGTTTTTGCTCTCAGGATTAAGAAAATTTCGATTTTGATATAGCAAACCTCAAAATTAAAAAAAACTCAATACATGAAAGTTGTAGTACATGATTTAAGCTTTCCGAAACATCTAAAATTATTAAAATTGGATCAAAAAAGAGAAAGTTATGCCTAAATTTGTTTCAGCTTCAAAGATGGACAGAATTTAGTTTTTGGATTGAGCACAATATATGATCAAAACTTTATCTTTACAGCTCCAAACATCCAATTTTACACTAAATATGAATAAACAGGATGATTTACAACTAGCGTGAGTGAGACTACTCACCTTAGGGTTTGTTTGCAGCAAATATACAGCAATTTAAAGAGCAATTTGGAAGCTTTAGTCTTGATTTGGAGCTAAAAACCTCTAGAAGAAAGGGGGAACAAACATGCAAATAGAGAATAGAAAGTTACAACAATATCTATCCTTAATCAGAGAATTGATAACATAAATTTGAGATTTTGATATTGATTACCTGTATTTAATTTTGATTTGCTATTATCCCCTTTGATTTCACTAATTTTGATGCTACTTTATGAAGAGCTAAGTGGAGGCCATTGTTTTAATTTTTACTGTAAGTTGTATTTTTCTTTTTGAGAAGAAGGAATGAATAAAAACGTATAGGCAATTCCTTCTCACTAGATACTTCTAGATTTAGGGTTTTGGATCTAAAACCTTACCCAATAAGCCCAAAGACAATTATACTCAGTGAAATTCTAAATAATGTATTTTTTCACCCATTTTGTCAATATATGCACTAATTTTCTCAAGTTAAAGCCAAGCAAAAAAAATTATACAAAAGCTATTCTATGCAAATAAAATTATTTTCTCTACAACATAAAATTTTATTATTTTTATCAGTAAAACCTTACTTTTATTTAAATAACACAAAATTTCACATACAATACATAATACTTCATTTTTAACTCTAAAAATTTCACAAGAACTATTCTCTTGTGTAATAAAATATAATAACTCATTTCAAACTTAATTTTATAATCAAAACATACTTTTAAACCAAATTCCATCTTTTTATTTATAGAAATACCTTTTAAACATCAAATAATTCCTTTTAAAAAATTATTAAAAGAAGTAATTGGAAATAATTAATAAAATTATTGCATTTTCTCCAAATAAAATCACATTTCATTCATTTTTAACTCAATCAAACAAAATAAATTTGTCAATCTTTATTTTCACATTTTATTTTCAAAATTCATTGTTTTTTTCCAAATAAACAATTTAAATCTCTAATTTATTTTAATTCACCATATTAAATTATAACTTCCGTTATAATTTAACATATGCGGATAATCTCCAAAACCAAGGTTGTTACAGACTCCCCTCCTTAACAAAATTGCGTCCTCGCAATTTCTAGAGGAAAAGGCTGTAAACAACATAAAAATTCAATCGAAAAGAATAAAAGACAAGCTTGAAACTCAAACCATTCATACTCTCAACATAGAATGGTAGAGAAAAGCAATGAAAAACTCAGTGGGTTAATCCAATGGCCCATAAAATTCTAATATAGTGATTAACAAACCTTCGAATTTTCCAAGCAACTCGAAAGAATTTCGAAGATCTCCCATCTCGAATTAAAACTCAATAAAATGCTCAACAAATAATCAATCGAAAATGATTGATTACTCAAAATTCTATGAAAAGAGTTGGGACTAAACTCACTCAAACCCGATCTCTAAGCAATAAAGAAGATTAACAACAAGATTTTCCACACGATAATACGGAAAGAACATCCTTACAACAAAAATAGACACAATAGACAAGATAAATAAATCACAAGATGGCTTCTCACAAGGCCACCAAACTCGAACGACTACGAAATATGCATGTCGTTGATATTAGCTCAGGGATAGAATATACTCAAGAAACAAGGATATAAGCTCAAATTACTTTTCAATCCAATATATTTAGAATTTTTTTCTCAACATCTTTTATATTTTAAATCTCAATTTTCAACATTTGAAAATTTTCAAACTGTTTACTATAATACTTAGTAAGTAATTTAAAACTCAAATTAAAAGTACAAATTTCTTCTCTTACTTCAAAATTAATTTTCAAAGAATTTTGTAAATCCATAATAATATTCCTCAAAATAAATTAAGGGTTTAAATTCTCTTTACTCTTTTTATTAAACCACTAAAAAAACTTAAAACAATCTTCAAATCCTCTTATAACTCTTCTCTTAAAACATCCAATGTATATAATATAAATTCTAAAATCTCAAAATATACTTTCAATAAAGTATAGCTCAATAATTTTCTCACATATTCTCATCTTTATAATTTCAAAATAAATATATAAATAAATGGCATTGCCTCGCCACTGAATCTCTAATAAATAGATATGTCTGTTGGCTGCAGAGTCGATCGAACGATCAAAACTGTCTCGCCACTCTGATACTCATCTCTAAAATCAATGGCTGCAATTACCATTCAAAAATTAATTTAATATTTAATCTCAAATATTATTTTCAAAATCTCAATTTTTAAAACACAAACCATTGTGTCTGATTGCCTTATCATAGCATTTAGGAGATTCCTATCGATAACGTTGATCAGGCGTATCGACTAGAACTCTTAACTACCCGATGGACAACCCAACACTCTCAAATTATTCCCATAAAAGAAATACTACTCATGTAAATATATTCTCAAAATATTCTTTGATTTTTTTTTTATATCTCAAAACTCCAATTTCTCTTTTTTAAACTCATATATATATATATGTATATATATATATATATAGCTTCAAAAACTCAAACCATAGAACATTAAGAGAATCATCGAGATTTTCCCAGAATATCGATTCTCAAAATCATCAAAAGGAGATAGAGTGTTCGTCAATCTTACGATGTCACGAGCCACTCCCAAAAAAAAAATCAGCAAGATACAGGATAAGCAAGATATTCTTCTCGAAGGAGAAAAAGCACACAATCCACAAATCAAAACTTCAAACGGAGAAATGCTAAATGATAACATTGATCGAGTATCTGAAAAGAACACTCAAACAAAGTAGAATGATAAACTCAATCAAACTCAAATAATCTAGAAACTCACCTCATACCTTAGTGGATATCCTCGTGGAAGGATAACCGAAGAGCTAAGAGCTAGGAATAAGGTTACCTCAACACTCGATTTCCCGATTGGATGTCAAATCCAAACGGACTCACAAAACTCAACAAAGTCACCTTAACTGGAATTCGAGATATATCATCAACATCTCGATACTCAAGAGTGAATACAGAAACTTCGAAATCATCATTAACATTCCAAAGTGATAGAAATAATAACCCAATCAAATTAGGATGTCTAAATAAATACAGGATCCTATAACCACAAAAGGATCAGACTTAACATCAAATAAATCAGTCCATCTCAAATTAGACGCATCTCAAGATTGTGAGTAACAAACAAATACTCACAAAAGCAACATCAAATAAAAATCTCAGAGTTCTCACAACAAGCCAATCGTTGTGGATCCCTTCAATAGGATTCACAAACTCTCAAAGGAATGCAACAAGAATACTCAAAGAAATCAATTAGCTCCATCGATATGAACAAACTCGTATCAACAAAAATAAGAATAGAATAATCCCAAATAAGATTTTATATAAGATAAGATGACATCAAACTCTATTATGGAATACTACAGAATACAATATATCTATATTCCTAGACATATTCCATCTCAACAATCTCAAAATTCGAAAAAGAATCAAGGCTCTAAGCAAGCTCGAATAAAGGACAATGATTTACCCGTATTGTACTTCGATGTATCATGATATACATACTGTTCTGTGTTTATTCTACTTTGTTCTGACCACTGCTCTGAAACAAAGCTGTAACGCCCCTCCCCGAGACCCACCTTAGCAAAGAGAATTAACAAGTAAGTTTGTCTACTAAAGCGGAGAATAGGGCTGGTTAAGGGCGACCATCTATAATTTTGTCTTAAACATCTATTGAATACATCGGTGAATGCAATATAATTTTTTTTTTCAACTCAAGTGGATTGACATACCCAGTAAATGCTTAATCCAAAACTATAGGTGGCTAACGGATCTATCAGAAAAAAATACAATAACTGAATGTAAATCCCATCACAGAATAGTAACCAACATCATATATATACATATACACCGATACATGTTTAGTACAACACAACATGAATACAATAAAGGTGGTATTCGACCACACCATAAATATCGAATCAAATATAAGTACATCAGAGTATGTGAAAGAACAAAAACTACTCAAGAGAAAGAAGAGCTGATATCCATTATCAACTTCAAGCTAAGTCCAATAGATGATACCTGAAACAACTCGGTCTGACCCGAGTGAAAACACACGGGTCAGGCTAGCTAAAATCATCAGTTAAATAGAATAATCAATAAGGATAATTAGGTGAAATCTATGGTATCCTTTTTCATAAAGGATGCCATGCCCTAAACAGGGTTTCAACATCATATGAAAGGACAACATCTCTTCTTGGCAAGTAGGAGAGATAATGATGATAAAGTCATACTTAAGTGGCATAACAGACACTTAAGCAAATGGAACATCGGCGAGCAAAATTTTAAATATAAGATTCAATAAACATCGCTTTCGCCTCGTATCAATGGCGGTATAAAATAATATGGATAATGACTTCAAATGAATCAACTATCTTCTTAGAAGTGGTTGTCAAAATAACAATACATCAAAGATACATATCCTTCATACATAGAATAAAACGCATATGGATGTACCTCATCTCATTGGCACATCCCAAGGATCATTCATGGAAATATAAAATCCAATTATAAAAGAAGCATCATGCTTATTCATACCTAATCTCATCGGTATGAATATAGATATGTCTCAAATCCATCATTAAAACTTATTATAAAAAAAAATCTCATAATAATTTATACCTCATCTCATCGGTATAAATATAAATACATCTCAAATCCACTATTAAAACTCCTTATAAAAGAATTTCCATAATTTATACCTCATCTCATTGATATAAATATAAAATGCCTCAAATCCATCTTAATAGAACCCGGAAAGAGTTCAAAACATCATATTCGAAATCACCATAAAACCATGTATATAAATAAGCCCTTTTCTTACATAAGGCTATAATAAAGCATCATCATCAATATAGTGAAAACGAAACATCTAAACTTCATGGAAAACAGCACGTGCTTTACATCTTGCCTAGTACTTGTAATTTGGTACCATACATCGTGATGACTTGGGGTCACATAACATCATAACATCGTGATTGACTAGTCGGAACATCTTGATGACACCCAGTCACAAATCCGAGTAAAAACATCATGGTGATTGGAGTTGGGTAATAACATCGTGAACATCGTGGTGACTCCAATCGTACTCGGTCTAGTACTAGTAACATCTTGAATGTGTCTCAACTATTCGAATAGGAACCCAAAAGGCGAGAACGTATATCCCATACTATACGTTCTCCCCTAATGTTTTACTAGTCGTTAGTTGGTTCCACATTAGAAAACATCATAAAACATCTGAACCATCATAAAACTCACTCCGCCTCATCTCATCGGCGAGTTAATATAATACCATACTCATCTCTTCTCATCGACGAGTAATGGTTCCATCGTGACTTGTCTCATTTCATCGACAAGTAAAAATCATCATAGCCATCTTAAATTCATAAATCATCATAAACATCTTAACTTCATGAATACTTCATAAATAGACTTACCTCGTCTCATCGGTAAGTAAAACAACATCATGACCGTTATTTCTAATCATAATTCTCCAAACGGAAAATTTTCGTCTTGGTCGCCTCATCTCATCAGCGATTGTAAAAACATCTAGATTGGTTCGTCATCAAACGTACTCAAAAAGAGTAATTCTCCAACAAATAATGTTCGTTAAAATTTGGCAACTTTTAAATCATCTCACAATAATAATTCAAATTAGTTTCGGTCGTAGAAGTCCGATATTAAGCGATAAAGCAAGACACATGTCCCATACCATATATCCTTACTAAATCGTTTAATTCTCATTCTTATACATCCGAAAGGGGAAAAAAATAGTTTACGATCTTTGCGCAATAATTTACTAAGGTAATCGGGTTTTAAAATAAATATTTCGAAACCCAAAGAAATCCCTTTTATTAAAATTCTACTTTTTATATAAAATAAATATAGTATATCTACTTTTATTATTTAGAAATACTCTTAAAAATATTCAAAATAAAATATTTAACACCATAATTACCAATCCAGAACATGCATATACATGTTCATGGATGCAAAACAATTTTCAAATGGTTTGAAAACAATAAGTGCACTAACAACATGGAACAGAACACAGGACAACGGATAAAATCTGCTATTTTGAGGTAGCAAACACTGAAATTTTTAAAACAATCTGAACGAAAGTTGTTGCATACAATTCATGCTTTCCATAATGTCCAAGATCATTGAATTTGGATCAATGGTTCAAAAGTTATGACCATTTTACTAAAAACATCAAACTTAGCCTGAACTTATACATTTGCAGGACAGCGACCAACAATTGCAATTTTAGCATAGATAATTTCGAAATCAGGCAAAATAAATAAAACAAAAGTTGTATCTTAATTTCTAAGCTTTGCAGAATGACTAAGATCGTCGAATTCCAAACATTGGTTCAAAAGTTATGATCATTTTACTAAAAACATCAAACTTAGCCTGAACTTATGCATTTGCAGGACAGCGACCAACAATTGCAATTTTAGCATAGATAACTTCGAAATCAGGCAAAATGAATAAATTCAAAGTTGTAGCTTAGTTTCCGTGCTTTCCATAATATCTAAAATTATCAAAATCGAATCAAAAATGAGAAAGTTGTGGCTAATTTACTTTCAGCCTTAAGCATAGAGCAAATATTGGTTTTGCTCTCGGGATTACAGTAGAAAATTTCGTTTTTGATATAGCAAAACCTCAAAATTACAAAAAAATTCAATACATGAAAGATGTAGTACACGATTTAAGCTTTCTGAAACATCTAAAATTATCAAAATTGGATCAAAAACGAGAAAGTTATGCCTTAATTTGTTTCAGCTTCAAAGATGGACAGAATTTAGTTTTTGGATTGAGCACAATATATGATCAAAACTTGATCTTTACAGCTCCAAACATCCAATTTTACACTAAATATGAATAAACAAGATGATTTACAGCTAGCGTGAGTGAGATTACTCACCTTAGGGTTTGTTTGCAGCAAATATACAGCAAATTAAAGAGCAATTTGGAAGCTTTAGTCTTGATTTGGAGCTAAAAACCTATAGAAGAAAGGGGGAACAAACATGCAAATAGAGAATAGAAAGTTACAACAATATCTATCCTTAATCAGAGAATTGATAACATAAATTTGAGATTTTGATATTGATTACCTGTATTCAATTTTGATTTGCTATTATCCCCTTTGATTTCACTAATTTTGATGCTACTCTATGAAGAGCTAAGTGGAGGCCATTGTTTTAATTTTTACTCTAAGTTGTATTTTTCTTTTTGAGAAGAAGGAATGAATAAAAACGTATAGGCAATTTCTTCTCACTAGATACTTCTAGATTTAGGGTTTTGGATCTAAAACCTTACCCAATAAGCCCAAAGACAATTATACTTAGTGAAATTCTAAATAATGTATTTTTTCACCCATTTTATCAATTTATGCACTTATTTTCTCAAGTTAAAGCCAAGCAAAAAAAATTATATAAAAGCAATTCTATGCAAATAAAATTATTTTCTCTACAACATAAAATTTTGGGGATTTTAGGCTCAAAGAAAAAGTTGCATAAAAATTTAGTTAAAAGGACAAGAAGTTTGTTTTTTAGGCTGAAAGACACATTTTAGTGTAAATTACAGAATGATAGTTGTAACTATCATTTTTCGTTTACACTAACAAATGTCCTTCAGACAAAAAAGCAGACTTGCTGTCCCTGAGACTAAATTTTTTCACAACTTCTTCCCTGCGTCTATTTTCCTATAAAATTTTATTATTTTTATCAGTAAAACCTTACTTTTATTTAAATAACACAAATTTTCACATACAATACATAATACTTCATTTTTAACTCTAAAAATTTCACAAGAACTATTCTCTTGTGTAATAAAATATAATAACTCATTTCAAACTTAATTTTATAATCAAAACATACTTTTAAACCAAATTCCATCTTTTTATTTATAGAAATACCTTTTAAACATCAAATAATTCCTTTTAAAAAATTATTAAAAGAAGTAATTGGAAATAATTAATAAAATTATTGCATTTTCTCCAAATAAAATCACATTTCATTCATTTTTAACTCAATCAAACAAAATAATTTTTTCAATCTTTATTTTCACATTTTATTTTCAAAATTCATTGTTTTTTTTCAAATAAACAATTTAAATCTCTAATTTATTTTAATTCACCATATTAAATTATAACTTCCATTATAATTTAACATATACAGATAATCTCCAAAACCAAGGTTGTTACAACGAGTCTTCAATAGGACGTGAGGATAATCTAGGATGGCCCTTTGGGTAGGCTTAATGAAGCTGCATCCCCGGAGGCGGGTCTGTAGGTGTTTAATCAAGAGAGTATGCCTTGACTGCATTTGCATTATAGGCCTAACGAAGCTGATTTTTGTAGGCAGTCAGAAGGGCTTGGTGTTCGAAGTAAGGTATTTGTATGTCTAGTACTTGCAAATAAGGCGAAGGGTAGTCGCATGTTGATATCGGCCAACATCAAGGCCAAGAGCGATTTTCGGAAAGACTAGAGTTAAACCAACATATCAATGATTTTTTCACTATTAAGACATTGGATGGAGAGGCGCCAACAATTGGATGTTAGATTGTTTTCAGTAGGCACGACCACTTAACTCTTTAGAAGTCTTTTGATTAGTTGAGGGGTGGCTACGTGGGGCCACAGCCACGATGAGGTAGTTGGTCGTAAGTGAGATGGGTCGAAGCGGACCAAGCTAAGTTATGTTTATGCCTCATTTTTATTGGTGAGCTTGCTATTGAAGTTGATGCGGGGTGCCTCACTCAGCTGCTGGCTTGATGTGCAATTGAGTAGATAGGCCGATGCAGGCCTAGCCTGGATTTGGATCGGCATGTAGGGCAGAAGCCTAGCCGAGCTATTACTAGCCTTTGCTGGTTTACGAGCTTACCTAGACCCAAGTCGACCTGGACCATGCTAGGCTAGGCTAAGAAAACTTGATCAATCTATCTTCATACTAACCAAAAAATTGAGTAACACCAATGCATTAGAAATTCATCTTACATACTCCATATTAAACATTTTAATATGGTGTTCGTGCATATCATTTGTGGACAATCTCAACATTCTTCTATACTATTTACAAAATATGTCAATTTAAATCTAGTATCGAGAAGTAAATAACCAAACAAAAATGATTTTAACAAGAGTACATCGTTAACAATCATAATTTTGTTGTTTACTCCAGTTTTTAAATTATTTTGGTACCTTTAGAGCGCTTTCTTACCGACATATGCTTCCTCCTCCTTTTGACTTAAGTTAAAACTACTTGATTTCTTTGATGAAATACTAGTTCATTTCTGATGCTCACATTCGTATCAATTCTTAGATCCTTGTTCAATAACCTACAAACTTAAAATTGCTTCCATCGACTTCAAAGCACTTTGGTTATCAATTGTAAATAGCATACACTAAATCATTATTTAGAATTTCTATATCAACGTACATATACCAAAACTCAAAATCATATCGAGCGATAATTTTTCAAGTAAAATCTGAATTAACTTAAATTCATTGGATAAAGAACCTGTTACATTAATTTCTACAATTGAAATTTACGATGTTTATTCTATAGCATAACTATATTCTAACTTCATTAGTCTTCTTCTTGGAGACGCTTTTGTGGTTGATGAGTCATATCTCTTTGGATACAACTATCAAAAACATATTTTTGATAATGTACTTGGAAGCTATTTTGGATTTATACATTTTGTCATATTGTAGATACAATACTCCTAATGGCTTATTGTTGGTCGAGGAAATTCTATTCTTGATATAGATAAGAAAATCATAGTTTCTCTTTAATGTGTAAGAGTTCTTATTAGGCATTCTAATTAGCTGTGTCCATTTAGGCTTGGCAAATTTCATTTCAACTTTGTAATCAGTTTTTTCCTTGGATCATATCTAATTCCATTTTACTACTAATAAATTCAAAAAGAAATTCCTCCTTCATGAAGTTTATGTTTCATGAAACAACAATTGTTTCTTAGTGCAACAGAATGGGTATTTATAAACATTTTATGAATTTCCTATATACATGTATAAAGATGATTTAGATTGTAGGTTTACGAAATATATATTCATAACATAAATTGGTCTAATAACATTGATCATCCCCAAACTGTAACCACCTGATTTTTCGACGCCCAAAAATCGACATCATTACGTCCACTATATCAAATTCCGAACAATCGAATGCCGGAAAACCAAATCGTTAGGTATAAAAAAGAAGAAGATAGAAGAAGAGAGAAAACAATATCAGAATCTCACATTCGCAACGGAACAATATATAATAGATAAATGAATAATATTTAAACAAAAGAACTATATCAGCTTATACATTACATCATCAGAGTATTTCAACAACAAAATACGACACTAGGCATTTATGACAACTTGCCTATATGAAAAATGAACTTGCAGCAACCCATACGCAGTAGATACTACATAATATAAGTGATACGTCTCGTCATCTAGCTTGTCTCCTGATCACCATAGCATACTTTCCTGACTTTGCTCAAGAACAACTGATAACCTAACTCCAGGCTGCCCGTGTGGAAAATTATGGGCACCCAGAGGTTAGAAAGGGAACAATAAACTCCAAGTCAGTCACGGGACTGGTGTGAGATCTTAAAACAGCTATTTACACAAAAGAAAAGGTAAAGAAATCCGTTCAAGCTTTTGGAAAATGAAACTACCATAAGGCCTCCCAGCGCACACACAATGCAATCGCATACTTAGGGGAGATTTCTCCTTAAGATAGTCAAACTTGCTTGATACGCGAAGATTCATTTGATATTATTATTAGTGCATAGTGTGGAAAACTTTTTGAAAGTATAATATAAATCTTAGCCAGCAAACGTACCATCATAGTATGCCTACTATAACTACCATGTTAAATGGCAGATTCTAAAACTAAAACTGTACAGGGCTCGTATTAGGTGATTGGATTTCCAACAAATGGTCAAGGCTAAGGAACTTCTTTTTCGAAAGGGTATGCCTCTGGAGGGACACCCCGAGAACCTAACCGGATCTCTGCCAACACAAAGCCGAGTTACCTCTATAACTAGGTAACTAACTGTCACAGTATGCTATCCTCCGGTCTAGACCGACCATTACCGAGGTGCCTCAACAACCAACAACCACATAAGTAAATAATTTGGGCTCCATACCAGAATACCACTTTTTATCCACACAAGTTAAATATCTAGACTCCATACCAGATACCACTTTTTATCCAGAAGGAAATGCACATACCTTAAGGGGCGCGACCCCCATAACCTTGTCGCATCCTTCTCGTTTCAACCATTTCCGGGGCGTGAGGTTCGATGAAGTCTCATCCACAAAGCTACGCTTTTCATAAAAGCCATGCTTCGATCAACAAATGATCAACATTTAGCATGCCATATTACCAAATTGGGAATATATCACCAGTAACTATCAACTACATAACTTCTGAGCTCGTACGTCTCAGAGAAGGGTGTTAAGCTAAGAGAATAAATTCTCCGCCACCAATATATATGTATTTGATAGAAACCAGCTTTATATCTCAAAATGTAATGTCAGACATACATCCATACAAGTCCATCCTAGGTCTGAATGGAACCGAAGGCACTCCATTCAATTAAGGAAAGAAGTCCTAGAAAATTCGGATATTCCTTAATCACATCCGGACACCCCATCACATAGGGTGATATAAATCTCTATACCGTAGCAACTCAGTGCAGAGACATTCGACAGGTAATCCTTTCATTTTTGAAAATACTCCGTCTTCAACCACCTCTTCAAATGCAATCCTATTTCGTCGTATCATTATTCGGAATAGGTTTTATGACTAAATATCCTCCCCCAGCTTAACCGAATAATGGGCGCTTATTTTAAAAACAAATTTAAGTGCCGTTTTAAAGGCCAATATTGATAGTCGGTTATTTAACCATCAAACAACATTCACAACAACCAACACGCCCCAATAATTTTCCAAATTGTTTATACTAATAGTTGGCTATTTAACTATCAAAAAACATTCACGATAACCATCAATTTTAAATAATTTCCCTAAATTAATTGTTTCAAAATATCTTAGCAAGATATATTTTCACACTTCAACCCTTTTTTGAAAACAATTTTCAAATCACTTTCCTTTCGCGGAATAAATTTCCAAACATTGTTTATTTCCACTGAAAATTTGCTAAGGCTAAATGCTTTGGATTTAAAAATAATTTATATCACCTTATCTAAAAATATATATTTTAAAATACTTAAAATAAAAACTATTTAAAACACTTTATTTTACATACCAGTAATGAAATTATAATAATAATTTTCCACGTAAACTTAGGCCAAAGCAAAATTTAAAAATAAAGGTTATCGAATTTTATACAAACTTTCTAAATAAAACTTTTAGCCAAACTATATTTAAGCTAGAACTATTTCCTATTAATAATTATCTTTTTAAAACATAATTACCAATTAACCTTTTAAATTATTACTACTATAACTAATTTAATAAAATATTTACCTTTAAAAATTTAAACAAAATAAATAATAATTCTCAAAAGTATTCTTTAAAAACAACTTTAAAAACTTTTAACTTTTACTTAAACATCTGCTTGAAATCGTACTTGGCTTATCAGGGAAAAACACTTTCCTTTCACACCTTTAAAAATAAAGTACTATTTATTTTTAAAACAAATTACCCATTCCATTTTAAATTCCATCGTGATTTTAAATTTCCAAGTATCCACTGATATACAATTTCCAAATTGATTTCCAAAAATTTACTTTCAAACACCAAATCAATTTCTAAATCGATTTCCAAAAATTTATTTTCAAACGGCAAATCGATTTCCAAAAATTTACTCCATTTAAAAAAAAATTATTCCTTTATTTATCCAAATTTATTTCAAAAACCATTAATCTAATATTCACACCTTTATTTAGATTTAAAATCCAAAATTTAAAATAAATTCTTCAACTTTTAAACAATACCACTCGAAATCCATTTATTAAAATCTTTTCCCCATATTGGGAATTTATTCAATAGGATTTCAAAAATCAACCTTTACCCTTTTAAATTCCTTCTTTTAAATTTATCCAATTCTCTAAAATTTATTTACTTAAAATTTTGTACTTTAATCTCCAAAAATCCAATTATATATTCTGGTATTTTAAAATACCAGAATATATTCGGCCAAACCATAGCCTTCAATAAATTTCAATCACCAATATAATCAACCACGTATTATTATTAAATCATATCACAGCATATGAAGTAAATTCAAACATTTGAGGAGTCCAGTTGGATCCCTCAAATATGTTTCCCTGCATCCACAGATGTTAGCACAACAAATTAAATACCAATCTCGCTTCAAGGCGGGATATCGCGGTATAAAAGGTCATCCGCTATTATGTAGGACGCATAGGGTCTCATCCGCTGTATAATGCGGAAAATCAATCACTCCAATATATATATATATATATGTATGTATGTATGTATGTATGTATGTATCATATATTCTATCACATCCAAACAATCGATCAAAATTTAAATTCTAATTATTTCAATTGAGTGAGAAGATCTCACCTTTGCTTTTGTTTTGCAATCCATTTCCATTCCAGTTTGTTTTCACGATTCTTGACCTTGTATGAATATTTATATAGTTTATCAATATTCGAAAAAACGAACAATTAATTTCCATTTACAAAATTTAATTACTAATTATTCATTTTAACTAAAAATTTGGTTTTAAACTAATAATTTAATTTTAAATTAATCTTCCTTTAATAAAAATATTTTTTTATTAAGCAAATAATTAGATGAACTAGTTAAATAAATTAATTACCTCAATACATTGTTTTAAAATAATTAGTAAATTAAATATGTACATGCATATTTTTATTTATACCCTTCCTTTACTGTATATAAATTTTTCTTCAAATCTGTATATTTATAAAATTCAATTTTAAAATGAAACTACTCTACCTTACTGCAAAACGAAACTCCAGGCTATCCCAAAACGATCAGATGTCAGTTCTGAAATCATCTCCACCTCCTTGTTACAAAATCTCCGGAGCCATCCAACATGGTGTGCCTACAAACGTATTCCTTGCTCTCTTTCTATCGCCCTAATCAAACATACAAGCTGAGACACCAAAGTCTCCAAATTTCACAAGACAAGAATTATCAAGAAGAATGTTACCAACCTTGATATTGCGATGAATATGTCCACGTTTATGAAGGTATTACAAAGCCTTGAGTGTTTCCTTGAGTATATAACATATAACAGATTCCTCGACTACAGCTTCTCGAAGGCGGCCCAAAAACCCATCACCTCTACACGAATCGATGCGGTAGCACCTGCTACCCCCAATTCGAACGTAGCACCTCCCATCGTATTCGCGGGTCTACCCTAGCCAATCGACTCTATCGTGATTCGCTTCCCCCTCGATTTGCTCGTTTTCCATTTTTCTTATTTTGTTAACAATTTGATACTGACAAATGAGTTCGACTTGAACGAGGGGAGATCGTTTCGTTGAACTGAATTACTGAGAATTATATTTCTCTCTAATCTTGCTCGACCATTAACCTGATTTGATTTGGAACGAAAAAGGTATTTCATTTATTTTTTTTCCTTTGATTTGTATAGATTTTTATAAAATACACGGCTAAAAAATTTAAAGGAGGAAGACGCGTGTGAAATATACAGAACAGAAAAAACACATGGTTAACAATTTCAATACGTGTTAAATTTGTCGATTGAATGTGAATAGATATATATACATTCAATTTAAATTCAAATTTAAATCACCTTAAAAATGCAAATTAAATCTTTGAACTCCTATCGAGGTATGCTGTCAGGCATTTAAAATGATAAACCCCTATTCCGAACACAACGGAAAAGGTTTCGAGTCCAAATTCGATCGTATGGAGAAGATAGCTTTTTGGACCAGTATTTATATTGAATTTTCGATTTAAATTCAGTGCTTTTCTAATCCATACGGTCACATGACAACTCCAAATACTACGAAAATCGAAATCCGATAATAATACAATATTACGGATCCAATGGAACTGGTTTCGTCGAATTTCGAGACTATGCCCCGGAAGGCTATTTTTAAATGTCGATTTAAACAATATAAATTCTAAACTGAACAAATCACTTTCAAATTCAAATTTAAAAGTTCTATTATCTCCATTCTTTCCAATATAAATTTTCTAAACCTTCAAATTATTTTCATCAGGCTTAAAATTGAAGATTCAAATTTTTACCCAACTTTTGATAATTAAATTTAATAATTTAATTGCCAAATTAATAGTGATATTTGAAATTCAAGTTAAAATTAACTTTTAAATATTTAAAATCAATTAAATATTCTAATTTCAAATGTTCAAAATTTCGGGTCGTCACATTCTTTCCCCTTAAAAGAATTTCGTCCTTGAATTTACTAGTTAAGAAGAATGATCCATAACCCGTTCACTATTTTCCCAATACCGAACAGTTTTAACAGCTTCTGTAAAAATCTTTTTATTAAAGACACTATAATTCTAACTAACTTCCAAAATTTTCCATAGTTTCCAAACAATATTATTTTTCTCAATAATTTAAATTTAAATTTTAAATTACCAAAATTTTCTTAAAAATTTTCTAATCCCTAAATTTTTGAAAATTTCGCCAGCGTCTCCTTTGCGCGGCTAGCTTGGTATGACTACAAAATGCTACCACGGACCCACAAATCTCAAACGAAAACAAAACCCAAAGTGGCTAGTCCATAAAATCATCAAATTTCATACTAACATTTAAATACATACCTTTTGTTTAGCAAATTCAAATTTATCTTTGAAATCAAAAATCCCAATTTCCTTTGCTTTTAAATCATCTGTATATCCTACTAGCAATAATGTCCAATTACAACATTCGAAATCATTTTATATATTTCTTTATAAAAGTTTCAATATCTATTTTAATCAAGTCCGTACGATGCACACATATCAGCCGTACGCAATACCAAATTCGATCGCTCACTCAATCACACAATTTCACTTTCGAACTAGTATTGTCCACCCGACTTCCTAGTGCGGACTCAGATCTAGTTTCTTGATCAGAAACCGTCATTCTCCTAGCATAGCCGTATACTATGATAGAGAAAGTAATGACCCGTCTTTCATTCTACAGAAAGACGCATCATTAATAAGAAAGAAAGGGATAGAAAGAGAAAAGATAAGAAAGAATTAAAAAACATCAGAATCTCACAATGGAACGAATAAAATATATTACATCACATAAGATATTACATAGTATCATATACATCAGGGTTATAAAGCTTATACATCACAAACTAGACAGTTATAAAGACCTGTCTATCGTACATCTCAAGATACAACACATAGATACCAACACAACAGAACCACAATATCTATAAACGCTGAAGCCTCCTGCTCCATATCTCCTCCAGAATTTCGTCAAAGCTAACCTGAATCCCTTGGCTACTCGTAAAAATTTGAGTACCCAAGAGTTTAGGAAAACAGAAAATAAACTCCGGGTCAGACATGGGTCTGGTGTAAGTAAACGGGTTAAAGTTGCTTAACTTTGAAAAACCTTTGAAAACAAAAGGTATCTCGTAAGACTTCCCACACATAAACACGAAAAAGGTTTTACCTTATGATAATCAAAATATTTGATAGGCAATCCAGTGATATTATAATAGTGTCTATGGTTTTCAAGTAAAATACGGAAATAGCTAGAATGCTTACATCTCACGTTCCAACATAGTTGGGCACAATCAAAACGTACGACACTCATTGAAGATTGGATTCCATATAATGGCAGGGCTACTGGGGTACCGCCCATCACAGTACGTGGCCTAGATCATTGTTCGCCGACGGAAATTCTATCGAGTTAGAAAACCGTCGAACGAATTTAAATTAAAAATATAACCGCAAGCGCACGGCGTACACTTGAAGTACGTGGCGAATACGGGTCGATCCGCAGGGAATTGATGATTTAAAAAAAATCTATTCAATCAAATTATACCAAAGTCGAAGATGATTTGTTAACTAGAAATAAAATGAGGCTAACACTAGAAAGTGCGATTCAAAAATTATTAGACTAAAGAACAATTTAGAGGCAAATCCACTCTCAAATTTTTGTAAATCAACAAACACATAATTTATGATCTCTAACTTTGATATTAAGTGAAATAATCATTGCATTTATCATAAGTATGGTTTGTTTATGTTATTAGTTAACATAACTCAAACCATCAAACTATAATACAACAATTATACCACTTACAATTCTCATGAAAAAGAAGCCAAAGCAAAAACTATTTTAAGTATGATCTATTTACTATTGTAACTAGTAACATAGATCATCAAATTTCATTTTTACTTTCATTTCATAATCAAAAATTAATTAGCAAATGTTGATGTAAATTGTGTTTATGTTGAGTAAGAATAGCTCATTTGCATAAGCAATATAAGCTATCAAACCCACTTGTATAAACTTACATCAAAATTCACATTCATGAAGCATATACAAAGAGATCATAAATCATAAAAAATGTTGAAATTACATAAAGCTAGAGAGCTTCATCACCCCTAAATTGAAGGGGTTTAGCTACTCATTTGTGGCATTGAAGCATCACAAGTAAGTTTCAACATTAAAGAAAAGAAAATAGAAAATAAGCAAAGAAAGCAAAAGAGATTAGCTACTAACTACTTGCATAAATGTAAATCTAAGCTATGAACATAAAGAGAAAGAGAGCATATAAATAAACATTAACAATAAAACAAAGAAAAACATGTAGAAAAGAGAGAAGAAAGAGGCTTGGAAGCCATTTTTATTTCATAGAACATTGAGCTTACACTTTGATTTCTTAATTTCCTAAGTAAAATGAAAGAGTAGATGATGATCTTCATGTACATAAGAGGGCTATTTATACATGCATAAAACCCTAATTCTCTTTTTAGGGAGCTTCCCAAAATACCCTTGAGGTGGTGTAGCCTCCAAGTAATCATTAACATTCACTAATCCCCCACTTAATATGTACATGAAGCTTTAAGTCCTTTTAGCATGTGCTTAGCTTCTAATTGGAAGTTAGGTAAGTGGGTGGGGTCCTCCATGATCTTGAACTTGAATTATTTCCTCTTCATTCCTTTGTATTTCCTTGTGAATGCATGTATCTTCATATAAGCCTCTTCCATATGCATCCAAATTCCTATAAAAATAATCAAAAAATGTCCAAGTAAAAATTCTTACATTGACACATGCACAAAAATGACCGTTTTGCCCTTGAATGATGATGAAAATATGATGGTTTGGAAATAATTGAATTTTGGTTTTAAACATGTTAAAATGCCCAAATATGATGATTATTTAAATAAAAAGAGATAAAATATGGATGTAAATATATGCACTAATACGTGCACATCAAATACCCCCACACTTATCTTTTTATTCGTCCTCGAATAAAGGAAAACTAAGATAAATCCGTTTTCGTAGGGAGCACGATTGCATTGAGCGTATGCAACAAGCCGTTAAACCTCTGGGTGTCCCCAGTAGGACGAGTGTTGTCTCGTGAGGGTTTTCAGCGAATACTACCCACAAAATCCAAATGCTGGATGAAAATATTTACAAATTGCAAGATTTATTTACAAAGAGATGAATGCGAATTTTTTGGAAATATTTACAAATGAAGGATCTATTTTTAAATTGACACAAATAAGTTAAATACAAGTTTTGGTCATTGTCTTGAAAATTTAAGTCATTTACTCGTCAAAATTTCCAATCAAAATCAAGTTGTCATGACAGATAGACCATAGTTTGGCTAGTTGTTTCGGTTGATAACACAATGTATTATGAAATGGATCCTTAATTGATTATCAAAGTTTATTAAAGTGGTATTTTCATTTCTTTTCAATAACAAGTTAGGTCAAACAAGTTAAAATAGTGCTAGGATTTCAATTGCTAGCTCTCTCATTATTTGCAAGAAAAATTACACACCTAGCTCAGGTAAACTGAGGCCAGATATACCACCCATGCACTGCCTTTCGGCTTATGTGAGGGGAGTACAGAGCATGGCGAGTGTACACACTTTCGTGCATACACCTATCGACCGTAGGTGGTTTTTATTAAGTCTGTTCTCTTTTTTTTTATATGTGTTCCATACATGCATAACCGTGAGGACTTTTAAATGAGTATGAAAGCACATAATCAAAGATTTCAAGTAATTCACCCATGCATAACCGTGAGGACTTTTAAATGAGAGTGAATACTTTGGATGTTATTATTTTGTTTTTTGTTTTTTTTATATATATATTTTTTAAGAGAGAGAGTTTTGCAAAATCATCTTAGCACCATTTAACTTAGAAGACAAAAATGTTATATCCTTTATTTTAAATTTACCACTTTTTAAACAACGATTTTCAATTAGAACATACTTCACAATTAACATAAATGAACCTTCCTATATACTAGTAAAACCATTGTTATTTGTAATCAAACTTCATTTTTATTTTTGTTAAGACAAATAAATTTTCAAAAATTTCAATTTATTAACCAAAACTTATACTTATCCTATAGTGTTTCTTCAAAAATAAATCAAAATGGTAAAAAGAAAATGTTTCTGAGATTTAGGAATTTTGAGATTTTTTTTTTTGAAGAAAATGAAAATTCAAAAATGCCATGAAAAACTAAAAAATAAAAATAAAAATGAGACTCCCCCCACACTTAATTTTGACCGTGTCCCCACAGTCGATGCATGATATAATGAGTGTAACGGGGAAAAATATGTACATATTTACAAAAGAGGGTTAACATTCTTACTAGACGTAGCTTGGCTCATGAAGGATCATGAGCTCCTCCTCTTGGTTATCGGGAAATTCCAAGAAGGGTTTTAAACGATGACCGTTGACTTTGAAAATCGATCCATCCTTTGGGTTTTCTATTTCTATGACACCATGTGGAAAAACAGTTCGTACCACAAATGGTCCGGTCCACCTTGATTTAAGTTTCCCAGGGAATAAATGAAGTCTCGAGTCATATAAAAGAACTTTCTGGTTAGGCGAAAACTTTTTCCTTAGGATTGACTTGTCATGAAAAACTTTGGTTCTTTCTTTGTAAATTTTCTTGTTTCCATACGCGTCGTTCCTAAGTTCTTCTAGTTCGTTGAGTTGTAATTTTCGATTTTCGCCAGCTTCTTCATGATCAAAGTTTAAATTTTTTATTGCCCACAACGCTTTGTGTTCAATTTCAACGGGTAAATGGCAAGCTTTACCATAAACTAAACGAAAAGGGGACATCCCAAGGTTAGTTTTAAAAGCAGTACGGTAAGCCCAAAGCGCGTCGGTCAATTTCTGAGACCAATCTTTTCGATTTTTATTGACAGTTTTCTCCAAGATTTGTTTTATTTGTCGATTTGAAACTTCAACTTGGCCACAAGTCTGAGGATGATATGGAGTGGATAACTTGTGGGTTATCGAGTATTTTTTTTATTAAAGTTTCAAAAGAACGGTTGCAAAAATGGGTTCCGTTATCACTGATTATTGTGCGAGGTGTGCCGAACCTCGAAAAGATGTTTTCTTTAAGAAATTTCACAACAATTCTGTGGTCATTGGTTTTGCAAGGAACGGCTTCGACCCATTTTGAAACGTAATCGACAGCGAGAAGGATATACAAGTTTCCAAAGGAATTGGGAAAAGGTCCCATAAAGTCGATACCCCATACATCAAAGATTTCGATCGTAAGAATGGGGTTTAAAGGCATCATATCTCGTCGAGAAATTCGTCCAAGCATTTGACATCGATCACAAGTTTTACAAAATTCAAACGAGTCTTTGAAAAGCGAATGCCAATAGAAGCCACACTGAAGCACTTTTTTCGCAGTTTTTCGAGGACCGAAATGTCCACCGCATGCTTGATCGTGGCAAAATGAAAGAACACTCCTTATTTCATTATCCGGAATGCAACGTCGGATGATTTGGTCGGGACAATATTTGAACAAGTATGGATCGTCCCAATAGAAATATTTCACTTGGGACATGAATTTGCATTTGTCCTGTTTGGACCAAGATGAGGGAGTTTCTTTAGTGACTAAGTAGTTCACTATATCAGCGTACCATGGATTGATAGAAATAGAAAGAAGTTGTTCATCGGGGAAGTTTTCATTGATCGGCAAGGAAGATGGTGCGTTCGAAAGACGAGATAAATGATCGGCTATGACATTATCGGATCCTTTTTTGTCTTTGATTGTAAGGTCGAATTCTTGAAGTAAAAGGATCCAACGAATCAAACGGGATTTAGCATCCTTTTTAGCGAAGAGATATCGAAGCGCAGAATGGTCAGTGTAGACCGTAATGTGTGAACCTATCAAGTAAGGTCGAAACTTTTCAAGCGCAAAAACGACAGCTAGAAGCTCTTTTTCAGTTGTTGTGTAGTTGAGTTGAGCGTCGTTCAAGGTCATACTCGCGTAGTAAATGACATGAAGGATCTTGTTGATGCGTTGTCCCAAGACAGCACCAACGGCAAAGTTTGAAGCGTCGCACATTATTTCGAAAGGAAGATCCCAATTGGGTGCGCAAATGACTGGGGCAGAAATGAGTTCGCTCTTAAGACGTTCAAAAGAAGAGATACAATCAGAGTTAAAATCGAAAGGAACGTCTTTTCCAAGAAGGGTCGTCAAAGGACGGGCGATTTTGCTAAAGTCTTTCACAAAGCGTCGATAAAAGCCAGCGTGTCCTAAAAATGATCGAATGTCCTTAACAGATTTGGGAATGGGTAGATTTGCAATGACATCGATTTTCGCTTTGTCTACCTCAATGCCTTTGTTTGAGATGATATGTCCAAGGACAATGCCTTGTTTGACCATAAAGTGGCATTTTTCCCAATTCAAAGTCAAGTGTTTTTCTTTACATCGATTCAAAACCAACTCGAGGTGATGTAAACATTGAGAAAAAGAATCGCCGAAGATAGAGAAATCGTCCATAAAGACTTCTAGAAAGCGCTCAATCATGTCAGAAAAGATTCCAACCATGCATCGTTGGAAAGTCGCAGGAGCGTTACAAAGTCCGAATGGCATACGTCGATAAGCGAAGGTACCGAATGGACACGTGAAAGTCGTTTTCTCCTGATCTTCGGGAGCGATTGGAATTTGGTTATAGCCAGAATAACCATCAAGAAAGCAATAGAATTCGTGACCGGCTAAACGTTCGAGCATTTGGTCGATAAGTGGAAGAGGAAAATGATCCTTAAGTGTTGCGGCATTTAGTTTTCGATAGTCAATGCAAACACGCCAACCCATTTGAGTACGAGTTGGAATAAGTTCGTTAGCGTCGTTTTTTATAACAGTAAGTCCGGACTTTTTAGGCACGACATGAATTGGGCTAACCCATGGGCTATCGGAGATGGGGTATATGATACCGTTATCGAGGAGCTTAAGAATTTCGTCACGAACCACATCTTTCATTTTTGGGTTAAGCCTCCGTTGTGCATCACGAGTGGGTTTGGCTTCATCAATCAAATGAATGCGATGTTGGACAATAGCAGGGCTAATTCCCTTAATATCAGTAATGGACCACCCAATTGCTTCTCTATTTTTCAAAAGAATAGAGAGAAGAGAAGCTTCTTGGTCAAGAGAAAGATTGTTAGAAATGATGACAGGACAAGTTTCGTTTTCACCTAAGTATGCATACTTAAGGTGAGCGGGAAGTGGTTTGAGGTCCAATTTCGGGAGTTTTTCGATTGCAGAATTGGGTTGAGATTCGGACTCAACTTGAAGCGATTCAAAGGGAAGAGTGTGTTCGATCTCGTTGGGGACTTCATGAAACAATTTTTCGTACTCGGCCTCGCGTTCATCGTTAAGATCAAATGTTTCATTTTCAAAGTTTTCATGAATGGCACTAACTTCTAATGTTTGGTCACGAAGTTCGTTCGAGTGGCTTTCAAGATTGAAAATGTTAAGGTCCAAAGTCATGTTTCCAAAAGAGATTTTCATCGAACCGTTACGACAATTGATTAAGGCGTTTGAGGTGGCTAAGAATGGTCGGCCTAAAATCAATGGGATTTGACTCGCAGGGTTTGTCACGGGTTGTGTTTCGAGAACGATAAAATCAACGGGGAATATGAATTGCCCTACTCGAATGAGCACGTCTTCGATTTCTCCCACGGGCTTCTTAATGGAACGATCGGCAAATTGAAGCGTAACTTTCGTGGGTTTGAGCTCACCTAAGCCTAATTGTTCGTAAACGGAGTATGGAATCAAGTTGACACTCGCGTCTAAGTCTATTAAACATTTGTTAATCGTCTTTTCTCCAATTGTACACGAAATCGTAGGGCAACCAGGATCTTTGTATTTAACGGGTATGGATTGGGACAAGACTTCACTCAAACTAGCGGCTAAGAAGACTTTTTTGGGCACTTGAGTGTGTCGCTTTTGGGTGCACAAGTCCTTAAGAAATTTCGCGTAAGTGGGGACTTGCTGAACGATGTCAAGAAGAGGAATGTTAACTTTGACTTGTTTAAAAATTTCCAACATCTTTTCCATTTGGTCTGAGTGTTTATTTGGTCGAAGACGATGTGGAAATGGAACATGATACTCGGTAGGCGGGTCTACTCGAGTAGTAGAAGAAGAATTTTGATTGTCGTTCGATTCGACGTTTGGCTCCACGTTCTGTTCTGAGTCGTTCATTGTTTTAGAAGTATCGAGAAAAGTTCCCAGTGAATCATTTGGATTAACGACTTGATTATCGATTTGTTTACCAGAACAGAGAGTTGTGATAGCATTCAACTGGGTGACATTGCTATCTTGAACAACATGGGCTTGATTTGAATTTGCATTTTGATTTCTGGGATTTGGAAGGGGCTGGCTTGGGAATGTTCCTCGTTCACGTTCACTTACAGACGTGGCTAATTGACTCATTTGCATTTCGAGTTTCGCAATCGATTGGTTTGTGTTTTGCATATATGAAGTCAATAAATTTTGCAAATTGCTGTTTGATTGAAGGCTTTGAGTAGTTGCCTTAGCCAACGTTTCAAGAGTTTTCTCAAGCGAAGTTAAACGTTTATCGTCTTATGGAGGATGAGTAGAATTTGGTGGAAAATTTGGTTGTTGCGGTTGATTATGAGACGGGCCCGCAAAGTTTGGTTGAAAATTATTGGGCTGAAAGGGAGGATTCGAAGCATTATTCGGAAATGCTTGAAAATTGGGACGAATCGTATTCGTGTTGGGAATGTTTTGGTTCCACGCAAATTTCGGATGATTTCTCCATCCAGGGTTGTACGTTGGAGAAAACGGGTCGTTTTTGGTTTTATTGAAAGCATTGATTTGTTCGACGGAATTGGGACACTGATCGACTATATGATTAGGATCGTTGCATTTATAACACATTGGTTGGGAAGCTTGGTTCGTTTGATTCGATGAGAAAACGTTATCGAATTTTTTAATCATTGCGTCGATCTTAGCTTCCAAAGCAAAAGAAGATCCCGTCGAGTGTGCACTCGATCGTGAGTAGATTGATTTTTCGTTCGAGCGTTCCCATTGGGACGACTTTTCAGCGAGGTTTTCAAGAAATTGCCAAGCATCGTCATGATGTTGGGCAAGAAAATTGCCTTGGCACATTGATTCGAGCATGGTTCGTGAGCTGTTTTCGAGTCCATCATATAAGATTTGGCAAATCGTCCATTTTTCAAAGTTATGGTGTGGACATTTTATCAAAAGCTCTTTGAATCTTTCAAAATATTTTCCAAATGGTTCACCTTTGAATTGATGAAAATTTACAATTTCGTTTCGAATTCTACTTGTTTTTTCTAAGGGGTAGAACTTTTTTAAGAAAGCTTTTACAAATTCTTCCCACGTTTTAATTGAGTTCGAAGGTAAGCTGTACAACCATTTTTCAGCGTAATCCGTAAGAGCAAATGGGATTAATCGAAGTTTGATTCCGTCATCAGAAAGTTGTTGAAGTTTAATGGTTGCGCAAACTTGTTCGAATTTAGTCAAAAAGATGTATGGGTCATCGTGTTCGAAATTGCCAAATTTTGGAAGCGTGGCAATATGGTTCGAATGGATTTCGAAATGGTTACCCGTAGGGGCGGGTAATGTGATGCAAGATGGAATAGAAACTCTATCGGGAAAGATTCTATCCATAAGAGTTCGAGGGGCGTTTTCGTTCGCCATTTCGGGAGGATTGTCTGTTCGAGTTAAACGGTTTGTAGAAGGGTCACGAATCCAAGTATTCGTTGTTGTGTCACGAGTCCAAGTACTCATGCACAAGTGAAAGTCGAGAGGAGAAAGATATTAGAAACGAGTTTGGAGAATGAAAGAAGATTTGAAAATGTTTTTTTTTTTTTAAAAAAAAAGGGAAAAAAAATTATTTACCAAGTGAAGTTTATTTCAAAAGAAAAGTTTGATTTTTGTTTTGTTTTTGAATTTTCAATTTTTTTTTTTGAAATGATTTTAATTTTTTTTTTAGATTTTTGTTTTTGAGTTTTTTTTTTTAAATATGCATGAACTAATGCAACTAAATGAATGCAAATGACTTAATTACAGTTTTCTGTCCTTAGTAGCTCCTAACCCAAAATTGTATAATCACACTTTGTCTTAAATCAACAAAAATATTTCTCAGCCAGGTAACGGACAGGGGTTATCGGTGCACCACGAATCACCGTAGCAATGCAACCGAAGGTTTAAGTACCTTCAGAGGAACAACCAGTATAATATTTACGAATCACCGTAATTTTTATAACTGGTTATTACTCTGCCGTAGCCTAGACACCAAGAAATAAAATCGTTTAAGTAAAACAATTGTGAAGATACAATTAAGCCCTAAGTGAGCTCGTGACACCCTTAGATCCAACGTCTAACCTTTATTATTAGTCAAATTCTACGATGAAATGCGTTTATGGGCTAAGGAAAGGGTGATGAAATCCCTCACCTTATGTGAATTGGGGTATTGCCCTTAGAAAAGAAAAACAAGATGAGATGAATGCAAAGCAAAAATTAAACGTGAAATTACAATGCAACTAAAATGAAGTTTGTTTTTGTTTTTGGATTTTTTTGAAATTTTTTTTTGTTATATATAAATGCAAATGCAAGCAACCAACAATGCACTAGAGATGAAAGCACAATACCAGAGCGTGCAGATTATTAGAAATTTTTTTTTTAGCGGCGATTTTAGCAAAGCAAAGCAATTATTTTTCCTTTTGGCAAGCAATTCCTTGTAATTTTCTGCTATGACAACCTGAAATGAAAAACAAGATATATTCAACAATGTTTATTGTTATTAATTTTTTGTATGTTTATCAAAGATGAAAAACAAAATAAGCGAAAAACAAAACAATTGAAAATAAAATAAATGAAAAATGAAAATTAAACAAACTTGAACCTTTTTTTTTTTTGAATTTTTTTTTTGAGAGGAAATTTAAAAGTAGGGTTTTACTTAAAAAAAAAAAAATTTGTTTTTTTTTTGTTTTTTATATATACAAAACTAAAACTAAAGAAAACACTTTTTTTTGAAAACAACTTGCTATTTATATTTTTATTTTTCAAGAAGCAAAACAAACTACTTAACACTCAAAAAAAAATAAAAAATAAAACAAAAGATTCAACTCAAAACAACACAAGTGACACTAAAGCAACTAAAAACCACCCAACAAATTAAAACGAAACAAACTAAAACAAAAAAAAAACAAAAAAATTAAACTAAACTAAAAACAATTGAAAATATCTAAAGGAATAACTCTCTGTCCAAACAAAAGTCCAACCGGCCCACAAAGTTAATACATTACCATTTCATAAGTTCACACCGCCTAACCCCTCTATCCATAGAGAAAATGCAATTCTCAAAATTCAAAAACTAGTTTGAAATCGAAATTAATTTTAGGAAATCGAAGTTGAAATCGCTGGTTGAGGGTGTTCGAACTTGGATTTGCGAGGCGATTTGGGTTTGGGATGAAAGCAGAATTCTGGTAGAGGATTTTCGCGAGTGGTTGGGGGTTGGAGTTAGAAGCGCGGCGATGGTTTCGATGTTGGATTGGATGTCGAATTGGTTGTAGTGAGAAGTGTGTTGTCAAGGCTAGTTGCAATTGCTCTGGTGGGTATTCATGGATTGTTGAAGTTCTGCAGTGGTTCTTGATTCGCTGATGAGTTGCAAAGCGAACTGGGTCGAAGCAGTGGCTGTCGGAAGTCGTGCTAGATATGTCAGAAGTGGTTACTGCTGTTGTTGTACAGGGTTTGGTAGTGAAGACTTGGAGTTCGACTATGGTCTGCTGGTTCGGAATGAGTGCACTGGCGATTTGATTTTGAATGTCTAGGTCATTATTGAAGCAGTGGTTGAAGGCAGTTCACTGAGGTGTTGTTGTTAGCTCGGTGACAGGGGAGGTGATGTATCAGGTCGTGGACTGGTCAGGGGAGTTATGGTAGGGGGTTCCTCTGGTATACAGTAGTGAAGGTGAAAGTGTATGTATGAGGATTGAACGGGTTTGGAAGTAGCTGTCGAGACTGTTGCAGTTGGTGGTAAGGCAGTGGTAACGTAGAGGCTTCGGAAGGCAGTGCAGTTGAATGCCTGGTTGTAAGTTGTTTGATTTCAGGTGAATGAAGTGGGAAGGAGTTTGGGCAGAGGTAAGGTGATTGATGAAGTCAGTAGAATTTGCAGTGTTGTTTGGTGAGCACATAGAAGTGGTCAGTGGAGAGAATAGGTGAAGGCAGCAAGCACTGTTTTGGTGGAGGATGTTGTGGTTGAAAAGAAATGCAGTGGTGGTTGGTGGATGAGCAATGAGGTGGAAATGTTGGGTTTTATGGTATGGAAGTGGTCAGGTAGTGAAGTTGGCTGTAAGGTTGTGAAGTTGTTGAATGGAATTGTAGTGGTAGGAGGAGGTAGCAAGGGTTGTGGCACTGGAGGGTATGCAGAGGTGAAGCAAGTTGTGGTCAGGGTGAGTGGTTGAAGCAAAGACGGGAGTTTGAAGATGATGGTTGGAATTGTTGAATGTAGGGGGGTTGCAATAGTGGGAAGGCAGTGTTTGGCAGTGATGATGAATGGGCTTGCTTGTGAAGATGATATTGTGGAGGAAGTGTGGGTGGTTGATTCAGGGAAGTAACTGGTGATGAAGGGTGGATATGTGTGATGGTTTTGTGGCAATGTTTATGAAGTAGCAGTGATGTTTTTATGTGGATGGGCAGCAAGTATGTGATGTGTTATGGTTGTTGGTCTGTTGAATGGAGCAGTGAAATTTGTTGGCAAGAACAATGTAATGTAAAAGAAAAGAAAACAGAGAAGTGAAAACAGAAAAGAACAGTGCAATGCAGCAGTTTTTTTTTTATAAATTGTAAATGGAATGTAAATTGAAAATGGAAAATGTACTTGAAAATGAAATGAAATGGAACTTTTTTTTTTCAAATGCAACTTGTATCACTTTTTTATGCAAATATTCAAATGCAAAAAAAAAACTAGCAAACAACACACACAAAACCAAAATGCAATCAAAAATCAAACGAACACTTTTTTTTTATTAACACAACGCACAAAACAAACACACACAAAAATCAAACATAAATAATTCGAAGAATAGAAAATTGAAATCAAAACAATTCCCCGGCAACGGCGCCAAAAACTTGTTCGCCGACGGAAATTCTATCGAGTTAGAAAACCGTCGAACGAATTTAAATTAAAATATAACCGGAAGCGCACGGCGTACACTTGAAGTACGTGGCGAATACGGGTCGATCCGCAGGGAATTGATGATTTAAAAAAAATCTATTCAATCAAATTATACCAAAGTCGAAGAGGATTTGTTAACTAGAAATAAAATGAGGCTAACACCAGAAAATGCGATTCAAAAATTATTAGACTAAAGAACAATTTAGAGGCAAATCCACTCTCAAATTTTTGTAAATCAACAAACACATAATTTATGATCTCTAACTTTGCTATTAAGTGAAATAATCATTGCATTTATCATAAGTATGGTTTGTTTATGTTATTAGTTAACATAACTCAAACCATCAAACTATAATACAACAATTATACCACTTACAATTCTCATGAAAAAGAAGCCAAAGCAAAAACTATTTTAAGTATGATCTATTTACTATTGTAACTAGTAACATAGATCATCAAATTTCATTTTTACTTTCATTTCATAATCAAAAATTAATTAGCAAATGTTGATGTAAATTGTGTTTATGTTGAGTAAGAATAGCTCATTTGCATAAGCAATATAAGCTATCAAACCCACTTGTATAAACTTACATCAAAATTCACATTCATGAAGCATAAACAAAGAGATCATAAATCATAAAAAATGTTGAAATTACATAAAGCTAGAGAGCTTCATCACCCCTAAATTGAAGGGGTTTAGCTACTCATTTGTGGCATTGAAGCATCACAAGTAAGTTTCAACATTAAAGAAAAGAAAATAGAAAATAAGCAAAGAAAGCAAAAGAGATTAGCTACTAACTACTTGCATAAATGTAAATCTAAGCTATGAACATAAAGAGAAAGAGAGCATATAAATAAACATTAACAATAAAACAAAGAAAAACATGTAGAAAAGAGAGAAGAAAGAGGCTTGGAAGCCATTTTTATTTCATAGAACATTGAGCTTACACTTTGATTTCTTAATTTCCTAAGTAAAATGAAAGAGTAGATGATGATCTTCATGTACATAAGAGGGCTATTTATACATGCATAAAACCCTAATTCTCTTTTTAGGGAGCTTCCCAAAATACCCTTGAGGTGGTGTAGCCTCCAAGTAATCATTAACATTCACTAATCCCCCACTTAATATGTACATGAAGCTTTAAGTCCTTTTAGCATGTGCTTAGCTTCTAATTGGAAGTTAGGTAAGTGGGTGGGGTCCTCCATGATCTTGAACTTGAATTATTTCCTCTTCATTCCTTTGTATTTCCTTGTGAATGCATGTATCTTCATATAAGCCTCTTCCATATGCATCCAAATTCCTATAAAAATAATCAAAAAATGTCCAAGTAAAAATTCTTACATTGACACATGCACAAAAATGACCGTTTTGCCCTTGAATGATGATGAAAATATGATGGTTTGGAAATAATTGAATTTTGGTTTTAAACATGTTAAAATGCCCAAATATGATGATTATTTAAATAAAAAGAGATAAAATATGGATGTAAATATATGCACTAATACGTGCACATCAATCATCATACCGAGGATCCACCCTGATCCCCTGCAACACAAGGCTGGAACCATCCCTTACCGGATAATCCCGAATAAGACAACTCCATAGCTGGTGCGCCCAACTGCCCACACAGCCGAATAAAAGGGACCTCTAGACAGAAGAAATCTTATCCTACTTGGGTGCTACCCACTTAGCCTTACTGTACCTCCCCTGTTTTAGCCATTCCCGGTTGATGAGGCTTGAGGCTACGATTACCTTTTTAGAACACATATCTTAGAATGCTCGTCATACTCCATTGACGATGTTCTGAAAGCATTCAAACCATACAAGTTCATTCTGGGTTCGAACAAAAACGAAGGCACTATCTCGCTACACTCATTTTGGAATCACCCTCAAAGTTAACGACATAGCCCTTGCACTCTGAATCTTCATCTCAATCGAAGAAACTATCTCCATTAAACTCATTTTGGAATCACCCTTAGAGTTAATGAAAATAGACCTTCCTCTTTGAATCTTCAACTTGATCTTCTCTTGAGAAACACGACCTATCGTTTAATTTGGATCGATGTGGTTTTCGGATATCCAATTTGGTAATCCGATCCCGGTCTCATCGAAATCCAAAACGCTTTCTTTGAAGGCCAAGTTTTTTAAGTTAAAACAATTTAATTTATTATCTACATTCACACATATAGATGATTCACATTATCACAGATAGATAATTCATATTATCACAATTCAACTAACTCATCTCATATCACAACAGCACATATCACATATCAGAGATATCACAATATCCAAGACATTCAGTATCATTCAATCAGCCATAAGCAAGATTCATTAATTCCTAATTAATTTAATTAATCTCTAATTAAATTAATTACTAAATTTAATTACTTAGATTACGTTTAGTCCTACTTACTTAATATTAATTAATTATAAACCAATATATTAATCATTCTTTAAATTATCCATCTTAATTAATCATCCTTGATTAATTATTTTTTAATTATACTTAGTAATTAGCCTTTACTTAATTACACAAATTAATCATCCTTAACCATTCACATTAATTAGCCTTCAATCTTTCTCATTAATTAACTCTAGTTAATTAAATTTATCCTTAATTAATTACATTAATTAATCTATAATCACTTATGTTGATTAATTATCTTTTAATTAATCACGTTAATCAACCTTTAATTACTTCCATTAATTACATTAATTAGTAATCCTCTAATTACTTCATTAATTAATTATTCTTCTAATTAATTACATTTAATAATTAATCTTGAATTAATCACAATCATTAATCAGCCTTAATTAATCACATACAGTAATTAACTAACCTTTAATTACTTACATTAATTAATTAACTTCTTAATTAATTAATTAATCCTTTAATAAGTTACACTAAGAAATTAATCTCTAATTACTTCCACTAAGTATTTATCCTCTAGTTACTTCCATTAAGTAATTTTCCCTTTTTATTAATTACATTCAGTAATTATCCATTAGTTACTTACACTAAGTAATTACAATTTATTAATTAAGTAATTATTCTTAATTAATTTCATAAGTGATTATCCTTAATTAATAAAATTAATTAATTATCTTAAACTAATCACATTAATTAATTAATCCTTAATCACTAATTAATGATCCTTAAATTAATTACATTAATTAACTATCCATTAATTAATTTTTACTAAGTAATTATCCTTTGATTATTAAAATTAATTTACTAACCTTTATTAATTTCATTAAGTGATTAACTTTTAATTAATTTCAATTATCTTTAATTAATCACAATCTTAATTAAAGATGAATTCTTTACCTTTATTAATTACCTATTTATATCATTAGAAAAACATTTAGAGATCATTTACATGATTAAAAAATATAATTAACTTTAAAACAAAACAATTTATCATTACATTTTAACATTTTAACATTTAGAATCTTTGAAAACCCATTCAAACTTGTTTAATAAATCTAATAAGTAGTTACTCTTGAAAACTAAATTATCATATCTCTTTAAAACTTATTTTCTTAAATATATTTTAAAACCTGGTCAAACATTTTTCTTTTTGAAACTAATTATTTTAATAAACTTAAAACTTGTTTTAAACACTTTGTTTTGGAATTTTATATAATATTTTAACTTGGAAAACTTGTTTTTATTTTACTTTTAAACTTTGAAACCTTTGAAAAAAACTTGAGTTCTTTCTTTTATAACCTGGTACACCTTTTTTTAAACAAAACCTGGCAACTTAAATTACCTGAGCCAACTACGACTCTCCCCCGTGTAAACCCCGAGCAAAACAACGATACACTCACGTCTTCTCTTCCTTCGAGCCACACACGAAGCCAACACGAGAATCGACCCAAGAAAAAGCTCGTCTACCCAAAAACTTCAACATGCCTGATACAACGTGCATGCGTGCACCTGCTTCGATCATCAGACCCCCTCTGATCCTCGCCGAGGCATTCAGCGAGTCGACGATCACCACGCCATCACACCCGACCTCTCAGAACAACGAAAACAACAGCGAATCAAAAATTGAACCCAACGATCAAAAACTGGAACACAACCCCATCGGAAAACCACTCCAAGCCATCGCCTCCGACCACTTGCACCCAGGCCTACCTACCCTGAGCGACGTCTCGACTCCAGCTATGATTTCCCCCATATGTGACCCATACCGATGCACCATCGACGCCGTTCGAACCCTGGAAACGTCGATGACCAAAGTAGCATCACAAGCCCTAGTTCGACTTCGCCGAGCTCCTCTGATCACCAGAAAAAATTCCAACCATTTTTCCTGTGATCAACGACTCAACAGCCACTTCCAGGCCCAAATTCAACAAACATCACCACGCCATCTGACGGTAATCGACGAAAACCAAGAATCTGATCATCTTAAGATAACTCGTCACTCATGCATTTGAAAATCATGATTTTCAAATTAAAATTCTCCATTTACAAATTCAAATCAGGTTTTAGAATCAAATAAAGAATTCTAAACAATTGATTTTGGCTTATAATTGAACAAACCTAACATTTTTCCCATTTTTTAAAAAAATACTCCACATATTTATTTGAAACTATTTTTAAACTAGACTTATATTCTTACAATCATTTTCTCTTTAAAGATCCAGGTCAAAAATTGATTCTTTTAGTAGATATGAATTTATTTAGGAAATTTGGGACCTGTTATTTAAACTGAGAATATATATATATATATATATATATATATATATATATAGACACACACACACACATACAGGAACTCATATATACACAGACATATCATATTTATAACATACATTAACAGCCAACATTCATATAAACATATACACATCATCATAGCACAAATCTATCACATGCATCAAAGTTAAATCATAGATTTTAAATGTTTTCTAAAAAATTTTACTCACAGTAAAACAAGAACATGATTTCTTGTTTCTGGAACTGTTTCCCTGAAACTTGATTTTGATCTGGCATTTGAATTAATTCTGAAGCTTGCATCTTTGTTTTGATGTTTTATTGAATTACAACTTGAAACTGAAATGCTTTGATGTTGAATTAGGGTAAAGATTTGAAAAGAAAAACAGATGATGTTATTGTTTGATTTCCATTTTCTCATGTTCTCAGCTTTTGGTTTATAAAAGAAAATGAGTGAAAGAAAATGGGTTGTGGAGATGAAAAGGTTTTTGAACTCAACAACCAGGTTTTTCTCAAAACCCTATGATATATAATTAATTTTTTTAAATTTTTTTTTAAAATTATATTAGTTTATGTTTATATTTATTATTTATACCTATTTTTTGAAATTTATGTAATATGTTTATATATATATATTAAATCTTTATATATTTACAAATTACATTTTATTCATGTGTAACTTAAAAAGAAACCTATATATATATACATATAAACCATATTTAAATCAAGTAATATTTAAAAAGAAAGTAAACAACCCTTTTTATAAATCTTTTTTTTAAACTTGGGCTAAAATAATTTTGAATTAAATAAATATTTACATAGTTGTTTTGAAAATTTAAGATTAACTTTTAAATAGCTTTGAAAAGTAATATATTGAATTTAAACATAACTTTCCAAATCACAATATACTCATATGTATATATACATATTATAATTTTAAAACATTTTTATTAAATTCAAACCAAAGTTTTCCTATTTACAATGTCTATACATTTATGTGTGTGTGTGTGTGTGTATATATATACATTATAACTAGAATACATTTTTATTAGCTTTGAAAGATAAAATTTACCAATTAAATATTTATAATAGAAGATTATTAAACCAATGTTGCCTATTTAAATAGTTATAAAACAAGATTATCAAACTATATTATCTATTCAAATTATTATAGATGAAGATTATCAAATTGTTATCGCCAAAATTTTCGGGTCATCACATTCCTCCTTCCTTAAAAGAATTTCGTCCCCGAAATTTAAAAACAAAGATAATTTGATAATCCAACAAAATTTTTAATTTTAAACAACAAAGCAAACATCACAGCCAAATACTAACAACCATAGCAACCATTTCAACCTAACAACCAAATCTAACTAACTATCCTAACACAAATTAGGATAGACTTTCCTAATACTATCTAGAGTTTCCCAGATACAATCACTGGGATCCTCGCTCCACTGAATCTAAACTAGCAACACTACTCTGATCCTGGGCTTCTTCTCAACACGATCTACTATCAAAATAGGGTATCTAACCGCAACAAGTCCAGCTCAACTTTCAAAATCTCCTCAGTTGCTGATTCTAAAACCAGTGAAAGATCATACACATACCCCCTCAGAGATACGTGAAATACACTATGAATCCCAGCCATCCGAACTGGCAATTCAACCCTATAGGCCAAAACACTTATCCCCTCGAGGACACGGAAATGTCCAACATACCTCGGAGCTAGCTTCCAGTCTTATCAAATCTTACTACTCCCTTTACCGGAGAGACCTTAACAACAACGAAGTCTCCAACTTCAAATTCAAATTTCCTCATCTCTTATTTACATAATTCTTCTGACGATCCTGGGCTGCCTCATTCTGCTCGATCAACTCAACCTACGCAAATGCCTCTCGAAACAAATCTGGACCAAGAATAAGACAAATCTCTAGATTCTACTCAATAAGATGGTCCTCTCAAAATCTGTTGGAAATCCAGAACACAAGCTTTACTCCACAAACATCAATAGACTGAACTTATTTCTCCAATCCGAAATAGACAAAATAGGAGCACTAGACAACCTAGCCTTCAGATCTCGAATGAACTTCCTGTAGAAACCTCTAATCCAAAACAAATGCGAACTTCCATAGGAGTCTGTGATTGCTTCCACTCTACAACAGCTGTTACATCGCTTCCGCTACGCAACTCTAATGAAGTATATGAGAATGCCACTGATGAACTCGAGCACAAGCTTGATCAACACATCTCGGAAAACATGGTTCATCAGATCCACAAAATAAGTTGGAGTGTTGGTTAATCCAAAACATAACCAACCACTCAAGAAACAGTTGAGTTCCCTGAATTCAGTCAAAGGTATGCTGACTTCAACTAACCTTAGCTGGAGAAAACTCTACACTAAATCCAATAGAGAAAACACAGAAGTACCAAGAAATCCTGAGCTGCTTCAGCAATCCTCTCTCTAGGAGCTATCCTCCTACTTAGCTGAACTACCGGCATCACTCCTGGAACCAAGTCGATATGAAAAATCAATCTCCAAATGCTAAGGCAAACCTTGACTTCTACGAAGATATCCAGAAAAATTTCTAACAATTTCGGTAGCTCCTACTTCTTCTTGAGACGCCTCAATCCCATGCAAAAGATTACCCAAGAGAACACTCAACTATCGCAAGTTACTTTTTCGATCTACCCAGCCTAATTTCCAAAGATACCGTTCTCTCTTCACAAATTAAAGCAGCTTATGCTTAACCAATCCATTTAAAATAGGGTTAAATCCCTTAAGAACACCTCGCTAATCAGAAGAATCCGACGGTCCACTCTCCTGCTTCTGAACTCCACCTATAAGGAACTACTTAGCCAAAGATCTTCCTACGAGCACACAAAATACTTCCAAGCTGCACTGTTTCCACAAATGCCAAAGATTTCTTATCCATAAGCTTTTTGATCCTCAAAGCCATATCAACCAATTTCATAAAGAGCCTTTGAGATGGTAGACATCTTCTCAAGAAACTCGGGCCTCAAACCAAACACAAACACCCTGCTGAACTTAGTCTTATCACCGATGCAGACAAACTCCCTTGCTTGAGATCCAGAAAATCCTTATGCAGCCGAGTCTTCCCTGCGGTAGGTATCAACTGCTCCTTAAAAACTTCATTAAACTTGCTCCAATAGAAACACCTTTGGGAACATCTATGGTCACTGCATCCCACCACGCAGCTACTCCGTTCTGAAGTTGCCAAGATGCTATCACTCTCTTCTATACATCCAACAGATCCAAACTCTTGAAAATCCGCTCACACGAGCGCAATCAAGCTTGCACTTCGATGATGGACTCTGTACCTTTAAAAGACCATCCTCCGAGATTGGGGAAATCCTTATACCATGCTGCAAAGCTCACTCGAGGTTCCCAATACCGCCTCGGCAGATACTCTTCCATCTTCAACACTCGGACCTCTTCCATCTGTGGTAGCCGTGCAACACACACCACTACCTCTCCTACATCTAGAACTCATAATGGAAGACCTGAATAGGTAACCCAACAAATTAGGTAGTTATATATATATATATATATATATATATATATATATATATATAAATACAAGTACGCTCTCTCAAGATAGATATTATTCCAAAGCCATGGTAATCTCTCAACCTAGAGCTCTGATACCACAATGCAACGACCCGCCTTTCATTCCACAGAAAGACGCATCATTAATAAGAAAGAAAGGGATAGAAAGAGAAAAGATAAGAAAGAAAGAACTAAACAACATCAAAATCTCACAGCGGAACGAATAAAATATATTACATTACATAAGATATTACATAGTATCATATACATCAGGGTTATACAGCTTATACATCACAAACTAGACAGTTATAAAGACCTGTCTATCATACATCTCAAG
This sequence comes from Allium cepa, assembly GCA_030765085.1. NCBI lineage: Eukaryota > Viridiplantae > Streptophyta > Magnoliopsida > Asparagales > Amaryllidaceae > Allium > Allium cepa. The sequence continues at coordinate 898,760,589 of CM060935.1, read as the reverse complement.
ATACAACACATAGATACCAACACAACAGAACCACGATATCTATAAACGCTGAAGCCTCCTGCTCCATATCTCCTCCACAATTTCGTCAAAGCTAACCCGAATCCCTTGGCTACTCGTAAAGATTTGAGTACCCAAGGTTTTAGAAAATAGAAAATAAACTCCGGGTCAGACATGGGTCTGGTGTGAGTAAACGGGTTAAAGTTTCTTAACTTTGAAAAACCTTTGAAAACAAAAGGTATCTCGTAAGACTTCCCGCACATAAACACGGAAAAGTATTTACCTTATGATAACCAAAACATTCGATAGGAAATCCAGTAATATTATAATAATGTCTAGGGTTTTCAAGTAAAATACAGAAATAGCTGGAATGCTTACATCTCACGTTCCAACGTAGTTGGGCACAATCAAAACGTACGGCAGTTATTGGAGATTGAATTCCATACAATGGCAGGGGCTACTGGGGTACCGCCCATCATAGTAAGTGGCCTAGATCGCCGTACGAGGATCCACCTTGATCCCATGCAACAAGGATGAACCATCCCTTACTGGATAATTCCGAATAAGATAACCCCGCAGTTGGCGTGCCCAACTGCCCACACAGCCGAATAAAGGGTCCTCTAGACAGGGGAAATCTTATCCTACTTAGGTGCTACCCACTTAGCCTTGCTGCACCTCCCATGTTTTAGCTATTCCCGGTTGATGAGGCTTGAGGCTACGATTATCTTTTAAGAACACATATCTTAGAATGCTCATTGTCCTCCAATGACAATGTTCTGAAAAAATTCAATCCATACAAGTTTGTTCCAGGTTCGAACGAAACCGAAGGCACTATCTTGCTTTACTCATTTTGGAATCACCCTCACAGTTAACGACAATAGCCCTTGCACTCCGAATCTACATCTCAATCGAAGTGACTATCTCCATTAAACTCATTTTGGAATCACCCTCAGAGTTAACGATAATAAACCTTCCTCCTTGAATCTTCAATTTGATCTTCTCTTGAGAAACAAGACCTATCGTTTAATTTGGATCGATGTGGTTTTTGGATATCCAATTTGGAAATCATATCCCGGTCTCATCGAAATCCAAAACGCCGTCTTTTAAGGCCGAGTTGTTTCAGTTAAAACAATTTAATTTATTATCTATATCCATATAAATAGATGATTCACATTATCACAGATAGATAATTCATATTACCAAATTCAACCAAGGCATCTCATATCACAAAGCAGCACACATCACAATATCCAAGGCATTCAATATCATTCAACCATCCATAAGCAAGATTGATTAATTCCTAATTAATTTAATTAATATCTAATTAAATTAATTACTAACTTTAATTACTTAAATTACCTTTAATCCCACTTACTTAACATTAATTAATTACAAACCAATATATTAATAATTCTTTAAATTATCCATCCTAATTAAACATCCTTGATTAATTATTCTTTAATTACACTAAAAAATTAGCTTTTACTTAATTACACAAATTAATTATCCTTAACCGTTCACATTAATTAACCTTTAGTATTTCTCATTAATTAACTGTAATTAATTACATTTTTCCTGAATTAATTAATTACATTAATTAATTAATCTATAATCACTTGTGTTGATTAATTATCTTTTAATTAATCACATTAATCAACCTTTAATTACTTCCATTAATTAATGATCCTCTAGTTACTTCATTAATTAATTATTATTTAATTAGTTATATTTAATAATTAATCTTGAATTAATCACATTCATTAATCAATCTTAATTAATCACATACAATAATTTACTATCCTTTAATTACTTACATTAATTAATTAACTCCTTAATTAATTAATCCTTTAATAAATTACACTAAGTAATTAATCCTTAATTACTTCCACTAAGTATTTATCCTCTAATTACTTCCATTCAGTAAATTTCCCTTTTTATTAATTACTTTCAGTAATTATCCATTAATTACTTACACTAAGTAATTACATTTTATTAATTAAGTAATTATACTTAATTAATTTCATAAGTGATTATCCTTAGTTAATTAAATTAATAATCTTAAACTAATTACATTAATTAATTAATCCTTAATCACTAATTAATGATCCTTAAATTAATTACATTGATTAACTATCCATTAGTTAATTTTTACTAAGTAATTATCCTTTGATTATAGGCATTAATTAACTAATCTTTATTAATTTCATCAAGTGATGAACTTTTAATTAATTTCACTAATTAATTATCTTTAATTAATCACAATCTTAATCAAAGATGAATTCTTTATCTTTATTAATTACCAAATTATATCATTAGAAAAACATTTAAGATCAATTACATGATTAAAAAAATATATAATTAATTTTAAAACAAAACAATTTATCATTAAATTTTAACATTTAAAATCTTTTGAAAACCCTTTCAAACTTGTTTAATAAATTTAATAAATAGTTATTCTTGAAAAATTAATTATCATATCTCTTTGAAACTTATTTTCTTAAATATATTTTAAAACCTAGTCAAACATTTTTCTTTTTGAAACTAGTTATTTTAATAACTTTAAAACTTGTTTTAAACACTTTGTTTTGGAACTTTATATAATATTTTAACTTGGAAAACTTGTTTTTATTTTTCTTTTAAACTTTGAAACCTTTGAAAAAAACTTGAGTACTTTCTTTTATAACCTGGTACACCTTTTTTTAAACAAAACCTGGCAACTTAAATTACCCGAGCCAACTACAACTCTCCCCCGTGTAAACCCCGAGCAAAACAACGATTCACTAATGTCTTCTATTCCTTCGAGCCACACACGAAGCCAACAAGAGAATCGACCCGAGAAAAAGCTCGTCTACCCAAAAACTTCAACACGCCTGATACAATGTGCACGCATGCACTGCTCCGATCATCGGACCCTCTCTGATCCTTGCCGAGGCATTCAACGAGTCGACGATCACCACGCCGTCACACCCAAACTCTCAAAACGACGAAAACAACAGAAAATCGAAAATTGAACCCAACGATCAAAAACTGGAACACAACCCCATCGAAAAACCACCCCAAGCCATCGCCTCTGACCACCTGCACCCACGCCGACCTACCTAGATCGACGTCTCGACTCCAACTACGATTTCCCCCATATGGAATCCATACCGATGCAACATCGACGCCAATCGAACCGTGGAAAACCAGCCAGCCACCTCTAGGCCCAAATTCAGCAAACATCACCATGTCATCCGACGGTAATCGACGAAAACCAAGAATCTAATCATCTTGAGATAACTCTTCACTCACGCATTTAAAAATTTTGATTTCCGTATTAAAATTCTCCATTTAAAAATTCGAATTAGGTTTTAGAATCAAATCAAGAATTCTAAACAATTGATTTTGGCTTATAATTAAACATACCTGACATTTTTTTTGATTTTTGAAACAAATACTCCACATATTTATTTGAAACTATTTTAAAATCAGACTTATATTCTTATAATCATTTTCTCTTTAAAGATCCATGTCAAAAATTGATTCGTTTAGTAGATATGAATTTATTTAGAAAATTTAAGACCTATTATCTAAATATATATATATATATATATATATATATATATATATATATATAGACACACACACACACACATGCAGGAACTCATATATACACAGACATATCATATTTACATCATACATTAACAACCTACATTCATATAAACATATACACATCATCATAACACACATCTATCGCATGCATCAAAGTTAAATCATAGATTTTGAACTGTTTTTTTAAAAAAATTACTCACGGTAAAACGGAGAATATGATTTCTTGTTTTTGGAACTCTTTCCCTAAAACTTGATTTAGATCTGGCATTTGAATTGATTCTGAAGCTTGCATCTTTGTTTTGATGTTTGATTGAATTGTAATTTGAAACTGAAATGCTTTGATCTTGAATCAGGGTAAAGATTTGAAAAAAAAACTAATGATGTTATTGTTTGATTTCCATTTTCTTTTATTATTAGGTTTTGGTTGATAAAAGAAAATGAATGAAAGAAAATGGATTTTGGAGATGAAAACGTTTTTGAACTCAACAACCAGGTTTTTCTCAAAACCCTATGATATATAATTAATTTTTAATTTTTTTTTGAAAAACAATTGTTGCCATTTGTTAGTTTGCATGCATATATGGGTTACAAATGTTGATACAAGTTTTAATTGTTTTACACATATCACGTGTAATATTTAAATATTGCTCTTAAGCTTTAATATTTGTATATGTTTATATTTATTTTAATTTATATTTATATTTATTATTTATACCTACGTTTTGAAATTTATGTAATATGTATATATATATTAAATCTTTATATATTTACAAATTACATTTTATTCATGTGTAACTTAAAAAGAAACCTATACATATATATACATATAAACCATATTTAAATCAAGTAATATTTAAAAAGAAAGTAAACAACCCTTTTTGTGGATCTTTTTTTTAAACTTGGGCTAAAATACTTTTGAATTAAATAAATATTTACCTTAGTTGTTTTGAAAATATAAGATTAACTTTTAAATAGCGTTCAAAAGTAATATATTGAATTTAAACATAACTTCCCAAATCACAATATACTCATATGTATATATATATTATAATTTTAATTTTTTTATTAAATTCAAAACAAAGTTTTCCTATTTACAATGTCTATACATTTATATATATATACACATTATAAATAGAATACATTTTTATTAGCTTTGAAAGATAAATTTTACCAATTAAATATTTATAATAGAAGATTATTAAACCAATGTTGCCTATTTAAATAGTTATAAAACAAGATTATCAAATTATATCGTTTATTCAAATTATTATAGATGAAGACTATCAAATTGTTATTGCCAAAATTTTCGGGTCATCACAGAGAATATCCAGAATCAACCAAAAATCCATATCCAAAGTTCGCCGTCGAAAATCGAGTGAAATATTCCAACTCGAATTGATATAACTATCTCGAAATTCTGTGCTCGAAATTGGATCAAATCGTAATGCGAATAAAATAATATACGTACATTATACGTATAAATTCCAACTGATTATTAGCTACATATATTTTCTTTTATTCACATTTATTTTGATTTCTATCCACACTTCTTTTATTTAAGTTTCATTCAAATATCGACTTAGAATATTTTCCTAAAACCAAATTTACATAAGAATTTTACTATTCATTTCTTAAGTTCAATATAAGTATTTTATAAACTTCTTATAACTATTTTCACTTTACCACTTTGGTTTATTTATACTTTTATTCAAGTTGAATTCCAATTCCATATAATTCAATTTGCTTCAATCTACTAGTTAATTTCAAATCTTAATACTTTTATTTCCAACTTCTATCAAATTTTCATTTCCAATTCTACTTGAATTCAATTTATCTTCAAATTTTGAATATTGAATTTTATTTATCTCCACCTTTAATTAGTTATTAATTCATTCATATCTCAAATAGAAGTTCATTTCCAAACTTTTACTTCTTTTAGTTTCTTCGGACAAATTACACAATTTAACTATATTAAACACCACTTTAAATTGATTCCAATATTCCATTCAAATTCCAGTTCTATTCGAAATGAATTTCAGCATTTAATTTTCAATTTCATTTACTTGCATTTCAATTTTATTTGAATACATATCATCATTTTATTTGACTCAAATTTTTTGTCACATTCTGAATTCAATTTTTATTTTCAATTCTTAATTTATTCCCAAATCAAATTAAATATTGAATTCTATTCATCCTTTCTCAAACCCTTATAAGTTTTTAAACTTATAAATATTCCATAACCATTTTTTAAATAATATTACAGAGTTTAAATAATCACTTAAGTATTTCAAAATCATTTTCGAAATCAATTATATCCAAAATCTAACTATTTTAAAACAAACTCAATTTGGCAAATATTCCCAATTCAAAACATTCGAGTAGCAATACCTCCCTTGGAAACTCGAAAATGAACACCGACGATGTCGCGATCATCATCGGAATTATTTTCCATCGACCGAAAAGAGTTTAGTGCTTTTGTCCCCTTAAAAACATTTTTTCAAATATTTTTAAATTCCAAATCCCACAAGATTTCATATCCAATTCAAAAATATTTTCTCCAAATAATTTCACCATTGTTTTTCCAAAACCTTCGAAAATCATTTTCAAATCAAAAGGGATTTATATTTTCCAAATCTCAAAATTTCAAATCCTTTTAATTTATTTTCAAATATTTCTCTGGAATTTTATTGCAAATTATAATTCACATTTACAATTTATATTTACAAATCCCATTTGTAGATGAATTTATTTCTTAACCTTTGGTTATGTTTTCAATTCCTTATTCAAATTTTTACACAATAATGATAATAATTTAATATTATCACTTCCTAACAATCAGGAAACCATATATAACTATAATAATCGATGGAAAAAATATTTCTTTTAAATACGAAAATAATTTTGGGTAAGATTATTTCATTTACCCTATTTTAAAACAATATCGTGTCGAATTGTTCTGTACAAGTTTTTAGAGATCCTTATCAATAACGTTAATTACTCGTATTGACCAGAATCCATATCCTACTCAACAAACCAATCAACACAATATAAAACAATTTTATATTCACTAACAAATACGTGCTCATATCTATTAATACACTCAAACTCATTCTAGAGTACAACCGACTCCATGTCTAATGAGTAATTTCCCCACCAGAGCTAAGTTTATCGCTTAACCAATTGCTCCGATACCACACTGTAACGACTCAATTTTTCGACGTCCAAAAATCGACATCAATACGTCCACTGTATCAAATGCCGAACAATCGAATGTCGGAAAACCAAATCATTAGGGTTAAAAAAGAAGAAGATAGAAGAAGAGGAGGAAAACAATATCAGAATGTAACGACCCAGGATTTTAAGTAATTAAAATTTGAATATTTAATTTATTTTAAATATTAATAAGTGAATTTATAAGTCGAATAATTTTTTTTTCGAATAATTGGATTTAATTGAATAATTAAATCGATAATTTAATATGTGAAATTATGGAAATAATTGAAAATTGAGTTAAATATGATTGAAAATGATTTGTAAAATTTTATTTTATCATGTTGAAGTTAGAACGATATTATAGAACTTTTAAAATCGAATTAAAAGTTAATTTGTGAAAATTGAATATTTTAATATTTAAATCGACTAGTGAAATTAGCCAATTTTTGAACAGTCTCAGAATTGGACGAAACCAGTTCCATTGGATCCGTAATAGTTAGTTATTACCGGATTTCAATTTTCGTAGCAATCGGAGTTATCGTTTGATCGTGGCAGCTCGAAACGCATCGAATTGTTTTTAATATTAATTTGGCGAGTTAAAATAGCCATTTTTCAAAAAGTCTCGGATTTCGACGAAACCAGTTTCATCGGATCTGTAATGTGAAATTATTGTAAGGTTTCAAATTTCGTGTCAATTGGATTTACCGTTTGTCCGGTACAAATTAAAACGCCTAGAAAATCGTTTAAATCGGTTTAATTTAAATTGAACGTTTATTGCCATAACTCGCACAGATGACCGAATTAGCTTTCGAAACCTGTTCCATTGTGTCCGGAACGTGGGGTAAACCCTAGAAACGCTGGTTACGGCGCGTAAATCGGAGTTTGGAAAACCCAGATGAATAGTGTTCGAAATTTCCTATAAATACACCTTAAATTCACAAGAAAAATAAAAATAAACTAAAACCCTAATTTCATCTTCAGGCCGCCACCATAGAAACCGAAGGCCGAAATTTGTTCATCTTTTTCCCATCTGATCTCTCAATCCATCAAGTATTGGCTAAAACTTTCAACATGAAACTCGTAGAGCACGTTGAGATCTTGGATTTCAACGGTCAAGATCGTTTAATTCGAAATGGATTGGTGGCTATTGAGGTTTGAACGAGTTGCGTTCGTTCTCGATTTTCGTGTCAAGGAGGGGGCCGAGCTCGAAGCTCTTCAGGCCGAGCATGGAGTGGAGTGCGAGCTTCGCAATGGCACAAACTGATCGAGATGGAAGTCAATAGATTTGTCGCGGCGATTAGGGTTTGCATTTGAGATGGGTTCGGCATTGTCTGTAGTGATGAACGCACACGTGTTTGGAGAAGAAGATTGGACGGCCCTGATGCAAGCAAGTGAGATCCAGCGGCCATTATTAGTTAGGTTTAAAATTATTATAAATTTAGTTGTAAATTGTTTATATAAAAGTCGTGTAACTTCATAAATGCATAACTTTTTCATACGAGGTCGAAAACGCGCGAAACCAGTTGCGTTGGAATCGTATGGACGAGCACTACGCGATGGAATTGGATTGGAGTCGTTTGGAGTTAGTGAGAATTTCGGGTAAAATTAAACGTCCGTTTAATTTTATTCGAAAATAATCGCTAAAACGAAATTGAAATCAAGGTGAGAACTTCTCACTCAATCGAATCAGTTTCGATTTTATTTTAAATAGTTAAATTAAAATACTTGAATGCATGTTTGAATGATGATTGATATCTATTGATTGTTAAAATAGACATTATGCGCCGTTAGTAAGCGGATGTTATTTATTAAAAACATATACCACGAATATTTCATAAACAGTGAAATTGGTATTATATATAATAGCAATATATATATATATATATATATATTGGCATATGTATATATTGGAGTTATTGATTTTCCGCATTTGTATAGCGGATGAGACCCTATTGCGCCGTCTATTAAGCGGATAATATTTTAAATCCCATATACCACGATAATTCCGTGCTGGAGCGAAATTGGTATTGTGCTAATGTTTGTGGATGCAGGAAAACAGGTTGGAGGGATCCAACTGGATTCCTCAACAGTATTTATTTGATTTCAGATATTTTGATATTTGATGGACTATCATATCGATATATGATATCGTTGTTGTCGTGATTGACTATTTGGTATGTAGCATCATTGAACCAAATTTTGGGATTTTAAAATGATTTTAAAGTGATTTTTGAAAGTATACGTTTATAAAATATTTTTGGAACTGATCCATTTTAAATAAATAAACGTTATAATTTTTAAAGTTATAAAAATTATGATTTTGAGAAATACGGTTAAAGTTGATTTTTGAGAAATATGGATTAATGATTTTATAAAATAGTCTAAATCGGATTTCTGAATTCATTGTAAAAAGTTTAAATATAGGATTTATAAATTTTGATTATTTTATACATCAGAATGATGAAATTATAAAGGAGATTAAAGATGTTTTAAATAATAGTATAAATATATTTATATAAAAGATTTATAAATTGATAATTTATAAATTAAAATATTTGGAATTATAAAATGAGCTTTTATAAGTGTTTGAATGAAGTGAGAATGAATTTCGTAAGTGAATGAAATTTATAGAATTATAAACGGTGAAGTTAGAAATAGAATTTTATAAACAGTAGGTTTATAAAATTTGTAAAGTTATTTGAAGAATAGGTTTGGATAAATAATTGAATCTTATAAGTTATAAGATTTATAATTATGAAGTTCAAAGGAACGATTTTTCAAACAAATAAATTATAAGTAAATTTATAATATGAACCTTTGGTTTATAATTGAGTTATGAATTGAATAGGTTAATAAAGGAATTTATAAAAGGAAGTTGTTATAAAATAAATAATAATGGAATTTATAAACATTGTTTTATAAATTCGCAAACGACTTATTTTGATAAGTAAATTGTTGAAACCTATTAATGGAGTTATATTCACGTTTTTGACTGTGAATAATCCTTTCAAATAAAATGAATAAAAGGATGAAATTGATTAACGTAGTATATTCACGTTTTTGAATAGTGAACAATATGTTAAAGAAAATGTTTAGAATGTGATATTTTAAACAGAATTAAAACGATCTAACGATGTTTTAAAATATGTTGACATTCGAAACCATAGATTTCAACATTCATTGTTGAAATAGATGTTTTCGAGAAATAAAAGGAAATGGTGGACTATAACACTGTTGTTATAGTAAATGATTTCCGAAAGGAAATGTTTTGTATAGTATTGGGATTTATATATCTATTTTAATTTCGAATCCCTATACTAGTGATTTTGGGTTGTCGTAACGATGTTTTACGTAACATTCGTTTTGGCCCAAATAAATATGTTTAAGAGAATGATTTCCTTAAAGAATGAAATATATACTTAATCTCGATTTAAGTATATTGAATATTTTTCAAGTGTTGAAAATAAATAGGTTCATGAATTACTTATTAAATAAGTATGGAAATGTTTTCCAATATAAAGTGAATATTAGAGAATTTATCTTTTTGAAGATAAATTGAAATGAATAATTGAAATCGTATATGCATGGATATTTTGGAATGTAAATCCACTATGGAATTTATAAAAGAAAGGGGAATTTGTTTAAAAATAAATATTGATTTATTTTTGAAGTATTGAAATTATATATCTTGTAAAGATATTTTTGGGAAATAAATAATTTGGAAAATTATTTGGAATCTGGTGATGTGTGCATATCCATTGATAGTTCAATAACCGACTATCAATATTTACCTTTGAAAGGTATTTGTTGTGATTTGCTGAATTTGAATGCTACACTTATTTTTAAATTATTGCGCTCGTTATTCGGATTACCCATTCCGAATAGTGATACGACGTAATGGATAGCATTGATGACCGGTGTTGAAGACCGGGTATTTGCGAAAGCGATAGGATGACCTATCGATTGTCTCTGCACTGGGTAGCTCCTGGTATAGAGATTCCCTAAGTGATGGGAAATTCGATCGGGATTGTGAATACCCGGATTGCAAGGGCTTCGTAAGAAGTGCCTTCGGTTCTGTTCGAACCCAGAACAGACTTGTATGGATTGTATGTCTGACGTTACAAATTGAGATATAAAGCAGATTTCTTTCAAATATATTTCTGTTGGTGGCGGAGAATTTATTCTTTTAGCTTAACACCCTTCTCTGAGACGTAAGAGCTCAGAGGTTATGTAGTTGAAGGTTATCAGCGACATATTCCCAATTTGGTAATGTGACATGCTGAGTGTTGCTGTTAAATGATCATTGTGTTGATTATTTGTGATAGGATCATTTATTTGATCGTCTATCTTGGTGATCATTTCTATGATCATTTGTTGACCCAAAGCATGGCTTTTGTATAAAGTATGTTTTTGTGGACGTGACTTCGTCGAGCCTCACACCCCGGGAATGGTCAAAACAGGAAAGATGCAGCAAGGTTATGAGGGGTAGCGCCCTTTAGGGTATGTGCATTTCCTTCTGGAAAAGGGTGGTATCATGGTATGGAGCCCAGATACTTACTCATGTTGAAAACACTTTATGATTGTGTGAATTGATTACGAGCGCTCGGTGAAAGGTCCCAAAGGACCGGGGGATGGCATATTCGGTCAGTTGTTACTCAGTTAGGGGTAACCCGGCCTTGTGTTGGCAGAGATCCGGTTTGGTTCTCAGGGATGTCCATCCAGAGGCGTTCTCATGTGGCAATGGGAAGTTCCTTGGCCTGATCATTCGTTGGAAATCCAAGAAACAATACGATCTTGTACGGTATTAGTTGTAGAACCTATCATTCACTTATGGTGGCGCCCCACTGCTTGGATGGTAGCTATAGTAGGCATAGTTCGGAATGTCTATGCTGGATAAGATTTATATTCTACTTTCGAAATGAATTTTTCCTACACTATGCACTAATAATAATATCAAATGTTCTTTTTAACGCGTATCAAGCATCTTTGACTATCATAAGGAGAAATCTCCTCCGATTCTGCGTTTGCATTGTGTGTGTGTGCGGGAGGCCTTATGATAGTCTCATTTTTAAAAGCATTGCGAATTGACTTTAAAAATATTCATCTATTTTGTTTTTAAAGATAAATAAACTGTTTTGAGTTCCCACACCAGTCACATGACTGACTCGGAGTTTATTGTTTTCCTTCCTAAACTCTGGATGCCCACCAATTTCTACACGGGCAGTCAAGAGTTAGGTTTATCAGGATATTCTGGATATTCAGGAGTTGCTGGAGGCAAGCTGGATGGCATGGCGTATTACTAGTATATAGTATTTCTTTTCCTCTGTTTGATGTTGTTGTTGTTGTACACTCTGATGATATGATGTAATGAAATGTAATGTATGAAATGTAATAACTGATATAGTTCTTTGTTTAAAGATTATTCATTTATTTATTATATGTTGTTCCACTGCGAATTGTGAGATTCTGTTATTGTTCTGTTGTTTTCTATTCCGTTCTATTTTCTATTTTCTTTTCTCTCTATCTTTTCCTATCTTTTCTCTCTTCTTCTGTCTCTTTCCTTTTCTTAAACCATAACATTTCGGGTTTCCGGCCTTCGATTTCTCGGCAGTCGATAAAGTGAGTATCGATGTTGAATTTTCGAAAGTCGAAAATTTCCGGGACGTTACATCTGGTATCAGAGCATATGGTTAAGCGACAACCATGGTTCTGTTGGATATTACTCATTAGAGATAGAGTCAGTAGTACTCTAGAATGAGTTGAGTGTAATAATAGCTATGAGAGCGTATTTGTTAGTGAATATAAAATTGTTTTATATTGTGATGATTGGTTTGTTGAGTGGTATATGGATTCTGGTTAATACGAGTAATTAACGTTGTTGATAGGGATCTCTAAACACTTGTACATAAAAATTCGACACAGTATTGTTTTAAATTTGGTAAATGAAATAATTTTACCTTGATTATATTTTATATATGAAGAAATAATTTTTAAGAATTATTAAAGTATATAAGTTGTTGAATAAGTTATTTGAATAATCTAAATTGAAGAATAATTGTATAAGCAAAAGAATTATAAGAATTGAATTATAATTAAAGTGATTTACAATTGTGAAATAAACTTATATATATAAGAAGTGAAACTATATGAATATGAGTTATAAATAAAAATGAATTTAAAGTTAAATGGAAATTTACTTTAGAATTTGGAAGCTGAATTGATTTATAAGTGGGAATTTAAGTTAAGTAAAAACAAGTGATGTTTATTTAGATGGATATGAACTTAAGATTATGAAATGAAATTCAACTTTTGTAATTGAATTGAATTAATGGATTAAATGTTAATCAATTAAATGTAAATAAGTTGACATGGAATAATGAATATAAGTGTTAATTCATTAAAAATCTAATGTTATTGGAAAGTTGAATAGTTGAATAAAAAAATCAATTTAATTAAACCAATTGAAAGCAAAGGAATTTGGTTGTAATAAATATACATTGGTTGTTATATGATTGTTAGTTGATTGATTGTATATAATTCATTAAGTGTTAATGAAATTGAAAGCTAAAGTAATTGAAATTCAATTGGAAGTTAAGTGAATCTTAAATAGAATTGAATTTGATTGGAAGTGAACCAACTTGAATATAAATTAGTGAATATAAACTAATTGAAAATGAATATTAGTAAAAACATCCACTGATAATGAATCAAATGTGATTTAAAATTGAAAACCATTTCATTGAAGATTAATGAGAATATGAATGAATATTTATTGGTTATGAATTAGTTGGATGATAGTTGGTTGATGGTTGAACATATTGCTTTTATTGCATTTGCTATGTTGACATATATAGTTATTATGTTGCTATATGTTGTGTATTGATACTATTTTCATATATACATGGTTCTCATGTTATTTGTTGAGTGATTAGTAGGTGCGGATCACGTTTGCTTCGCATTTGGAGCTCGCTTTCGTGCTATATTAGCCGTATATGCTCGCTAATAAAATATAAGGTACATATCTCGGATTAAATACCGTACTTTTACACTTTTTCCCTGCGGGATGCCTCATTACTTGATGAGATGTATATTTGTGATATATATACTGTCATTTTTTTTCGGATCGAACCGCGCAAAGGAGACTATGGCGAATTTTTCCGGAAATTTAAGGCGTTAGAAAAAATTTGAGAAAATTGGAAAATTTTGAAAACTATAACTTTTATTTGGAATTGAAAGTTAAACAATAGTAGTTGTTTTTGAAAAGATAGATAAGTATGATTTGGAAAACTTAGTAAAGTTTTGTAAAAAAATTAACTATGGATTATGGAAAGTTAATAGATTCTGTAATTTTTCTTACTTGATAATTTCGAGGACGAAATTCTTTTAAGGGGGGAAGATTGTAACGACTCAGGATTTTAAGTAATTAAAATTTGAATATTTAATTTATTTTAAATATTAATAAGTGAATTTATAAGTCGAATATTTTTTTTCTTGAATAATTGGATTTAATTGAATAATTAAATCGATAATTTAATATGTGAAATTATGGAAATAATTAAAAATTGAGTTAAATATGATTGAAAATGATTTGTAAAATTTTATTTTATCATGTTGAAGTTAGAACGATATTATAGAACTTTTAAAATCGAATTAAAAGTTAATTTGTGAAAATTGAATATTTTAATATTTAAATCGACTAGTGAAATTAGCCAATTTTTGAACAGTCTCAGAATTGGACGAAACCAGTTTCATCGGATCCGTAATGTGATATTATTGTAAGGTTTCAAATTTCGTGTCAATTGGATTTACCGTTTGTCCGGTACAAATTAAAACGCCTAGAAAATCGTTTAAATCGGTTTAATTTAAATTGAACGTTTATTGCCATAACTCGCACAGATGACCGAATAGCTTTCGAAACATGTTCCATTATGTCCGGAACGCGGGGTAAATCCTAGAAACGCTGGTTACGGCGCGTAAATCGGAGTTTGGAAAACCCGGATGAATAGTGTTCGAAATTTCCTATAAATACACCTTAAATTCACAAGAAAAAAAATAAACTAAAACCCTAATTTCATCTTCAGGCCGCCACCATAGAAACCGAAGGCCGAAATTTGTTCATCTTTTTTCCCTCTGATCTCTCAATCCATCAAGTATTGGCTAAAACTTTCAACATGAAACTCGTAGAGCACGTTGAGATCTTGGATTTCAACGGTCAAGATCGTTTAATTCGAAATGGATTGGTGGCTATTGAGGTTTGAACGAGTTGCGTTCGTTCTCGATTTTCGCGTCAAGGAGGGGGCCGAGCTCGAAGCTCTTCAGGCCGAGCATGGAGTGGAGTGCGAGCTTCGCAATGGCACGAACTGATCGAGATGGAAGTCAATAGATTTGCCGCGGCGATTAGGGTTTGCATTTGAGATGGGTTCGGCATTGTCTGTAGTGATGAACGCACGCGTGTTTGGAGAAGAAGATATGGACGGCCCTGATACAAGCAAGTGAGATCCAACGGCCATTATTAGTTAGGTTTAAAATTATTATAAATTTAGTTGTAAATTGTTTATATAAAAGTCGTGTAACTTCATAAATGCATAACTTTTTCATACGAGGTCGAAAACGCGCGAAACCAGTTGCGTTGGAATCGTATGGACGAGCACTACGCGATGGAATTGGATTGGAGTCGTTTGGAGTTAGTGAGAATTTCGGGTAAAATTAAACGTCCGTTTAATTTTATTCGAAATAAATCGCTAAAACGAAATTGAAATCAAGGTGAGAACTTCTCACTCAATCGAATCAGTTTCGATTTTATTTTAAATAGTTAAATTAAAATACTTGAATGCATGTTTGAATGATGATTGATATCTATTGATTGTTAAAATAGACATTATGCGCCGTTAGTAAGCGGATGTTATTTATTAAAAACATATACCACGAATATTTCATAAACAGTGAAATTGGTATTATACATAATAGCAATATATATATATTGGCATATGTATATATTGGAGTTATTGATTTCCCGCATTTGTATAGCGGATGAGACCCTATTGCGCCGTCTATTAAGCGGATAATATTTTAAATCCCATATACCGCGATAATTCCGTACTGGAGCGAAATTGGTATTGTGCTAATGTTTGTGGATGCAGGAAAACAGGTTGGAGGGATCCAACTGGATTCCTCAACAGTATTTATTTGATTTCAGATATTTTGATATTTGATGGACTATCATATCGATATATGATATCGTTGTTGTCGTGATTGACTATTTGGTATGTAGCATCATTGAACCAAATTTTGGGATTTTAAAATGATTTTAAAGTGATTTTTGAAAGTATACGTTTATAAAATATTTTTGAAACTGATCCATTTTAAATAAATAAACGTTATAATTTTTAAAGTTATCGATTGTCTCTGCACTGGGTAGCTCCTGGTATAGAGATTCCCTAAGTGATGGGAAATTCGATCGGGATTGTGAATACCCGGATTGCAAGGGCTTTGTAAGAAGTGCCTTCGGTTCTGTTCGAACCCAGAACAGACTTGTATGGATTGTATGTCTGACGTTACAAATTGAGATATAAAACAGATTTCTTTCAAATATATTTCTGTTGGTGGCGGAGAATTTATTCTTTTAGCTTAACACCCTTCTCTGAGACGTACGAGCTCAGAGGTTATGTTGTTGAAGGTTATCAGCGATATATTCCCAATTTGGTAATGTGACATGCTGAGTGTTGCTGTTAAATGATCATTGTGTTGATTATTTGTGATAGGATCATTTATTTGATCGTCTATCTTGGTGATCATTTCTATGATCATTTGTTGACCCAAAGCATGGCTTTTGTATAAAGTATGTTTTTGTGGACGTGACTTCGTCGAGCCTCACACCCCGGGAATGGTCAAAACAGGAAAGATGCAGCAAGGTTATGAGGGGTAGCGCCCTTTAGGGTATGTGCATTTCCTTCTGGAAAAGGGTGGTATCATGGTATGGAGCCCAGATACTTACTCATGTTGAAAACACTTTATGATTGTGTGAATTGATTACGAGCGCTCGGTGAAAGGTCCCAAAGGACCGGGGGATGGCATATTCGGTCAGTTGTTACTCAGTTAGGGGTAACCCGGCCTTGTGTTGGCAGAGATCCGGTTTGGTTCTCGGGGATGTCCATCCAGAGGCGTTCTCATGTGGCAATGGGAAGTTCCTTGGCCTGATCATTCGTTGGAAATCCAAAGAAACAATACGATCTTGTACGGTATTAGTTATAGAACCTATCATTCACTTATGGTGGCGCCCCACTGTTTGGATGGTAGCTATAGTAGGCATAGTTCGGAATGTCTATGCTGGCTAAGATTTATATTCTACTTTCGAAATGAATTTTTCCTACACTATGCACTAATAATAATATCAAATGTTCTTTTTAATGCGTATCAAGCATCTTTGACTATCATAAGGAGAAATCTCCTCCGATTCTGCGTTTGCATTGTGTGTGTGTGCGGGAGGCCTTATGGTAGTCTCATTTTTAAAAGCATTGCGAATTGACTTTAAAAATATTCATCTATTTTGTTTTTAAAGATAAATAAACTGTTTTGAGTTCCCACACCAGTCACATGACTGACTCGGAGTTTATTGTTTTCCTTCCTAAACTCTGGATGCCCACCAATTTCTACACGGGCAGTCAAGAGTTAGGTTTATCAGGATATTCTGGATATTCAGGAGTTGCTGGAGGCAAGCTGGATGGCATGGCGTATTACTAGTATATAGTATTTCTTTTCCGCTGTTTGATGATGTTGTTGTTGTACACTCTGATGATATGATGTAATGAAATGTAATGTATGAAATGTAATAACTGATATAGTTCTTTGTTTAAAGATTATTCATTTATTTGTTATATGTTGTTCCGCTGCGAATTGTGAGATTCTGTTATTGTTCTGTTGTTTTCTATTCCGTTCTATTTTCTATTTTCTTTTCTCTCTATCTTTTCCTATCTTTTCTCTCTTCTTCTGTCTCTTTCCTTTTCTTAAACCATAACATTTCGGGTTTCCGGCCTTCGATTTCTCGGCAGTCAATAAAGTGAGTATCGGTGTTGAATTTTCGAAAGTCGAAAATTTCTGGGACGTTACACAGAATCTCACATTCGCAGTGGAACAATATATAATAGATAAATGAATAATCTTTAAACAAAAGAACTATATCAGTTTATACATTACATCATCAGAGTATTTCAACAACAAAACATGACACTGGGCATTTATGACAACTTGTCTATATGAAAACTGAACTTACAGCAACCCACACGCAGCAGATACTGCATAAAATAAGTGATACGTCTTGTCATCCAGCTTGTCTCCTGACCTCCGTAGCATACTTTTCTAACTTCGCTCCAGAACAACTGATAACCGGACTCTAGGCTGCCCATGTGGAAAATTATGGGCAGCCAGAGTTTAGAAAGGGAACAATAAACTCCAGGTCAGTCATGGGACTGGTGTGAGAACTTAAAACTGTTATTTGCACAAAAGAAAAGGAAAAGAAATCCATTCATGCTTTTGGAAAATGAAACTACCAAAAGGCCTCCCGGCACACACATATGCAATCGCACACTTGGGGGAGATTTTTCCTTATCATAGTCAAACATGTTTGATGCGAGAAAATCCATTTGATATTATTATTAGTGCATAGTGTGGAAGACTTTTCGAAAGTATAATATAAATCTTAGCCAGCATACGTACCGTTATAGTATGCCTACTATAGCTACCATGTTAAATGGAAGTTCTACAACTAAAACCGTACAGGGCTCGTATTGAGTGATTGGATTTCCAACAAATGGTCAAGGATAAGGAATTTCATTTCTGAAAGGGTACACCTATGGAGGGACGCCTCGAGAACCTAACCGAATCTCTGTCAACACAAGGCCGGGTTACCTCTGTAACTAGGTGACTAACTATCACGAGTATGCCATCCCCTGGTCTAGACCGACCTTTACCGAGGCGCCTCAACAACCAACAACCACATAAGTAAATAATCTAGGCTTCATACCAAAATACTACTTTTATCTACACAAGTTAAATATCTGGACTCCATACCAGATACCACTTTTTATCCAGAAGGAAACGCACATACCCTGAGGGGCACGACCCCTATAACCTTGCCGCATCCTTCCCGTTTCAACCATTTCTAGGGTGTGAGGTTTGACGAAGTCTCGTCCACAAAGCTACGATTTTCACAAAAGCCATGCTTCGATCAAGAGATGATCAACACTTAGCATGCTACATTACCAATTTGGGAATATATCACTAGTAACCATTAACTACATAACCTCTGAGCTCGTACTTCTCAGAGAAGGGTGTTAAGCCAAGAGAATAAATTCTCCCCCACCAACATAAATGTATTTGATAGAAACCAGCTTTATATCTCAAAATGTAATGCTAGACATACATCCAACAAGTCCATCCTGGGTATGAATGGAACCGAAGGCACTTCCTCCAATTAAGGAAAGAAATCCTTACAAATCTGGATATTCCATAATCACATTCGGACTCCCTATTACATAGGGTGATATAAATCTTTATATCGGAGCAACTCGGTGCAGAGACATTGGACAGGTAATCCTTTTGTTTTTGAAAATACCCGGTCTTCAATCACCGTCTTCAAATGCAATCCCATTTCGTCGCATCATTATTCGGAATGGGTTTTATACTCAACGTCCTCCCCCGGCTTAACCGAATAATGAGCGCTTATTTTAAAAACAAATTCAAGTGCCGTTTTAAAGGATAATATTAATAGTCGGTTCTTTAAATATCAAAGAACATTCACAACAACCATCAAGCCCTAATAATTTCCCAAATTGTTTATACTGATAGTCGTTTATTTAACAATCAAACAACATTCACGACAACAATCAATTTTAAATAATTTCCCTAAATTATTTATTTCAAAATATCTTCGCAAGATATATTTTCACACTTTAACCCTTTCTTGAAAACAATTTTCAAATCACTTTCCTTTCGTGGAATAAATTTTCAAACATTGTTTATTTCCACTGAAAATTTGCCAAGACTAAATGCTTTGGATTTAAAAATAATTTATATCACTTTATCTAAAAATATATCTTTTAAAATACTTAAAATAAAAACTATTTAAAACACTTTGTTTTAAATACCAGTTATGAAATAATAATAATAATTTTCCATGTAAACTTAAGCCAAAGCAAATTTAAAAATAAAGGTTATTGAATTCTATACAAGCTTTCCAAATAAAAACTTTTAGCCAAACTATATTTAAACTAGAACTATTTTATGTTACTAATTATCTTTTAAAAACATAATTACCAATTAAACTTTTAAATTATTACTGCTATAACTAATTTAATAAAATATTTACCTTTAAAATTTTGAACAAGTTAAATAATCATTCTCAAAAAAATTCTTTAAAAACAACTTTAAAAACTTTTAAATTTTACTTAAAAATTTACTTGAAATCGTACTTGGCTTATCAGGGAAAAACACTTTCCTTTCACACCTTTAAAAATAAACTACTATTTATTTTTAAAACAAATTACCCATTCCATTTTAAATTCCATCATGAATTTAGATTTTCAAATATCCACCGATATACAATTTCCAAATTGATTTTCAAAAATTTACTTTCAAACACCAAATCAATTTCCAATTCGATTTCCAAAAAATTATTTTCAAACATCAAATCAATTTCCAAATTGATTTCCAAAAATTTACTCCATTCAAAAAAATTATTCCTTTATTTATCCAAATTTATTTCAAAAACCATTAATCCAATATTCACACCATTATTTTGATTTTAAAATCCAAATTTTAAATTAAATTCTTCAACTTTTAAACAATACTACTCAAAATCCATTTATTTCCATTTATTAAAATCTTTTCCCCATACTTGGAATTTATTCAATAGGATCTCAAAAATCAACCTTTACCTTTTAAATTCCTTCTTTGAAATTTATCCAATTCTCTAAAATTAATTTACTTAAAATTTTGTACTTTAATCTCCAAAAATCCAATTATATATTCTGGTATTTTAAAATACCAGAATATATTCGGCCAAACCACAACCTTCAATAAATTTCAATCACCAATATAATCAACCACATATTTTTATTAAATCATATCACAACATATGAAATAAATTCAAACATTTGAGGAATCCAGTTGGATCCCTCCAACCTATTTCCCTGCATCCACAGATATTAGCACAACATACCAATCCCACTTCAAGGTGGGATATCGCAGTATAAAGGGTCATCTGCTATTATGCGGGGCGTATAGGGTCTCATCCGCTATATAATGCGAAAAATAAATCACTCCAATATATATACATTTATACACACACACGCGCACTATCATATATACTATCACATCCAAACAATCAATCAAAAATTTAAATTCTAATTATTTCAATTGAGTGAGAATATCTCACCTTTGCTTTTGTTTTGCAATCCATGTCCATTCCGGCTTGTTTTCACTTTAGACTTTATATACATATTTATATAGTTTATCAGTATTCGACAAATCGAACAATTAATTTCCATTCACTAAATTTAATTACTAATGATTCAATTTAACTAAAAATTTGGTTTTAAACTAATAATTTAATTTTAAACTAATCTTCCTTTAATAAAAATATTTTTTTATTAACCAAATAATTAGATGAACCAGTTAAACAAATTAATTACCTCAATACATTGGTTTAAAATAATTAGTAAATTAAAATATGTACATGCATATTTTTATTTATACCCTTCCTTTACTGTATATATATTTTTCTACAATTCTGTATATATATATATAATTCAATTTTAAAATGAAAATACTCTACCTTACCGGAGAAAGAAACTCCAGGCTATCCCAAAATGATCAAATATCAGTTCTGAAATCATATCCACCTCTTGGTTGCAAAACCTCCGGAGCCATCCAATATGGTGTGCCTACAAACGTATTCCTTGCTCTCTTTCTATCGCCCTGATCAAACATACAAGCCGAGACACCAAAGTCTTCGAGTTCCACAAGCCCATAATTATCACGAAGAATGTTACCAGCCTTAATATCATGATGAATGTTTCCACATTTACGAAGGTATTCCAAAGCCTTGAGTGTTTCCTTGAGGATAGAACATATAACAGATTCCTCGACTATAGCTTCTCAAAGACGGCCCAAAACCCATCACCTCTGCACGAATCGATGCGGCAACACCCGCTACCCCCAATTCGAACGCAGCACCTCCCATCGTAGTCTCGGGTCTACCCTATGCCGATCGACTCGATCGATTCGCTCCCCCCTCGATTTGCTCGCCTGCCTTTTTTTGTTAAAAATTTGATTTCAAATGAACGAATTCGACTTGAACGAGGGTAGATCGTTTCATTGAACTGAATTACCGAGAATTATATTTCTTTCTAATCTTGCTCTGCCATTAACCTGATTTGATTTGGAATGAAGAAGGGATTTTGTTCGTTTTTTCCGTTTTTCTTTTTTCTTTTCTTTTCTTTTGCTTTGTATAGATTTTATAAAATACACAGCTAAAAAGTTTAAAGGAGGAAGACGCGTGTGAGATATACAGAACAAAAGAAACACGTGGTCAACAATTTCAATACGTGTTAAATTTGTCGATTGAATGTGAATAGATATATATACATTCAATTTAAATTCAAATATAAATCATCTCAAAAATGAAACTTAAATTCTCAAACTCCTATCGAGGCGTGCCGCTAGGCGTTTATAATGTTAAACCCCTATTCCGAACGCAATGGAAAAGGTTTTGAGTCCAAATTCGATCGTATGGAGAAGATAGCTTTTTGGACCAGTATTTATATTGAATTTCAGATTTAAATTCAGTGCGTTTATAATCCGTACGGTCACATGACAATTCCAAATACTATGAAAATTGAAATCCGATAATAATACAATATTAAGGATCCAATGGAACTGGTTTCGTAGAATTCCGAGACTGTTCCCAAGAAGGGTATTTTTAAATGTCGATTTAAACGATATAAATTCAAAACTGAACAAGTCACTTTCAAATTCAAATTTAAATGTTGTATTATCTTCAGTCTTGTTAATATAAATTTTCCAAGCCTTCAAATTACTTTTAGTAGGCTTAAAATTGAAGATTCAAAATTTTACCCAACTTTCAGTAATTAAATTTAATAATTTAATTGCCAAATTAATAGTGATATTTGAAATTCAAGTTAAAAATTAACTTTTAAATATTTAAAATCAATTAAATATTCTAATTTCAAATGTCCAAAATTTCGGGTCGTCACACAAACTCATTTGGGGTGGTCCATATAAGATCTCTCATAGATAAGTATTACGTGCAGCCTCCTGACTTGCACAACCTATCAACTCCTTAACCTATGATATGTATGGGTTTTTATCAACTCTTACCTTGTATGATTTTTTAGACTTTTTTAGGTAAAATTAATTTTAACCATATGTATTTACTCTTAGTACACGTCCTTATGGAAAGAAGTTAACTCAACCTCACTCATCATTAATCATACGTTGTCCAATAGAGTTTGATTACTCCTTATCGATATATCACTATGTACCACATGGAGGAGTGACTTTTAAGATTGAATTTCATTCGTCTTTAGGTACATTTGGAACATCTTTCTAATACACTCGATATACGATCAGATCGAATCAATTCATTTTATTTACATGTTATATTTTCTACTTCTATTTTATATTCAATGAACTAATCATATATACATCTTATATGTCAAATACACATGTTTTAATTCTACGATAATTCATTTGCGAATTTAACAACGTATATGGAGCTGTTTTGGTATCATTATACATATGATTACATACTTCTAAAGGTATTAGCCCAAAGTGTTCATCAACTCTTATGTCGCTCCCGCTAAATATGTTCTTTGCCTTTAATCATTTGACATATAATTCACCAGTACATATGATATATAATCATATAATTAAAGAATTGTGCTTCAAAACTATGGTCTATTCTTTAATTCTAAAATAAATATAAAATTCCAGGCGCTTTTGTATTTTCTAACGCACCATTTAGTTTTACATCAAATACCATTATTATAGTTTTATCTTATAATGATATTCATATTGAAATAAACTATGTCTGAAAACAATTATTACTTCATAAATAATCTTTAGTATGTCTACGAAATAACTTCTTCGTAGCTTGGTGCATCCACTAAGAGGTGTTATATGGCATGCTTCCACTATTTCCACTATTACTATAATACCATACAAAATGAGAAGCTCTATTAAAGTGCTTATTATGAGATTTTATATCATCCAACATAACTAGTTTACAGTCATGAGTTTCGGCAATTATCTTGAACTCAAATAATAGCCTTTATAGAAAATAATTTTTAATAGGAAAACACATTTGAAATAGTAATTACATTTCTCATTCCATATTAAGTATCTTATAGTATTTTATACAATTCTCACTTCTAATATGTCTTAATGAAGTAGAAGTTACCATTACTTTCTTCATCCCAACCATGTTTTAAGTTACCTCCACTCTCGTATATTTGCTTTAATTTCAAATGGTCGGACGATTCATAAAAGGAATACCCTACAACACGACCTAACAAACTTTATAAAAATGCAACTAATAGTCCTTAACGTTCAAGCATATCAAATAAGTTACACTTTACGTAAACTGATCAATTGAAATTTCATTAATCAAATTCCTAGGTAGGTCTAGTAGCTCTTAAGCTAGTGTTATATAATAGAGTTAGGGGTACATTTTAGGGGTAATTCTAACATTTATTGTAAATTGTTAACTCTATAACAAAATCTCGTTCAAAATAAAAGATGTTTTCTTCCTGTTATATACTTGTTATAACGTGTTATAATAATTGATTATTTAATCTAAGTATATTTAATTGAAAATCTATAGATGGTGTGTTTTATGATACTAATCACAAGGTGTTGTAATTATGATCAATTTATCATAACATATTAAACATGAACGAAAACATGCCTTTCTCAGAATACTCGAAAGAGCACCCATGGAAATAAGGAAAAAATAAAACCATGGGTCTGACATAAGTCTGGTGTAAGAAACTCAAGAAATATATGATCGGCATATAACAGTATTTCTGAGACCGCATGGAATGCCATAACGGTTACCCCTCAAAAGAACCACCATCTAGTAAGTACATAAGGTGATATAATAGATAATTCTATGATGAAGAATAAAAATTAGAAAATTGTTGTGCCGCTTGTATCTCACGACACAACAATATAGAATAGTTTTACAATCAAAACCGCTAAGGTGCATTCGCATATGGATTTTCCATGGAGATGCCTTCAGTTTAAAAATCAAAGCAGATCTTCATGACAAGGATCAAAAGATACCTTCGAAGCATTGTATATCTCTAGATAAAATATACCATAAGGAAAATGCAACTTGCCCACGTACGAACGAACGAAGCCGAACTACATGTAACCAAGTATCATCAACTCCCTATGCACAACTTCCATAAGCATACTGTAGATAATGGAGTTGATATACCCTCTACCCGGGATAGAAAAATCCAAGACTGTGCAACCTACTCTGTCTTAGTCAATTTTCTAATGTCGAGGTTATGTTCGGTATCTTCCTCAAGAGTCTTCAACTCGAACAGATTGCGAATCCTCAAATGGATCCCTGCATCTCAAAAAGATCTTGAAATCATACATGGCTTCCAGCATCTCGAACTTCCAATCGACAGAGCAAGTATCTAGGTTTTAAAGTTGTTTTCAATAAGTAGAACACTTACTGATCCTGGTCTCTTTAAGACTGAATCAACAGATTTTCGGTTAACTCAATTTTGGTTCTTTAAAAGTAAGTTAAAGTTAGAGAAATTTCATATGACTTCTCCTCCCCGAAGGTTCTCAAAGTGTATGAACCCATGAAGTTTATTGTTACTTCTCAAGTTAATTTGGTTATATTAAACAACAAAGAAACGACCGCATTTGGAAACCAAGTCTTGTATACTCATCACATTTCCATCCTTTTCAATTCCTACTATCACTTGGTCAAGAAGAAAGTCGGTAAGTTAGAGCATTATCACTCCATCCTTATGGAACATTAATCTTAAATCTCACAGATAGAATCAATTCTACTTCATTGGCTTTTAATGCTAAGTATATTACTAAATGTTTTTCATATTCAAGCAATCACACAAAGCACAATTAACACACACAAAACACGATTGAGTCACACGAACAACTTTTAATCCCCTTTTTATATAATTAATCTTTCATTAATTAAAAAAACTTCTATATCTAAAAAAACTCCACTTATTTAATTAAACTTCTTCCTTCAAATTAGGACTTCTTATTAATTTGAAAACAACTTCATTTAATTAAACATCTTTATTATTTAAACTCATTTATTAATTAAGACTTAACTTTCTTAATTAAACTTCACTTATTTAATTAATCTTTTCACTAGTTAAAATTTAACTTATTAAACTTGTATATAGGTTCAACTTTCCATTATAAAAAATATATACTTATATTCTACTATTCATGTATTTACTATTCACGTATTTTACTACTCAATTATACTATCCTCTATACTTCAAAGTGTTCATATATTTACCTCAAATGGTATAAGTATATTCACAAATTATTAACAAGACTTACTTGTTTAAAATATAATTAAAGAGATTAAAAATAAATGTTACTTAAACATCGTTACTACAAAAAAATAAATGTTACTTAAACATCGTTACTACAAACCTCTTCTCTTTTAATAATTAAACTTTTACTTTTCTATCTTACAATAAAAGATTCCATACTTATTATTATCTTTAAAATTCCATTATTAAAGATCTAGTTTATTTTATTAAGGGTTAAAGACAAGTGTTATTTAAACATTTGTCACAATAAACCCAAACCATTTCACACTTAACTATTTTCTTTAAAACCTGCTTTTAGAGACGTAATTACATTTAAGGGTTAAAGACAATTATTGCTTAAACAATTTCATTACAAACCCAAAACCATTTACTTATACTTACATTTAAAATATTCATTATTAAATAAAAAATATGGTTAATAATAAGGGTTAAAAACAAATGTTATTAAAACATTGTTTACAACAACCCAAAACCCTATTTGTACTTACAGTTAACTTTAAAACATTTATTTTTAGTATCAGAGCCTATCCATATTTATTAATTAAGGCAATACTTTTAATTAATTTCACCAAACCATTTATTTTAATTTAAGCGTTAAAATCCAAACTTTCCTTATTATATTTATTTATAAAATACATAACATACTTTTTAAAACTTATATATGTATGTATGTATGTATGTAAGAATACCTTTAAAATACTTATTAATACGTTAAAATACTTTAGAAATATATTTTAATTATTTATATAGAATATTATGTAAAAATAACAAAATTGGAAATAAATAGAAAAATCAAAACTAACATGTTTTATTTTTAAAAGCCACTTACTTTAAAAACTCACAATTAATTATTAGAAATATTGTTTAACTTGAAATTACTTTTAAAATAATATTGTATATGTTTTAAAATACTTGTAAAAATAATTAGGAAAATACTTGATTTTAGACATAATTGTCCAACTTTTAAGAAAATAAGTTATTTTAACGAACTGCTTATATAACAACCTTTTTACTTTGAACTTTCTTAACTATGTTTGGCTAGTTTTAAACCTTTTTAAAACTTGATATTCTTACATTATTAAGTGATTATATTTTACTAATTAAAACCACAAGAAACCCCTAAGGATATCTTTCTAAATGATGTTTAAAATTTCAAAAACAATTTCTTTTACAAAGTGATCATACAACGACTATTTCGTTATAACTTTTGCAACTTTGATCCACAATTTTTACCACTTTCCAAACCACTTCTTCACTATCCAAAACACTTATAAAAGTGTAGTAACAACCAAAACAACTTATACAAAGATATGTTTATAAATTACCAAATAACACAAGTTAAAGTTAGGGGATTTCAAAGTTCTTTCATAGCGACTTTCTCACTTCAAACATTTACAAGCACACTTTTACATCACATACAACATATCCAAACATGTATACATCAAGTCATGGCCACGTTACAAGTTTAAAGGGATTATAAGAGAAGTTATAATACATATATGTTATCGTTTGTATTTAAATGCAAGAGGGATCCAAAAAGTTATAGCTTGCATTGTTTTTCACTTAACATTTATACTTCAACAATCAAACATTTATAACACATCATATACTTGCAAGATGGTG
This sequence comes from Allium cepa, assembly GCA_030765085.1. Taxonomy (NCBI): domain Eukaryota; kingdom Viridiplantae; phylum Streptophyta; class Magnoliopsida; order Asparagales; family Amaryllidaceae; genus Allium; species Allium cepa. The sequence goes on along the minus strand of CM060935.1, from coordinate 898,732,531 downwards.
AGATAACTCACCTATAACAAACTCAAACACATGAACAAGCCTCTAACTTCCTACCTCAAACATGTATGCACACAAACCTTCCTAGCAGTCAACCTTTAAGCTCCTGAGTGCTCGACCATGCCTCCTTTCCCCTCAAATTGCTCACGGCCTGGAATGTAGAGGGTTGTTGTGCTCTGTCCAATTTTGAAATAATGGAAGGTGTTGTAGTAGAGTTCTAAAGATCATACTAAAGTATGGCTTAGTTTGGAGAAGGATTAGATGAGTTTTGAGAAGAGAAAGAGGGTGAAGAATAGGAGAAAGAAGTGGTTTTTTCTTATGTAAATTAGCAATCAAATAAAAGAGCAATGGGACGTTTATATAGAGTTATAAAATTTGCAAAATGACCATCCATTATCCTCCAAAGGAAGCTTCCTCCCACCTTCCTCTCCATGCTTGAGAACATGCACACCTTGCCTTCCTACACACCATACTTCCCTTAGATCACTCCTTAAATCAAGGTTCGATGTCTCTTTTAATTCTTCATATGTTCAGTTAATCTTTATTTATGAAAAGAGATATTTTAATACTTATTAATGTGTTCATATGTTAATATACAATCCTGACAGATTTTGAACAATTTTTGTTTAACAAAATGTCGTTTATCGATAAAACGATATTCGATCACATTATCGATATTTCTGCAAACTATTTGTCTTTGTAAAAAAAATTTCAAAAATTATTTTCCTATCATTAGTTATTATTTAAAAGCAGGTCAACAAGGTTATAAAATCATATTTATTCACATTAAATCCAAGATACAAATATTTATATAATTAAAATATTTAAATACGAATTGTTCGAAATTTTGGATCGTTACATTCCTAGTCAAGATGTATCAAGACTAGATATCGATGTGTCCGTTGAGACTAGAGTATATAACACACTCCAAATATTGGGCAATGTATTTAGTCATGGATTCTAGAGGAACCAAGGGTTATATACTGATAGTTATTGGATAAATATGGAAATACTTACTTGATAGTTTTATGCTGGTTAATATAACAAAGGTCAAACATAAAATATCGATGTGACAATATTACACAATTCCTGACTTGAAAATGCTATCAAGATTCTATATAGAAACTCTGCTTTGATTATGGTTAAATTGTGGGAAGACATCTATCGAACGACTATAGTTGGGTTAGGTGGGACATTAGAAATGAAACATTATTCAATAGAGAATCCGTCTTCTAAGCTATATGGGGTTAGTATCCCGATCGACTAAAGTTAACTCAAAGTCAAAGTCTCTGGCTAGAGTAGTTCAACTGATAATAATTGTTATACCAAACCAAGGGTTTGTATTTGGACTATAAAGTTGAATGTGGATGATATTGGAATTTTGACCATTACCAAATTCCATAAGTTCTAACGTGACATCGTTTTGACAAAGAGAATTGGTGTTAAAAAATTTCATAACCGAGTACCGCATAAAATAAATAAAATTAGATTTTACTGAAGCTATTTAAGTGATAAATTTAGCTATAAGTTCATACCACTAGCTGAGTGATGTGTGAACGTTAATATTCAAATTGTTTGATATCAATCGCGGACCGAATTTACACCGAGGAGTCACATAACTGAAATGTTGAATATTCCGACCGGTACCAGATTTGATTAAGTTAGATTGTTATAAATAAATTAATATTTGTGAAATATTAATTAAGAAATTTTGTTTGATTTGTGTTAAAAATAGTGCGTGTATAATTGTTTACACATGTATCGATATACGATATCGACGTACGTTTAAATTAGGTTTAAATGTATTGTATTAGATCGGACTTGAAGTAGCATGGAGGATCATATTGAGGAAAGGATGACTAGCCATAGGTGGGCAAATAAGGGGGTTGGATTTGATTCTAAAGGAGTTTGAATTAATAGAGATATTTTATTGATCTGGATCCAATTTTGTTTCCTCTCTATCTCCACATTTAAACACCTTTAACCCCTTATTTATTACTCTCTCATTTTTCTTCTACCACATCTTTCTCTGGTCGAAAATTATAGCCCTGGTACCTCTGTTAGTTCAAGCTTTAAGACACAAAATCTAATCAAAATTTCAACAATGCTATGTAGTGCTTTCAGCCTGGTAGCTCTTTCTAGAAGGATTTATACTCAGATTCAAGCGGAGCAATCAATTAAGCATTCAATGTGTATAAATTAGGCTATAGTCAAGGTAACCGATCTATTTACAATTTTATATATTTATTTGGCAATATCTCGAATCCTATATGATTATATTAGATCGTGATATCGCGAATTACTATATATGTGTGTTGTTAATATTGGATATGAATATGTGCAGATGTAATGTGATTAAATACACACACACACACGCATACATATATAGCTCTCGACCAATAATAATATAATTTTTGGATTCAAACAATAATTTTCAAGCGGATTCAAAATAAAATTTTATTTTTAGCATATAAATATATATTACATATAAAATTTTGCAAAATAATATGCATGATAACACACGAAATTAAAAAATATATTTATATCGTAAATTATAAAACCCTCCGCATACACACACATAGATATACACACACACACACACACACACACACACACACACACACACACATATATATATTGAAACATAATCTAATAACTTAATTTAATAGATGCATATATATTATCATACATATAAATATATGTTTAATAAAAACAATATCTTACATGTTGTGAAATAAAATTTTCAAAATTAATATATATATATATATTTGTATATATATAACAATTTCTGTATGGAAATTGTATTAACTAAAAAGTTAAATTTGAAATCATACGTTCAAAAATAATAATTTTTATTTGGCCGAAAGAGATTGTGTGTGTTATGTGTGTGTGTTTATATATTTACATTTGAATATATATATGTATATATAACATCCTTTGATATTTGAAGTTAACAAACTATATATATATATTGTACGTATTTTCAATATGTATTTATCTATTAAATATAATTTATAATTTTAAATGTGAAATTAGAAGATATCATAAAATCAAGATTTAGATCTGAAATTTGAATTTATATTTATACTTATAAATATTATTATTTTACAATGTTATGTATACACATACATATATAAACATTAATACTATTATAAATTTAATATCACATCACATTGAGTTATACACACACACACACACACACATTAGACATCACATATGTATAAGGTTAGCAAACATATCTGTTGCGATATAAATACCAATGCTTATATATGGGCATGTTAAACCAGGTACACTGTATATATTGCACGTGCACGTACATGTATATATGTATATGATACACATGAATGTATTATTTAATACAAATATAATATCAAAATAATACTTTATATACAAGTTAAATAAAATATTGATTTCATTCGAAAATTAATTTAGATTAGATATACATAAATTTAGACTTCATAGGCCAAAAGATCCAAAATAGCAATTTTTTTAAATTACCCATTTGACTCGCTGCATGCTGGCCTAGATCCAACAATGGTATTAGAGACCAATAGTTGACGGTTTAAATTAGTCGTGTTAGGGGATACTAATTAAGCTTACTCATTTAGTAGGGTGTCCAAAAAATTAGTGCCTAGGCTGCATTTGGGCAATCAAGTACCGCACTACCTGGCCATTAATTTGGCCCGAAAAGTTAAGTGAGCCTAAAAGTTGTCCCTAATAAAAAGGCTGAATTTGAATCTAGGGCTAATTTTCAAAATTGTTTTGAAATTGAAATGAAAATTTAAATTTAAAAGTTAAATTTAAATAAGAAATATATTATAAATGTGATAACATAATTTTCCAAAGTGTTTTGAAAATATAATAAATATATTTCAAAATTGTCAAAATATTAGTTAGATTAATAAATTAATTACAGTGTATATACATAATATATAAAATTATACGTTGCATTATCTTAAACGATTTAAGATGACGAAAGTATATATGTATATAAAATAAAATATTCAAAATTAACTAAAATTGTTAATTAAAAGTTAATTGATAAATTATAAAGTACATATATGTAAAGACACACACACACACACACACACACACACACACACACACGCGCGCGCGTATCTATAAATACTATAGTATACATGCTCAATATAAAATGTTTAATTGAATAACTTAAAATCAATTAAAATGTTATTAAATTAATTAAATAAAATTTAATTAATATAATGTTATATATAGGACTATTATATAAGTAAACTAAATTATAAAAGTTGTATAATAATTAAAGCTTATACAATATAAATTTATTATTAAAGTTAGAACAATAAGAAACCCAAAAATGACTTAAAGGATAAAAACATATGTATAGTACGTATACCGTGATTTTAGATGTGTCCGACAGTTGAATCACGAGCGTTTTTCATAATAAATATATTATTAAATAAGTCAATATAACTCAAATTACATTATTTTATAAGTCGATATAACTAAATTAAATATGTTAAATATTATGAATAATTGCTACAAAGTTGTCCTATACCATTTATATATTAACAAATTACTTGCATACTACTTAGTTGTTGATATTCCTCAAGCTACGGATGATATGTGTAGTATTATTAATAAATTGAATAGGTGAGGTACGATATATGAACGTATTTTTTAATATTCCTTAAGGTACAAACATTTTTGATTAGGCTATCATGAAATGTAGGTACGAGTGCATAATCTTTTTTGATTTATCTCAAGGTCAAGATAAGATTAAGGCAAGGAACCATGGGTTAGGAGTTGCATATGATACAACTGATAAGGAATTATCTATCGTTTTCAGGAGTATGATTTGTTGATAATCCTCAAGGTCAGAATCTCAAGGAAAACAAGTCCTAACAGCCATTAGTGAAGTCAAAAGGCTTCTATATTTCATCTGAGAGTTTGGAGAAACATAAAAGACTAGTGGAAGCTTATTAGTTGAACGTAAGTTAGACTAGTGGGATCTAACTATATAGATTGGCTAAGGGCAATAAAGATAGCATTAACTTATGAACATCTCTATTTGTTGATAATTGAACCTCCTAAGGTTAGACTTGTGGATGATGTGGACTTTGAACTAAGATTAGCCTATGGAAAATCTTAGTCTCAAACCTCAAAATCGCTTAATTTTATATGCCTTCTACGTTAAACAAATCATTGCAGAGACAGCACCAAAACATGACTATCCATCAAATTTTTGATAGCTTCAAAGCTCTATTTAGGGAACAGTCTCATTCCATAAGGTACAAACTTATGAAGAAACTGTTCAATATGAAAATGGCGAAGGACAAAAAGTGGACGATTACGTTTTGTTCTTGAAAGGCTATATGGATAAACTTGTTTAATTGGACATTATGATATGCAATGAGCTACAAGTAAATCTGATCTTATGGTCTCTTACTCCTTATTTTTAGTCATTCATATTAAACTATAATATAAACTAGTTAAATGTAAGCCTCATAAAGAAGCTTAATATGTTAAGATCAGCTGAGTCTTTATCCAAGGATCAGAATGCAGTGCTTGCAGTTAAGGGGACCACGTCATCTTCGAAAGATTCAATTAAGATGAAAAGGTTTTATAAGAAGAACATGAAGAATACTCGAACTAATAGGGGTGAATGAGATCGCTATAATAAGAAGGCTAACTGGAAATGAAATACCTAAAAATTGTTAGAGAGAAGAAATATAATGGTTTCACTACTCCTACAAGTATATTTATGATTCAAAATCGTTTTTCAATTCATAAATTACCTTGAGTTTTATATATTGGATCTAGAACTCATATTTTTATTTTGTTATAGAGGCTTAGTAACAAGATGGCAAAGAGAGAGATGTGGCTTTAAGTCACTGATGGATCTCTAGTAGATGAAACGACAGTTGGAGAATTTCATTTAAATTTGCCCGATGGATTAGTTTTGACATCAAAATAATTGCTATTATGCAAAAGACTTTATTTGTGGGATTATTTCTGTGTCTATTAGTTATGATTTTCATTATGCTATTAATGTTATGAACATTATGTTAGATGGTAATAAAGTCTTTGATGGTATTTTAAATCATGGTAGTAATGTGACAAATATTAATTATGTCTATGTTATGAGTAATTCTTCGAATGATAATATAAATAAAAATTATCTTTGGCATTTTAGTCTAGATCATATACGTGAGAAACGACTACAGAAATTAAAATCCAAAGGTTGTCCACCATCATTTGATTTTGAACCTTTTTATCATGCGAGTCATGTCTCGAAGGTAAAATGAATAAGTACCCTTTAGTGGGAGCAATGAAAGAGTTCATGGACTCTTAGGATTTGCACATAGTGATTTATGTGGCCTAATGCCTATAGTTACTAAATATAATTGTTCTTATTTTGTAACCTTCACGAATGATTTCTCAAGACTAGGATATGTATATCTTATGAAGTAGAATAAATTTGATGTCTGTGAGAATTTTATTGACTGTAAGAACGAGGTTGAAATTAAGATGAACCAAAAGATTAAAATACTTCGATCTGATCGATAAGGCGAACACGTTGGACAAGAACTCCAATAGTACTTCAAAGACTGTTGTATTATTCGTTGGTTTACTCCATCGTATACTCCACAACACAATGGTGTTATGGAGCAAAAGAACCAAACCTTATTAGAGTAGTTCATTCCACAATGAGTAAGGCTAAGCTACCTCTGTCCTGTTGGGGACATGAGCTAGAAACTGCATCACATATGTTGAACCTGTTACCCATTAAATCTGTGTCTAAGATGCCAAATGAGATGTGCCATAGGAAAAATCCCACCTTCATTATTTGAGGTATGAGGCTCGCCAGCATAAGTTAAGAACGTCTATCCCAATAAGCATGAGGCAAGATCAGTTTCTTGTAAGTTCATGGGATATCCCGAAAACTCCATGGGGTATAATTTCTACAACATCGGGGAACAATAGGTTATTGTTTCTTAATACGTTGTCCTTTTAGTAAAGTAATTTCTATTAAAATAAATTGAAATCAAAGTTGTAGAATTAGATGAGATAAGAGTCAAACATGGAGATAAAACCAATGGGAGACCATGTTCATCCATATACAAAAAACGCAACTTATTAGAAAGTCCAGTAGAGAATTTCGTGCACCAGAGAGATACCAAGGCTTTCTCTTAGTCCTCTATTGTTCCAACAAGAACTATAGAGTAAAGACTCTGCACTTTAGATTGCAGCAATGAAATTCAAGATGGATTCCATGTATGAAAATAAAGTACGGACTTTGTCTGACATACTGAAAAGGATAAAACCCGTCGACTGCAAATAGATTTTTAGTAAAAAGCTAAATGTAGATGTACAAGTAGAGACTTAAAAAGCAAGGATATTTGCAAAATGGTTTTATCAAATTCATGGTGTTGATTATGACAAGATGTTTTCCCCCATAGCAATGCTTAAGCCTATTGCTTTCTATGACTAAGAAATGTAGCAAATGGACGTAAACATGACATTTCTAAATGGTGATTAAAAGAGATCGTCTATATGTCGCAGCCCGAGGGTTTCTAGGTTGGTAGGAATAAGGAAAAGGCACGTAAGTTGTTAAGGTCCATTTATGGACTTAGATAAGCTTCAAGGAATTGGAATAAGTGTTTTGATAAAGTAATCGAACAATTTTGTTTTTATCGATGCACAGAGGAAGCGTGCATATACCGAAAGGAACAGGGAAATGCTATCGTATTCTTAATGTTATATGTTGGTGATCTTCTATTGATTAGCAGTTACGTATCATTATTGCAATCAGTGAAACGTAGCTTTCCAAGAACTTCTCCATGAAGAATTTAGGAGAAGAAGCCTATAACTAGGTATAGATCAAAGAGACCATTGAGATTGTCCCAATCCCTATAAATAGATACCATACAGAAAAGGATCAGTATGGAGAATTCCAAGTGTGGAAATGTTCCAATGCAATCTGAATTCGTCCGTTCTAAGAAGAACGCTCCTTAAACTGATAAGGAGGAGCATATAAAGAGGATACTATATGTTTGGTAATTGGTTCCATTGTACATTAGGCTATGTACTAGACCGAATGTGATATACACATTAGGATGCATAAGCCAGTATCAGTCTAATCATGGAGAAAAGCAATGGATGACTGTATTTCTAATATTTGGGAATGGAGACTACCTTATGAAGGGGTACACCGACTCTAGCATTTAGAGGGATATCGATGACAGTAAGCTGGTATCAGGTTATGCTTTTACTATCAACAATGGAACTGTCAGTTGCAAATTTTCCAAATAGGGAACGATAACCGATTCCACGATGTAGGCAAAGTATGGCGCCCTCAATGAAGCACGTAAAGAGGCGGTTTGGAAGCACAAGTTTATAAGTGAGCTAGGAGTGATTCCTAACGGGGAGAACCAACGACGCTGTTTTGTGATAATAGTGCAATGATGTAGATCATAAAAGAGCCTAAACCACAAGAGAAGTCATGATATGTTCTTCAAAAGTTCCACTGAATAAAATAATTCATTGAGAAGAAAGAGTTTGTGATACAATGAGTAAATACTAAGGACAACATAGAAGATCCATTCACAAAGGGTTTTGCTTGGTCGGTTCTCGTCAAGCTGGTCCAGGGGATGTTATTAAGATTCCATAATTGGCCCAAAGTGCAAGTGGGAGATTGATAGAGTTAATGGTATGCCGAAGGGGTAATTCTATAATTTATTGTGAATTATTAAGTCTTTAGCAAAATATTGTTCAAAATAAGAGGTGCTTTTTTTCTATTATATACTTATTAAGATGTATTGTAAATTATTTAATTTATGTATATTTAACAGAAAATCCATAAATGATATGTTCTATGATAGCAAATACATGGTGCTATAATCATAAGCAATTTATCGCAATATAATAAACACGTGTTTTAAATATTCCTATTCAATATGTTTCAAGACTAGATATTGACGCACCCATTGAGATTAGAGTAGATATCACTCTCCAAATGATGGCAATGTATTACTCATGGCTGCTGGTGAGCACAACAGGTTTACATACTGATAGTTATTAGATAACCGTGGAACGACTCACTCGATAGATTTCTATTGGTTAATATAATTACAGTCAAACCAAAAAAATCGATGTGACAAAACTACATAATTCTCTCGACTTGAGAATACTAGCGAGCTTTAATGTGGAAACTCTGCTTTGATTATAGTTAAATTGTGGCATGACTTCCATTGAAAGACTATAGTTGGGCTGAGTGGAAGCATTGAAAGTGAAACTTAATTCAAAGAGAATTAGTCTCCATAATTATATAGGTTTAGTATCACGATTAACTAAAGTCATATCAAAGCTAAATTCCCTAGCTAAAGTAGTTCGGTTAATTATTATTAATAATAATAAACCAAGGATGTTGTGTTTGGAATATAAACATGAATGTGGATGATATTGGAATTTTGACCATTATCAAATTCTATACATCCTAATTTGGTATAGTTTTGACTAAGATAATTGGTGTAAATAAATGTCACTACCAAGTACCAATTAAAATAAATAAAATTCGATTTAACTGAAGCTATATAAATGATAAATTTGTCTATAATGTCACATCACTAGCTAAATGATGTGTGAATGTTAATTTTTGAATTGTTCGATATTAATTGATGATCGAATTTGCACCTAAGAGTCACATAACTAAAATGTTGAATACTCTTACTACCACCTGATTTGATCAAAATATAATTGTTATAAATTAATTAAATTAATTATTATTTATGAAATATCAGTAATGAAATTTTATTTGATTTGTGTTGAAAATAGTGCATATATAAAAGTTGTATACACGCATATCGATATCCGATATGGATGTACATTTAAACACGATTTAAATGTATGGAGGTCCGTATTGTGGTAAGAATGGCCTTCCATAGGTGGGTAAATAGGGAGGTTGAATTTGATTCAAAAGGAGTTTGAATTGGTCACTTAACCCCTCATTTGTCACCATCTCTTTTTGCTCCTAACATATCCTCCTCTAGTCGAAAATCATAGAATTCATTCCTCCAATAATTCAAGCCTTTAAAACATAAAATTAAAACAAATTTTAGATTCAAGTGGAGTCGATTGATTCAGCATTCAACATGTACTAGTTAGGCTGTAGTCAAGATAACTAATCTATTTACAATTTTATATATTTATTTGCTAATTATCTTGAATCTTATATGCTTAGATTAGATCAAGATATCATGAATCCTTATATACGTGTGCTGTCAACATTGGATGTGAATATGTATATAATAGGATTGAAAATTTTTATCTATACATATATACATATATAGCCCTTGGCCAAAAAAAAATCAAATTTAAATAACAATTTTTAAAAGGATTTGAAAATTCTGATTTTTAATATATAAATATAAATATATATTACATTGTGCAAAATCATATGCATGATAATGCACAAAATTAAAAAAATTATGTGTGTGTGTATTGAAACATAGCGTATTAAATTAATTTAAAATATATATTATAATACATTAAATATATGTTTAATAAGCATAAATTCTTTACATGTTATGACATAAATTTTTCAAAAAATTTATATATATATATATATATATATATATATATATATATATATATGTATGTAACTATTTATACATGGAAATTGTTTTAATTAAAAAACAAATTTAAAAACATATGCTTAGAAAAATTTATTTTTATTTTAGCCGAAAGTATGTGTGTGTATATATATGTATTTATTTATTTACGTTTAAATATGTATACCATCCTTTTATATTTGATTTAAAACATTAATTTTAATATATAAATATATTTATGTTATACATAGTTTCGTTAATATATGTATATATATATTAACGAAACTATGTCTAACATAAATATATTTATATATTAAAATTAATGTTTTAAATTTTAAACTAGAAGATGATGTAAAATTTAGATCCAGAAGATGTGTATGTATAATTTAGATCTAGAAGATCTACATAATATATAATTTATAGTTTTAAATTTGAAACTAAAAGATGATGCAAAATCTAGATCTAGATCTAAAATTTAAATTTATTTTTATTTTGATTTAGAAATATTATTATTTTACAATGTTATACACACACAACATACATATAAACATTTATACTAATATAAATAAAATCATATATCACATCGAATTACACACACATCACACATGTGTTTGGAGGGGCAAACATGCCGATTGTGGTGTAAATCACAGCGCTTATATATGGGCATGTTAAATAATGTAAACGTTATATGTAGCATGTCCACATACATGTATATGTGTATATGATGCATATGTACATATTATTTAGTACAAATATAATATCAACAAAATTTTATAGATAAAATAAAATAATGATTTTATTTAAAAATTAATTTAGATCAGATCTAAATAAATGTTGACTTCATAGGCTCAATAAGATCCAAAAAGGCAAAAAATAATTGAAATTTACCCATTTGACCCAATGTGTGCTAGCTCAGATCCAACATTAAATATAACGCAACAAGATTATTACAGTAATCGATCATGTTGAATACATGATCTAGCATTTTTGTTTACTTGCTTGTTTCGAATTAACTAATTTCATCGAAATTTCATACATTATGAATCACGACCATTTACCATATATAACATTAAATGTTATGTAATATGGATCAAGTACCTATATTCTTATATTGCTTAACAGTTCAGAACTCATAAGAGAATACACAATCTCGGACAAATAAACATATTAACTACCGAGGCATAAATGTTTTAGTAGTTATGTAAACTGGTTCTTGCGTGGGTATAAAAGTGATAACATACTAAACGATTTATTGATAAGTATACTTTATATTTCTATGTCAACCTTAATTCAGTTCAATTGTATAATTTAACTGATAAACATTTTATTGATTACGCAAATTTATCAAAGTGTATTATTTTAATTTGTATAACACATAGAATATTAGAAAGGTTTAAGTTATTCGTTTCATTTTTCGAATAAGGTACATTGGATTTCAATGTTTTTTTATGTTTCTCAAAACTTCATGAGAAAAGATTGAAACCTTTTGATCTCTCTAGTGGATGTTAGGACTTGCTTGCCATGGGATTTTGACCTTGAGGAAGATCAACAAATTGTAGGCTCGCAAGTGATGAACAACACTTATTCTATCGTATCATATGCAACTCAAACCTATGGTCCTTATCTTCATATTATCTCAAGCTTGAGGAACGCCAACAAATAGGGAGAGATTATTCACTCGCACCCACTATTTCACGATGACTTAAGTATAAAGCATGCACTTGAGAAAGATCAACAAATATATGCATATATCTTACCTAATTTGGTCAATATATTAACAGTGCTACACATAACATTCCTAGCTTAAGGAAGATGAACAACTAAAGAGTATTAAAGTAATCTATTGATATATAAATGATTGAGGACAACCTATATTTTAAGGATTCATGATCTTTGATGTATATGCACACACACACACACCGAGTGATATCGATTTAGGAAACTATGTATTGTTATAAATACCCTTGTGATTCTAGTATCAGACACATCTGAAATCATGGTATACATATAATACGAATGTACTCGTTCCTTAAATCTAAGTTGGTATTCTTACAGTTCTACTTAAGTTTTATACATAAAATATAAGTTTGCTTTATTTATAACTATCTATAATTCGACTACCTTATATTATGTTCTCATGTATTATTAATTAATTCACGTTTAATTTATTATTTTTAATTAAATCATATTCGAATAATATTCTTATTAATTTAATAAACAAATTAATTAATTAATTTTAAAATGTAAAATCATTTATTTTGTTTATCTTAAACAATTTAAAATGAATATAAACTATAATATTTATAGTCTTATATACATATATCATTATGTACATATATTGATTTAATAATTAACATTTAATCAATATATATTTATAAAACAAATATTTACTTAATTATAAAAGTTTAATTAAATATTTATTTTTAAATTTCAAAATTTTATATTTTATATAGTTTAAACATTTCAGGATATATGTGTGCGTGTATGTGCACATGTATCAATGTATGTGTGTGTCATTATTTAATTTGTTTAATTAACTAATATTAATATAGAAATTAATAAATTTATTTTCAAAAGCATTTTTAAATTATTTTGTAACTATTTAAAAAATAATTGTTCTGTACAAGTTTTTAGAGATCCTTATCAATAACGTTAATTACTCGTATTGACCAGAATCCATATCCTACTCAACAAACCAATCAACACAATATAAAACAATTTTATATTCACTAACAAATACGTGCTCATATCTATTAATACACTCAAACTCATTCTAGAGTACAACCGACTCCATGTCTAATGAGTAATTTCCCCACCAGAGCCAAGTTTATCGCTTAACCAATTGCTCCGATACCACACTGTAACGACTCGATTTTTCGACGTCCAAAAATCGACATCAATACGTCCACTGTATCAAATGCCGAACAATCGAATGCCGGAAAACCAAATCATTAGGGTTAAAAAAGAAGAAGATAGAAGAAGAGGAGGCAAACAATATCAGAATCTCACATTCACAGTGGAACAATATATAATAGATAAATGAATAATCTTTAAACAAAATAACTATATCAGTTTATACATTACATCATCAGAGTATTTCAACAACAAAACATGACACTGGGCATTTATGACAACTTGTCTATATGAAAACTGAACTTGTAGCAACCCACACGCAGCAGATACTACATAAAATAAGTGATACGTCTTGTCATCCAGCTTGTCTCCTGACCTCCGTAGCATACTTTTCTAACTTCGCTCCAGAACAACTGATAACCGGACTCTAGGCTGCCCATGTGGAAAATTATGGGCAGCCAGAGTTTAGAAAGGGAACAATAAACTCCAGGTCAGTCATGGGACTGGTGTGAGAACTTAAAACGGTTATTTGCACAAGTTATTTGCACAAAAGAAAAGGAAAATAAATCCATTCATGCTTTTGGAAAATGAAACTACCAAAATGCCTCCCGGCACACACATATGCAATCGCACACTTGGAGGAGATTTTTCCTTATCATAGTCAAACATGTTTGATACGAGAAAATCCATTTGATATTATTATTAGTGCATAGTGTGGAAGACTTTTCGAAAGTATAATATAAATCTTAGCCAGCATACATACCGTTATAGTATGCCTACTATAGCTACCATGTTAAATGGCAGTTCTACAACTAAAACTGTACAGGGCTCGTATTGAGTGATTGGATTTCCAACAAACGGTCAAGGATAAGGAACTTCATTTCTGAAAGGGTACACCTATGGAGGGACGCCTCGAGAACCTAACCGAATTTCTGTCAATACAAGGCCGGGTTAACTCTGTAACTAGGTGACTAACTATCACGAGTATGCCATCCCCTGGTCTAGACCGACCTTTACCGAGGCGCCTCAACAACCAACAACCACATAAGTAAATAATCTAGGCTTCATACCAAAATACTACTTTTATCTACACAAGTTAAATATCTGGACTCCATACCAGATACCACTTTTTATCCAGAAGGAAACGCACATACCCTGAGGAGCACGACCCCTATAACCTTGCCGCATCCTTCCCGTTTCAACCATTTCTGGGGTGTGAGGTTTGACGAAGTCTCGTCCACAAAGCTACGATTTTCACAAAAGCCATGCTTCGATCAAGAAATGATCAACACTTAGCATGCTACATTACCAATTTGGGAATATATCACTAGTAACCATTAACTACATAACCTCTGAGCTCGTACTTCTCAGAGAAGGGTGTTAATCCAAGAGAATAAATTCTCCCCCACCAACATAATTGTATTTGATAGAAACCAGCTTTATATCTCAAAATGTAATGCTAGACATACATCCAGACAAGTCCATCCTGGGTATGAATGGAAGCGAAGGCACTTCCTCCAATTAAGGAAAGAAATCCTTGCAAATCTAGATATTCCCTAATCACATTCGGACTCCCTATTACATAGGGTGATATAAATCTTTATATCGGAGCAACTCGGTGCAGAGACATTGGAGAGGTAATCCTTTCGTTTTTGAAAATACCCGGTCTTCAATCACCGTCTTCAAATGCAATCCCATTTCGTCGCATCATTATTCGGAATGGGTTTTATACTCAACGTCCTCCCCCGGCTTAACCGAATAAAGAGCGCTTATTTTAAAAACAAATTCAAGTGCCGTTTTAAAGGATAATATTAATAGTCGGTTCTTTAAATATCAAAGAACATTCACAACAACCATCAAGCCCCAATGATTTCCCAAATTGTTTATACTGATAGTTGTTTATTTAACTATCAAACAACATTCACGACAACAATCAATTTTAAATAATTTCCCTAAATTATTTATTTCAAAATATCTTCGCAAGATATATTTTCACACTTTAACCCTTTTCTGAAAACAATTTTCAAATCACTTTCCTTTCGTGGAATAAATTTTCAAACATTGTTTATTTGCACTGAAAATTTGCCAAGACTAAATGCTTTGGATTTAAAAATAATTTATATTACTTTATCTAAAAATATATCTTTTAAAATACTTAAAATAAAAACTATTTAAAACACTTTATTTTAAATACCAGTTATGAAATAATAATAATAATTTTCCATGTAAACTTAAGCCAAAGCAAATTTAAAAATAAAGGTTATTGAATTCTATACAAGCTTTCCAAATAAAAACTTTTAGCCAAACTATATTTAAACTAGAACTATTTTATGTTAATAATTATCTTTTTAAAACATAATTACCAATTAAACTTTTAAATTATTACTGCTATAACTAATTTAATAAAATATTTACCTTTAAAATTTTGAACAAGTTAAATAATCATTCTCAAAAAAATTCTTTAAAAACAACTTTAAAAACTTTTAAATTTTACTTAAAAATCTACTTGAAATCGTACTTGGCTTATCAGGGAAAAACACTTTCCTTTCACACCTTTAAAAATAAACTACTATTTGTTTTTAAAACAAATTACCCATTCCATTTTAAATTCCATCATGAATTTAGATTTTCAAATATCCACTGATATACAATTTCCAAATTGATTTTCAAAAATTTACTTTCAAACACCAAATCAATTTCCAATTCGATTTCCAAAAAATTATTTTCAAACATCAAATCAATTTCCAAATTGATTTCCAAAAATTTACTCCATTTAAAAAAATTATTCCTTTATTTATCCAAATCTATTTCAAAAACCATTAATCCAATATTCACACCATTATTTTGATTTTAAAATCCAAATTTTAAATTAAATTCTTCAACTTTTAAACAATACTACTCAAAATCCATTTATTTCCATTTATTAAAATCTTTTCCCCATACTTGGAATTTATTCAATAGGATTTCAAAAATCAACCTTTACCTTTTAAATTCCTTCTTTGAAATTTATCCAATTCTCTAAAATTAATTTACTTAAAATTTTGTACTTTAATCTCCAAAAATCCAATTATATATTCTGGTATTTTAAAATACCAGAATATATTCGGCCAAACCACAACCTTCAATAAATTTCAATCACCAATATAATCAACCACATATTTTTATTAAATCATATCACAACATATGAAATAAATTCAAACATTTGAGGAATCCAGTTGGATCCCTCCAACCTATTTCCCTGCATCCACAGATATTAGCACAACAAATTAAATACCAATCCCACTTCAAGGTGGGATATCGCGGTATAAAGGGTCATCTGCTATTATGCGGGGCATGTAGGGTCTCATCCGCTATATAATGCGAAAAATAAATCACTCTAATATATATACATTTATACACACACACACACGCACGCACTATCATATATACTATCACATCCAAACAATCAATCAAAAATTTAAATTCTAATTATTTCAATTGAGTGAGAAGATCTCACCTTTGCTTTTGTTTTGCAATCCATGTCCATTCCAGCTTGTTTTCACTTTTGACTTTATATACATATTTATATAGTTTATCAATATTCGAAAAATCGAACAATTAATTTCCATTCACTAAATTTAATTTCTAATGATTCAATTTAACTAAAAATTTAGTTTTAAACTAATAATTTAATTTTAAACTAATATTCCTTTAATAAAAATATTTTTTTATTAACCAAATAATTAGATGAACCAGTTAAACAAATTAATTACCTCAATACATTGGTTTAAAATAATTAGTAAATTAAAATATGTACATGCATATTTTTATTTATACCCTTCCTTTACTGTATATATATTTTTCTACAAATCTATATATATATATAATTCAATTTTAAAATGAAACTACTCTACCTTACCGGAGAAAGAAACTCCAGGCTATCCCAAAATGATCAAATATCAGTTCTGAAATCATATCCACCTCTTGGTTGCAAAACCTCCGGAGCCATCCAATATGGTGTGCCTACAAACGTATTCCTTTCTCTCTTTCTATCGCCCTGATCAAACATACAAGCCGAGACACCAAAGTCTTCGAGTTTCACAAGCCCATAATTATCACAAAGAATGTTACCAGCCTTAATATCATGATGAATGTTTCCACATTTACGAAGGTATTCCAAAGCCTTGAGTGTTTCCTTGAGGATAGAACATATAACAGATTCCTCGACTATAGCTTCTCAAAGACGGCCCAAAACCCATCACCTCTACACGAATCGATGCGGCAACACCCGCTACCCCCAATTCGAACGCAGCACCTCCCATCGTAGTCTCGGGTCTACCCTATGCCGATCGACTCGATCGCGATTCGCTCCCCCCTCGATTTGCTTGCCTGCCTTTTTTTTTGTTAAAAATTTGATTTCAAATGAACGAATTCGACTTGAACGAGGGAAGATCGTTTCATCGAACTGAATTACCGAGAATTATATTTCTTTCTAATCTTGCTCTGCCATTAACCTGATTTGATTTGGAATGAAGAAGGGATTTCGTTCGTTTTTTCCGTTTTTCTTTTTTTTTTCTTTTCTTTTGCTTTGTATAGATTTTATAAAATACACAGCTAAAAAGTTTAAAGGAGGAAGACGCGTGTGAGATATACAGAACAAAAGAAACACGTGGTCAACAATTTCAATACGTGTTAAATTTGTCGATTGAATGTGAATAGATATATATACATTCAATTTAAATTCAAATATAAATCATCTCAAAAATGAAACTTAAATTCTCAAACTCCTATCGAGGCGTGCCGCCAGGCGTTTATAATGTTAAACCCTTATTCCGAACGCAATAGAAAAGGTTTTGAGTCCAAATTCGATCGTATGGAGAAGATAGCTTTTTGGACCAGTATTTATATTGAATTTCAGATTTAAATTCAGTGCGTTTATAATCCGTACGGTCACATGACAATTCCAAATACTATGAAAATTGAAATCCGATAATAATACAATATTAAGGATCCAATGGAACTGGTTTCGTCGAATTCCGAGACTGTGCCCCAGAAGGGTATTTTTAAATGTCGATTTAAACGATATAAATTAAAAACTGAACAAGTCACTTTCAAATTCAAATTTAAAAGTTCTATTATCTTCAGTCTTCTTAATATAAATTTTCCAAGCCTTCAAATTACTTTTAATAGGCTTAAAATTGAAGATTCAAAATTTTACCCAACTTTCAGTAATTAAATTTAATAATTTAATTGCCAAATTAATAGTGATATTTGAAATTCAAGTTAAAAATTAAATTTTAAATATCTAAAATCAATTAAATATTCTAATTTCAAATGTCCAAAATTTCGGGTCGTCACACAAACTCATTTGGGGTGGTCCATATAAGATCTCTCATAAACAAGTATTACGTGCAGCCTCTTGACTTACACAACCTATCAACTCCTTAACCTATGATATGTATGGGTTTTTATCAACTCTTACCTTGTATGATTTTTTAGACTTTTTTTAGGTAAAATTAATTTTAACCATATGTATATACTCTTAGTACACGTCCTTATGGAAAGAAGTTAACTCAACCTCACTCATCATTAATCATACGTTGTCCAATAGAGTTTGATTACTCCTTATCGATATATCACTATGTACCACGTGGAGGAGTGACTTTTAAGATTGAATTTCATTCGTCTTTAGGTACATTTGGAACATCTTTCTAATACACTCGATATACGATCAGATCGAATCAATTCATTTTATTTACATGTTATATTTTCTACTTCTATTTTATATTCAATGAACTAATCATATATACATCTTATATGTCAAATACACATGTTTTAATTCTACGATAATTCATTTGCGAATTTAACAACGTATATGGAGCTGTTTTGGTATCATTATACATACGATTGCATACTTCTAAATGTATTAGCCCAAAGTGTTCATCAACTCTTATGTCGCTCCCGCTGAATATGAGCTTTGCCTTTAATCATTTGACATATAATTCACCAGTACCATATGATATATAATCATATAATTAAAGAATTGTGCTTCAAAACTATGGTCTATTCTTTAATTCTAAAATAAATATAAAATTTCAGGCGCTTTTGTATTTTCTAACGCACCATTTAGTTTTGACATCAAATACCATTATTATAGTTTTATCTTATAATGATATTCATATTGAAATAAACTATGTCTATTTTCAGTAAATTCTGAAAACAATTATTACTTCATAAATAATCTTTAGTATGTCTACGAAATAACTTCTTCGTAGCTTGGTGCATCCACTAAGAGGTGTTATATGGCATGCTTCCACTATTTCCACTATTACTATAATACCATACAAAATGAGAAGCTCTATTAAAGTGCTTATTATGAGATTTTATATCATCCAACATAACTAGTTTACAGTCATGAGTTTCGGCAATTATCTTGAACTCAAATAATAGCCTTTATAGAAAACAATTTTTAATAGGAAAACACATTTGAAATAGTAATCACATTTCTCATTCCATATTAAGTATCTTATAGTATTTTATACAATTCTCATTTCTAATATGTCTTAATGAAGTAGAAGTTACCATTACTTTCTTCATCCCAACCATGTTTTAAGTTACATCCACTCTCGTATATTTGCTTTAATTTCAAATGGTCGGACGATTCATAAAAGGAATACCCTACAACACGACCCAACAAACTTTATAAAAATGAAACTAATAGTCCTTAACGTTCAAGCGTATCAAATAAGTTGCACTTTACGTAAACTGATCAATTGAAATTTCATTAATCAAATTCCTAGGTAGGTCTAGTAGCTCTTAAGCTAGTGTTATATAATAGAGTTAGGGGTACATTTTAGGGGTAATTCTAACATTTATTGTAAATTGTTAACTGTATAATAAAATCCCGTTCAAAATAAAAGATGTTTTCTTCCTGTTATATACTTGTTATAACGTGTTATAATAATTGATTATTTAATCTAAGTATATTTAATTGAAAATCTATAGATGGTGTGTTTTATGATACTAATCACAAGGTGTTGTAATTATGATCAATTTATCATAACATATTAAACACATCATTTTAAATATTACTTGTAACAGATGGTATTTTTGACCCCTAATGTCGACATTAATATATCCACGGTATTCGCGTACTGAGCACCTAAGTGCCAGAAAGACAGAATGTTAGGGTAAAGAAAAAGAAGAAAAGAAAGAGAATAAGAAAGAGGAGAACAAAAACAATAGAATCTCATAGCAAAATATAACATATAATATCAAAAGATAATACATAAAGCTACTCTAATATACATAGTATTTCAGAATTGCTAATCATAATGCTATCATCGGGTTGGATAGTTATAACAGCCCGTCCTGACAATAGCTGATATATACACAAAGTAATGCGGTTGGAATAAGAATACTATGTTAGGTAATTATACAACTCTTCTCCAAGAGCTTAATGAACATGAACGAAAACATGCCTTTCTCAGAATACTTGAAAGAGCACCCATGGAAATAAAGAAAAAATAAAACCATGGGTCTGACATAAGTCTGGTGTAAGAAACTCAAGAAATATATGATCGGCATATAACAGTATTTCTGAGACCGCATGGAATGCCATAACGGTTACCCCTCGAAAGACCACCATCTAGTAAGTACATAAGGTGATATAATAGATAATGTCTATGATGAAGATTAAAAATTAGAAAATTGTTGTGCCGCTTGTATCTCACGACACAACAATATAGAATAGGTTTACAATCAAAACCGCTAAGGTGCATTCGCATATGGATTTTCCATGGAGATGCCTTCAGTTTAAAAATCAAAGCAGATCTTCATGACAAGGATCAAAAGATACCTTCGAAGCATCGTATATCTCTAGATAAAATATACCATAAGGAAAATGCAACTGGCCCACGTATGAACGAACGAAGCCGAACTACATGTAACCAAGTATCATCAACTCCCCATGCACAACTTCCATAAGCATACTGTAGATAATGGAGTTGATATACCCTCTACCCGGGATAGAAAAATCCAAGACTGTGCAACCTACTCCGTCTTAGTCAATTTTCTAATGTCGAGGTTATGTTCGGTATCTTCCTCAAGAGTCTTCAACTCGAACAGATCGCGAATCCTCAAAAGGATCCCTGCATCTCAAAAAGATCTTGAAATCATACATGGCTTCCAGCATCTCGAACTTCCAATCGACAGAGCAAGTATCTAGGTTTTAAAGTGGTTTTCAATAACTAGAACACTTACTGATCCTGGTCTCTTTAAGACTGAATCAACAGATTTTCGGTTAACTCAATTTTGGTTCTTTAAAAGTAAGTTAAAGTTAGAGAAATTTCATATGACTTCTCCTCCCCGAAGGTTCTCAAAGTGTATGAACCCTTGAAGTTTATTGTTACTTCTCAAGTTAATTTGGTTATATTAAACAACAAAGAAACGACCGCATTTGGAAACCAAGTCTTGTATACTCATCACATTTCCAACCTTTTCAATTCCTACTATCACTTGGTCAAGAGGAAAGTCGGTAAGTTAGAGCATTATCACTCCATCCTTATAGAACATTAATCTTAAATCTCACAGATAGAATCAATTCTACTTCATTGGCTTTTAATGCTAAGTATATTACTAAATGTTTTTCATATTCAAGCAATCACACAAAGCACAATTAACACACACAAAACACGATTGAGTCACACGAACAACTTTTAATCCCCTTTTTATATAATTAATCTTTCATTAATTAAAAAAACTTCTATATCTAAAAAAAACTCCACTTATTTAATTAAACTTCTTCCTTCAAATTAGGACTTCTTATTAATTTGAAAACAACTTCATTTAATTAAACATCTTTATTATTTAAACTCATTTATTAATTAAGACTTAACTTTCTTAATTAAACTTCACTTATTTAATTAATCTTTTTACTAGTTAAAATTTAACTTATTAAACTTGTATATAGGTTCAACTTTCCATTATAAAAAATATATACTTGTATTCTACTATTCATGTATTTACTATTCACGTATTTTACTGTTCAATTATACTATCCTCTATACTTCAAAGTATTCATATATTTACCTCAAATGGTATAAGTATATTCACAAATTATTAACAAGACTTACTTGTTTAAAATATAATTAAAGAGATTAAAAATAAATGTTACTTAAACATCGTTACTACAAAAAAATAAATGTTACTTAAACATCGTTACTACAAACCTCTTCTCTTTTAATAATTAAACTTTTACTTTTCTATCTTACAATAAAAGATTCCATACTTATTATTATCTTTAAAATTCCATTATTAAAGATCTAGTTTATTTTATTAAGGGTTAAAGACAAGTGTTATTTAAACATTTGTCACAAGAAACCCAAAACCATTTCACACTTAACTATTTTCTTTAAAACCTGCTTTTAGAGACGTAATTACATTTAAGGGTTAAAGACAATTATTGCTTAAAAATTTCATTACAAACCCAAAACCATTTACTTATACTTACATTTAAAATATTCATTATTAAATAAAAAATATGGTTAATAATAAGGGTTAAAAACAAATGTTATTAAAACATTGTTTACAACAACCCAAAACCCTATTTGTACTTACAGTTAACTTTAAAACATTTATTTTTAGTATCAGAGCCTATCCATATTTATTAATTAAGGCAATACTTTTAATTAATTTCACCAAACCATTTATTTTAATTTAAGCGTTAAAATCCAAGCTTTCCTTATTATATTTATTTATAAAATACATAACATACTTTTTAAAACTTATATATGTATGTATGTATGTATGTAAGAATACCTTTAAAATACTTATTAATATGTTAAAATACTTTAGAAATATATTTTAACTATTTATATAGAATATTATGTAAAAATAACAAAATTGGAAATAAATAGAAAAATCAAAACTAACATGTTTTATTTTTAAAAGCCACTTACTTTAAAAACTCACAATTAATTATTAGAAATATTGTTTAACTTGAAATTACTTTTAAAATAATATTGTATATGTTATAAAATACTTGTAAAAATAATTAGGAAAATACTTGATTTTAGACATAATTGTCTAACTTTTAAGAAAATAAGTTATTTTAACGAACTGCTCATATAACAACCTTTTTACTTTGAACTTTCTTAACTATGTCTGGCTAGTTTTAAACCTTTTTAAAACTTGATATTCTTACATTATTAAGTGATTATATTTTACTAATTAAAACCACAAGAAACCCCTAAGGATATCTTTCTAAATGATGTTTAAAATTTCAAAAACAATTTCTTTTACAAAGTGATCATACAACGACTATTTCGTTATAACTTTTGCAACTTTGATCCACAATTTTTACCACTTTCCAAACCACTTCTTCACTATCCAAAACACTTATAAAAGTGTAGTAACAACCAAAATAACTTATACAAAGATATTGAGGATCATATTGAGGAAAGGATGACAAGCCATAGGTGGGCAAATAAGGGGGTTGGATTTGATTCTAAAGGAGTTTGAATTAATAGAGATATTTTATTGATCTGGATCCAATTTTGTTTCCTCTCTATCTCCACATTTAAACACCTTTAACCCCTTATTTATTGCTCTCTCATTTTTCTTCTACCACATCTTTCTCTGGACGAAAATTATAGCCCTGGTACCTCTGTTAGTTCAAGCTTTAAGGCACAAAATCTAATCAAAATTTCAACAATCCTATGTAGTGCTTTCAGCCTGGTAGCTCTTTCTAGAAGGATTTATACTCAGATTCAAGAGGAGCAATCAATTAAGCATTCAATGTGCATAAATTAGGCTATAGTCAAGGTAACCGATCTATTTACAATTTTATATATTTATTTGGCAATATCTCGAATCCTATATGATTATATTAGATCGTGACATCGCGAATTACTATATATGTGTGTTGTTAATATTGGATATGAATATGTGCAGATGTAATGTGATTAAATACACACACACACGCATACATATATAGCTCTCGACCAATAATAATATAATTTTTGGATTCAAACAATAATTTTCAAGAGGATTCAAAATAAAATTTTATTTTTAGCATATAAATATATATTACATATAAAATTTTGCAAAATAATACGCATGATAACACACGAAATTAAAAAAAATATTTATATCGTAAATTATAAAACCCTCCGCATACACACACACACACAACTATATATATATATATATTGAAACATAATCTAATAACTTAATTTAATAGGCGCATATATATTATCATACATATAAATATATGTTTAATAAAAACAATATCTTACATGTTGTGAAATAAAATTTTCAAAATTAATATATATATATATGTATATTTGTATATATATAACAATTTCTGTATGGAAATTGTATTAACTAAAAAGTTAAATTTGAAATCATACGTTCAAAAATAATAATTTTTATTTGGCCGAAAGAGATTGTGTGTGTTATGTGTGTGTATTTATATATTTACATTTGAATATATATATATATATATATCATCCTATAATATTTGTAGTTAACAAATTATATATATATATATGTATATATTATACGTATTTTCAATATGTATTTATCTATTAAATATAATTTACAATTTTAAATATGAAATTAGAAGATATCATAAAATCAAGATTTAGATCTGAAATTTGAATTTTTATTTATACTTATAAATATTATTATTTTACAATGTTATGTATAAACATACATATATAAACATTAATACTATTATAAACTTAATATCACATCACATTGAGTTATACACACACACACACACATTAGACATCACATATGTATAAGGTTAGCAAACATATCTGTTGCGGTATAAATACCAATGCTTATATATGGGCATGTTAAACCACGTACACTGTATATATTGCACGTGCACGTACATGTATATATGTATATGATACACGTGAATGTATTATTTAATACAAATATAATATCAAAATAAAACTTTATATACAAGTTAAATAAAATATTGATTTCATTCGAAAATTAATTTAGATTAGATATACATAAATTTAGACTTCATAGGCCAAAAGATCCAAAATAGCAATTTTTTTAAATTACCCATTTGACTCGCTGCATGCTGGCCTAGATCCAACAATGGTATTAGAGCCCAATAGTTGACGGTTTAAATTAGTCGTGTTAGGGGATACTAATTAAGCTTACTCATTTAGTAGGGTGTCCAAAAAATTAGTGCCTAGGCTGCATTTGGGCAATCAAGTACCGCACTACCTGGCCATTAATTTGGCCCGAAAAGTTAAGTGAGCCTAAAAGTTGTCCCTAATAAAAAGGCCGAATTTGAATCTTGGGCTAATTTTCAAAATTGTTTTGAAACTGAAATGAAAATTTAAATTTAAAAGTTAAATTTAAATAAGAAATATATTATAAATGTGATAACATAATTTTCCAAAGTGTTTTGAAAATATAATAAATATATTTCAAAATTGTCAAAATATTAGTTAGATTAATAAATTAATTACAGTGTATATACATAATATATAAAATTATACGTTGCATTATCTTGAATGATTTAAGATGACGAAAGTATATATGTATATAAAATAAAATATTCAAAATTAACTAAAATTGTTAATTAAAAGTTAATTGATAAATTATAAAGTACATATATGTAAAAGTTAATTGATTTAATAATTAACATTTAATCAATATATATTTATAAAACAAATATTTACTTAATTATAAAAGTTTAATTAAATATTTACTTGTAAATTTCAAAATTTTATATTTTATATAGCTTAAACATTTCAGGATATATGTGTGCGTGTATGTGCACATGTATCAATGTATGTGTGTGTGTTTATTTAATTTGTTTAATTAACTAATATTAATATAGAAATTAATAAATTTATTTTCAAAAGCATTTTTAAATTATTTTATAACTATTAAAAAATTTATTTTGTATTTTAAATTCAAAATAAATTCAAATTTTCAAACCAAAATTTTAAAATTAGCCCAAATTCCAAAACTTATTCAGCGCTTTATTGAGCATAACATTTAGCTTACATTATCCTTCGAGCCAGGCTAGTACCCAATCCCAACCTTAGGCACTACCTTCCAAGCTACTCTATTAAATGGACAGACTTTAATAAGTTAGCCATAATACTGCTAATTATGACTGCATAGACCATTAGGGCTCTAATACCATAAACAAAAGCGCGCTTGTAACGACCTGATCTTTCAACGCCCGAAAATCGACATCAATACGTCCACTGTATCACATGCCGAACAATCAAATGCGGGAAAACCGAACCATTAGGGTAAATAAGAAGGAGGTAGAAGAAGTAAAATAGAGCAACAACAGAATCTCACAATCGCAGCGGAATAACATATAATAGATAACAACAGGCTTTTATACAAAGAAACTGTAACTATATTATATATTACATCATTAGAGTACAACATCAACAAAACACAACACTGGACAGTTATATTAACTTGTCCTCATAGAAACTGATTATGCATCAAACCATACACAGTGGATAATACATCAAATACGTGTGATACGTCTCTCCATCCGGCTCGTCTCCTAAGCTCCACAACATCCTTTCCTGTATCTATAATACTCGGTCTGACCCGAGCATTATAGTTAATAACACCCGAGTCAGTGTGGAAAACTAGAGTGAGAAAGCACGTCCAATTTGGATTATTAAAGTTTTCAAAAATCCTTTGAAATCAAAGGTATCTCGTAAGACCACGCCACAAATAAACATGCCGGGTTTTCACCTTACGATAACCAAAACATTTTTATTAAATTCATCTGATATTATAATAGTGTCTATAGAAAGTAAAATAGAATCTAGCTGAAAAGTTGCATCTCATGTTTCAACATAGTTGGTCACAATCAAAACCGTACAAGCACTTATTGGAGATTGGATGGCATACAATGGCAGGGCTACTGGGGTACCGCCTGTCATAGTACCTGGTCTAGATCAGCGTACCGAGGATCCACTCTGATCCCTTGAAACACAAGACCAGAGCTACCCCTTACTGGATAGTTCGAATAAGATCACCCCACGGTTGGGATCAGCAACTGCCCACATAGCCGAATAAAAGGGATCTCTAGACAGGGATGACCTCACCCTAATTGGTTGCTAGCCACTTAGCCTTGTGTGCACCTCCTCTGTTTTAGCCATTTCCGGTTGATGAGGCTCGAGGCTATGCGTTACCTTTTTAGCACACATTCACTTAGAATGCTTATCGTCCTCCTAACGATGTACAGATAGAATTCGTCCATACAAGTCCATTCCGGGTTTGAACGGAACCGAAGGCACTACTCCTATTACATCCATTTTGGAATCACCCTCAGGATTAGTAGCGATTAGCGCTTGCACTTCACTGCTCCATCTTCGACTCCAAGCTCTTGTCTTCCTTACGGAAACGTTCAAACCGGATCGAAGTAGTTTTCGGGAAATTAATCCCGATCCATTTCTCTTCAAAACGATCAGCACATTGGCCAATATTGATAGTCGGTTATTTAACTATCAAATAACATTCATCAGCAACCATCAAGCCTCAATAATTTCCCAAATTATTTATTTTTTTCAAAATATCTACGCAAGATATATTTCCACACTTCAACCCTTTGAAAATAGTTTTCAAATCCTTTTTTCTAGAAGAATAAATTTCCACTGAAATTCCCCAAGTCTTAATACTTAGGTTTTAAAATAATTTAAATCACTTTATCCAAAATATATACGTTAAAACACTTAAAATAAAAACTACTTAAATTACTTTACTCTAAATAATAGTTATTAAATTCTATAATAGATTTCCAGGTAAGACTTAAGCCACCAACCAAAAATAAAAGTTTTATATAAAGTATAAATATTAGAAAATTTCTTTAAAAGGACATAATACTAAATTTACTTTTAAAATCGTTACACTAAAATAAATTTGAAAAATATTTACTTTAAAATTTAAAAACAATTAAAAATAATAAATTTCTCTACAACATTCTTTTAAAACAAATTTTAAAACCGTAAACTTATACATAAAGATCTCCTTCAAAAATACACTTAGCTTTCAGGAAAATACACTTTCCATTTCCAAACGTTTAAAAATAAACCACAATTTAGTTTCAAAACAAATTACCCATTCCTTTATAAATTCCCACCGTGAGTTTATACTTTCAAATATCCACTGATACTAATATCTTATTTCACTTTATACACCCAGCTTATAAATTCCATAGTCTCATCCCCCATTAAACCACCGTTTCAAACACTAGATCAATTTCCATAGTTGATTTCCAAAATTTACTCTATTTAAAAATAATTATTTACTTAATCAATTTATTTCAAACCCATTAATTTTAGATTTACTCCCTTATTATGATTTAAAATCTTATTTAAACTGAAAATACCAAGTTCATACTTTATTTCAAAATTCTCTTTGTATTTTCCCAAACTCATTTAAATATTGAATTTTAAAAATATATTTCTTCGTACTTATAAAACAATACTACCTACGTCCTTATTTTAAATAAAAATCCTTTTTCCCATTTATTCAAAATCCTATTTTTCCCATTCTTGAATTTATTATATAGGATTTAAAATCAAACCTTTATATCTTGCCCAAATTCATTCCTTTAATTTATTTGAATTCACAGTAATTATTTTACTTAAAAATTTCCCTTTTTATTCCCTTTAAAAATCCAACTTTATATAGATTTCATTTTTCTCAAATACCAATATATATTCAACCAAGCCATAGCATTCAATAATTTCAATTTCCAATATAATCAATATAATCCATCACAGATTTATCAAATAAATCATATTATTGAATATAAAATAAATTCAACATTTTGAGGAATCCGGTTGGATCCCTCCAACCTATTTCCCTACATCTACAGATGTTATCACAATATTTAAATACCAATCCCGCTTCAAGGCGGGATATCGTGGTATAAAGGGTCATCCGCTATTATGCGGGATGCATAGGGTCTCATCCACTATATAATGCGGGAAATCAACCACTCCTATATATAAATATACTATATATAATATATCACATCCAAGATGATAATAAATTACCAATTCAAGTAAAAAATCAATAATTTAAATTTAACTATTTAAATTTAAAAGGTAATCCAAATGTGTGAGATTAACTCACATTTGCTTGATTTTGCAATCCACTTTAGTCTCGATTTGATTTCATGAGTTTTTTCCGGCCTTGTATAAACATTATACGATTTATTAATATTAAAACCAAACGAATAATTAATCACCATTTAAATGAATTTAGTTAACTAATTATTTAATTAAACTACTAATTTCCCTTTTTCTAAAAAATCTCTTAATACTTAAATAAGCTAATTTAATAAGTTAATTCCCTTGAATCCGTTATTTTAAAATAAACTAGCAAGTCCAAATATATACCTACATTTTGAAATTATCGAATGGTCATGATTTATTAAACTTGATTAACTAATAATTTAGTTTTAGACTTAATAAAATTTTCCTTTTGAAACTACACATACACTTATAAAAACAAATTACAGATTTCGAAAAAAATTCCAATTTTATGTAAACCTTTAACATTTTAAAAACAAATATTTATTAATCCTATGACAGTATTGTAAAAAATTTAAAAATAAATATTATTAAAAACAAATATTTAAAAACAAAACCCTACTTTAAAACAATTTTCCTAAAACAGTATATAGTTGAAATATTTATTTTTCTTCTATATCCTATAAGAATATATATATATATATATATATTTATTAATCCAAATAAAAATGCCTATACCTCACTGTCGAACCCCCTTCGCGAGCACCACCGACCCGACTCCTGGCACGACGAACTCCTTCCACTTCGATCTTCACGAGATGGGCCCCTCCTGATGAGCTCAGTTGTCCCTACGCAGTCGTGACCTGGAGAGTCGAACTGCCAACACTAAACTATCTCTTCCCCAACCTCCTTTGAGCAGCATGATACCAGGCATGCGTCTGCACAACTGCCAGAGGAACCCATGAGACACTCGAACCACCAATCGCCAATCCCCCAGGCACAAACGATGAAGCCCTAGCTCTAGTTTGGTCGCGACGCCCATCTAAAACTCAAACGCGACATCGAACCCACGTAGCTAACGGAGCCACCCACGAACCCCCAACTCGGCCCAAACCCTAATCGTGAGCCGCCTCATCGACTTCATCACGAAATCAATGACGCCATCCCAAAATGCTTGCCTCGATTCACTCACGTCCCTTATTATAATTAGAAATTTATCTCTGGATTTTGAATTGATTTCACTAGTGCTTCGAGCTGTTTGAATTTGACTCAAAAAGGAAGAGAGCGGCCATTTTTGTTAGAAGGAGAAAATGATTTCCTTTACAAAAATGCTCGGCTGTTTTCAATATTTAAAAATAGTA
Source organism: Allium cepa (assembly GCA_030765085.1). Lineage (NCBI taxonomy): Eukaryota > Viridiplantae > Streptophyta > Magnoliopsida > Asparagales > Amaryllidaceae > Allium > Allium cepa. The sequence continues at coordinate 898,701,697 of CM060935.1, read as the reverse complement.
GAAAAAGACGCGTGTTATACCAAATGAACGCGTGTCTAAAATTCCTATACTTGGAAGATAGTCTTGCTATAGTGAGAAAAGGGAAAAGTTGATGTGAAGGAAATACGGGTAAGGATTCGACTAGAATATAATATATATATATATATATATATATATATATATATATATATATATATTTCAAATTTAAATTCAAATTGCTTCGATAAACACAACTCAAAATCTTAACCTCCTATCGAGGCGTGCCGCTAGGCGCTTATATGGTTATACCCCTATTTCGAACGCAAAGTGAAAGGTTTCGAGTCCTAGTTCGACCGTATAGAGAAGATAGTCTTTTGGACCCAGTTATTATATTAAATTTCGATATAGATTTCAGCGCGTTTATATGTCGTATGATCACATGACAACTCCGAACATTACGAAAATTGAAACCCTATAATAATTCAATATTACGGATCCAATGGAACAGGTTTCGTCGTATTCCGAGACTGTGCCTCGAAAGGCTATTTTTAAATGTCAATTTAACTATACATTTTTAAAACTGAACAAAACACTTCCAAATTCCAATTTAAAACTTCTATTATATCCAGTATTATAAATATAAATTTTCCTAGTCTTTTGAAATATTTTTTTAACCAGCTTAAAAACTAAGATTCACTATTTTAACCAATTTCCAATTATTAAATTCAATAATTTAATTGCCAAATTAATAGTGGTATTTGAAATTCAATATAGACTAACTTTCAAATATTTGAAATCAGTTAAATATCCTAATTTCAAATATCTAAAATTTCCGGGCCATCACATTCCTCCCCCCTTAAAAGAATTTCGTCCTCGAAATTACCAGTTAAAAAGAATGATCCGTAACCCGTTCACTATTTTTTACCAATCTAAATAGTTTTTAACAACTTTCCAAAACCCAATGGTTTCAACTTTCCAAAACAATTTTTATTAAAGACATAATCACTCTTACTAACTTCCTAAACTCATCCATAACTTCCAAACAATATTATTTACTCAACCATTCAAATTATAATTCAAATTCAAAATTTAAGTTATCAAAATTTTCTCAAAATTTTTCTGACTCCCTAAGTTTTGAAATTTTTTGCCACCGTCTCCTTTGCGCGGCTAAATCGGTACAACTACAAAATGCCTCTACGGGCCCCCAGATTTCGAAAGAAAACAAAAAGCCAAGTGGCTAGATCATAAAACGATCAAATTTCGTACAGAAAGTTAACTACATACCTTTTGTTGAGCAATTCAATTTATCTTCTGAAATCAAAAACATCTATTTATCCTTTGCTTTTAAACACCTGTATATCCTACCCAGTAATAACGTCCAATTACAACATTCAAAATCATTTTATTCACTTTCTTTCAAAATTTTCAATATTTGCTTTACTTAAGCCCGTACGATGTACATATAGCATCTGTACACAATATCAAATTCGATCGCTCACTCGATCACACAATTTCACTTCCGAACCAGTATCGTCCACCCGACTCTCTAGTGCGGACTCAGATCTGGTTTCTCGATCAGAACCATCATTCTCCTTGCATATCTGTAAAATATGATAAAGAGTTTCTAGAATCGATCAAAAATCCATATCCAGGGTTCGCCGTTGAAGTCGAGTGAAAAATCCGAACTCGGATCGATATAACTATCACGAAACTCTATGCTCGAATCTGGATCAACTCGCTATGCAAATAAAATAATATACATACATCCCTCGTATATATCTTAATTGATTACTAGCTATATTAATTCTCTTTTATTCACATTTATTTTGATTTCTATTCTCTTATTTACAATTATCATTTCACACACCCTTAATAAACCTTTATTCATTAACTTAGAATATTTCCCGATTCCAAATTTACTTAAGAATTCAACCATCCGTTTCTTAAGTTCAATATAAATATTTTACGCTTAAATATTTATTTTCACTTCAATGCTGAAGTTATATATCCATTTCCATTCAACTTTGCATTTCTAATTCCATTCTTGAATTCAATTTATCTTCAGACTCTGAATATTGAATTTTATTCATTTTATCTCAAACTATATTTAATTAATCATTTCTTTAATTAGTTTCACTTTACTAATTTATTTTAAATTTTAGAAAATTTTCATTTACTAAACTTATTTACTTTTAGTCCACCTCGAACCAACTCTTCAAATTTACTTTACTTAACCCAATTTAAATTGAATTTGAGTATTCAGTTCAAGTTCCATTTACTTACAATTTAAATTAAATATCATTCCAATTTTTCATTTTCAATTCATTTATTTACAAATGTAAATTCATTTGTTCATTCACAAATTTATTTCCTACTTAATAAATTTTTACTTTAATGGACACTTTACTTAATCTTCTTATATTTATTTTCTTAAAAATTCACCTTTATTTTCCTTGATTTAGTTACACTTCAATTTAATTCAATTTTTTAACTTCTATAAGTTTCCCAACTTATTCACTTTCCATTTGCTAACTTCTTTTAATTTACTTCATTTAATTGGCTTACATCCTAACTTATTTCGTTTTCTTACTTACTTCAAAATTTTAACTCTTGTTCAAGTTAAAATTTTCTATTCTAGAAAATTTCAAATTTTACTAGTTGACAAACACATTTATATTTCTATAAACATTTTAAATAAGATTCCAGAGTATTTTAAACAATTACTCCAAATTTCAAAATCACATTTGAAATCAATTATATCCAAACCAAAATTTTCCTTTACATCCCAAAATTAAACTCAATTTTGCAACAAATACCAATTCAAAATATTAAGGCAGTAATTCCTCCCTTGGAAACTCGAAAATGAACATCGATGATGCTGCAGTCATCACCGAAGTTATTTTCCAATGACCAAAGAGAGTTCAATGCTTTGTCTCCTCAAAATCCTTTTCAAATATTTTTAAATTCCAAATCTCACTAGTTTTCAAATCCAATTCAAAAATATTTCCGAAATAATATCACTATCATTTCCCCAAAAGCCTTGAAAAATCATTTTCAAATCAAAGGAATTTAATTTCTAAAATTTCGAATTCCAAATCCTTTTAATCCACATTCAAATATTACTATGGAATTTTTTCTCATTTAAATTATAAATCATAGTTGTATTTCACATTTACAAATCTCATTCTGTAAATGAATTTACTTCCTTAACCTTGGTTATAATTCCAACTTTTATTCAATTTTCCAAACAGCAATCATAATAATTTATTATTATCCTAACAACCAACCAACCATATATTTCTATAATAATTTCTGAAAATTATTCCTTTTATATATAAAAATAGTTTTGGACAAAATTATTTCATTTACCCACTTTTAAAAACTATACTGTGTCGGTTTGCCTAGTTTAAGAGTTAAGAAATCCTTATCGCTACAGTTGGCCAGACTGCACCGGCCAGAACTTATAAACACTCAACCGATAAATCGACACAATATAAAACAATTTTTACATTCACTAACAAATATGCACTCATATCTGTTAATACACTCAAACTCATTCTAGGTTATTACGAACTCTATTTCTAATGAGTAATCTATACCAGAGCCAAGGTTCTCGCTTAACCTTCAGCTTTGATACCAAATGTAACAACCTAATTTTTCAACGTCCGAAAATCGACATCAATACGTCGATTGTATCACTTGCAGAACAATCGAATGCCGGAAAACTGAACCATTAGGGTAAAGAAGAAGGAGGTAGAAGAAGAGAAACAAAGAAACAACATAATCTTACAACGCAGCTGAATAACATATAAAGATAACAACAGGCTTTTATACAAAGAAAATGTAAATGTATTATATATTACATCATTAGAGTACAACATCAACAAAACACAACATTGGACAGTTATATTAACTTGTCCTCACAGAAACGGATTATGCATCAAACCATACACAATGGTACATCAAATACGTGTGATATGTCTTGCCATCCAGCTCGTCTCCTGAGCTCCACAGCATCCTTTCCTGTATCTATAATACTCAGTCTGACTCGAGCATTATAGCTAAATAACACCTGAGTTAGTTTGGAAAATAAGAGTGAGAAAAAACACCCAATTTGGATTATTAAAGTTTTCAAAAATCCTTTGAAATCAACTGTATGTCGTAAGACCACGCCACAAATAAACATGTCGGGTTTTCACCTTACGATAACCAAAACATTTTTTTCAAATTCATCTGATATTATAATAGTGTCTATAGAAAGTAAAATAGAATCTAGCTGAAATGCTTGCATCTCACGTTTCAGCATAGTTGGTCATAATCAAAACTGTACAAGTGCTTATTGAAGATTGGATTCCATACAATGGCAGGGCTACTGGGGTACCGTACGTCACAATTCTTGGTCTAGATCAGCGTAATGAGGGTCCACCCTAATCCCCTGCAACACAAGACCGGAGCTACCACTTACAGGACAATCCGAATAAGATCACCTCACGGTTGGGATCAGCAACCGCCCACATAGCCGAATAAAAGGGACCTCTAGACAGGGATGACCTTACCCTAATTGGTTGCTAGCCACTTAGCCTTTTGTGCACCTTCCTCTGTTTTAGCCATTCCTGGTTGATGAGGCTCGACGCTATACGTTACCTTTTTAGCACACATTCACTTAGAATGCTCATCGTCCTTCTGATGATGTTCAGATAGCATTCGTCCATACAAGTCCGTTCTGGGTTCGAACGGAACCGAAAGCACTACTCCTACTACATCGATTTTGGAATCACCCTCAGCATTAGTAGTGATTAGCCCTTGCACTTCACCTCTCCATCTTCGACTCCAAGCTCTTGCCTTCCTCACGGAAATGTTCAAACCAGATCGAAGCGGTTTTCGGGAAATTAAGCCCGATCCCTGTCTCTTCGAAACGATCAGCGCATTAGCCAATATTGATAGTCGGTTATTTAACTATCAAATAACATTCACAAACAACCATCAAGCCTTAATAATTTCCCAAATTATTTATTTGTTTCAAAATATATTATCAAGATATATTTCCATACTTCAACCCTTTGAAAATAGTTTTCAAATCACTTTTTCTAGCCGAATAAATTTCCATATATTATTTATTTCCATTGAAATTCACTAAGTCTTAATGCTTAGATTTTAAAATAATTTAAATCACTTTATCCAAAATATATACTTTAAAACACTTAAAATAAAAATTACTTAAATTACCTTACTCTAAATAATATTTATGAAATTCTATAATAGATTTCCAAGTAAGACTTAAGCCACTAACCAAAAATAAAAGTTTTATATAAAGTATAAATATTAGAAAATTTCTTTAAAAAGACATAATACTAATTTTACTTTTAAAATCGTTACTACTAAAATAAATTTGAATAATATTTACTTTAAAATATTAAAACAATTAAAAATAATAAATTTCTCTACAACATTCTTTTAAAACAAACTTTAAAACCTTAAACTTATACATAAAAATCTCCTTTAAAAATATACTTGGCTTTCAGGAAAATACACTTTCCATTTCCACACGTTTAAAAATAAACCACAATTTATTTTTAAAACAATTAACCCATTCCTTTATAAATTCCCACCATGAGTTTATATTTTCAAATATCCACTGATATCTTATTTCACTTTATACACCCAGTTTATAAATTCCATAGTCTCATCCTCCTTTAAATCACAGTTTCAAATACTAGATCGATTTTCAAATTTGATTTCCAAAATTTACTCTATTTTAAAAATAAATTCCTTTACTTACTCAATTTATTTCAAACCCATTGATTTCAGATTTACTTCCTTATTATGATTCAAAATCTTATTTAAACTGAAAATACCAATTTCATACTTTATTTCAAAATTCTCTTTTTATTTTTCCCAAACGCATTTAAATCCTGAATTTTAAAAATATATTTCTTCGTACTTATAAAACAATACTGCTATGCCCTTATTTTAAATAAAAATCCTTTTTCCCATTTATTCAAAATCCTATTCTTCCCATTCTTGAATTTATTATATAGGATTTAAATAACCTTTATTTCTTGCCCAAATTCATTCCTTTACTTTATTTGGATTCACTATAATTATTTTACTTAAAAATTTCCCTTTTTATTTCCTTTAAAATCCAACTTTATATAGATTTCATTTTTCTCAAATACCAATTATATTTACCAAGCCATATCATTCAATAATTTCAATTTCCAATATAATCAATATAATTCATCACAGATTTATCAAATAAATCACATTATTGAATATAAAATAAATTCAATATTTTGAGGAATCCAGTTGGATCCCACCGACCTGTTGCCCTGCATCCACAGATGTTAGCACAATATTTAAATACCAATCCAGCTTCAAGGAAGGATATCGTGGTATAAAGGGTCATCCGCTATTATGCAGGGCGCATAAGGTCTTATCCGCTATATAACGTGGAAAATAAATCACACCAATATATATATATATATATATAATATATATAATATATTACATCCAAGCTGATAATAAATTACCAATTCGAGCAAACAATCAATAATTTTAATTTAACTATTTAAATTTAAAAGGTAATCCAAATAAGTGAGATTAACTCACCTTTGCTTGTTTTTGCAATCCACTTTAATCTCGATTTGATTTCATGATTTTTTTTCCGACCTTGTATAAACATTATATGATGTATTAATATTTAAACCAAACGAATAATCAATCACCATTTAAATAAATTTAATTAACTAATTATTTAATTAAACTATTAATTTCCCTTTTTCTAAAAAAATCTCTTAAACACTTAAATAAGCTAATTTTAATAAGTTAATCTCCTTGAATCCATTATTTTAAAATAAGCTAGTAAGTCCAAATATATACATACATTTTGAAACAATCGAACGGTCACGATTTATTAAACTTGATTAATTAATAATTTAGCTTAAACTTAATAAATTTTTCCTTTTGAAACTACATATACACTTATAAAAATAAATTACAGATTTCGAAAAAAATCCAATTTTATGTAAACCTTCAATATTTCAAAAACAAATATTTATTAATCCTATAACAGTACTGTAAAAATTTAAAAACAAAACCCTACTGTAAATTTTTTTCCTAAAACAGTATATAGTAGAAATATTTATTTTTCTTCTAAATCCTATAAGAATATATATATATATATATATATATATATATATATATATAAATCCAAATAAAAACACCTATACCTTACCGTCGAACCCCCTTCGTGAGCACCATCGACCCGACTCCTGGCACGATGAACTACTTCCACTTCGATCTTCACGAGATGGGCCACCTCCTGATGAGCTCAGTCGTCCCTCGGCAGTCGCGACCTGGAGAGTCGAACTGCCAACACTAAACTATCTCTTCCCCAACCTCCTTCGAGCAGCATGATACCAGGCATGTGGCTACATAACTGCCAGAGGAACCCATGAGACACTCAAAACACCAATCGCCGATCCCCCAGGCACGAACAATGCAGCCCTAGCTCCAGTTTAATTGTGACGCCCATCTAAAACTCAAAAGCAGCATCGAACCCGCGAAGCTAACGGAGCCACCCACGAACCCCAACTCGGCCCAATACCTAATCGCGAGCCGCCTCGTCGACTTCATCATGAAATCGATGACACCATCCCAGAATGCTTGCCCCGATTCACGCACGTCCCTCATTATAATTACAAATTTATCTCGAGATTTTGAATTGCTTTCACTAGAGCTTCGAGCTGCTTGAATTTGACCCGAAAAGGAAGAGAGCGACCATTTTTGTTAGAAGTAGAAAATGATTTCTTTTTCAAAAGTGCTCGGCTGTTTTGAATATTAAAAAAAAAGACGCGTGTTATACCAAATGAATGCGTGTCTAAAATTCCTATACGTGGAAGATAGGTCTTGCTATAGTGAGAAAAGGGAAAAGCTGATGTGAAGGAAATACGGCTGAGGGTTTGACTAGAACATAAAATATATATATATTTCAAATTTGAATTCAAATTGCTTTGATAAATGCAACTCAAAATCTTAACCTCCTACTGCGGCATGTTGCTAGGCGTTTATAAGGTTATACCCGTATTTTGATCACAAAGGAAAAGGTTTCGAGTCCTAATTCGACCGTATGGAGAAGATAGCCTTTTGGACCCAATTATTATGTTAAATTGCGATATTGATTTTAGCGTATCTGCATACCATATGATCACATGACAACTCCAAACACTACGAAAATTGAAACTCAATAATAATACAATATTACGGATCCAATGGAACTGGTTTCGTCGTATTCCGAGACTGTGCTTCAGAAGGCTATTTTTAAATGCCAATTTAACTATATATTTTTAAAACTGAACAAAATACTTCCAAATTCCAATTTAAAACTTCTATAATCTCCAGTATTATAAATATAAATTTGCAAGCCTTTTGAAATATATTTTTTAACCAGCTTAAAAACCAAGATTCACTATTTTAACCAATTTCCAAGTATTAAATTCAATAATTTAATTGCCAAATAAATAGTGGTATTTGAAATTCAAGTTAAACTAAATTTCAAATATTTAAAATCAATTAAATATTCTAATTTCAAATATTTAAAAAATTTGGGTCATCAAAGCGCTAGTCGAAAATGGACGAAATATATAGATTTCAAAAAAAATTCTATTGTTTGATCTATTAGGCCTATGAAGTCTAAATTTTATATTATATCCAATCTAATATTCTTTTCAAATAAAATCTTATTTTATTTAATTTGTTTGAAAGAAGTTCAATTTAAATATATTATAAAGAGTATCAAATACACTCACATGTGTATAATGCAAGTGCAGCTTATAAACAATGTACAAGGTTAATGTGTACGTTTATAGGTTTAGAGTACATATAAAAAATATCAATAGTTTTATTTTGAATTATACACAAAATAACAAATGTGTGTATGTGTGTATATACACATACATACTAAAATTGATTTTGACCTTTTTACATGTTTTGAAATCCAAAATCAACAATTTGAAATCTAGTTTTGACTTAAGAAGGAGTTTGACATTAGACCTATAATTTTATACTAAATTCTTTTTGTAAATTAACTTTGAATTAAAATAATATATGTATACATATATAAATAATAACAAACCATAGGATTGAATTAACCTTGGGTGAATAGGGTTTATTATAAATTCACAAAGTAGTAAAAATTGTAATGCATATAACGTAATGTGAGAGTAAAAGCAATACACAAATTTACCGAATTTCGACAAAACATGTCCACTGCTGCCCTCGGGATTTTAACTAAGATTATACAATCGATCGCTTACAAAACGCATGAAAACTTGCGACTATCGCTAACTAGATTATTCTAACCTTATGTAGAAATCCTACCTCAACTCTGTCCTCGAATTGAGAATTTCCCAAACTACACACCGTAGTTCAATTCTAGTTAAAAAACTAGAGTTTTGAAAAATTAAAATACAAAAATTAAAAGAAGACGAAAGCCTAATTTAATGTATGTATGTATGTATGCACGCATGTATAAATGATCCCTTTATAATTTACACTGGACCAGAACAAATTAAAACACTTCCTTATTTTCTCTTTTATATGATGGTTCCCCTTTTCTTTATTAGGTTTCCTCCTTCGAAGCTACTGCTTTGCGAATTCATCACTATATTCATCCGTTTAGTTCAATGTTCATTGCTATCTTTGATTACGAGGCGATTGATAAGTGCGGTTGCTTCCTTGGTCGAGAAGTTATGTGATTGATTAATTAGGTATGGTCTAAATTTGTTGTTTATTGAGAAATTTTGTTCCTTCTCGACTTGCCGAATTGTCGATGATGAATGAGTGTTTATATACGAAAATCTTCTCAGTTTTCATTTATTTTTAGATTTTTGTTTTTAATTTTCAATTCTTGAACTCGACTTTTGATTCATGACTATTGTTATGGATTTTGATTTCCCAACCACGCACTTTGATTTTGATCTTTTGGGGACTACAGCCTGATATTGTTGACTTGTTTAGCTGCAAACTTTGAATTATTTTTCTTTTTTGAGATTTTCCTGCGTATTTTTAAAATGTGCACTGGTGTCTTATCTCTTAGCCTGATTACTTGTACATCCATACCTTGCTTACTTTTGTGTGCATGCGTGCATGACCTTATGTTTATTGCCATCCTGAGTTGTCTATCTCTTTATGCCAGTGCTTGTTCCCTTGCCTGGTCTAGTTGTGCACCCCTGTGTACTTGTTGTGTGTTTGTTATTCTTCCCTTTGTGGGCCTCAAGCTGTCCTGGTGTGCTTAAATTTGAGCATGCCTTACGTGGTTTTTCTAATCTTCCTGTTTTGTTTTTGAAGTTTTACTAGTCTACTTTGGTATTTCTAAACCTTGTGTGAGTGTTTTTGCTTGCTGAGCCTAACATGTGTTGCCTTATTGTGTATTTCTAAACCACACTGTGTGCATTACCTTGCTGCCTTATGTGCTTTGTTGCGTTGTCAATCTTGCAAGACTATTCTAAGTTTATGTTTTATGTCCTTACTTGTAAGTTAGCCTGGTGTGCTTACTATGAGATTACCTTACATGTTTGAAGCTTTGCATTATGTTCTTCCCTTCTGCATACTTGCCTTGTGTATTTGAGTGTTTGCCTGTTTTGTTGGGATGCTTTTGTATGTGCGCTTATTGTGCAAGAATGAGCTGTATTACCTTCATTTCCTAGTATATTTGAACTACTTATTGTTTGTCGCTTTGGCTGTGCTCATGTGCACATGCTATGTACTTGCACTTTGGCCTACCTCGTGCATTCATTGCTAGTTTGGGCACACATGTGTACATTTCCTAAGCATTGTTACGCATTATAATTTGTTTTTGCTTATGCAGTGTGCTGAGCCTAAATTTTTTGGTTTGACCTTGTTGATTTGTGATTATGAGCTTGAATTTAATGTGCGTTGTTTATTTCAAATTGCTCGGCCTTAAGTGATGTATAGTGATACACTGTGCATGTCTTAAGTTGCTCGTGTACATTATTGATTTGAATTTCTATCCCACATGAACATGTATTAGTACTTGTTTATGCCTGTTCCACTGATTCATGTTCATTAATTTTTGGTGCCTGTTAAAAAATATGAAAAGAAAACAAATAGGGTGAGGCAATATAGATTTTAAATATATTTATATTTTTGCATTTTTAATTTTTGTTTTTTGACTTTTACCACTGTTGTTCGTTTGGTAAAGTAGATTTCTGTTTGGAGAAAGGCTTGAGTAAGAAGTTACAAAATTATATTTGAGCTGGTAAAGAAAACATGTAGACTGATAATTGTATTAAAATTTTCACGAGTGAGAGAGTGCAAATTAATGTATATGAAGGAGTATAAAATCATGTATAAAACTATTGTAATAAATATTATGGAAGCTCGTGTTGTAATTGAGTGTACTATAAATTTTTTATTTAAATAATTTTTTATTGTTTTATTTCTTTCTATGATATTTTAATAATACTACAATAAACACATTATATATATATATATATATATATATATATATATATATGTTTGTGTATGTGTGTTTATTATCATCAAACAAAAATCATACACTACGATATTTTACAATCTCCCCTTTTTGATGATAACAAACATATATTAAGATTTTGTAACTGAGAAATCTGTTTGATATGCCATAATCATAAGTCCCCCTATTTAAATACTCTCCCTATGATTATACTCCCCTACATAGATGCATGCTGTTGAATATGCTAGTATATGACTATTGTTTGATGATAATAAACATATATATATATATATATTCATTTAAATGTATTTGTTATTGTACTATTTTATTTTCACATAATTAAATAAATATCTACCGAATAAAATAAATAACAAAGAATTTAAATTCAAACAGATATTTTATTCAAACAAATATTTTGTTACAATTTTGAATAGTACAAACTTGAGCTCTCACTACATATATACATTTTTCAATTACATTACAATTTCGATTACATCACAAATTTCACTTTACATTGTTCACCTCACTACATATCACTCATTCACTCGTATTTATCTTCGACATTGCTCTAGCCTAAATCCAGCATCTGAGTTACATGTAAAATAAACACTGACGCAGTAAAATTGAAAAAGAAACATTCTTATAGTGTAAAATAAAATGTGTATTATGAAAATATTATTTGCCTTAGTTGTTTGGGTTGTTCGTTATCGTTTATTTTGAATTCATCATACAGGCACAACTTGTGACATGCACAGTGTATCATTGTACGTGCCATAAGGCTATGCACACCGATGTACAATTGCTTGTTAAAATCATAGGGACAGGTGAGCACAAGGTCAAACCCAAGCCAAAGATGGATTTAACTCAGGTGAAATAAAAAAAGATAATAGAATGGTCAACTTTTAATGACTAGAACAAGCCTCGATTAAAAATTCAATGTGTACACATGAAAACAACTCAACCATCCAAACTCAAGGCAACAAGAAGGTCATAGGCATAAGAAAATAAATTAGTCAACAAAGTACATTGAAGTCATGAACGAGTTAGGCCAGAAAATCAAAGAGCAACACTGTATGTACATATTCATATGGTCTGATGCAAAGAAATATTTCAACCAGAATAAAATGTACAAACCAATAGATCAACATTGCAGAGAAAGTTCTCCAGACATCAAAATGAAAAAAATATTTCAACTGCCTCAATTATATGTACAAAATGTGCATTTCAATACAGTATAGTATAGAAATGGCATGTATAAAGACCAACAGTGAAACAAAAAGGTCAACAACACAATGCAAATAGCTCAAGTGTTCAGATTCTAGAGATTAGAGCAAATGAAACTGGCAACATGAATGCATTGACCAAAGGCAATAACATTTAATACAAAACTCAGGTGATCATGATACCAGTCATCATCAACTAGGATGAACACACATGAAAGGTTAACAAAGACATGGTCAGGGAAACTTAACATGGTGTAGGCACAAGTTAAGGCACGAAGCAAATACAACCAAACCAGAGCATAACATATATGGTCAGAGAATAAAATGAAATGGTTGAAATAGTAAGTAAACATATCAAGTATTTAGGTATGAACTTGACTACAAGTGAAGCCTCAACTAAAATATAAATACAACCAGGCTCACAAATACATGACAACATACATGAAATAAACCCAGGCATCAAGTACACATGACTCGAAGCAATGCAAACAAAAACCAGATCACGTGTTCAAAGTGATCAAAATGTACACAACCAGATAAGCTCAAAGGCAAGTCCAGTTATAACTTGAACTGGCTCGAAGATCAGACTCAAGTAAATCACAACCAAAGGCAACAGCAGATCAACAACACATACATACACATATACATATATGTATATATATGGTGATACAGCGAGTTCATACACAACAAATGAAAAAAATCATTACAGAAATATGCAGTGACAAATATGGTTTGTAGTGAAGCAGAAAAGAAAATGGAATACGTATACATATGCATGTGGACATGACTCAAAGCATCATCAATGAACTAAAGCTCAATATAGTGAATTACAACATCCGGACAGTTTTCTAATGCAATCAGTGACAGTGATCAAGAGACAATCAAACAAGTGCAACGAAGCATTCAATCATTAATAATCAATGAAGCAAAGTGGACAGGCAACAATCGTACACAAATATACATACATATATGTATGTATATACATGGTTATAGTAAGCATAGTTGCAAGTCATTGTTCAAAGAAAAGCAACAGTTTTTGTTTCACAAATTGATCAAGCCAAAGAAGTTAGAGAGCAACACAAAAATTGTAACAATGTCATGATTTCAAAAGTGAATGAAACAGCAGTCAAAATAAGTTCAAAACGCCAAAGAATCAAAGCCGTGGTAACCAAGGAAAAGTTCGAACAAGTCAGAATCAAAGCCAGATGATAATACATTTGTACGAAAAATCAAAAACCAAACAAGCCTTGAGAATCAGGCAAAGAAATATACGAATTGACCAGTCTAAACAAATCATATGTATTTAAGCAAAATCAAACGACCGAGCTAAAATATCAAACGATTTCAATCGAAAGAAAATTTAGGGAATTAAACCCTATAAATACCATAAACATAGTCAGCAATAAATTAATTCGAGTTTAAGCAATATCACAGAGCAAAATTTCAAATCAATAACTCGAACCGAATTGAGTTGAAGCATATCAACATAAGTAATAAAGGAAATCACATACCAATTAAAATCGAACTCGATGAATTGAAGCGGCCGTTCACAAATCAAAGAGACGATCGATCGACAAAGCAATCAACGCGAGAATATCAATTCAATCGATCAACAATCAATCGGCTACTTGAATTCCAGAAACCCTAAATTGTTGAAAGAAGAATGAACGAAGAAGCAGCCATTTTCACAGAGGATACGAGCCGAACAGAACGAATGAAAGAGAAATGGACATCTCCTTCTATTTTAAACTAGGCCGACCTTTATTATTGTTTTGGGGTCAAATTTTATTTAGAGTTTTGTAATTGTTTTTTATTTTGTAATTTACTTTTAAACTTTTATTAATACTAGTCATGTGACTAGGGGACGAACTATGGTGGTGCAGTTCAAGAATTCGCAACTTAGTGGCTGAGTTGTGGCAGGGTTTTGAGCGTAGAGTTAGGTTAGTCGATAGCGGGTATCGCGAGTTTACGTGTGTAAGCGTTTTATTAATTAATTTCTAGTAGAAACCTTAGGGGCAGCACGCAGGTAGGGTTTTGCCAATGCTGGGTAATCTGTGTTGTTCTATTTTTGCTTTTATTATTCTTCCATTATCCATGGTGTAATTATTTTATATATTTTCGTAATTATTAGTATCACCCTATTCACCCCTTCTAGGGTGAAATCGATCCTACAAGTGGTATCAGAGCTAGGAACAAAAGTCAATTTTTGTTTTAAAATTTTGATTTTTCAAAAACAATTTACTATTTTAAAATTTTAATTTTTGAAATGGCTTCTTTTAATAATGCTTTTGTTGAGGGTCGGTCTAATATTATTCCTCCTTTTTTTCATGGAATAGATTTATTTAAATTGGAAACTAGAAATGGAATTTTGTTTAAAATCTGTTAATTTTAAATATAGGGATATTATTGAAAATGGGTGTGTTATAATAAATGAGAAAAATACTACGATTAGTGCTCTTGCTACGCATATACTATATTCTCATATTAATCGAGATAATTTTAACTTTATCTCTCATTGTGAAAATGCACAAGAAATCTGAAATACTTTTGATGCAATATATGGTGCAAAAGTCAACAACGATGAGAAATTCTCCACAATCGACTCAGTTAAAGAAATGTGCTTAACAGGATTGGCAATAGGCAACAGTGATGAATATTCAATAGCCCATGAGATAAGTGATTTCCATTCGATGATTTAGTTCGCTTGTGCCAAAAATTAATAGAAAATAATAAAGCTCTTGAGACGAAAAATAATAAGTTGAAAAGGGAACAAGCTATACTTCATCAAAAAAATAATGATTTGGAAAATGAGCTTAAAAATAATAAGAAAAATAAAAGTTCTAACTACAAAAGGTGTTTGGATCATGAAAAAGAATTTTCTCATTTTCGTGAACAATTTCAAATGTTAGAAAACAAAATTTTAATGCGGGAGAAAACCAAAACCGAGTTGATTTGTAAAACAACATTTTGCAAAAAAAGTTGGATAGCTTTAAGAAATCGAAAATTCCTAAATGTGTGATTTTTGAAAAGAAATTAAATGAGATCAACGAAAATTTCAAAACCTTTGAAAAAGAAAATGTGGTTTTGAGTAAATCTGAAATTATTTGATTAAATCACAAGTTTGAAAAGGAGATTGAAGAAATCAAGGATTTTGAAAAAATTGAATTAAAAAAACTCTAACTCTTTGAAACTGAGATGCTTGAAATTGAGAATAAAATTAGATAGCTTCCAAATCAAAATACGCAATTAAAAATTAATAGTTTTGAAAAGAGAGATGGTACCATTAGTTGTTGTTCGGAGCTAATAAATGAAAATAAACTTTTAAAATTCAATGTTAATAAACTTGAGTTAGTTACTCTGAAATATTTCATTAGAGATAAATCATTTAATGACTCTTTGAAAATCAACTCTTCGAGAATAAAAGGAATGGATTTGGATTTGCAAAAGTTTCGAATTATGAACAAACAACTAATAACACTGTTAAGGGGAAAATTGTGATACCCAAATACGTAAAGTGTGAAAATATTGGACGTGGCAAGAATAATTGTCGAAATATATACAAACACAAAACTATTAAACAAATATGGATTCCAAAAGGTACGAATATAAATGGTTTGAAATTTAAACAGATTTGGATTCCCAAGGGTACAATTGTAGATGCTAACAGTTTGTTATATAGACAAATTTGGGTACCAAAGAGTTCAATAGATAATAAAAGTGGTCCTACATTCTTAGTTAGACCACTTGCCTTCTCCAAAATTTAGACACACAAGTAGGCTAAGGAACAACTTTGATGGAGATAGATTTCAAGTTGTTCTAAGTGATTGATAAACTAGAATTTAAACGTTCCTTAGCCTATGAAGTTTAGATGGAGATCATCACATTTTGGATATCATGCATCAAAGGAAAGTGAGGTATGATCTCTCAACTCAATTTTGTTCACATATTGTTAATTATATTTTGAGCGACATTGTTGAAGTGTTTTTGCCATATCTTGGACATCTCAATTTTGATTTATTCTTGAAGTTCTAGAAAGCTAACTGATAATGCTATAACTTTTCTTTTTTTAGTGATTTATTTTGGAATAACAAGAAAAACCGCTTTCACAAATTTTTTTGAATGTGTATTTTTGCTCAATTTAGATCACTTTACTTGTGGTTGATATAATGGACGTGCTGAAAATTTAAGTGTTAAGGAGTACACGTTCTTCTTGTATACCACTATATATCACCATGAATATCTCAAATACAAGTGGTATCTAATATCATCTCATGTTAAATTCTTTTTTGCAGTTATTTAATTATTTATATTGATTTTCAACTTGAATTCATTTTCACAAAACCACCTTATAGAAAATTGATTTTCACTTATTTTAATTTTTTGAATGATATCTATCTAATGATAACCTTGAGTTAAAGGGAAATTCAGATGCAGGATACACTGGTAGCCTAGTTGATAGAAAAAGTATTAGTGGAACGAGTTTTATGTTGAGGCATTCATAAGTTGCATCACATTTTGATAGAAAATATCTGCATATTTTCATTTGAACTGATTTTCAATTAGCAGACATTTTTTATATAGAACCCTTCTAGAAAATAGTTTTTTGTTGACCTATTTTTAGAAAATTTGATTTTATAATTATTTTTGGATTTGATCTTAAATGACTACATTAACTAATCTGACTCCCTACTGATTATCAAAAAGATAAATAGCGATTGGAAAAGTGATGAGTGTTGATATCAATCATATATTATGACTTGAGACAGTATATTTAGTAAAAAAATTTAAAACTTTAAACCAGATTTATAATAACTTTTAATGGGTAAAAATTCCAGGACCATCTCTATTTTTATCATATTTCTAATGACCATCACTCATCAAAATCCAATATAGTATGTCAATATGTGGTATTTTAAACGTGAAATTATTCGTTTTTCATTTTCTTTAATTTTTAGCAATAAAAACATCCAAAGTATTCGCTCTCATTTAAAAGTCCTCATGGTTATGCATCAGTGAATTACTTGGAATTTTTGATTATATGCTTTCATGCTCATTTAAAAGTCCTCACGGTTACGCTTGTATGGAACACATATCAAAATTGATTATTAAATAGACAAGTTGATTCTAATCCCATTTAAAAGTCCTCACGGTTATGCATGGTTAGAATATGTTTGAATTCATTTTTTATTTTCTAGAAATTTGGGAATACTACTAATCTCATTTAAAAGTCCTAACGGTTGTGCATGGTCAGTAGATATTCAAATTCAAATTCCTGATATAAATATACCACAAATAGACATAGCTATACGGTTTTATATGCCGACATCATCCAAATCATTCTAAAGTGGAATATGCGGTTGACAAAGTATTTATGATTTTTGTTTGACTTTTTATTGAAATTTAATATTTATGCTCAATTGGGTACTAATGTTGTATTAATGTCCATCACTTTATCTCTATATTTCTAACACTATTACTCTTTTGCTGATAACAAAAGGGGGAGAGAAAAGTTAAGATTTTGGCGAATAAAGGTCAAATATATTATTTTTTATTTTCTATTTGCATCCAGGTTCATTTGCATATTTTATTAATTTTCATGCATATATGAAGGAGCTTTGTTGTAGAGAGAGAGCATTCAAATAGGGGGAGCAAATTGAATGATCAAGTACATTTAATAAGTTCAAAATCTTAAATATATGTTTGTTATCATCAAAACGGGGAGATTGTTGAACGTGCTAGTATATGATTTTTGTTTGATGATAATAAGCATATATATTCATTTAAATGTATTTGTTATTGTACTATTTTATTTCACATAATTAAATAAATATTTGCTGAATAAAACAAATAACACAGAATTTGAATTCAAACAAATATTGAATTCAAACAAATATTTTATTCAAACAAATATTTTATTACAATTTTGAATAGCACAAATTTGAGCTCTCACTACATATATACATTTTTCAATTACATTACAATTTCGATTACATCACAAACTTCACTTTACATTGTTCACCACACTATATATCACTCATTCACTCGTATTTTATCTTCGACTTTGCTCCAGCCTAATTCCAGCATCTCAGTTATCTGCAAAATAAACACCGATGCAGTAAAACTGAAAAAGAAACATTCTTGCAGTATAAAATAAAATGTGTATTTTGAAAATATTATTTTCCTCGTTTAATTGGGTTGTTCATCATCATTTATTTTGAATTCATCAGACATGAACAACTTATGACACGCACATGTGTATCACTTAACATGCCACAAGGCCGTGCACACCGATGTACACTTGCTTAGTAGAATCATAGGGACAAGTGAGCACAAGGCCAAACCCAAGCCGAGGCTGGATTCAACTCAGGTGCAATACAAAAACAAAAATATAATGGTCAAGTTTTGATGACTGGAACAAGACTTGACTAAAAATTCAATGTGTATACATGAAAACAACTCATCCATTTAAATTCAAGGCAACAAGAAGGTCGCAGGCACAAGAAAATAAATCAATCAACAAAGTACATTGAAGTCATGAACGAGTTAGGCCAGAAAATCAAAGAGCAACACTGTATATACATATGCATATGGTCTGATGCAAAGAAACATGTCAACTAGAATAAAATGTACAAACTAACGGATCAACATTGCAGAGAAAGTTCACCAGACTTCAAAATGAAACAAATATTTCAACTGCCTCAATTATATATACAAAATGTGCATTTTAGTACAACATAGTAGAGAAATGGCTTGTATAAAGACCAACAGTGAAACAGAAGGTCAACAATATAATGCAAATAGCACAAGTGTTCAGATTCAAGAGATTAGAGCAAATGAACCTGGCAACATGAATGCATTGACCAAAGGCAACAATATTTAATACAACACTGAGGTGATCATGATACCAGTCATCATCAATTAGGATGAACACACATGAAAGGTTAATAAAGACATGATCAGAGCAACTTAACATGGTGTAGGCACAAATCAAGACAGGAAGCAAATACAACCAAACCAAAGCATAACACATATGGTCAGAGAATAAAATGAAATGTTTGAAACAGTAAGTAAATATATCAAGTATTAAGGTATGAACTTGATTGCAAGTGAAGCCTCAACTAAAAAATAAATGCAACCAGGCTCACAAACACATGATAACATACATGAAATAAACCTAGGCATCAAATACACATGATTCGAAGCAATGCTAACACAAACCGGATCACATATTCAAAGTGATCCAAGTGTACACGACCAGATAAGCTTAAAGGCAAATCCAGTTACAATTTGAACTGGCTCGAAGATTAGACTCAAGTAAATCACAATTAGAGGCAACAGTAGATCAACAACACATATAGACACACACACACATATATATGTACATATATGGTGATACGACAAGTTCATGCACAACAAATGTAAAAAATCATCACAGAAATATGCAGCGACAAATATAGGTTGTAGTGAAGCAGAAAACAAAACGGGATATGTATGCATATGCATGTGGACATGACTCAAAGCATCATCAATGAACGAAAGCTCAATACAGTGAATTACAACATCCAGATAGTTTTCTAAAGCAAGCAGTGACAGTGATCAAGAGACAGTCAAACAAGTGCAACAAAGCATTCAATCATGAACAATCAATGAAGCCAAGTGGATAGGCAACAATCGTACACATATATACATACATACATGTATGTATATACATGGTTATAGTAAGCACAGTTGCGAGTCGCTGTTCAAAGAAAAGCAGTAGTTTTTGTTTCACAAATTGATCATGCCGAAGAAGTCGGAGAGAAATACAAAAACTGTAACAATGTCATGATTCAAAAGTGAATGAAACAACAATCAAAATAAGTTCAAAATGCCAAAGTATCAAAGCCGTGGTGACCAAGGCAAAGTTCGAACAAGTCAGAATCAAAGGCAGATGATAACATGTGTATGAATGAAAAATTAAAAACCAAACAAGCCGTGAGAATCAAGCAAAGGAATATACGAATTGAACAAGTCTAAACAAATCATATGTATTTAAGAAAAATCAAACGACCGAGATAAAATATCAGACGATTTCAATGGAATGAAAATTTAAGGAATTAAACCCTATAAATAACCATAAACATCATCGACAATAAATTCATTCGAGTTTAAGCAATATCACAGTGAAAAGTTTCAAATCAATAACTCGAACCGAATCGAGTTCAAGCATATCAACGTAAGTAATAAAGGAAATCACATACCAATTAAAATCAAACTCGACGAATTGAAGCATCCATTTGCAAATCAAAGCGACGATCGACCGACAACGCAATCAACGCGAAATATCATTTCAATCTATCAACAATCAATCGGCAACTTGAATTCTAGAAACCCTATATTATTGAAAGAGGAACGAACTAAGAGGCAGTCATTTTCACAAAGGATACGAGCCGAACAGAATGAAATAAGGGGAAAAGGACATCTCCTTCTATTTTAAATTGGGCCGGCCTTTATTATTGTTTTGGGCTTAAATTTTATTTAGGGTTTTGTATTTGTTTTTTATTTTTTAATTTACTTTTAAACTTTTATTAAATACAAGTCGTGTGACTAGGGGACGAACTACGGCGGTGTAGTTCGAGAATTCGCAACTCAGTGGCTGAGTTGTGGCAGAGTTTTGAGCGTAGTGTTAGGTTAGTTGATAACGGGTGTCCCGAGTTTACGTGTGTAAGCATATGACTACTTAATTTCTAGCAGAAACCTTGGAGGCAGCACGTAGGTAGGGTTTTTCCGAAGCTGGGTAATCTATGTTGTTCTATTTCTGCTTTTATTATTCTACTATTCTCTGTGCTGCAATTATTTTATATATTTCTGCATTTAATTTTTAAAATTATTAGTATCACCCTATTCACCCCTTATGGTGAAATCGATCTTACACATGCTTTAAAAATTAAAAATACTTATGCCTTAATGCCAAAGAAAAAACTTAGATGTCAAAAGAAATTAATTGCCTATGTGCCAAAGGAAAAAATAAAACAAAACTTGAATATCAGCAAGGTTATTATTCAACCATCAAAATCTCAATCTCTCCCCATTTTGTTACCATCAAAAATCAAGAATAAAAAAAAAAATTGATATAGTGATAGATTTTGATTGATACTATCAACATACAGAGGTAAGAGCATTAAAAATTTCAATCGAACAAACACAAAACCATAACATTTATTTGTTAGATGCATATCCCATTTTAAAGTGATGGTCAGATTATGGTTTAGTGAGAATTTTATACGGTTACAGCGGTATGGTATTTTTTGATAAAGGAAAATTCTTAAAAATTAAATCAAGAAAAGTGAAAACAAAGAATTTTAAGCACTTTCTAACCATGTATAATCGTTAGGACTTTTAAATGAGGTTAGTAGTTACTTAAAGAAAGAATGTCAAGCATTTTCTAATCATGCAAAACTGTTAAGACTTTTAAATGAGATTAAAAGTTACTTGAATATTAATCCCTCTCTTATGTAAGTGTTTCATCCATGCATAACCATTAGGAATTTTAAATGAGAGTGAATAATTTAGGATAGAATAAATTATTCAAATCAAGTTAAAAAATATAATTCCTGGTTTTTGGAATTATTAACTTCTGCATACTATATTTAAGTACACCATATGGATTGTAAGAAGGATGATAGAAATAAAAATGATCATGACATATGTGTTAATTAAAAAATACTATAAACTGTTTGATTTTCAGGAATTTTTAGCATATCCTTCCTTTAGTTATGAAGTATAATTTAGTCATTACCTATCTTTTCCTCAATCATTATTAATAATTTGTGAAAAATTTTAAAAAATTTCAAGCAGTCAAGCATCATCTTTTCCAGAGTAAATTCCTTACTAAACAAACGCTAAAATGGAGAAAGATATTAAAGAAATCTAAGTCATTTCATAAATTCCCAAATCGAATACATTTGCAAAAATCTATTTTCCAGAATAGGTTTTGTGAAAATATTTGCTAACTTTGAAAATCAATTGAAATAAATTCACTACAAATATATTTTGAGTCAGTGGTAGATAGTGAAACATGAATTTTTTTTTCACTGTCAATATAACTAAGTAAAATATAGCATGAAATATATGTCACTTGTGGTTTTTCTATCAATTAGACAGTCTGCATCAGAGTGGTCCATGTAATGACCTGTATTTTTAACTATTTTAAATTATTAAATTTAATATGATTGTTGAATAAAAATGGTTAAAAATTAAAATTAAATGATGTATTAATGTAGTTTATTGAACATGAACTTGAAATTTTTTTTGAAATAAACAATTTCGAAGATTTTGACAATAACAAGTATTGAAATTAAATTTTATAAATTTTATGTGTTTATAATCAATAGTTGGAATTGAATAATAAATATTGAATGGCTATAAAATGAAAGTAGTTGTTTATTATTTGAATTCATTTTAAAGCATAAGTTTTTTAAGTTCAATAACATATACTTGAAATATGGTGATTTATTGGATAATTAATTTGTTTAAATTTAATATTGGAATTATTTAAATAATTGAATCTTGAATTGATGTGAATGAAAATAGTATCAGAAATTGATTTAAATTTTATTTAAATAAGAATGTAGATCATTTGCATTTAAAATTGAATTCAAAAGTGAATAAATAGAAATCGAAAATTTATATTGTCATTAACAAGTAAAAATAGCCATTTTGACCATTGTCTATGATTTCGATGAAAACAGTTTCAATAGACCCGTTATAGAGAATTATTATAGGATTTCAAGTTTCGTAGCAATCAGACTTGTCATTTGGCCGTGTGAGCTTGAAATGCGTAGAATTTATTTTCAAAATTTAATTAAAATAAATTGATTTTGAAAAGATATCTTCTGCACACGATCGAATTAGGCCTCGAGACTAGTTCCATTGTGTTCAGAATGTGGGTAAAACATTAGGAATGGCAGGTGGCATGCTTTGTTTGGAATTCGGAAATTTCGCTGGTCAATTAGGCCAAAACTTATATAAGGCTATGTTCGTTTAGTCAAACCCCAGGATAAGAAAATCGCGGCCTCGTCTCTTACAAAATTTTAATGGCTAAAAAATTTCCACCTTCCTCCTTTGATTTCTCTTCATCCATTCATCAAAATCAAAAACTTCCAAAAGCAAAGCCTTAGATCTTGGTGAGATCTACATGTTGAATGGTTAGATCATGCTGTTATGTCTCGGAATCGCCTGGATCTGCGTTGAAAGGCGCGCGTGTTTTGGCATCTCAGGGATGATTAGTGGCGGTGGAGGCCTTGGGCCTGCTGGCGGAGGCGAAGGGGATTGAGGCGCATCATGTCATGTCATTGGATCGAAGCTCGGTAGTTTCGATGGCACGCATTGTCGAGGTTAGACGCTTGCGTGATGGGTACGAGTGGGCCTGGTAATGAAAGAGAGGGTAAGGGTTTTGTTTTGTTTTTTATTAATAATTAAGTTTATTTAGTTTTAATTATTCGTTATGCTAATTTATTAATAACTTTTCCATACGAGGCCCGATTTGGACGAAACAAATTGCGCTGCGACTGTACCAACGTCGTCTACATCATGGAGCTAGTTTGATATTTATTTGAAACTGGAAATATTTTCAATTTCAAATAAATGGTGAGTGTTTATATAACATTCACGACGTACTAGAATAATTTTTATGCTAGTTAAATTGACATCATGAAGTAATTTAAATTTATTGTCTGTTGTTTCATAAATTTAACTGACATTTAAATTGATATGAATTGAAATGATAGGAATTTGAAGTGACAGTTCAAATTTGAATTGGGAATTAAATTGCTAGTTATATTTCTAATTATTGACAACTGTTAATTGTGGCAATATTTTGACTGATTTGGATGTTGTTTGTGATGTATGTTTATTGGTTGATAGATTGGATGATTGTATGTCTATTTTATATATATATATATATATATATATATATATATATATATATATATATATATATATATATATATATATCCTATTATCACCTTGAAAATTACTTACAGTAAAGAAAACTATAAATTGAATTATTTCGAATAAATTAAGAAATAGTTTGAAATGATATATACCTATGAGATTTATTTTGGATTGAAATGATATATGTCCATCCCTGAAATTAAATAAAAATAACCGATCACTTGGACATATGATAGAAAATTATATACGGACACCGGATTGGATAAATAAAATAATTTTAAAAGTCATTTTTTTTTTAAATTATTTAAATGATTTTGATTTAAGGAAATAAAAATCAAAATATGGGAATTGAATTATTTTCGAACTTGTGCTTGAAATGTGAATTGGAAGATTTGGAATTGAATCAGTTTGACTTTGAAACTATTTTCAAATAAAATTATTCCAATATAAACAATTTAAAATTTGTCTCTTAAATATTCAAATTATTCTTATTTTCAAGCTATTTTACTATATAAATAATTTTCAATACTCAAACTATTTTATATTAAACTATTTTAACTTTTAAACTATTTAAAACTATTCAAACTTGGGTTAAAATGAAATTATGACCTTAATTGTAGTTCGAATCGAATTTTGAAGTAAGAACGTCTTTCAAGTGAAAGTTGACATATTTGAAGTAAATATGATACTTCGAAATGAAAATGATTTTGAAATGAATATGATTTTAATATCAAGTATGAATCATTTTTAAAATGTAAAAGTACCAACCGGTGTGTAAAACGACATTTGGTTGTCAAAGAGACCAAGGCCTCTTATTGGCATATTCTCTGTCAATGTTGGAACCACATTAACAACTGTGTATGTGGAGGAGACTCTAGGACAAAGTGGTTGGATTTGGCGTCATTTGTTGGATTTGAAGAAAGGGAACCATGATGGATAGACCTTGACACTTGTGCCAATTTGAAATGACTAAAACAGAATGGCTTGACAAGGCCAAGCGGGCTAGCTACCCCTAGCGGACATCCGTTCTTCGATTTTTTTCTTCGAATTGGTCCATATTATCACTGTTTTTGTTGGTTTCGATTGGTGCAGCTTGATTTTGGGATAACCTCCCTTTGACTCGATATGGGATGGATAGACGTGGTGGGCGATCGTGGCTATGATGCGTTACCACCAACCCTGCGACCCGAACTGATAGTATCCTACCTTGGATATTGCCTCACGTACCTTGTCATACTTTTATCCCTATATGAGATATCTACAATTTTGGTTTAGTGCTGTCATATCACGGCGCATCCCTATTCCCCGACGTGCTACTGGGGCATTATATGCAAATTGTACGACAATGCTTAAAAACGTGTTAAGGGGGATCAACGTAAAGCCTTAACGCTAAGAAAAATATTTGATTTACTGATTAGACATTATATATAGCGTATTCTACGGTATATAATATTTTAATGAATCCTTAATAGATGGAAAATCTCGTAACATCTCTTGAGTTAGTGCACGCATGTTATACACTGGATAGGAGATATGAAACGCCGTAAATATCTCTGACGTTATCACACTCATGTTTTGTGATATCGATTTGACTCACATAAGGACATTTTAGTCCTGACTCGAGTGTTTTGTCTTTTCCATTATGCTCAGGTCAGCCCTATGTTTTCAGTGCATTGAAGATTATTTTCTAGAGGACGAGGATGAAGATTTGGTATCTTATTATTACTAGTATTATTCCCTGCATCATATTGTGTTGCTGCATTATTTTATTCGTCTTTATTGTATTTATATAACTCTGATAAATGTCATATAAATTTTAATCTAATGCATAGTAAATAGCTTCATGAATTGTTATTTTATTATTATATTTTGTCATTCCGCTGTGAGATTCTGTATTTGTTTTCTTCTTTTTATTTTTCTTAATTAACCCCATTGATTATTTGTTTTTCAGATTTTTTGAGTTTGACATGTGTGGATTATTGTCAATTTAAACCTTCCAAAATGTGGGTCATCACAGTTGATATTAGAGCTTTGGTTTAGCGATAACCTTAGCTTTGTGGGGTTTGATTCATTAGAGATAGCGTAGTAATACTCTAGAATGAGTTTGTTCGAGTGTATATATATGAGAGCACATACTTGTTAGTGTTATAAAATGTTTTATATTGTGTTTGCTTATCCGTTGAGTAGTTTATTAATTCCGATCGGTGCGTGGGATGTCATGTTATCGATAGGAGTTTCTAAACACTTAAACGAGGCAGGTCGACATAATATTTTTTTTAAATAAGGTAAATGAATTTATTTATCCTAAAATACATTATGTATATAAAGCGATAATTTTCATAACCCTATAAGATTATTAGTGAATGCTAGTTGTTGTCAGGAGATGATAATATTTAGTTATCATCGATTATTGGTTGAATTAAACTAAAAACGAATACTTTATAAACTCTATTTCATGAAGCGTTCGATAATTAAATTAAATTGAAATTTAATTTTAACAAGAATTGTTTACAATAACAAAGTTGTAAATTAATGAAATGTTTTGGTAATAAGGTAATGTAATTTGTACAAGTATATTTATAACATAGCTTATAAATAAAAATGATTTTGAAGTTGAAAATTTTAGAATTCAAATCCCGATGATTTTCAATATTGTTTTCAAAGCCTTCAAAATTAAAAATAATATTATTTGATAGTGTTTTGACTAGAAATATATTTTGAAAAGATTTTTTAAAGTAATAAAAGCATTGAACTCGCTTTATCCGCTAGGAAATAATTTTGGGGATGACTACAACATCACCGATGTAACGTCCCGCCTTTTCGCATGCTTTGAATCGACACACGTGCCAATTCAAACCATACGGAAGGGCGGATTGTTATGGGGTAAATAAGAAAAAAAGGAAGAAATAAAACAAAACAGAATCTTGCAGCGGAACGATAAAATATAATAATCAAATATACAGTTCATGAAATTGTTTTACATAATATTTGATTTTCTTTTCTTATACAATACAATATCAGAGTACACATACCAGAGAATAATAATTAATGTAGCGGAATTAAATGGTGTAGTGGAATAATATAGTAGATAATAGTACTACAAATCTTCGTCTTCGTCCTCTAGAATAAAATCTTCAAATCCTGAAATGCTCGGACTGACCCGAGCGAATTGAAAAGACAAAACACTCGAGTCAGAACTAAAAAATCTTATGTAAGTTAAATCAACAATAAATATGAGTGCAGTAACTTAAGAGATGCTCGGGGTTCACACCTCCTAAGGATCCGTTAAACTATTTACTATGTAGTAATATTTCGCTATTATAATAGTGTCTATTAGTAAAATAAACTTACTCTAAAATAGCGTTAAGGAGTGACCCAATGTTCTCCTTAACACATAATATATTCTCATAGTCCATACAGTACCGTAATCTCCACCGTACTGGGTGTCCTCAGAGGGCACTCCATAGGTATGGTACAAAACCAAAATCGTATAAGGCGCGCTAGGGTAGGTGACACGGCACAACTAGGCAATGCCAGGGTAGATATACCAATTACGCTTCCGGGTCGGTGGTAACGCATAGCCGCAGCTACTGCCCACTTGAGCCACACCCCCAAATCAAAGAAATCAATAGTGGCCACCGAATAAATCCAAAGTCAAAGTAGAATATCGAAGGGATGTGTCCGATAAAAGGTGCTACCTTCTTAACCCGACGATCACTG
Source organism: Allium cepa (assembly GCA_030765085.1). Classification (NCBI taxonomy): domain Eukaryota; kingdom Viridiplantae; phylum Streptophyta; class Magnoliopsida; order Asparagales; family Amaryllidaceae; genus Allium; species Allium cepa. The sequence continues at coordinate 898,673,368 of CM060935.1, read as the reverse complement.
CTGTTTTAGTCACCTTATGCCAACTCACGGGAGTTGGGTCCATGTATTTACCTCAAAGAAAACGCCGCCACCATCCTACTTCATTCTGCAATCTCCACCGCGTACACGGTTGTTAAAGTGGTTTCGAAGTTAGCAGAGAGTATGACAACTTCCGATCCCGGTCTCTTCAACAACCAATCGTTATTATAACACCGCAGTCTTTTCAAAATAGTTTATACTTTAAAACCAGAATATAAATTTCCATTTCAAAACCATATAAATACAATATCATTTTTATTTTAAGACCCAATCAACATGATATCATTTTATTTCAAATATATCCTTTTTCAAGAAACCATAGCACTTTCTAATCTATATACCTTGAAATCTATAGCTTTGAAACATAACTTAATATACTTCAATGGTTTACATATTAAATTACTTTATATAATAAAATAGCTTCTTTAATTTTTCAAATAAATCCCAAATACCAATTTGAACCACTCAATAAACCATTTCAATTCATATATTTCAAAGCTTTAAATATTCCACCATTTCAAAACAAATTCTATGATAATTCCATATATATCAATTTCAATTCCTATTATTTAGATTTCAAATGTTTACTTAATAAATCAAATATCATTTAAGAAAAGCCTTTAAACTTCAAATACAGGATATACTTTCTATGTAAATTAACTTGATAATATTCATTTAAAGTGATTAATATTCATTTAAATCCTCTAAACCAAAATCAAATTATACAAATCATGTAACAACCCGCATATTTATCGAGTTTATATTTAAATATTTTATTTAAATATTAAATCGTTAATCGGTTTTTGGTCCGAAAAGCTACTTTTTGCAAACGGTCAAATTAGGACTCGAGACCACTTCCATTGAGTTCGAAACGCCGTTTACAACTTTTTTTAAGTATAAACATCGATAGGTTTGGAGTTAGTGAAATTTCACTAACTTTTCCCGCTTTGGAATTTGGGTTAGTTTAGCCTATTAAGCCCAAGTTCCAACCCTCTTCTCCTCACTCTTCATAAATTTCCTAACTAACCCAAGCTTTGGCATTAATGGTGAAGAGAATGGGAAATTAAAACTCCAAGCTCAAATTCAATTGCAACTCCAACATTCAACTCCAAATTCAAGTAGAAGATATTGGATTCAAGCTTTGGATTGCTTCTCCTTGCTTTCAAGCTTCATCTTCATAAATTTTAGTGCAAAGGTGAGATTTTTATCTCACATATCTAGTCTATATCTATATTGGACTGTTGGGAATGATTCCCTATCACTTTAGTATGCACATTTGCATTTGGTTTGGATTGGATTGGCGAAAAAGTCCAAATTTTAGTGATTTTGGTGAAAAACTGCTACTAGGTCGTTCTGGCCATTTTTAGCTCGTTCGGAGTTAGGTCGCTCGTCCATAGGTCGTAGGTCGCTTACGAGTTAACCCTAGGCCGTTCTGGCCATTTTTTTAGCTCGTTCGGAGTTAGGTCGCTCGTCCATAGGTCGTAGGTCTCTTACGAGTTAACCCTAGGTCGTTCTGGCCATTTTTTAGCTCGTTAGGAGTTAGGTCGCTCGTCCATAGGTCGTAGGTCGCCCACGAGTTAACTCATTAGGTCGCTCGCGAGTTAGTACCATAGGTTGCTGGGCCATCTAAATGCTAGTTCGGCGTTAAGTCGTTCGGGCTTAGGTCGTAGGTCGTATGGACCTTAGGTCGTAGGTCGTATGGACCTTAGGTCGTAGGTCGTATGGACCTTAGGTCGTAGGGACCTTAGGTCGTAGGTCGTTAACTCGTTAACACGTACGGCTCTTTACCATTTTAGGTCGCGTGACCTTGTACTTGACTTAGGTCGTTAGGTCGTAAGACCCCTAGGTCGCAACCATTAGGTCGCTCGACCCTATCCCCCTTAGGTCGTTAGACCTCATTTTGTCTTCACTAGGTCGTACCGTTTTGGACGAGGCGCTGCTCCGCACCCCGCCGGGGGCGCTGCCCCCTGGACCCCCGTGACCTGACCGGGCAGGTCGAACCCCGTAGCGGTGGTGTTGCCCCCGCACCCCCACCTTGAGGGGTTGCCACCCCCCCGGACCCCCCTGAACCCCCGCTCCGTAGGGGATCTTATCTGAAAAACATTCGACAGAACTTGCTGAACTGATTTCCTTGGATTTTTATCACATCTTCGAGTGTGATCTTTGTGATTGATTGTTTCTATAATCGCTTTTGTGATTTGTCACTTTAAATTATAAAGGTTTCAAAACTAGTAGTAAATATCAAAACTCTTTCAATAAAAGGATTTCAACTCTATTTTTAATAACAAAGCTCTTTTCTTAACCCGTTTTCCAATCTATTAGTATATACAAATATTTACCTCACTCGGACGAGAAATCTAATTAAACGGCTTAGTAAAACAAGTGGTATGAAACGCTTGCGTTTGCTTCGTCGGTTAATTCTTGGACTTGTTCGATTGAACCTCTTGTGACAATTTTCTAGTGAAGATTTACAGTTTGTTCGTAAATATTTAAGTTAAGCAAGTGGTTATGGGACATGAAGCTAAACTTTTATATTTACTAGCTTAGTGTAATTGACACTTCTCGTTGATCATGACGATCATTCTTATGATTTAGACTAGCAATTGTGCGATGTCTCTTGTTTGCTTGGTTAGACTAGACACCACTTGTGTGATTCCACTCACACATACCTTTTTGGTTGCTTGGTTAGTCTAGACACCACTTGTGTGATTCCACTCACACATATCTTTTTGTTTGCGAGGTTAGACTAGACACCACTTGTGTGATTCCACTCACACATACCTTTTTGCCTTCTTGGTTAGTCTAGACCTCAATCTGTGTGATTTCGACTCACACATATGGGGTAGCTCCCTATGGTCTTCGGACCGTCATGTGATAGGCCTCTTTCTCTTTTTATAATTTCTGGATTTCTTGTGTTGATTTCTGGAATTTATGTCATTGACTTGTTATGAGTACAAGTTTAGAGTATGATGCCCTCTTTGGATCTTTGAGAAGATTCTTATGATATCGATTTATCTCTTATTGATTAATCTTCTGTTGGTCATCATTTGCATACTTATAGTTGTATGTCAGTATGGATATTTTATGTTTATGCCATATCTTTTATTTTATACCATGTCATCTGATATTTATAGCTAGACTGATCCGTTTATTATTTTCTTAAATAATACTCGGGTCAGACCGAGATGTTACAGGTGCTTCTGCTTGACTTCTTCCCGGGATTCGGCACTCTGACTTTTGGCTAACTATTTAGATTAGCAGTTTTTGTTGTATACACTTGAGATATAGACTCATAGTTGTATTCTTTTGTACAGCACGTGTTGCTATTCTTTTGTATTATTGTGGATCTTTTGACCACTACTCCGATGTACACTTTCATGTGTTAGTTATATATTCATATCTTCTTCCGCCTTTGTGATATGGATGTCTGTGACTGATTTGCGTTATGCTTATTTCTATGTTTTTTTCTGAAGATTATTTATAGCCATCGTGTGATAAGCAATTACATGGATGGTCGCTCCTCAACAGCATTATTGTCCGTGCTAGTTGACAGCACCACTCCATAGTGTTCTTGGCTAGCGTGGGTATAGAGGTGGGGCGTCACAGCTTGGTCTCGGAGCCAAACTTCGGAACAATGTAGAATAACTTAACAAGGATCATCGTCCTAACTCTATCTTAGGAGTCATACTATAGGATTAATTCGAGTCTTCGTACCGATTCATCCTATTTCCTTTTTGATTCCTTGTTTTATCTATCAAGATTGCTTGATGTTCATTGGTGAATAACCTTCTTCCTTCTCTTCTTTCTTTCTTAAAGGAAGAGAATGTCTAGACCAGGCCGTCCCAGAACTGGATCATCTGGTGCTGCTCCCCAGGATGGAGTTTTTATGACTGCTCAACAGCTTCTTGATTTCGTAACTAATGCTCAAGCAGCTGGAGCTAACCCGGAACCTACTCACCCAAAGTCGGGATTTGCACGCTTGTGTAGCGATTACACCAACTTGGGTGGGAAGCCCTTCAAAGGTTCGGAAAATATCATCGAGGTCCAGGCTTGGTTAAAATCATGCGATCGAATCTTTTCTCGCATGAACCTTATCGATCTCCACCGCGTTCAGGTGGCTTCCAGCATGCTCCAGGAGAGAGCATTGGACTGGTACGAACTCCTTATTTCAGAAATTAATGAAGCGGATCTCACCTGGGAGCAATTTCAGGGACGCTTCGAGTTAAATTTGTACCAGAAGCTGGGAAAGTAACCTTGGCTCGACGTTTTATAGACCTTGTTCAAGGTCAATCCTCTGTGACTGATTACGTCGCAGCCTTCGAGTCGCTTTCCAAATATGGGGTTGAATACATCAACACCCCATTGAAGAAGAACCAGAGGTTCGTTTATGGCTTAAATAAGAATCTTAAGAAGCCACTACTCCTGAAACTAGAAGTCGCATTTGATCAACTCGTCGATATCGCTCTTCGTCTTGAAGAGGCTGATAGAGAGAGTGATGTTGAAGTGGAAGGCGCTAAACCAAACTTCAACAACAAGAAGAGGCCAAACAAATTCAAGGGTCCTTATCCCAACAAAAAGGGTAAGCAGGCAACCCCTGCGGCAAAGTCTCCTTCTCCTAGTGGTGCGAGTTGCTTCAACTGTGGGTCTAGGGATCATTATGCGAATAAGTGCTCTAAGCCCAAATCTTGTCGCTATTGTAAGAGCCCGGATCATTGCATACATCAATGCCTCAAGCGTAAAGGCAAGAAGGAAGGAAAGTTGAATGTGGCTCAAGCCCCTGGCAACACATCTCGTGGCCAAGGTATTTCTCATTCCATTCTTGATGGTATTATTTTATTTCATGATCAACCTATCAGAGTTCTCTTTGATACGGGTGCATCCCATTCTTTTATATCAAAGGAACTGGTAGACACTTTTTCCTTAAGTGTTACCGCATTGATGACTTCTTTAAAAATTGCGAATCCTGTTGGTGGATCCGCAACTCTTAGTTTTCTTTGTAAAGAGGTGGAGATTATTTTATGTGATTTTTCTTTCCTAGCCGATTTGCATGTCATGCGTTACTTAGGCTTTGGAATAATTTTGGGAATGGATTGGCTTAACCGTTATCAAGCCCATATCCTATGCCCTGAGCGGACTATTCATCTCCGACATCCACTATCTGTTAAACAGATTTCTGTTAATCTTAAAGATTCAGAATCCTGTTTGGTGGCATCTTTATATTCTTTAAATCCTCGTGATGACGATGATGATGATGAAGATGATATTATTTCTCGTATTCACGTTGTTCGTGAATTTTCCGACATATTCGAGCCCGTTTTAGGTTTACCACCTAAACGAGCAATTGAGTTCAGAATTAATCTTGTTTCTGGAGCTCAACCTATTACTCGTCCTCCTTATCGCATGTCCAATAAGGAAAATGAGGAGATGCGTAAACAATTATCCGAATTGGAGACGAAGCAATTTATTCACTCTAGTTCCTCACCTTAGGGAGCTTCGGCTATTTTCGTGAAGAAATCCGACGGTACGCTTAGGCTTTGCGTTGACTATCGCAAGCTTAACGATCTGACTATTAAAAATAAATATCCTTTACCTTGGATTGATGATCTATTCGATCAGCTTAGTGGTGCTAAGGTCTTTTCACAATTGGACTTGGCTACCGGTTTCCATCAGCTTCGCATCGCAGAGGATAGCATTCCTTTGACATCATTCCGTACTCGATATGGATCTTATGAATGGCTTGTTATGCCATTTGGGTTAACGAATGCTCCAGCTTATTTTGTTGACCTCATGAATCGAGTTTTCAAAGATTTCCTCGATCGGTTTGTTCTCATATTCATTGATGATATTCTTGTGTCTTCAAAAACCGAGGAGGAACATGAAAAACATCTTCGGATTGTATTGGAAACTCTTAGGAGTAATCAATTAAAGGCGAAATTTTCTAAATGCAACTTTTGGCAATCTCGTGTGAAGTTTCTCGGTCATATTATTGCCGAATCCGGAATTTCCGTGGATCCTTCAAAGATTGAAGCGATTCAAGATTGGAAAAGACCTGAGAGTGTGACTGAAATCCGTAGCTTTCTCGGATTGGCGGGCTATTACCGTCGTTTTATTAAAGACTTTTCTAAGATTGCCGTGCCTCTTACTGGCTTGACTAAGAAGGGAGTTAAATACATTTGGTCGGACAAATGTGAAGCCTCTTTTCAGAAATTGAAAGAACTCCTTTCCGATGCTCCTATTCTTGTTATTCCCGTAGGGAATCAAGATTTTGTTGTTTATACTGATGCTAGTCACGTTGGATTGGGTGCCGTTCTTATGCAAAAAGAACGTGTTATTGCTTATGCTTCTAAGCAATTAAAGCCGGCCGAGACTAGATATGCCACACATGATTTAGAACTCACGGCTATTGTTTTCCCCCTTCGGATTTGGCGTAATTATCTATTGGAAGAGAAATTTATTCTTTATACGGATCATAAGTCTCTGAAATATTTATTTTCTCAAAAAGAACTTAATTTACGCCAACAGCGTTGGCTCGAGTTTCTTGCACCTTATGATCTTGATATTCTTTATACCCCCGGTAAGGGTAATCGTGTCGCCGATGCTCTTAGCTGTAAACAACAAGCAGTTGTTTCTATGATGATATCCGAATGGAATGATCTCGATATTTTATCCACTTGTGAGATTCAAGAGCGCGTATCCGATTTATGCTCATCGCTTGTTTTATGTAGCCTTGAGGCTCATCCTTCTCTTTTAGACCGCATTCTTGAAGCTCAAGGGCTAGATCCTGAATTGGCTCTTCTTGGCCAAAATGTTAAGGATAAAATTGATATTGAAGGTTTGAAAGACTTTGATATTGATTCTCGTGGCGGCATTCGAAAATTTGGTAGACTTATCGTACCAAATATTGGAGATCTTCGTAAAGATATTTTAGAAGATTCCCATCGTTCTAAATTCACCATTCATCCCGGCAGTAGTAAAATGTACGCTGATATGAAGCGACTTTATTATTGGGAGGGAATGAAATCTGATATTGCTAACTTTGTTAAGTGTTGCATGACTTGCCAACTTGTCAAGGCCGAATATCAAAGGCCTGGTGGGTTATTGCAACCTTTAGAAATTCCAATTTGGAAGTGGGATCAAATTTCCATGGACTTTATAGATGGCCTTCCCCGTTCTCGTTCGGGTCATGATAGCTTATGGGTGATTGTTGATAGACTTACTAAATCCGCCCATTTTATTCCGGTTCGGTCTAACCGAACCGTTCCTCTTTTGGCCAAACTATTTGTCAAGGAAATTGTAAAATTGCACGGAGTTCCAACTTCTATTGTTAGCGATCGTGATCCATTGTTTACTAGTGGATTTTGGAAGAATCTTCAAAAAGTTTTAGGAACGAAGCTTAATTTTAGCACCGCTTATCACCCCCAGTCCGATGGACAAACCGAGCGTGTGAATCAAACTCTTGAGTGCTTGTGTGCTTGATTTTGGTGGAAGTTGGGAAGATCATATTTCACTTGTTGAATTTTCCTATAATAATAGCTTCCAATCTAGTATTGGTATGGCACCTTTCGAGGCACTCTACGGAAGGCCATGCCGATCTCCTTCTTGTTGGCTTGAGGCCGGTGAGAAGCTGGTTTTAGGTCCAGACTTTATTCGTGATTCCACGGAAAAGATTGAACTTATTCGACATAGGATGAAAGAAGCCCAGAGTAGACAAAAATCCTATGCTGATAATCGAAGAAGGAAATTAGAATTTTCTGTTGGGGATCCTGTTTTTATTCGTGTTTCACCTATGAAGGGTGTTGTACGTTTCAGTCGATCGGGGAAGTTAGCGCCTCGATATATTGGGCCATTTCGTATCACTGAACGTATTGGTTCCATGTCTTATCGCCTTGCATTGCCGGCTCAGTTTTCTGCTATGCATGATGTATTTCACGTTTCTCAATTACGGAAATGCCTTCGGGATTCCGATTCTATTCTTGAGCCTGCTGTTGTGGAAGAAATTGAAGTTTCGCCGAATTTAACTTATGAGCAGCGTCCTATTCGAATTATAGCTTCTGAGGTTAAATGACTTCGAAATAAAGATGTTCGCTTATGAAGGTTCAATGGTCCTCAAATCCTAAGGATTGTTCTTGGGAATCCAGAGAATTCATCGAGCGTACACATTCGGACCTGCTTACTCCTGCTCTTTGAGGTGAACTTCTTATTTCAAATTTCTCTTGTGTTAATATGCTTTTATGGTTGTTACTTTTTATTTCCATCTTATATATATATATTGCGAGGACGCAATTTCTTTAAGGAGGGGAGTCTGTAACAACCCGCATATTTATCGAGTTTATATTTAAATATTTTATTTAAATATTAAATCGTTAATCGGATTTTGGTCCGAAAAGCTACTTTTTGCAAACGGTCAAATTAGGACTCAAGACCACTTCCATTGAGTTCGAAATGTCGTTTACAACTTTTTTAGGTATAAACATCGATAGGTTTGGAGTTAGTCAAATTTCACTAACTTTTCCCGCTTTGGACTTTGGGTTAGTTTAGCCTATTAAGCCCAAGTTCCAACCCTCTTCTCCTCACTCTTCATAAATTTCCTAACTAACCCAAACTTTGGCATTAATGGTGAAGAGAATGGGAAATTAAAACTCCAAGCTCAAATTCAATTGCAACTCCAACATTCAACTCCAAATTCAAGTAGAAGATATTGGATTCAAGCTTTGGATTGCTTCTCCTTGCTTTCAAGCTTCATCTTCATAAATTTTAGTGCAAAGGTGAGATTTTTATCTCACAAATCTAGTCTATATCTATATTGGACTGTTGGGAATGATTCCCTATCACTTTAGTATGCACATTTGCATTTGGTTTGGATTGGATTGGCGAAAAACTCCAAATTTTAGTGATTTTGGTGAAAAACTGCTACTAGGTCGTTCTGGCCATTTTTAGCTCGTTCGGAGTTAGGTCGCTCGTCCATAGGTCGTAGGTCGCTTACGAGTTAACCCTAGGTCGTTCTGGCCATTTTTTTAGCTCGTTCGGAGTTAGGTCGCTCGTCCATAGGTCGTAGGTCGCTTACGAGTTAACCCTAGGTCGTTCTGGCCATTTTTTAGCTCGTTAGGAGTTAGGTCGCTCGTCCATAGGTCGTAGGTCGCTCACGAGTTAACTCATTAGGTCGCTCGCGAGTTAGTACCATAGGTCGCTGGGCCATCTAAATGCTTGTTCGGCGTTAAGTCGTTCGAGCTTAGGTCGTAGGTCGTATGGACCTTAGGTCGTAGGTCGTAGGTCGTATGGACCTTAGGTCGTAGGGACCTTAGGTCGTAGGTCGTTAACTCGTTAACACGTACGGCTCTTTACCATTTTAGGTCGCGTGACCTTGTACTTGACTTAGGTCGTTAGGTCGTAAGACCCCTAGGTCGCAACCATTAGGTCGCTCGACCCTATCCCCCTTAGGTCGTTAGACCTCATTTTGTCTTCACTAGGTCGTACCGTTTTGGACGAGGCGCTGCTCCGCACCCCGCCGGGGGCGCTGCCCCCGGGACCCCCGTGACCTGACCGGGCAGGTCGAACCCCGTAGCGGTGGTGTTGCCCCCGCACCCCCACCTTGGGGGGTTGCCACCCCCCCGGACCCCCCTGAACCCCCGCTCCGTAGGGGATCTTATCTGAAAAACATTCGACAGAACTTGCTGAACTGATTTCCTTGGATTTTTATCACATCTTCGAGTGTGATCTTTGTGATTGATTGTTTCTATAATCGCTTTTGTGATTTGTCACTTTAAATTATAAAGGTTTCAAAACTAGTAGTAAATATCAAAACTCTTTCAATAAAAGGATTTCAACTCTATTTTTAATAACAAAGCTCTTTTCTTAACCCGTTTTTCAATCTATTAGTATATACAAATCTTTACCTCACTCGGACGAGAAATCTAATTAAACGGCTTAGTAAAACAAGTGGTATGAAACGCTTGCGTTTGCTTCGTCGGTTAATTCTTGGACTTGTTCGATTGAACCTCTTGTGACAATTTTCTAGTGAAGATTTACAGTTTGTTCGTAAATATTTAAGTTAAGCAAGTGGTTATGGGACATGAAGCTAAACTTTTATATTTACTAGCTTAGTGTAATTGACACTTCTCGTTGATTATGACGATCATTCTTATGATTTAGACTAGCAATTGTGCGATGTCTCTTGTTTGCTTGGTTAGACTAGACACCACTTGTGTGATTCCACTCACACATACATTTTTGGTTGCTTGGTTAGTCTAGACACCACTTGTGTGATTCCACTCACACATATCTTTTTGTTTGCGAGGTTAGACTAGACACCACTTGTGTGATTCCACTCACACATACCTTTTTGCCTTCTTGGTTAGTCTAGACCTCAATCTGTGTGATTTCGACTCACACATATGGGGTAGCTCCCTATGGTCTTCGGACCGTCATGTGATAGGCCTCTTTCTCTTTTTATGATTTCTGGATTTCTCGTGTTGATTTCTGGATTTTATGTCATTGACTTGTTGTGAGTACAAGTTTAGGGTATGATGCCCTCTTTGGATCTTTGAGAAGATTCTTGTGATATCGATTTATCTCTTATTGATTGATCTTCTGTTGGTCATCATTTGCATACTTATAGTAGTATGTCAGTATGGATATTTTATGTTTATGCCATATCTTTTATTTTATACCATGTCATCTGATATTTATAGCTAGACTGATCCGTTTATTATTTTCTTAAATAATACTCGGGTCAGACCGAGATGTTACAGGTGCTTCTGCTTGACTTCTTCCCGGGATTCGGCACTCTGACTTTTGGCTAACTATTTAGATTAGCAGTTTTTGTTGTATACACTTGAGATATAGACTCATAGTTGTATTCTTTTGTATAGTACGTGTTGCTATTCTTTTGTATTATTGTGGATCTTTTGACCACTACTCCGATGTACACTTTCATGTGTTAGTTATATATTCATATCTTCTTCCGCCTTTGTGATATGGATGTATGTGACTGATTTGCGTTATGCTTATTTGTATGTTTGTTTCCGAAGATTATTTATAGCCACCGTGTGATAAGCAATTACATGGATGGTCGCTCCTCAACAGCCTTATTCTACGTGCTAGTTGATAGCACTACTCCGTAGTGTTCTTGGCTAGCGTGGGTATAGAGGTAAGGCGTCACAAATCATACCTTTTAAAATCTCAGATTTATTTAAATTTCAAATCAATTTTTTTTCGAGGAAAATTCTTAAAACACTTCAATTTAAATCAATTCATATTTCTCTTCCAGCCTTCATTATTTAAGTCATTATACTCTAAAAATATAATATAAATAATTACTTCACTATATCATGTCTTAAGTAAATCAACTTTTATTATTAAACTTCTTTTATACTTTAAACCAATTTTATACATAGCTTAAAACCAAGAAATTAATTATATATCTAAATATAACATTTATAAATATCTGAATCAATATCTCATAAACCATATTTTTCTTTACAAAACCATAGAAATCCTTTCAAAATATTTTTATATACAGACCGCGGTGCCTGTATATAATTTTCTATCCAATGGTCAAGTGATACAGATATTTATCATTCAATCCGTAATTTAAAAATAAAAATTATGGTTATATATCATTTCAAACCACAATCCCGAATGAGATGAAAATGCATAATAACTTGCAGTTTATAACAATATAAAATACAGCATCCATTCATCCAATATCAACCATCAACCATTTATTGCAATCATCATCAAATTCAATCATAAACATCAATATAGAGCAGATAATAATTACAAGTATTTACTGACAGTTTATATGCAAAATAAATTAAATAACAATATACTGGCAGTTTATATGCAATACTAAATTTAATAATAATTTAACTGGCAGTTTAAATGCAATGAATAAATTAAATAGCAATTTAATTTAAATAAATGAAATTAACTGAGATGATGATTAAAAATAAACCAAAAACCTTAAATAAATTTTAAATCACATCATATATCAATTTAACAAACATAAGAAATTTTAGAAGTTGTGAGTGGTTTAAACACTCACCATTTGAATTTAAATTGAATTCAAATCCAATTTAAACCCAAAAATTCAACAGTCTCAAAATCTATCCAAACCAGCGTTAAAATCTTCGGAATTTAAATACGATCCTAACGCAAGAAACCGTGCGTAAATTCGAGGTCATATGAGAAAGTTACATCATTTAGAAGTTATACGATTTAATTTAAATCAAATAAAATAAAATAAACAAACATACCAACCATAATTACACGTCATCTCCCTCCTTAATCATGCGAATGCTATAGGCCACGCTCTAACCTAAACACACGCCATTGACCGAGCTTTGACCAAACGTTGCCCTCGTCTGAGACATCCAACGACCAAGCCAAGCCCATCGTTGAACTCGCGCACCTCGGCCGAACGTCCCCATGCCACGCGGCCATCATCTACCACCGCATACGCCGCCTCAAATTGGGTTTGCCAAAACCCTAAAACCCCAAATTCAGCAGCCACAGGCCGTGCTAGGTCACGAGACTACTGCATATCGACTCCTCCTGATGAGTGCTCCAATCCCCATCTTTCTTTATTTCTATTTCAATTGATTCAAAATTCAATTCCTAGTTCTTAACATCCTCTAAATTTACAACTTTCAAACATTGTATTATTCCTCACATTAATATGACATTTATTAAAATTAATTTCCAATAACGTACTACTAAATTTCCCTTAATTGCAATTTGATTTCCAAATTTTATTTAACATACTAAATAAAATAAATAACATATATAGATTGTTACCTATTTTCCTTTACTTGCATTTATAAGTTTATTACTTAACAATCACAGGTTAAAATTCCATATATACACAAATTTTAAATTAATTGTCATTAACACTGTATTATTTCATTAATTAATCAAATACTTACATTAACACTATTTCACTTATTTAGGTCGTTATTCCAAGCATAGGTCGCAAGTTTTCATTTCTTTATATTATCCTATGGAAACAATATACATTTCAATACTTTATTACATTTATTGAGATTTATTTTCCAAATTTACTAGATACCACAAATTACGACCTTACGGTTATTTCAATTAATTTGGATTGCGCTAAATTAATTAATTATTAACTTACCTTAACATAATTTCATTAATTTACATTCAGTTTCCGTTGACCATGTTTTATTACATTAATCAATTCAATACTTGCCTCAAATTTCACATATTCAATTTATATCCAGGTATAAACCTTTCACTACTTCATTAATTAGAATTTTATTCAAAATTACTAATAAATAGGTTTTAATCACCATTGCTATATTTTATTTTAGCGTTCCTTTCAATATTAATTTATAAAAAAATTATTTATACTAAATTTATTTACAAACATCTTGTTTAATTAACAAATTTATTTATCAAAATTTACGGGTCGTTACACTCTCCCCCACTCAAAACTTTTCGTCCCCGAAAAGGAAAAGAAGGGAAAAGAAGAGTTAAGAAATCAATATATCTTACTTAACTATTAAATGTATAAGCAAATAGATTTACAAAATTGATTAATTTAGATAAAATATACCAATTTATAACCATTAAATCCTTTTATACTTAAATTATTAAAGTTTGGAAAACATTTTCAAAAACTTTTCTAAGTCCAAAATTTACGGAAAATTTGGGTAGTCTCCTTTTTACGGAGAGGCTCGGAAGAATATATAATATCAAATATAACCATATACAACATATAATTTCCAAAATAATATATTCCAACCGGGAAAAATAATATAATAACGCTATAAAACCGTAATCGGAGAACATACCTATTTGTCGGGCACTTAATGCTTATATTATGAAACCTAATGCAGTAGAAATTGCTTCCATAACCTGTATTTTACTTATATAATCCAAAAGAGTTAATAATTATATAAAATGAAATATTAAGGTTGTTTTCAACCACCAACAAACAATCAATACATATAACAATCACTTGCAACCAGGTATACAACCATCACATACAAATCAACACAATCAAACATTCATTCATATCAAACAAACAAATAGTTGTTCGGGTTCAAAACTTTAAATTGTGCGGAATGAAAAATAAACTACTAAGTGTACCCTTCACTCAACAGTCTTAGGTGAAACTAAATAGATTATTCATTCATCCAAACAATTTCAAAGTATCCTTACCCAAACAACCATAAACCCAAAACAAACAACAATTCCTAACAACAAATCAAATTTACTTATTATTAATTTCATTTTATACATTAGTTGTTTGTTTCTTTTCTTTCATATAATGATTTATCTTTTTATTTTACATTTATTTCTTACCATTTTATTTAGAAATAACTTCAACTTATTTACTTAAGTTTAAAATTTCTTACTTACAATGCCTGCCTTCTATTATATTTAATTAGTAGCCCTTCAGTCATACTTAGGTTTATAACATTAAATTCTTATTTATAGCTGCAAATTCATTGAATACTTTCATTACCTCAAGTTTTACTTGTAAGATTTCCCGTTACATTTTCTTATTAACATTGTAACTTCCATTATATGGTAAGTTATATATATATATGCTTTAAGAATGTAATTGAAAAATTATACAAGTTTTTCTCATTACCTTTAATTAATTTAATGTTCAATAATATTATCCTTTGTCTTATAGGTTACACATTTCAAAATTTCTTTTAATTTCATTCATAGCTTAGCATTAAATTTCTTATTTTAATTAAAGGTTCTAATTATAAATTAATTACATTCAATTTCACTACGATAACTGAAATTATTAATTAATCGGAAACTTAAGAATTAAATACCGGGTTAAATTTCAAATCATTTTAAAGATAATAGATAAAGGTTTGTACTTAAAACTTATATATCCAATTATAATTAAAACAATTAAAAAAAATTATTTGGTTTATCAAAACAAATCTGCAATAAACTACTACAGTGGCCTTCACACTTCGAAACTCGAAAATGAATGTCGATGATGCGGCCGCCATCAACGAAATTATTTTCCAGCGACAGAGATGGAAGTAAAGAACTTATTTCTTTCCAAATTCTTTTTAAAGAAAATTTTTTCAAATTGTATTGAAGTATTTATATCGGAAAATACTTCTAATAATAATATTATTATATTCCAAAATCAATTGAAAGAAATTTTCAGACCCCGGAACTTAAGTTCTAAAATTTCCAATTTCATTTATTTATTTTCGATTTTTTTCAACTATTATTTAAAAATTCATTACCTAACAACCAACATATAGAAACCAAGTATATATCTTATTTATAAAATTTATTTTATATATAGAAAATATAATGGCAAAATTATTTCATTCACCTATATTAAAAACAAATATTATGTCGGTCTGTCCTATTAAGTGTTTAGAAATTCCTATTGATGTCACAGTGTCTCATGCACCAACCAGAATTTATAAATACAAAACGTAACAAATTAACACAATATTAAAACCCTTTTTATAACACTAACAAATACGCTCTCTTAAATATACATTCAGTGACTCACCATAGGGTATTACTACCCTATTAGTAAAGAGTCAAACCCCACAAAGCTAAAGTTTATCGTTAAATCTCGCTCTGATACCAGATGTAACGTCCCATCTTTTCACACGCTTTGAATCGACACACGTACCAATTCAAACCATACGGAAGGGCGGATTGTTATGGGGTAAATAAGAAAAAGAAGGAAGAAATAAAACAAAACAGAATCTTGCAGCGGAACGATAAAATATAATAATCAAATATACAGTTCATGAAATTGTTTTACAAAATATTCGATTTTCTTTTCTTATAAAATACAATATCATAGTACACATACCAGAGAATAATAATTAATGCAACGTAATTAAATGGTGTAGTGGAATAATATAGTAGATAATAGTACTACAAATCTTCCTCTTCGTCCTCCAGAATAAAATCTTCAAATCCTGAAACGCTCGGACTGACCCGAGCGAATTGAAAAGACAAAACACTCGAGTCAAAACTAAAAGATCTTATGTAAGTTAAATCAACAATAAATATGAGTGCAGTAACTTAAGTGATGCTCGGGATTCACATCTCCTAAGGATCCGTTAAACTATTTACTATGTAGTAATATTTCGCTATTATAATAGTGTCTATTAGTAAAATAAACTTACTTTAAAATAGCGTTAAGGAGTGACCCAATATTCCCCTTAACACATAATATATTCCCATAGTCTATACAGTACCGTAATCTCCCCCGTACTGGGCGTCGTCAGAGGGCACTCCATAGGTATGGTACAAAACCAAAATCGTATAAGGCGCGCTAGGGTGGGTGACACGGCACAACTAGACAATGCCAGGGTAGATATACCAATTACGCTTCCAGGTCGGTGGTAACGTATAGCCGCAGCTACCGCCCACCTCGAGCCACACCCCAAAATCAAAGAAATCAATAGTGGCCACCGAGTAAATCCAAAGTCAGAGTAGAATATCGAAGGGATGTGTCCGATAAAAGGTGCTACCTTCTTAAATCGTCGATCGCTCCTGTTTTAACCACCTTATGCCAACTCACGGGAGTTGGGTCCACGTATTTACCTCAAAGTAAACGCCGCCATCATCCTACTTCATTCTGGAATCTCCACCGCGTACACGGTTGTTAAAGTGGTTTCGGAGTTGATAGAGAGTATGACAACTTCCGATCCCGGTCTCTTCAACAACCAATCATTATTATAACACCGCAGTCTTTTCAAAATAGTTTATACTTTAAAACCAGAATATAAAGTTCCATTTCAAAATCATATAAATACGATATCATTTTTATTTTAAGACCCAATCAATATGATATCATTTTATTTCAAATATATCCTTTTTCAAGAAATCATAGCACTGTGAAATCTATATACCTTGAAATCAATAGCTTTGAAACATAACTTAATATACTTCAATGGTTTACATATTAAATTACTTTATATACTAAAATAGCTTCTTTAATTTTTCAAATAAATCCCAAATACCGATTTGAACCTCTCAATAAACCATTTCAATTCATATATTTCAAAGCTTTAAATATTTCACCATTTCAAAACAAATTCTTTGATAATTCAATGTATATCAATTTCAATTGCTATTATTTAGATTTGAAATGTTTACTTAATAAATCAAATATCATTTAAGCAAAGCCTTTAAACTTCAAATACAGGATATACTTTCTATTTAAATTAACTTGATAATATTCATTTAAAGTGATTGATATTCATTTAAATCCTCTAAACCAAAATCAAATTATACAAATCATACCTTATAAAATCTCAGATTTATTTAAATTTCGAATCAATTTTTTTTCGAGGAAAACTCTTAAAACACTTTAATTCAAATCAATTCATATTTCTCTTCCAGCCTTCAATATTTAATTCATTATACTCTACAAATATAATATAAATAAATACTTCATTGCATCATATCTTAAGAAAATCAACTTTTATTATTAAACTTCTTTTATACTTTAAACCAATTTTATACATAGCTTAAAACCAAGAAATTAATTATATATATAAATATAACATTTATAAATATCCGAATCAATATCTCATAAACCATATTTTTCTTTACAAAACCATAGAAATCCTTTCAAAATATTTTTATATATAGACCACGATGTCTGTATACAATTTTCTATCCTATGGTCAAGTAATACAGATATTTATCATTTCAATCCGCAATTTTAAAATAAAAATTACGGTTATATATCATTTCAAACCGCAATCCCGAATGAGATGAAAATGCATAATAACTTGCAGTTTATAACAATATAAAATACAACATCCATTCATCCAATATTGTAACGACCCGTATTTTACGTGTCGATAAATCGTGGAATTTATAGGTCGTTAGTGTTGTTTATGTTGTCTCTAGCCTGAGTCGTTTGGAGAGTAACTCGTGTGTTGAAGGGTTGAGTCGTGACCGACTCATAGGTTGGAACGAGTTATGGAGTTAACTCGTGACCGAGTCATAGAGTTGCCGACTTAGTGTCTTAGGTCGTGTGGGCGAGTTAGGGAAGCCAGCGGCTCAGGAGTAGACGACTTAGAGTGTGACCGAGTCATGGGAGAATCTGACCGACCCATGGGATAAGTCGTGACCGACTTATAGAAGCAGCGACCTAAAAGTTAGACGACTTAGTGTTGGACCGACCTAAGAAGTGACCGACTCATGGGTTAGCGACTTAAGGGGTTAAGGCTTAGGTCGTGGGGTCTTGAGTTGGTAGGGGCTTGGGTCGGCAGGGTGTTATCTCGTTAGGAGGTTGAATCGTTAGGGGCTTAGGTCGTTGAGTCGGCTAGGAGTTAGGTCGTATGACCCTGTGTTCTGTTAGGTCGGCGGGAAGTTAAGTCGGCAGCGACCTAAATTAGGTCGCTAGGGAAGATAGGTCGGCAGGGTTTTTAGGTCGCGTGAGTTAGGACTGAACATACTAAGTTGGTAGCGACTTAGTGATGAGTCGTAGGTCGGGGTAGTTGAGTCGCGCATTGGGTTGGACATGCGCGTACTAGGTCGCAGGATGGCATGGGTCGGCAGCGACCTATGTTAGGTCGGAGATTTCTTAGGTCGGCGATGACCTAAAACTGAGCCTACAAGTTACGACCTAAGGAGTTTTCAGCCTATAAATAGAGGGGTTCGGCTCACTTTTTGGCACCGGTTTTTGAAGCGACGAAGTGCTGCCATTTTGGGAACTCAACTACAACATTTCTTCATCTTCTTTTCTTCATTTCAATCTAGTTCTAACATCCATCCAAGATCGAAGATCGAGATCAAAGATTCAAGGGCTAAAGTTGAAGATCTCCATCCAACGAAGCTAGATTTCATCGTTTTAAGCGAGATTTCGCCGGATCAAGCCTTGATCTTCGCTGTCCAGATCTGAAGTGTTTAGTTTTTGAGGTGTTTAGGTGATTTGGTGAGTGGTAGTTATCTCTCACGCGGACCCAAAGGAGTATATTGGATTGGTGGTTTGTTGGAGTGTTGTAGATAGTGATTTTGTGCATTTTCCTTAGATCCAAGTATAGATCCATTGTTTGTGAAGATGTTTACCTATGCAAGCTCATTTATTAAGTTATAGAAACAAAACCCATGTTTTATATTTGCTAGATCTATGCTAAAAACCCATGATTCATGTATGTTAGTTCTATGCTCATTTATTTACGAAATTGCCATTGTAGTTATGAATGCCTAATTAGATCTTGATTGAATACTTATTTGTTTGGATTAATGTTTGCCTTGATTGATTGTTGTGAATGAGCTATCTAGTTGATAGATTTGGACAAGTATGGTCAAAGATGATTCAAAAGCTACAGAAGAGGCTCTTGAATGGTGAAAGCTGCTAAAGGCATATGTGGCGGATGTGGAAGCTCATATGTATGGATTGAATGATGTTGAGATGGAACTTTGCCATGATGCGATGAGGCAAACCATGTTGTTGAGTTGAGACTTTGCTATGGTGTAATAAAGCGAAGTATGATGTGATGTAGACTTGGCGTAATCCAGGCAGGGATCATTCCAAGCATGTTGATAACTCGAGGGATGGTTCGAGTTGGTTGATAATGGATTGCTCGAGAGGTAGCTTGAGCTAGTATGAGGATAGTCGTCAAGGAGGATGACTAGGAGGCTTGGATCTCATCGTTGTTGAAGGTTCTAGCATGCTCAAAAGCAAGAGTACATGGGGTGCCCATAACGACTACAGGTAGGTAGTCGGGACAACCAAAAGACTACCGGTAGGTAGTCGAGTACTCTGGGCAAAGTAGATAAGTCCTAGGCACAAGGCAGTGTGCGGAGTTATGTCTGGAACCGGGGTTACCATTAGCCCTTGACGGATGGTCATTCAATCAACGGTAAAATCGAAGCAAGGATAACAGTGATAGCCAGAGTCATGAATGTTTGGACGTTTGGTTGTATCATCATTCGGTCTCAAGAGCGGTATTTTCTAGGTGCTTATCTGATCTTGGTTTAGGCCTTGGGGGTTTGTATTTGGAAAACATCGCCCTTGACTCGAGTGATTATTGCTTTACCTTAATTATCTGCTATGTTATGCTTAATTCTCTTTGGTGTGTATCTGGGGGCTATCACTGTAGAAAGAGGTGGAGTGGGATGGTTTGGTTCCTATTCCTTTTATCCTTTATGCTCTTTTGGTATGTTTGATAGTTGATTTACTGCTCACTAAGACTTTGTCTGACTCAAGGTTTTATGTCTCCTCTTATTACCTTGGGCTGTTCATCCATGTTGGGATGGGCAGACTAGGTAGCAGGTGACAGGTGCTGTTCTTAGAGATCTACGCTGATGATGACGAAGACGAGCAGGAGGCTTTGCATACTAGTTTTCTTACTATATGTACTGGGTGTTCCGCTGTTATATCTGATTGAGTGTTTGTAGTGTATTTTGATGTATGGATGATTCATGTTTGTATAAAACTACTACGATGCTTATATAATGATTTTTCTGTTATGGGGCTTCACTATATATTTCTCTATTGTATTTTATCCATGCGCTTTGAGTTGTACGATAGAGTTTGCTGTTTTATTTTACCCTGACTATCGTCCATGGCTACCTGGCACGCCTTTCAGCGCATTATTTCCTTGTTATGGTGCGGGGGTCATGGGCGGTCGTCACATTTGGTATCAGAGCTTTGGTTAATCGATTTTAGCCAACGCTCGCTGACGTAACTACGTATGAGAGACGTAATTGTATTTTGATGGATGATTACTATATATAATATAGTAGTTTAGAAGGATTTGAACTCCTTATGCAGTTGTTTCTTAAGGTGTTCTAATCATTCTTATTACAGATATTAAGGATGAGTCGAAGAGGGAGACCAGCTGCAAGGGAAAGCCGTGCTGATGAAGGAGCTGTTGATTATGGAACTATGTTCGAAGCGATGATGACTTCGATCATGAGAAGGATACCAGCCTCAGGATCATCAGTGGATGTGGGAGTTCAAGTCCAAGCTCCAAGACCGGTGGATTTTGCTAAGCTTTGCAAGGATTATACTTCTCTTGGAGGAAAAGCTTTCTTGGGGACGGAGTCGACTATTGAGGTGCAGAGATGGATTGATGCATGTCGAAGAATCTTTGGTGACTTAGGGATTGAGGATGCAACTAAGAGGAAGCTTGCATCGAGACAGCTTCAGGGAAGAGCTGCTGATTGGTGGAATTCTATCACCATCGATACTCCAGAAGAAGAGATCACTTGGGAGCAATTCCAAGTTAGATTTGAAGCCAAGTTCATCTCTACGGCTCAGAAGTCTGTTTTGTTCAAGAGGTTTGTAGAGCTCAAGCAAGGTGGGAGACCAGTTCTTGAGTATATTTCTGAGTTTGAAGCTTTGTCCAAGTATGCTAGATCGTATATTGATTCTCCTTATCAGAAGAATGAGAAGTTTGTGACTGGTTTGGATGCTTATCTTGGGAGGCAGTTGGTGGATCATCTGGACGATCCATTTGAGAAGCTTGTGGAGAAAGCCCTCAGGCATGAGAGTTTGTTTCCTAAGGAAAGTTCTGTTGTTGCTGTAACCAGGGAAGGATCTAAACCACACCAGAGTGGCAATAAGAGGAGGAAGCAGCAGCAGCAGAAGGGTAAGGATGGCCAGAAGAAGCCGAAAGGCGAAGTGACTTGTTATAACTGCCAACAGAAGGGCCATCTTTACAAAGATTGTAAGAATCCCAAGGTGCCGGGAAAATGTTATAACTGTGATAAGCTGGGACATATCAAGAAGGATTGCCCAGAGCCGAGGAAAGATAGGCAGATTGTGCAAGCTTATGCTTTGGGAGTTGTGCCGTCATCTTCAAAAGCTCCTACTGCTGAAGAAAAGGGGAAGAGTGTGGTGGTTCAAGGTACTCTTTCTATCTGTGGTGTTCCAGTTAGAGTGTTGTTTGATACTGGAGCGTCGCATTCTTTTGTTTGTAATGATTTGGTAGGCCGGTTAGGTTTGAAACCGGATATTGTTGATAGGCCATTGGTTGTGACTAATCCAGTTGGGGGTTCGTCATGTTTGTGTATGATATGCCGTGGTCTAGTTGTGTCGAGTCATGATTGCTCGTTTGTTTGTGATTGTTTTGTTCTGAACTTTGCGGTATTCGGAATTATTTTGGGTATGGACTGGCTTAGGAAGTATGCGGCAAGGATTGATTATGAGAGGCTTGAGGTGACAGTCGGGAATGTGGAAGGGCGAAAGGTTGTGATACGATGTAAGCATGAAGAAGGCGTCTTCATGAGCTTCATGTATTCGCTGATGGTTCCACGGGATGGACTGTCATCGGTGCCTATTGTGAATGGATTTGAGGATGTCTTTGATGAAGTCAAAGGGTTGCCGCCGCATAGGGAGATCGAGTTTCGTATCGATCTAGTTGAGGGAGCCAGACCTGTTGTAATGCCTCTTAGGCGGATGGCGCCTAGGGAGCAGCTAGAGTTGAGGGTGCAGGTTGAAGACCTTTTGCAGAAAGGATTCATTCGGAGAAGTGTGTCCGAATGGGGTGCACCAGTTGTGTTCGCAACCAAAACGGATGGATCGTTGAGGTTGTGTGTGGATTATCGTGAGCTGAATAAGTTGACTAGGAAGAACAAGTATCCATTGCCGAGAATAGATGACTTGTTTGACCAGCTTCACGAGGCTAAGGTGTTTTCTCAGATGGATTTGGCAACGGGATTTCACCAGTTGAGAGTGGCGAAGGATAGTGTGCCGAAGACTGCTTTCAGGACACCATCCGGATTTTTTGAGTGGCTGGTAATGCCGTTCGGATTGACTAACGCACCAGCATATTTTGTGGATCTTATGAATAGAGTGTTCAGAGATCAGTTGAACAAGTTTGTACTTGTGTTCGTGGATGATATTTTGGTTTATTCCAGAACTGAGGAAGAGCACAAGACACACTTGCGGATTGTTTTGGAAATCTTACGGAAACATCAGCTGAAGGCTAAGTTTTCGAAGTGTCACTTCTGGAAGAGTGAAGTGAGGTTCTTAGGCCATGTTATCTCTGGAAATGGAATAGCGGTTGATCCCGCTAAGGTGGCAGCAATCCAGGATTGGGTTAGACCTAAGAATGCATCTGATGTGAGGAGTTTTCTTGGATTAGCAGGATATTATCGTCGGTTTATCAAAGACTTTTCCAAGATAGCTGCACCGTTGACAGGATTGACGAAGAAGAATCAAGTGTTCAGATGGGATGACAAGTGTGAGCAAGCTTTCGTAATCCTGAAAGAGCGACTGACAAGTGCTCCTGTTTTGACTATTCCAAGTGGGAATGATGAGATGGTGGTTTACACCGATGCATGTGGCACTGGACTTGGAGCAGTGCTAATGCAGAAGGATAAAGTTGTTGCGTATGCAAGTCGACAACTGAAGCCGCATGAAAAGAATTATCCGACTCATGATTTGGAGTTAGCGGCGATTGTGTTTGCTTTGAAGATATGGAGACATTATCTATTGGGAGTTAGATTCGAGTTGTTTACAGATCATAAGTCGTTGAAGTATCTGTTCTCCCAAAAGGATTTGAATCTTCGACAGCAACGGTGGCTAGAGTTCTTAGCATCTTATGATTTTGGTATAGCCTATACTCCGGGAAAAGGTAACGCAGTGGCAGATGCGTTAAGTCGAAGACATGCAGGATTGGGAGCCATGTTTTCGGAATGGAAGAGTCTCGAGTATTTGGCTGGATTTGATTTCAGACCCAGATGTGAATTGGAACCTGAGATGTTGGCAAAATTATCGATAAGACCTACTCTTATGGAGAGAATTGGCGAGAGCCAAAAACGAGATGATAAGCTTGTCAAGATTATCCGAGATTTGGAATCCGGATTGGATCCAGAGAAGGATAAGGGATTCGAGGTCGATCGAGAGGGTTGGCTTCGGAAGCAAGGACGATTAGTTGTTCCCGATATAGATGGATTGAGAGATGAAGTTCTGAGGGAAAGTCATCACTCGAAGTTGACAATCCATCCAGGTGGAAATAAGATGTATCGGGATATGAAGAGAACCTATTACTGGAAAGGTATGAAGAAGGATGTTGGAAGTTTTATTTCCAAGTGTATGAACTGCCAGTTGGTGAAAGCTGAGCAGAAGAAGCCCAGTGGATTACTTCAGCCATTAGAGGTTCCTACATGGAAGTGGGAGCAGATATCGATGGATTTTATCGATGGTCTACCTAGAACCAGGGCAGGGAACGAAGGGGTTTGGGTTATCGTAGATCGTGTGACCAAGAGTGCAAGATTCATTCCTGTTCGATCAACTAGGACTGCATCGAAATTGGCTGAGCTTTATGTGAAGTGGGTTGTTCGATTCCATGGTGTTCCGAAGAGTATAGTGAGCGATCGAGACCCGTTGTTCACTAGTGGTTTTTGGAAGAGCTTCCAGGAAGTTTTGGGAACCAAGTTGTGTTTGAGTACAGCCTATCACCCTCAAACAGATGGTCAGACTGAGAGAGTCAACCGAGTTTTGGAAGATCTCTTGAGAGCATGTGTCTTGGACTTCGGAGGATCATGGGAAGATCATCTTCATTTGGTGGAATTTGCATATAACAACAGTTATCAGTCGAGTATTGGTATGGCACCATATGAGGCATTATATGGAAGACCGTGTAACTCTCCGACATGTTGGTTGGAAACTGGAGAAAAGCTGATACTTGGGCCAGAGATGATTCGACAGACTTCGGATTGTATAGAGATCATTCGGCAACGAATAAAGGCAGCCCAAGATCGTCAGAAGAGTTATGCCGATAATCGTCGTAAGGATTTGGAATTCGACGTAGGTGAGATGGTTTTTCTGAAGATTTCTCCGTTGAAGAGTGTTATTAGATTCGGAAAGAAAGGAAAGTTAACTCCGAGATTTGTTGGACCATTCCCAATTATCGAGCGAATTGGAAAGCTCGCTTACAGATTAGAGTTACCGAAAAAGATGGCGGGTGTGCACGATGTTTTTCATGTATCTTATCTACGGAAGTATGTGCATGACCCAACTACAGTGATTACTGCTGATAGCTGTGAAAACTTAGAAGTTGATCCAGTGGTTACGAGACCTCGTAAGCCGCTTCGTATTGTTGAAACCGATACGAAACAGCTTAGGAGGAAGACGATCACGTTGCTCAAGATACAATGGAGTGATGATGTTAACGACTGTACATGGGAGGAGGAAGAGAGGATGAAGGCAGCTCATCCAGAACTCTTTGTGGTATGGCCCTAAGGTGTCGTGACATCTCATGAATTTGTACCTTGATTTCCTATCTTAGAATTCTGCATGCTAGGCTAGAATTGGATGCATGGTTTGTTGATTGCTATGGATGGTAGGCATGCAGATTATCTTTGATTGCTGTTGGTTGCTTGGAATTTCGAGGGCGAAATTCCTAAGGGGGAGAGAATGTAACGACCCGTATTTTACGTGTCGATAAATCGTGGAATTTACAGGTCGTTAGTGTTGTTTATGTTGTCTCTAGCCTGAGTCGTTTGGAGAGTAACTCGTGTGTTGAAGGGTTGAGTCGTGACCGACTCATAGGTTGGAACGAGTTATGGAGTTAACTCGTGACCGAGTCATAGAGTTGCCGACTTAGTGTCTTAGGTCGTGTGGGCGAGTTAGGGAAGCCAGCGACTCAGGAGTAGACGACTTAGAGTGTGACCGAGTCATGGGAGAATCTGACCGACCCATGGGATAAGTCGTGACCGACTTATAGAAGCAGCGACCTAAAAGTTAGATGACTTAGTGTTGGACCGACCTAAGAAGTGACCGACTCATGGGTTAGCGACTTAAGGGGTTAAGGCTTAGGTCGTGGGGTCTTGAGTTGGTAGGGGCTTGGGTCGGCAGGGTGTTATCTCGTTAGGAGGTTGAATCGTTAGGGGCTTAGGTCGTTGAGTTGGCTAGGAGTTAGGTCGTATGACCCTGTGTTCTGTTAGGTCGGCGGGAAGTTAAGTCGGCAGCGACCTAAATTAGGTCGCTAGGGAAGATAGGTCGGCAGGGTTTTTAGGTCGCGTGAGTTAGGACTGAACATACTAAGTTGGTAGCGACTTAGTGATGAGTCGTAGGTCGGGGTAGTTGAGTCGCGCATTGGGTTGGACATGCGCGTACTAGGTCGCAGGATGGCATGGGTCGGCAGCGACCTATGTTAGGTCGGAGATTTCTTAGGTCGGCGATGACCTAAAACTGAGCCTACAAGTTACGACCTAAGGAGTTTTCAGCCTATAAATAGAGGGGTTCGGCTCACTTTTTGGCACCGGTTTTTGAAGCGACGAAGTGCTGCCATTTTGGGAACTCAACTACAACATTTCTTCATCTTCTTTTCTTCATTTCAATCTAGTTCTAACATCCATCCAAGATCGAAGATCGAGATCAAAGATTCAAGGGCTAAAGTTGAAGATCTCCATCCAACGAAGCTAGATTTCATCGTTTTAAGCGAGATTTCGCCGGATCAAGCCTTGATCTTCGCTGTCCAGATCTGAAGTGTTTAGTTTTTGAGGTGTTTAGGTGATTTGGTGAGTGGTAGTTATCTCTCACGCGGACCCAAAGGAGTATATTGGATTGGTGGTTTGTTGGAGTGTTGTAGATAGTGATTTTGTGCATTTTCCTTAGATCCAAGTATAGATCCATTGTTTGTGAAGATGTTTACCTATGCAAGCTCATTTATTAAGTTATAGAAACAAAACCCATGTTTTATATTTGCTAGATCTATGCTAAAAACCCATGATTCATGTATGTTAGTTCTATGCTCATTTATTTACGAAATTGCCATTGTAGTTATGAATGCCTAATTAGATCTTGATTGAATACTTATTTGTTTGGATTAATGTTTGCCTTGATTGATTGTTGTGAATGAGCTATCTAGTTGATAGATTTGGACAAGTATGGTCAAAGATGATTCAAAAGCTACAGAAGAGGCTCTTGAATGGTGAAAGCTGCTAAAGGCATATGTGGCGGATGTGGAAGCTCATATGTATGGATTGAATGATGTTGAGATGGAACTTTGCCATGATGCGATGAGGCAAACCATGTTGTTGAGTTGAGACTTTGCTATGGTGTAATAAAGCGAAGTATGATGTGATGTAGACTTGGCGTAATCCAGGCAGGGATCATTCCAAGCATGTTGATAACTCGAGGGATGGTTCGAGTTGGTTGATAATGGATTGCTCGAGAGGTAGCTTGAGCTAGTATGAGGATAGTCGTCAAGGAGGATGACTAGGAGGCTTGGATCTCATCGTTGTTGAAGGTTCTAGCATGCTCAAAAGCAAGAGTACATGGGGTGCCCATAACGACTACAGGTAGGTAGTCGGGACAACCAAAAGACTACAGGTAGGTAGTCGAGTACTCTGGGCAAAGTAGATAAGTCCTAGGCACAAGGCAGTGCGCGGAGTTATGTCTGGAACCGGGGTTACCATTAGCCCTTGACGGATGGTCATTCAATCAACGGTAAAATCGAAGCAAGGATAACAGTGATAGCCAGAGTCATGGATGTTTGGACGTTTGGTTGTATCATCATTCGGTCTCAAGAGCGGTATTTTCTAGGTGCTTATCTGATCTTGGTTTAGGCCTTGGGGGTTTGTATTTGGAAAACATCGCCCTTGACTCGAGTGATTATTGCTTTACCTTAATTATCTGCTATGTTATGCTTAATTCTCTTTGGTGTGTATCTGGGGGCTATCACTGTAGAAAGAGGTGGAGTGGGATGGTTTGGTTCCTATTCCTTTTATCCTTTATGCTCTTTTGGTATGTTTGATAGTTGATTTACTGCTCACTAAGACTTTGTCTGACTCAAGGTTTTATGTCTCCTCTTATTACCTTGGGCTGTTCATCCATGTTGGGATGGGCAGACTAGGTAGCAGGTGACAGGTGCTGTTCTTAGAGATCTACGCTGATGATGACGAAGACGAGCAGGAGGCTTTGCATACTAGTTTTCTTACTATATGTACTGGGTGTTCCGCTGTTATATCTGATTGAGTGTTTGTAGTGAGGCTTTGATGTATGGATGATTCATGTTTGTATAAAACTACTACGATGCTTATATAATGATTTTTCTGTTATGGGGCTTCACTATATATTTCTCTATTGTATTTTATCCATGCGCTGTGAGTTGTACGATAGAGTTTGCTGTTTTATTTTACCCTGACTATCGTCCATGGCTACCTGGCACGCCTTTCAGCGCATTATTTCCTTGTTATGGTGCGGGGTCATGGGTGGTCGTCACAAATATCAACCATCAACCATTTATCGCAATCATCATCAAATTCAATCAACAACATCAATATAGAGAAGATAATAATTACAAGTATTTACTGACAGTTTATATGCAAAATAAGTTAAATAACAATATACTGGCAGTTTATATGCAATACTAAATTTAATAATAATTTAACTGGCAATTTAAATGCAATGAATAAATTAAATAGCAATTTAATTTAAATAAATGAAATTAATCGGGATGATGATTAAAAATATACCAAAAACCATAAATAAATTTTAAATCACATCTTATATCAATTTAACAAACATAAGAAATTTTAGAAGTTGTGAGTGGGTTAAAACACTCACCTTTTGAATTTAAATTGAATTAAAATCCAATTTAAAGCCAAAAATTTAACAGCCTCAGAATCTGTCCAAACGAGCGTCAAAATATCTTGAATTTAAATACGATCCTAACTCAAGAAACCACGCGTAAATTCGAGGTCGTATGAGAAAGTTACATCATTTAGAAGTTATATGATTTAATTTAAATCAAATAAAATAAAATAAACAAACATACCAACCCTAATTACACGTCATCTCCCTACTTAATCACGCGAATGCTACAGGCCACGCTCTAACCCAAACACACGCCATTGACCAAACTTTGACCAAACCTTGCCCTCGCCTGGGACGTCCATTGACCAAGCCATGCCCATCGTTGGACTCGCGCACCTCGGCCGAACGTCCCCACGCCACGCTGCCACCATCTGCCGCCGCCTTAAATTGGGTTTGCCGAAACCCTAAAACCCCAAATTCAGCCGCCACAGGCCATGCTAGGTCACGAGACTACTGCCTATCGACTCCTCCTGATGAGTGCTCCAATACCCATCTTTCAATTTCCCCGATTGAAGCCAAAATCGAAAAGTCCTAATCATGCATATGGTTTCAAATTTTACAAGGTTTGACCACTATTTCTGGTTGACTCGAGCATCCATTGCAAAAACAGAAGCTACGTGTAGATTTGTATGGATGAATTCTTCGATATATATTTTTTCCAAATTTTTTCGAGGAGTTTGAATTTTTGAAGTTGATTTTTGAATTGAAATTTGAATTGGATAAATTAGGGTTTTCAGCCATTGAGGAAGAGGAGCATAGAAGTTCCTATACGTATAGAAATAAGGAATAGAGGCTGCTAGGGTTTATAGTAGGATATATATAGGCAAATTGAAATAGAATAGATGGATCG
Organism: Allium cepa; assembly: GCA_030765085.1. Taxonomy (NCBI): domain Eukaryota; kingdom Viridiplantae; phylum Streptophyta; class Magnoliopsida; order Asparagales; family Amaryllidaceae; genus Allium; species Allium cepa. Next base: position 898,643,951 of record CM060935.1, on the reverse strand, counting down.
GGTTGAATATACGCGCTAACGACAAAGTGGCCCAAAAAGCCCGTTTCGACTCTGGAATGAAATCGGGTCAACCCATATATCAAAATAGATATTTTAAAATATTTTAAACACAATGGAAAAGGTTTCAGGTTCAAATTACATCGTATGGAGAAGTTATGTTAAAATCAATATTTTTCAAATTGATTTCAATTGATTTCAGTTTCATTTATTTCAAGGCGTTTCGAGTCCGTACGATCAAACGACAAGTCCGATCGCTACGAAACTTAAAATCCTATAATAATTCACCGTTATAGATCCGATGAAACTGGTTTCGTCGAAATCCGAGTCAGTGGCCAAAATGGCAATTTTTACACTAATTAAATAAATTAATAATTTATAAATTAAAATCCCATTTTTAATTTCAATTCTATCATTGATAATTTTATCACTTTTATATTTCTCAATCATGTGCACAAAATTTAAACAAATTCAGATGTAAATGTAAAGTTGATTAATTTATAAATTTCAGTGTTAACCTCCAATTTCATTAAATTCTAAAATTATAAATAAAATTACCAAAATTTCCATTTACTTAGATTAACCAATAATTATTACATTCATTATTGTCAAATAGATGGGTTTACCATTGGATTCAAAACTATTACATAAAATTTCTCCTATTCCATCTTCATTTCAAATACCGTATTATTTAGCTATATTCAATTTCATTTAATTATAATTAATCCAATTATTGAACTTTTCATTTCAATTAAATAAAATCTCGGTTTCCATTCTTTAAATCAACCAATTCATAACATGAATAAAGTTAACATTACTTAAATTTACATTAACAAAACGTTAAATTTGGATTTATAGTAATTGATTACCAAAGTTTATTTACACATTAAATAAATAAACCTATATTAATTGTCACCTATTTGCTTTCCATTACCTTTATAAATTCGCTACTTATCAACCCAGAATTTATAATTATTTACAGAATATTTATTTTATTCAATGACCATTTATTAAAATTTAAATTCCTTAATCTAATTCAATGCTTACATTTTGTTTTCATATATTCAATTTGTCGCTAAGTATACATCTACATTATTTCCTCTGATTTGAATTTCATTCAATTTATTAATAATTTCCTTAGTTAACATTACGTAACATTTTTCTTTATTTTTATTTCAATTGATTCAAAATTTAATTCCTAATTCTTAACATCCTCTAAATTTACAACTTCCAAACATTGTATTACTCCTCACAATAATATAAAATTTAATAAAATTAATTTCCAATAATGTACTACTAAATTTCCCTTAATTGCAATTTGATTTCCAAATTTTATTTAACATAATAAATAAAATAAATAACATATATAGATTGTTACCTATTTCCTTTACTTGCATTTATAAGTTTATTACTTAACAATCACAGGTTAAAATTCCATATATACACAAATTTTAAATTAATTGTCATTAACACTGTATTATTTTATTAATTAATCAAATACTTACATTAACACTATTTCACTTATTTAGGTCGTTATTCCAAGCATAGGTCGCAAGTTTTCATTTCTTTATATTATCCTATGGAAACAATATACATTTCAATACTTTATTACATTTATTGAGATTTATTTTCCAAATTCACTAGATACCACAAATTATGACCTTACAGTTATTTCAATTAATTTGGATTGCGCTAAATTAATTATTTATTAACCTACCTTAACATAATTTCATTAATTTACATTCAGTTTATGTTGACCATGTTTTATTACATTAATCAATTCAATATTTGCCTCAAATTTTACATATTCAATTTATATCCAGGTATAAACCTTTCACTACTTCATTAATTAGAATTTTATTCAAAACTACTAATAAATAGGTTTTAATCACCATTGCTATATTTTATTTTAGCGTTCCTTTCAATATTTATTTATAACATTTTTATTTCTATTAGATTTATTTACAAACATCTTGTTTAATTAACAAATTTATTTATCAAAATTTATGGGTCGCTACAGCCAGTATTCATTTTCGAGTTTTGAGTGAGAATTGCTACCAAAAGAAATTATTTTCGATTAAAACAAGTTTTGATCGTGAAAAAATATTCCAAGTATGATTTGATAAATATATGAAAATAGTTTTGAACTTATAAATTTAAATATAGTAAAGATAAGAAATAAGTTTATAACTTATGAATTTGAATAGGAAAGAAAAACCGAATTTTAAATAGTTGAACATTTTGGTTAAGGAAACAAAAGAAATTTGAATTTTAGATATGAAATAAAAGAAATAACCTAAGAAATGTAAATAAATTGGCTTAGTGAAATGAAGTAAATAAAATGAAATTTAACTATTGGAAGCTTAAATAAAATTGAATTGTATTTGAAATGAATTAAAAAAATTATGAAATAAAATTTTAAGTAAATAAGTTTGAATAACCTATAGATTTGAGAAATATTAAGCCAAAAACAAATTTTAAATTTGTTGAATGTGAATGATAATAAGAGAAAAAAGGTTTAACTTAAATAAAGTTGAATAAAGAATAATTTAATAGAGATTAAATAAATTGAATTGGATTTGAATATTACTAGATAAATTAATAAAGTGAATTAATTCCACTTAAGCTATAAAATAAATTAATAAAATGAATACGAACTTGAATCATAAAATTAAATAAAATGCAATATGGGTATGAAAGAAATTGAATGAGAATAAATGGATGTAAGTAAAAATTAATATGAGTAATTGAATTTGATTTAAATTAGATGTAAATAAATTATGCAAGTGGAGTGAGTTTAAATAAATTGATTAGTAATTTATTGAATATGAAATAAATTAAAAGATAAAAGTTAACTTAAGAAAAGTTGAATAAAATTGATTGTGATAAAAAGAAAATTTATTAATATGGATTTGAGTTATAAAATAAAATTTACTTAAGTTAATGATATGAATAAATGAAATAAACTAATGAAGTGAATCAAAGAATTAATATTGAACATAAGTTATGAAGAGAAAAATAAACAAACATGAATTGCATTTTATAAAATGTTTATAATAAACTTAAAATGATTTATAAATAATATTAGTATTAAAGAGGATATACTAAGTGCTAATGAAGTAAAATTTGATTTAGATAAGATTTAATGAAATAATTTTATAAAATGGATCATAAATGAATTTATATGAAATATGCTAAAAAAAGTGAAATAATTAGAATTTAACAAGTTAAATTGTAAAAAATCTAATGTAAATTAATAGAATGTGAACTCATTAATGTTGATAATTGCACGTCCATCAATTGAAATTAAATAAACTGAATGAAAATCAATTAGATGTGAATCAAATTGAATGTAGGTTGGTTGAATACAGATAAATTGAAATGAGTCAAATTAAATATTATTTTAAAAAAATTGGATGTTAAAAGAAATGATAGTGTATAAATTAAACATTGACATCGGAAATGTAAATTTTGATAATTTGGATTAGTTAGATGAATGTTAATAATTTTTGAATGGTTTCTTTTTACAATCATTGTTATAATTGTTTGATTGCATATGATTGTTGTACGTTGTGTATTTGTAAAAAGCGCTTATGATTTGGATTCAACATTCATTCTATATAGTTCTATTTAACTCATACATGTTCTATATCTTATTATAAGTTACTAATATCCAAATTTGACTTGAGATAGGTATATACGAAGACCGTTTGGACGTATATACAGATTATATTTACCTTTGCTTGCTAAATATGAGCGAACTCGCTTGTATTAATAATATTAAATTACATATCTTGGACTACATACTGCCCTTTTATATTTTCCATTACGGGAGGCCTCACCATTGAGATGAGATGTATATTTGATATATTTGGTATATATTTGTGTTATATATTCTATTATACAAAATTTCCAATCGAGCCACCCAAAGGAGACGATGCTGAAATTTTCTGCTAATCCGGGTATTAGAAAATTTTGAGGTTTTGAAATTGTATAGCTTGTTTTTATATAAAAGTTGTAATTTTCGTAAAACTGATATCGGAGTGGCGTAGCGAGAGCATAATAAAGGTTTTGCGAATAGATTTTAAAGTTCTATAAGTTGACTATTTTGAGAAAATATATCAGGTGTTAAATTCCTTACTGAAACCCTTTTCGAGGTCGGAAAGTTTTGAATGAGGGAGAGTGTAACGGCCCGTATTTTTAACTATTTTAAATTATTAAATTTAATACGATTATTGAATAAAAATGGTTAAAAATAAAAATTTAATGATGTTTTAATACTGTTTATTTAATATGAACTTGAATAAAATTTTGAAATAAACAGTTTCGAAGATTTTGACGATAATAAGTATTGAAATGAAATTCTATGTATTTCATGTGTTTATAATCAAAAGTTAGAATTGAATAATACATATTGAATGACTGTAAAATGAAAGTAGTTGTTTATTATTTGAATTCATTTTAAAAGTTAAATTTATAAGTTAAATAACTTATATTTGAAATATGGTGATTTATTGGATAATTGAATTGTTTAAATTTAATATTAGAATTATTTAAATTATTGAATCATGAATTAATGTGAATTAAAATGTATCGAAAATTGATTTAAATTTTATTTAAACAAGAATGAAGATCGTTTACATTTAAAATTGAATTCAAAAGTGAATAAATAGAAATAAAAAATTCTATATTTTTATTAACGAGTAAAAATAGATATTTTGGCCACTATCTCATATTTCAATGAAAACATTTTCATCGGATTCGTAATAGTGAATTATTATATGATTTCAAGTTTCATAACGATCGGCCTTGTCGTTTGGCCATGCGAGATTGAAATGCATAGAATTTATTTTTAAAATTTAATTAAAATAAATTGATTTTGAAAAGCTATATTCTGCATGCAATCGAATTAGGCTTCAAGACTAGTTTCATTGTGTTCGGAACGGGGGTAAAACATTAAGAACGCCAGGTCGAACGCTTTGTTTGGAGTTCGAAAATTTTATGGGTCAATCAGGTTGGAACTTATATAAGGCCACGTTTGTTTAGTCAAACCCTAGCATAAGAAAATCGTGGCCCTGTCTCTTATAACATTTTAATGGATGAAAATTTGCCAACTTCCTCCTTCGATTTCTCTTCATCCATTCACCAAAATCAAAACTTTCAAAAGCAAAGTCATTGATGTCGGTGAGATCTACATGTTGAATGGTTGGATCATGCTATTACATCTCGAAATCGCCTGGATCTGCGCTTGAAAGGCGCGCACTTTTTGGTCTCTCGTGGCCGATCGACGGCGGCGGAGGCCTTGGGCCTGGTGGCGGAGCAGATTGGGGGCATGCCATGCCATGTAATTGGATCGAAGCTTGGTGGTTCCAGTGGCATGCGTTGTCAAGGTTGGTCGCGTGCATGATGGGTACGAGTGAGCCTGGTAACGAAAGTGAGTGTAAGGTTTTATTATTATTATTAATTAAGCTAATTAAGTTTTAATTATTCGTTATGTAATTTATTAATAACTTTTCCATATGAGGCCCGTTTTGGACGAAACAAATTACGTTGCAACCGTATCGAAGTCGTCTACGTCATGGAGCTAGTTTGGTATTTATTGGAAGCTAGAAATATTTTCAGTTTCAAATATAAGGTGAGTTAACGCTCACGACATTCTAGAATAATTTTTATGTTAGTTGAATTGAAATCACGAAGTAGTTTAATTTTACTGGCCGTTGTTTGGTAAATTTAACCGACATTTAAATTGATATGAATTGAAATGATTGAAATTTGAAGTGACATTTCAAATTTGAATTGGGAATTAAATCGCAACTTAAATTCCTGATTATAGACGACTGTTAATTGCGGCAATATTTCGACTGATTTGCATATTGTTTGTGATGAATGTTTTTTGGTTGATAGATTGGATGATTAGATGTCTAATTTTTTATATATCCTATGATCACCCTGTAAATTATTTACAGTATATAAAACTGTAAATTGAATTATTTCGAATAAATTAAGAAATAGGTTGAAATGATATATACCTATGACATTTATTTTGGATTGAAATGATATATATCTATCCCTAAAATTAAATATAAACAACTAATCACATTGCCATAGGATAGAAAATTATATACAAACATCGGATTTGTTAAATAAAATAATTTTAAAAGTTTGGGTTTTGAAATTATTTAAATAATTTTGATTTAAGGAAATTTAATTGGAAATATGGGAATTGAATTATTTTAGAACTCGAGCTTGAAATGTGAAATTAAAATTTGTTAAATGAAATTGTTTAAATAATCGCATTTTGATGTGAAGTTATGATTGAAATATGATTTGAGTTTTGGAAATTAATTTGTTTTAAAAGATTTGGATTTTTATTCGAACTTTGAAATATTACTAAGCAAACAAAATTTAAATCGATATTTCAAAATTGAGCTCGGAATTGAATTATTTTAAAGATTTGAATCTTAAATTGAATATTGAAGTTAAATTTGATTTAAACGATTTGAATCGATATTTTGAAATTAAGCTTGAAATTGATATAAATTGAAATGGTTTAAATTTAGAATTGAATTGAAATTTAAACCATTGAATCGAATTATTGAATCTAATTTGAAGTTAAAAATGAAAATCGAAAATGAAATTGATTTGGATTAAAATTGGAATCGAAGTTAATTCGAATTGAAAATGGAATTGAATCGATTTAAATGGAAATGGAAATTGATTTGAATTGGAAGATTTGGAATTGAATCTGTTTGACTTTGAAACTATTTTCAAATAAAATTATTTCAATATAAACTATTTAAAATCTATCTTTTAAATATTCAAATTATTCTAATTTCCAAGTTATTTTACTATATAAACCATTTTCAATACACAAACTATTTTATATTAAACTATTTTAACTTTTAAACTATTTAAAACTATTCAAACTATTTTCTAAAAATTCAAACTGGTCAAGGGTGGAACGTTCATATTTAAATCCTAGATTTAAATGCGGATTGTGTTAAAATAAAGTTATAACCTAAATTGTAATTCGAATCGAATTTTGAAGTAAAAATGACTTTCAGGTGAAAATTGACATATTTGAAGTAAATATGATATTTCAAAATGAAATTGATTTTGAAGAAAATATAATATTTTGATATCAAGTATGAATCTTTTTTGAAACATAAAAGTACCAGCCGGTGTGCAAAACGACGTTTGGTTGTTAAAAAGACCGAGGTCTCTTATTGGCATACTCTTTGTCAATATTAGAACCACTTTAACAACTGTGCACGTGGACGAGACTCCAGAATGAAGTGGTTGTATTTGATGTTGTTTGCTGGATTTGAAGAAAGAGAACGATGATGGATAGTTCTCGACGCTTGTGCCAATTTGAAATGACGAAAACTAAACGGCTTGACAGGGCTAAGTAGGCTTGCTACCCCTAGTGGACATCTGTTCTTGGGTATTTTGGACTTGGTCCATATTATTACACCTGTTGTTGGTTTCGATTGGTGCACCTTGATTTAGGGATAACCTTACTTTGACACGATATGGGATGGACGTGGCGAGCGATCTTGGCTTTGATGTGTTACCACCTGCCCAGCATCCCGAACTGGTATTATCGTAACTTAGGCATTGCCTTATATGCCTTGTCATACTTTTACACACAAATGAGACCCCTATAATTTTGGTTTAGTGTTATCGTATCACGACATATCCCTATTCCCCGACGTGCTGGTGCATTATATGCAAACTGTACAATAATGCTTAAAAACGCGTTAAGAGGGATCAATGTAAAGCCTTAACGCTAAGAAAAATATTTATTTTATTGATTAGATATTATATATATATAATATTTTAATGGATCCGTAGGAGATGGAAATCTTGTAACATCTCTTAAGTTATTGCACACATATTATACACTGGATAGGAGATGTGAAACCCCGTAAACACCTTTGACGCTATTACACTCATGTTGTGTGATATCGATTTGACTCGCATAATGATATTTTAGTTCTGACTCGAGTATTTTGTCTTTTTCATTACGCTCGGGTTAGCCCTTAGTTTTCAGCGCATTAAAGATTATTTTTTGGAGGACGAAGATTTGGTATCTTATTATTACTAGTATTATTCCCTGCATCATGTTATTCTGCTGCATTATTTTATCTATCCCTGTTGTATATATATAACTCTGATAAATGTTGTATGAATTGTAATCAAATGTATAGTAAATAGCTCCATGAATTGATTATTTGATTATTATATCTGTCATTCCGCTACGAGATTCCTTATTTGTTTGCTCATTGATTATCTGTGTTTTGGATTGTTTGAGTTGGACAAGTGTGGATTATTGTCGATTTACATCTTCCGAAATGTGGGTCGTCATAGTCCACCAAATTTAGATTACTACAAAATTTTGTGTTACCAATAAAATATCACAAAATTCCTTTTACAGCTTTTAAATGTTTTTCTTTTGACTTCCAGAACATCTTATTTCAAAATTTCTATTCCTTGAATAAATATGGAAAGCAAGGGAAAATCTTTGAGATATCAATCAATTTGTAAAACATACGACGTCAAAAAAGTCTCAAATTGATGTAATCTCAAAGGTTAGAAGACATACTATGCGATTTAATAGGAAAGAGCAAGTTATACTAACACAATATCACTTGTGATCTAGGCTACACATAGTTCTAAAAAATGACACTACTTGTTATACTCACTGTGCTGGGATGGTGAATAATGGTACCTCAGACATAATTCTCAATTTCAACAATAAGCATAAAATATAAGAATTATCAAACAAATGCTATATCTACTTCATAGTATCAATGGAATTGGTTCAAGAATTCGAATTTCCCAGCATAACTGAAAAACATTTGCATCAAGCGAGGCAAAGTCATTTACATTGAACATAGGCGAAGTTATTCACGTCGAATAAAGGCACACATAACTAAAAATTATCGAACTAATCATTTTTTAGTTAAGGTAATAAATGCAGAAAAGTAATCATCGAATATTGACCATTGACCATTGTTCTTTTAGAAATTCAATGCATTTGAAATCATTATTCGAAAATTTTAAATCCATAATTTGATTTAGCACTAAACCTAGAAGATTCAGGTATTCAATATTGCTAATTAACAAAATTTGTTTCAAGTCAAAACGATAAAATGATCAAAACTTATGTCTAAAATACGATAACTTGTTTGCATAAAATAGAAACATTTGTCAAGTAATGTGCTAACATGATTGCGTTTTCAAGGTTTTGTAAAATGAATCAGCGAAAACTTCAAAACATTAATGTTGTACTGTTATTAGTTATCTTTTTAGAACTTTAATTATTTTAAAATTCAGAGTAATAATGTTCAAGTTATGATAGATTTACTACAGCTTGTTAAAATAATTCTGGAATGATAATCAACCGTAGTACCGATTTAAAAGCAATTTTTCAAAGATTTATTAAATAAATTATCAAAAATACAAAGGTGAATATTAGGCTTAGGTCCTTAAAATCAAACTTAATGTACGAAAACTCTTTCCTAAAAAAGATTGTAAATTAGGTCCCTAGAATTAAATTACTGAATAATTGCATATATTTATGCAATTATTTAGTGAATAATTTTAGACATTTATGCAATTATATCCAAAAATTGCATAAATACTTGTAACTATTCAATTAATAATTGTGGAAATTTCCACAAATTTTTTGGTAAATAATTGAGGAAATTTCCACAATTTTTTCAAATAATTGCGGAAATGTATGCAATTACTTAGTGAATAATTGCAAAAATTTACGCAATTTTTCAGTAAATAACGGTAGAAATGTCTACCATTTTGGGATATAATTGTATGATGTCTATAATTATTCACTGAATAATTGCATATATGTATGTAATTATTTAGTAACTTAATTTTATGAACTTAATTTACATACATTTTTTAGCAAGGATGTTTGGTGTATTTTGAAACTTAATAGGGACTTTAGCCAAACTGTCCCAATACAAGGATAAATATTATATAATGTTCTATAATTTTTAAAACTTCAACAATTTTATAAATCAGAATAACATAGTAGAAATTATAGTCATAATACTACAGATGTGTTAAGAAGTGTTGAAACAGTTTTCAAATAATAGACTAAATGCTTTGCAGTTTTCCATTGGTTTAATTTCAAATTCTTCAAAAACAAAAAAATATAAAACTTATAGAATTTTATATCTATTTTCTAGAACATCTTGTATTTTGCAAAGCAGTGTTTTAAAGCTCAAGGTACATCAATTTTACTATAGCGGTGTCTGAAAATCGTACCCCAAATTAAAGAGAGAAAATTTAAAATTAGGGTTTAGAGATTATGCCTTCACTTACCTTTGGAGTTATATTCTTGTTCAGCATTCGTATGTAGATCTCTACTTGATTTTTCTAGGTTAAGAAATGTTTTAAATATTCCTCACTAAACATATATAGTATAACTTAGAGCCCACCACTATCATAGTTGTTCCTTAGCCCATTTTTGTGCCTACATATTTGAAGAAGCGAGTGGCCTAACAAAGGATGTAGGACCACATTCTTTTACATTTGGAATCTTTGGTACATAAATTTGTTTATATAGCAAACCGTTGGCATTAAAAATTATACCCTTGGGAACCCAAACTTGTTTAAATTGAGAAAATTTACATTTGTACCTTTTGGAACCTAGATTTGTCTAAAGGTTTTCTGTTTGTTCCTATTCCAACATTAATTTTTTTGTGTCAAATTTTCCACAAATTAAACATTTTAAAAATTCTTTGTGAAGTTTGATCATATCAAAATTCTTCCTCTAGATTTGTTCAACCCTGTCATACACAAGTTCTTTTCTGTTTTTGGTGATTGTCCGTGTGACGACCCGGAATTTTCAAGCATTTAAAATCGGAATATTTAATTGATTTTAAATATTCAATAGAGTAATTTTAACTTAAATTACGAATATCACAATTTATCTGATAATTGAATTATTAAATTAAATAAGTGAAGTTGGGTAAATTGTTGAATCTGGAGTTTTAAGCCTATTAAAAATAATTTGAAGGCTTACAAAATTTATATTGATAATGCTAAGGATAATAGAAGTTTTAAAATTGGATTTTACAGTGAATTGTTCAGTTGTGAAAATTTATCGTTTTAAGTTGAATTTAAAAATAGCCTTCTGAGGCACAGTCTCGGATTTCGACAAAACCAGTTCCATTGAGTCCGTAATATTGAATTATTATCGGATTTCAAAATTTCGTATTGATTGGAGTTAGTGTGTGAGTGTACGATATATAAACGCGCTGAAAATTTAACTGATAATAATCTAATGAAATTTAATTAATTAAGCTTCTTGTATACGCCATCCTTTATCCATTCCTCAGCACGCTACCCTTATCTTCCAGTATACTCCATCACTCGTCACTTTTTATCAAAGCCCTTCTTCTTGTTAAAAAAAATCAATCTCTTCTCCTTCGTTTGTTCGAACAGCCGAGATTCAGGAAAGTAAAATAAAAATAAATTCGAGGCTAAAACATATAACAATGGCCGATACTTCATATCGAAATCTAGATCGATTAGGGCCGAATTCCTTTGTTTTCCTTCTTCCCAACTCCAAGCCAGTCCCTGGTTTTTAATAAAGGGGGGGGGGCGACATTCATATCCAATTTCAAAATCAATGAAATAAAACCCAAATTAATGGCAGCCTCATCTCTTAAGAATCGAAGCCTCTGTATCAACGCACCGCAACTTCGTTTGCGTTCGAATCGCGGCGTGTGCTCGGCCGTAGCGCCTAGGGTTTGGGAGGATCGAACTCAAGCTCGATCGAGAGGCGTTCGTTCGACAGCAACGAGCTCGTGAAGGACTGATTCTGGGCAGTGCGACTTCGAGGGTCGCTGGCAGATAGTGGAGTGACGCGATAGGTTCGAGTGGTGGGTTCGCTTGGTGGCGGAACAGGCTCGAGGAGGGTAGCTGCATGCGTGAATTTGGAAAATCGGCAGCAATTTGGGTTTTTGCACCTCGTGAGTGCCAGATTGTGTGAGCAGTGAGGTATGCATTTCATTTTCGAGTTAAATTTAAAATATGTATACATACACACACACACATAAGTTTTGGATTATAAATTTTATATAAATGTTAGATTTTTAACCCTCTACAGGTTACTCTTATAGGTAGTTTGTAAAATGGAAAGATGAATTAAAAATATACAAACACATATCTATTTTCATTTCAAATATATACAGAAATTAATATAGATAAAGTTTAGTAAAATAAGGAATTTTAACATGTTTGGAGGTTATGAAAAATAAGTTTAGATTTTTTTTTTTAAATTCTAGATAGACTATTTTTATAAGTGTACGTATATAGTTTCAAAGAAAATAAAAGTACATATTTTCACTTTCTAGAATTTAAATAATATGGTTATTCAAGATTATTTAAAAGAAAATTAGTTTAAAATCAAAAATTTTGGAAGATATAAATTTTTTATAAGGGTATATGTAGCTCACAAGAAAAATTAATATACATACTTACATTTAAAATTTACTAATTTATTTTAAATAGGATACTAATATAATTAATTTGTTTAACTAGTCCATTTAATTATTTTTACCTTCGAAAATAATTTATTAAAGAAAATTTTTGGTTTAAATGAAATGATCAGTTAAAATTAAATTTATTAAGTAGTGCTTAATTTGTCTGATAAACCTGTTTAATTTTATGTCAATAAAAAAATAATTTTATATAAAAACCAGAAAGGAATAGTTTAAATAAAATTATTGATTAATTAAATATATTTAATGGTAATTAATCATTCAATTATTCCAAATGTTAATAAAATTATAAATTGTTATTCAAGGTCTAAATTGTGAAGAATTGTGAAGAAACAAGCTGGTTTGGGATAGTGAATTTGCAAACAAAAATTAAAGGCGAGTTAATCTCACTCAGTTAAATTTAAATCTAAATGATTAAATTTAAATAATTGTTTGAACGGTTGAATTGATTGGTGCTACAGTGTGGTATAATATGGAATTAGTATTTTATGTTGTGCTAACGTCTATGGATGTAGGGAAACAGGTTGGAGGGATCAACTGGACCCCTCAACATTTATTTAAAATTATTTAATACCTTCTGTTGTGATTATTTGATATTCTGTGATGAATTATATTGGAATATTGAATGCTATGGTTCGATTGAGTATAATTGGGTATAAAGAATTACCAAAAATATATAAATTGGATTTTGGAAAGAAAACAAAAGAAGTGAATTTGTAAGAAAAATAATTATAGAAATTTGAATAAATGTAAAAATGAATTGGAAAAGAAATAAAGTGCTTTAAAATTCTAATGAATAAATCTTGAGTATAGAAAGGAAATTTTAAATAAGAAGAAAATTAATGGATTTTAAACTTCAGTGTTATTATTTAAAAGAACATAGCATTTATATTCAATTTGAGATTTAAATTTTGGAAAGAATAAAGAAGAAATTGGGAAAAATCTGAAATTTTTATATTTCGGTTAAAGATTTAAAATCAAACAGAAGATAATAAGAATAATAAAATCCATAATTAATGAATTTTGAAATGAACTGAGTAAGTAATGAAATTTATTTCAAATGGAATAAATTGGAAATCAATTTGGAAAATTGATTTAAGTGATTGAGATTGGAGATTCTCCCTGAATAACCAAGTATGTATTCAAAGTAAATTTTTAAATATAAATTAAAAGTTTTCAAAGTTGTTTTAAAAAGAAAGTTTTGGAAAATTTATTATTTATAATATTTAAATTTTAAAGTAAGTATTTTCTTTTAATCTATTATAACAGTAATTATTTAAAGAGTGACTTAGTATTTTGTTTTTAAAAGTGAAAATCTAGTTTTATATTTTATTGAGTAACCTTATTTTCAAATATTCATATAGTATGTATTTTTAACAAACTCTTGTAGTAGTTTTAACTTAAATGTTTTAAAGTATATTTCAAGGTAAAGTGTTTTAAATTATTTTAAAAATCTAGTTTTGTGCTTGGCAGTTTCAGTGGAGATAGAAAATATTCGGAAAGTTTATTCTGAAAAGAAAGAATGGTTTGAAACTGTTTTCAAAGGGTTGAAAATAGAAATATATCTTGTGAAGATATCTGAGGTTAATAAATAATTTGGGAAATTATTTATTGATTGATGGTTATTTATGAATATTAATTGATAGTTAAATCACCGACTATCAATATTGGCCAAATGCGCTGATCGTTTCGAAGAGACCAGGATCGAGATTTATTTCTCGAAAACCACTTCCATCCGGTTTGTACGTTTTCGTGGAAAACGAGTTTGGATGCGAAGATGGAGCGGTGAAGTGCAAGGGCTAGTCGCTACTAATCCTAAGGATATTTCCAAAATGGATGTAGTAGGAATAGTGCCTTCGATTCCGTTCGAACCCGGGACGGACTTGTATGGATGAATGCTTGCGAAACATCGTCAGGTGGATGATGGGAATTCTAAGGGATATTTTCTAAAAAGGTAACGCTTAGCCTCAAGCCTCATTAAATGGCAATGACTGAAAATCAGGGCTTATGCAGCAAGGCTAGGTGGGTAGCACCCAAGCAGGGTGAGGTCATCCCTGCCTAGATGTCCCTTTTTATTTCGGCTTAGTGGGCGGTTGCTGATCCCAACCGCGGGGTGGTCTCACTCGGGATTATCTAGTAAGGGGTAGTCCCGGTCTTGTGTTGCAGGGGAGCGGGCGTACTCCTCGGTACGGTGATCTAGGCCACGTATTGTGACAGGTGGTACCCCAGTGCCTAGTCATTAGTTGGAAATCCATTCTCCCTACGTGCCTTTTACGAGTTTTGTTTGTATTACCCACTTTGTGGCTAGTAGCTGGAATTTAATAATGTAACAATTTCGGCTATTTTATAAGTATTTCTAGATAGATCCTATTATAATATCAGAGGATTTCTATAAAAATTGTTTTAGCTACCGTAAGGTACAAACCCAACATGTTTATTTGTGGCGTGGTCTTACGAGATGCTTTTGTTTTCAAAGGATTTTTGAAACTTTAATAATCAACTGGGTGTGATTTTCTCACGCTGGTATTCCAGACTGACTCGGGTGTTATTTAACTGTAATGCTCGGGTCAGACCGAGTATTATAGGATACATGATATGATGCTGTGGAGCTCAGGAGACGAGCTGGATGACGATACGTACTTCCGTACTTGTTTATATATATATTCCGCTGTGTTGAGTTGCTGTGTATCCATTTGTATGTTATTGATGTTGAGCTATGATTGATGTACTCTGATGATGTAATATATGAACATATATATTTGTTTTGTGTAAATATCATTTATTATCTATTATATTTTATTCCGCTTTGATGGTTAGATTATGTTGTTGTTTTCTATTTTCTTCTTCTACCACTTCTTCTTTAACCCAAATGGTTCGTATTTCTGTACAACTTGAGTCGATTCAGGTAGAATAGAGTTGACTCAAGGGGTACTGACGTGCGGGCCCTTACAGTTGGTATTAGAGCATAGGTTGGTGATAACCTTGGCTCTGGTGGGAAATTACTCAAATAGAGTCAGTAGTACTCTAGAATGAGTTTGAGCGTATTAATAGATATGAGCGCGTATTTGTTAGTGAATATAAATTATTTTAATATTGTGTTGATTGATTTATTGAGTGGCATATGAACCTTCGTCAGCACAGTCTGGACAACTGTATCGAAGGGGTTTCTAAACGCTTGAATAGAACAATTTGACACGGTATTGTTTGAAATGTGGGTGAATGAAATAATTTTACCCAAAAATATATTTTGATATATGGAAAAGTTTTTCTTAAACTATTTAACTAATATATAGTTGCTGGGATGTTAGAAATGATAATATTAAAGTATTATCATCGTTGTGTAAAAATTTAACTAGAAATTTAAATATATAACCAATGGTTAAGGAAATAAATTCATTATAAAATGAAATTTATAAATGTGAATTATAGATGTAATTGATAAAATTGAAATATAATCAAATGAGAATTTGTATGAGCATAAGCTATGCAAATGAATTATAGTTAAAATTGATTTAAGCAGGATTTGGAAATTTAAATCCCGAAGATTTGGAAGTGTTTTGAAGATAAATAATAGCATTATTCTTTTGAAGATATTTATGAAAGGAAATTTGTTTTAAAGGGATTCTGAAAGTGACATAGCATTGAAATCACTTGGATTATTGGAAAATAATTCTGATGATGACGGCCGCATCATCAGTATTCATTTTCGAATTTCTAAGTGACGAATTGCTGCCAAAATTTGATTTGTTCAGAAAAGTTAGTTGTTTTTGAAAATTTCAAAGGAAATTTATTGAGGGTAAAACCAGGATTGGTTTGACTTTTGAGAAATGTGATTTGAGATGTTGGAGATTTCAAAATAATTTGAAACCAAAAGCTGGGTGTTTAAAAATCCCGATGAGATAGTTGTAAGCTTATAAATTGAGATGATTTTTAAATCAGGAAAGGAATATAAGCTTTGAATGTTGGAAATTTAAATTTAAAATGAAAAGTTAAAAATTAAATTAACTTGGATTGGGAAATAAAAATTTAACTGGATTGAAATTAATTGAATGGGTTGAAAATCATATCCAGTTGAATTTGAATTAAGTTGAAATCGAATTGAGTTAAATAAATCTGAGTTAGAATAAAATTGAATTGGAATAAAAATTCAATTGAGTTATCGAATGGAATTAGATTCTTACCTGAACAAATGAAAAATAAGTTGGATAAGAATTAGATTGAAATAAATAAATCAGAATAACTTATAAAGGAATTAAAACCCATGGTAATAAAAACATATGCTTGGGTTATAAATAAGCATAAGGCTTGAGTTGAAAATAAAGATGATTATATTCAAGCCTAGAATGAATGGAAATGTGTATAGTAACAAGTAGTGACTTGTAAAATTAAAAAGTGGGATAGAAAAAAACCCAAAATTTATATTTTGATGAATTGGAAAATAAAACAAAAATCCAAATTTGAATTATAAAATAAATCAAACGTAAGGAAATTAAATGAAGTGTTATTTGGAATTAAAAATCAAGTATTAAATTTTAACCAGGGGAAGAACTAATTTGATAATAAATTAGTTAATAAAATGTGTAAAGGGAACCTAATGGAGCTAAATAGAAGTTGAATTGTAAGCTAATAATGAAATTTGGAAATAAAACTCAAGTTACAAATCAAATTCGACCTGGATTGTTAGTGAAGTAAATGAGATTGAATTGTGAGTTCATAAAAGTGAATGGTAAATTGAAAATGGATAGTGGATTCATAACTTGAGTTATAAATTAAAATTTAACTTGAAGAGTTAACAAATTAAATATAATTGAAAGGTATCGAATCAAAATGTAAATGGATTAAAATAGTGATGGTTTGTATTGCAAATAAAATCCAAATAAGTAGAAATAAATGGGAGATGGCCTTTAATCAAATTGAATGAGTTGAATCTGAAAAGTTAGAATTTTATAATAACTAATCAAATGAAATTGCAGATTTAGAATGAGATTTAATTGAGATAGAATTAAGTTGACTTGAAAAGCAAATTTACTTGTAAAATGAAAATGAGCTTAAGTATAAAATTTGAATAAATAAGAATCAAATGAAGTGTGGTTTAAATAAGTCGAGAAATAATTATTGAATGAAATAGCCTGGATTGTCTTCGAGCTAAATAAAATAGTTTGGCATAAACAAATATGGAATAAATTGAGTAAAGTAACTAAAGCTTGGGTTGAATTAATTCGGGAATGGTTAGTAATATGCAAGCTTGGGTTGCGTCGAGTTAAATAAAGGGTCGTGAATGAATTAAAATGAAAAGGAAATTTAATTGGTAATGAAGATGAACTTAAGTTGTTAATGGTTTTGAAGGAACTGGTTTGGTTAGTAAAATGAAATGCAAGTGAACGGATTCAAATTTAAAATGCAATGAAAATGAGAATATATGGATTGTGAATAAATTTAAAAATGGAATAGAATTGAGTATAAATTGAGTTGAAATCCATTTAAATTGGTTATAAAACATAAAGACTTATTTATTCACATAGATCTCGTCAAATTGCATAGAATCAATTGTCATTTGATGTAAATGGAAGTAATTAAAATTATATGAATTGATAGGAGTAAAATAAATTGATTTTGAGAGCAATTGAATTAAATATGAGTTCGGTTTGCTTAAAAAAATAAATTAAATGTAAGCGATTGAGTTTTAAATCATTCAGATTGATGAAGCTATATACGAATGGATTGAAAACCATTCAAATTGAATGAAAATGGTTTATAAATTAATTAAAACAGTTGAATTAGTATGAAAACTACATAAATTGCTTACGGAAAGTGTTTGGTGTGCAATTCTTTTAGAATTCATGTGTTTAACTATTGCTAATAAGTGAAATATTGATAAAACTTTATATATATGGCACTTACATGTTTAAATTGAGTAAGTACAGGTACCTAGGACCGTGTGGCTGAATTTGGTTGGGCTATTTGCTAATGTAATAAGCTGTTTGCTTAAAAATGCTAAATAAGGTACGCCTACGCAATAAAAATAGAAAATATGAACTGTTTTTGGTTTTTACGACCGTGTGGGTCGATGTATATATATTTATATCTTTTGTCAAATTGCAAAAGCTCCCCGTACAAAGGAAACTCTGCCAAAATTTTCCGGAAATTTTGGGAGTTAGAAAATTTTTGAAAAATTTTGTTAACAGCAAAACGATTTCAAACTGGGAATTGAAATAAATTAATAAATGAGACTAATTTAAAATAATGACATAATTAGTTATAAATGAAAAATAAAATTAAATATTTAGAGTTGAAAATAAACTGAATTCATATGGTAATGGAAGAATCAATTTGAATAGAAATAGATATAAACTAAAATGGTAATGTGAAAATAAATAAGGAACATATTTCATGCTTATACTAACTTAAGAGGGAATGGTGAATTCTTAAATGAAAAATTGATACTACTAATATAATCTAAGTCAACATTTGAATGAATAGATATTGGCATTTTGTGAGAAAGTTGATAAAATGTTTTTGGAATGTTGTGAATGGATATTAGTGCTAAGCAGGGTATGCAGGTAATATAAAGGGAAAAGAGAATTGATTTTTATTTCAGAAGATAAATTTGAAATGCTCGACAAAAAGGTATGTGTTTAAGTTTCTATATGAAATTTGATTGGGTTTTTGGATCGATCCACTTGGCGTTTTCTTTTCTTTTTGGATTTGGGATGCCGTAGGGCCATTTTGTAGTTGTACCGAGATAGCCGTACAAAGGAGACGCTGGCGAAATTTTTCGGAAATTTAGAGAGTTAGAAAAAAAATTTGAGAAAATTTTGATAATTCAAAATTTGGTTTTAAATTAAAATTTGAATGGTTAAACAAATAGTATAGTTTGAAAACTATGGGAGAGTTGAGAAGTTAATAAGAATGGTAATGGGTCTTTTATAAAAAGATAGTTGATTAGATGTTGAATTGTTTGGTTTTGGAGATAAGTAAATGAGTATTGGACCATTTTTCCTAATTAGTAATTTCGGGGACGAAATTCTTTTAAGGGGGGAGGAATGTGACGACACGGAATTTTCAAGCATTTAAAATTGGAATATTTAATTGATTTTAAATATTCAATAGAGTAATTTTAACTTAAATTACGAATATCACAATTTATTTGATAATTGAATTATTAAATTAAATAAGTGAAGTTGAGTAAATTGTTGAATCTGGAGTTTTAAGCCTATTAAAAATAATTTGAAGGCTCGTAAAATTTATATTGATAATGCTAAGGATAATAGAAGTTTTAAAATTGGATTTTATAGTGAATTGTTCAGTTGTGAAAATTTATCGTTTTAAGTTGAATTTAAAAATAGCCTTCCGAGGCACAGTCTCGGATTTCGACGAAACTAGTTCCGTTGAGTCCGTAATATTGAATTATTATCAGATTTCAAAATTTCGTATTGATTGAAGTTAGTGTGTGAGTGTACGATATATAAACGCGCTGAAAATTTAACTGATAATAATCTAATGAAATTTAATTAATTAAGCTTCTTGTATACGCCATCCTTTATCCATTCCTCAGCACGCTACCCTTATCTTCCAGTATACTCCATCGCTCGTCACTTTTTATCAGAGCCCTTCTTCTTGTTAAAAAAAATCAATCTCTTCTCCTTCGTTTGTTCGAACAGCCGAGATTCAGGAAAGTAAAATAAAATATATTCGAGGCTAAAACATATAGCAATGGCCGATACTTCATACCGTAATCAAGATCGATAGGGCCGAATTCCTTTGTTTTCCTTCTTCCCAACTCCAAGCCAGTCTGTGGTTTTTAATAAAAAAAGGAGGGGGCGACATTCATATCCAATTACAATAAAAAAAGGAGGGTTTGGGAGGATCGAACTCAAGCTCGATCGAGAGGCGTTCGTTCGACAGCAACGAGCTCGTAAAGGACTGGTTCTGGGCAGTGCGACTTCGAGGGTCGCTGGCAGATAGTGGAGTGACGCGATTGGTTCGAGTGGTGGGTTCGCTTGGTGGTGGAACAGGCTCGAGGAGGGTAGCTGCATGCGTGAATTTGGAAAATCGGCAGCGATTTGGGTTTTTGCACCTCGTGAGTGCCAGACTGTGTGAGCAGTGAGGTATGCATTTCATTTTCGAGTTAAATCAAAAATATGTATAAACACACACACACACATAAGTTTTGGATTATAAATTTTATGTAAACGTTAGATTTTTAAGCGTCTACAGGTTACTCTTATATGTAGTTTGTAAAATGGAAAGATGAATTAAAAATATACAAACACATATCTATTTTCATTTCAAATATATATAGAAATTAATATAGATAAAGTTTAGTAAAATAAGGAATTTTAACATGTTTGGAAGTTATGAAAAATAAGTTTAGATTTTTTTTAAATTCTTGATAGACTATTTTTATAAGTGTATGTATATAGTTTCAAAGAAAATAAAAGTACATATTTTCACTTTCTAGAATTTAAATAATATGGTTATTAAAGATTATTTAAAAGAAAATTAGTTTAAAATCCAAAATTTTGGAAGTTATAAATTTTTTATAAGGGTATATGTAGTTCACAAGAAAAATTAATATACATACTTACATTTTAAATTTACTAATTTATTTTAAATAGGATACTAATATAATTAATTTGTTTAACTGGTCCATTTAATTATTTTTACCTTCGAAAATAATTTATTAAAGAAAAATTTTGTTTTAAATCAAATGATAAGTTAAAATTAAATTTATTAGGTAGTGCTTAATTTGTCTGATAAAGCTGTTATTTTATGTCATTAAAAAAATAATTTTATAAAAAAAACAAAAAGGAATAGTTTAAATAAAATTATTGATTAATTAAATATATTTAATGGTAATTAATCATTTAATTATTCCAAATGTTAATAAAATTATAAATTGTTATTCAAGGTCTAAATTGTGAAGAATTGTGAAGAAACAAGCTGGTTTGGGATAGTGAATTTGCAAACAAAAATTAAAGGTGAGTTAATCTCACTAAGTTAAATTTAAATCTAAATGATTAAATTTAAATAATTGTTTGAAAGGTTGAATTGATTGGTGCTATAGTGTGGTGTAGTTTGGAATTAGTATTTTATGTTGTGCTAACGTCTGTGGATGCAGGGAAACAGGTTGGAGGGATCCAACTGGACCCCTCAACATTTATTTAAAATTATTTAATACCCTCTGTTGTGATTATTTGATATTCTGTGATGAATTATATTGGAATCTTGAATGCTATGGTTCGATTGAGTATAATTGGGTATAAAGAATTACCAAATATATATAAATTGGATTTTGGAAAGAAAACAAAAGAAGTGAATTTGTAAGAAAAATAATTATAGAAATTTGAATAAATGTAAAAATGAATTGGAAAAGAAATAAAGTGCTTTAAAATTTTAATGAATAAATCTTGAGTGTAGAAAGGAAATTTTAAATAAAAAGAAAGTTAATGAATTTTAAACTTTAGTGTTATTATTTAAAAGAACATATCATTTATATTCAATTTGAGATATAAATTTTGGAACGAATAAAGAAGAAATTGGGAAAAATCTGAAATTTGTATATTTCAGTTAAAGATTTAAAATCAAACAGAAGATAATAAGAATAATAAAATCCATAATTAATGAATTTTGAAATGAACTGAGTAAGTAATGAAATTTATTTCAAATGGAATAAATTGGAAATCAATTTGGAAAATTGATTTAAGTGATTGAGATTGGAGATTCTCCCTGAATAACCAAGTACGTATTCAAAGTAAATTTTTAAATATAAATTAAAAGTTTTCAAAGTTGTTTTAAAAAGAAAGTTTTGGAAAATTTATTATTTATAATATTTAAATTTTAAAGCAAGTATTTTCTTTTAATCTATTATAGCAGTAATTATTTAAAGAGCGACTTAGTATTTTGTTTTTAAAAGTGAAAATCTAGTTTTATATTTTATTGAGTAACCTTATTTTCAAATATTCATATAGTATGTATTTTTAACAAACTCTTGTAGTAGTTTTAACTTAAATGTTTTAAAGTATATTTCAAGGTAAAGTGTTTTAAGTTATTTTAAAAATCTAGTTTTGTGCTTGGCAGTTTCAGTGGAGATAGAAAATATTCGGAAAGTTTATTCTGAAAAGAAAGAATGGTTTGAAACTGTTTTCAAAAGGTTGAAAATAGAAATATATCTTGTGAAGATATTTGAGGTTAATAAATAATTTGGGAAATTATTTATTGATTGATGGTTGTTTGTGAATACTAATTGATAGTTAAATCACCGACTATCAATATTAGCCAAATGCGCTGATCGTTTCGAAGAGACCGGGATCGAGATTTATTTCTCGAAAACCACTTCGATCCGGTTTGTACGTTTTCATGGAAAACGAATTTGGATGCGAAGATGGAGAGGTAAAGTGCAAGGGCTAGTCGCTACTAATCCCGAGGATATTTCCAAAATGGATGCAGTAGGAATAGTGCCTTCGGTTCCGTTCGAACCCGGGACGGACTTGTATGGATGAATGCTTGCGAAACATCGTCAGGTGGACGATGGGCATTCTAAGGGATATGTTCTAAAAAGGCAACGCTTATCCTCAAGCCTCATTAAATGGGAATGACTGAAAATCAGAGGTTATGCAGCAAGGCTAGGTGGGTAGCACCCAAGCAGGGTGAGGTCATCCCTGCCTAGATGTCCCTTTTTATTTCGGCTTAGTGGGCAGTTGCTGATCCCAACCGCGGGGTGATCTCACTCGGGATTATCCAGTAATGGGTAGTCCCGGTCTTGTGTTGCAGGGGAGCGGGCGTACTCCTCGGTACAGTGATCTAGGCCACCTACTGTGACAGGTGGTACCCCAGTGCCTAGTCATTAGTTGGAAATCCATTCTCCCTACGTGCCTTTTACGAGTTTTGTTTGTATTACCCACTTTGTGGCTAGTAGCTGGAATTTAATAATGTAACAATTTTGGCTATTTTATAAGTATTTCTATATAGACCCTATTATAATATCAGAGGATTTCTATAAAAATTGTTTTAGCTATCGTAAGGTAAAAACCCGACATGTTTATTTGTGGCATGGTCTTACGAGATGCTTTTGTTTTCAAAGGATTTTTAAAACTTTAATAATCAACTGGGTGTGATTTTCTCACGCTGGTATTCCAGACTGACCCGGGTGTTATTTAACTGTAATGCTTGGGTCAGACCGAGTATTATAGGATACAGGATATGATGCTGTGGAGCTCAGGAGACGAGCTGGATGATGATACGTACATCCGTACTTGTTTATATATATATATATTCCGCTGTGTTGAGTTGCTGTGTATCCATTTGCATGTTATTGATGTTGAGCTGTGATTGATGTAGTATGATGATGTAATATATGAACAGATATATTTGTTTTGTGTAAAGATCATTTATTATCTATTATATTTTATTCCGCTGCGATGGTTAGATTCTGTTGTTGTTTTCTATTTTCTTCTTCTACCTCTTCTTCTTTAACCCAAATGTTCGTATTTTTGTACCACTTGAGTCGATTTAGGTAGAATAGAGTTGACTCAAGGGGTACGGACGTGCGGGTCGTTACAGTCCGACTACGTAACAACAAATCCAGTGATTTTTCTCCTTTAGAAAAATTTCCTTTGTCGATTCAAGTTGTTGAACCTTAGATCTGAGAATGTTTTCATCTAAAAGTGAGGTGTATTTTTTGATAGAACTTTATCTTTTTGTGTCATCTTTATTTTTCATGATCGCTCTTTTTCGAGGGTTTCAATTTTTAGACGTATTTATTTCTTCATCAAAGGAGTAACACTTTTCATATTCTGAGTTAAATTTTCTAATGTTTTGAATCATCAATTCTAACTCATTATTTAAACCAAATAGAATGTTTTTCTCAAATTCTAGTTATTATATCTCTGTTGAAGTATATTATTGTTTCCGTCTAGCTTATGATATTCCAAAAGTAACTCAGTATGGGAAAGTGTGCTACCTCATTAGGTTCATCATCACAGTCACTTGATCCTACCACCATACACATATTTGTCTCTTCTTTCTCACTATAAGTGTTCGCCTCTTCTTCTTCTTCTTCACTCTTATCCTAGGTGGCTACAAAACTACTTCTTTTCTTCTTATTTTCTTTGTCAAGTCAATTCAGTGAATGGTTTGGTTTGATATGACCGGCTTCTTACATCTATGACATATGATTTCTTCCTCGGAATCATCCAGTGCTTTGGCAATACTGGTTTTTATCAGTTTGTTTATTGTAATATTTCCATGCCTTTTGGTCCATATTTTGAATCGATTCATCAATAATGCTTTCTCGGCTATAGCGTCATCTTCTTCCTCATTATCGATTGTACTCTTTAAAGCAGTTGATTTCGAATCTCTACTTTCACATTCTTCCTTGACTTTCAGCTCCATTTCAAAGGTGATGAAATTTTATATTAGTTCTTCCATATAAAGCTATTTCATGTCTTTGTATTCCTGGATTGCTCTCACTTTTACTTCAAAATTTCTTGGGAGGATTCTCAATTTTTTTTAGACCAATTCCAATTATGTAGAGGCTTTTCCTAGTGTTTTGGATGTGAATACTAGATTTTAAAACTATCCATGAATCTCTTTTATATTTTCCTCTTTTGTCATTACAAAATTATCGTATTCATCTTTGAGCATGGCTGGATAGGATTCCTTGACTTGTGATGTTCCTTCAAAAGTCACCTCAAGCATATGCTAGATTTCATGTGCAGTCACATAATGAGAAACACGATTATTCTATTTTATGTAGGGTACAAATAATATAGTTCATAGCTTTAGCATCTGAATGATAAAGACTAAATTCATTCGCATTCCACTTATCTTTAGGCTTAGAGATTTCTTGATTATCTATTTTTGTTATAGGTAGACTATAGCTAGTTTTAGTTATATCACATGCCTCAATTGGATTTAGAAAAATCTTCATCCTAGTTTTCTAATATCGATAATCAGTGTCATTAAACATGGGTGGTACTCTAGTTATGGATTGTCCTTCAGAAAAGGCATTACTAAAACTAGGCATGGTTAAAATTGTGAATTTTCTACCTAGCTCTGATACCACTTGTAGGATTCAATTAACCCTAGATGGGGTGAATATGATTTATTATAAATTCATAGAGTGATAAAAATCATAGCATGTATAACATAAATGTAAGAGTAAAAACAATACACAAATTTATCCAGCTTTAGTAAAACTTGCCTACTTCTGCCTTTAAGATTTCTACTAATATTAAATAATATACCACTTACAAAATCCCTATAAACTGACGACTATAGCTAACCTGATTGATCTAATCCTATGCTAAGAAACCCTACCTCAACTCTATCTCTGAGTTGAGAAGTTCCCAACTACACACTGTAGTTCGATCCTAGTTAAAAACTAGAGTTTTGAAAAATTAAAATAAAAAAGGAAAAAGAAAAAGAAAACACTAATTCAATATATATATATGTGTGTGTGTGTGTGTATATATATGTATGTACATATTACCCCTTTATAATTTATACTAGCCCCAAACAAAACACTGCCGTCTTTTTTCTTTTATACGGTCGATCCCTTTTTCTTTGTTAGGGTTCCTCCTTTACAGTCGCCGCTTTGCAAATTCATCATTATACTCACCCTCTACTCCACTGTTCGTTACTATCTTTGATTGCCAAGTGATTGATAAATATGGTTGTTTCCTTGTCGAGAAGTTGCGCGATTGATTATTCGGGTATGATTTTGATTTTTTGATTATTGAGAATATTTTTTCCTTCTGACTTGCTGAATTGCAAATGATGAGTTAGTTTGTATATAGAATGGTTTGAATAAAAATCTTCACGGTTTCATATACTTTGAGATTTTTGTTTTGAATGTTTCAATTCTCGTATTTTACTTTTGATTCATGGCTGTTATTATTGATTTTGATTCGCCAACCTGGAACTTTGATTTTGATCGATCATTTATGGTCTATGGCTTTTTATTGTTGACTTGTTCAACTGCAAACTTTGGGTTATTTTTCTTTATGAGATTTGGTTACGTATTTGTAAAATGTGTGTTGGTGTCTTATCTCTTAGCTTAATTGCTTGTACATCCCTGCCTTGCTTTCTTTTGTGTGCGTGCACGCAAGACCTTATGTCTCTTGCCATCTTGAGTTGTGCACCTCTTTATGCTAGTGCTTGTGTCCTTGCCTGATCTAGTTATGCACCCCTATGTACTTGCTGTGTGTTTATTGTGCTTCCCTTTGTGTGCCTGAAGCTGTCATGGTGTGCTTAAATTTGGGCATGACTTATATGGTTTTTCTAATCTGCTTGTTTTGAACCTGAAGCCGTACTGGTTTAGTTAGGTATTTCTAAACTATGTGAGTGTGTTTTCCTGCTGAGCTAACTTTTATGTTGCCTTACCATGTGTTTCTAAACCACGTTGTGTGCATGACCTTGCTACCTTGTGTTCTTGTTGTGTTGTTGATCTTGCAGGCCTATTCTGTAATACTCCAAAAATTTAATAATAAAAATTAAATAAAAATTAAAACAATGACTAAAATTAATTTCTTACGAACATCTGAGTTTGACTACGAAACTTGCACCATTGCATTTGTAGTAATTTTTGGATAATTATCATATATAACACTTTAGAATCGGAGTTTGTATAGAGAAATTATAGATGTTTGAAAATTTAAAAACAAAATAATTGAAAAATTAATAATTTACCAAATTTGCACTATGAGGGTCGACCTAAAATTTTAGATGGTCGACCGCTATAGGCTGACCCATGGCCTTCAAATCGACCCATCAAGTTGAGATTTGAGAACCTGAGCGTGAATTGAATGATTGTGATGGAACAAGATATTTTACTTAGCGGCCATGTTTTGATATGCGTAATAGTTGTAAACCAAGATTCTTCTAGGCAAATCAACCACTCCAAATTGATTTTGAAACTCTATAAATTAACACCTAGGCTAAACCTAAATTCATTAGAAAATTTATAGTCTAACAAAACTCCACCAAGATTTCTTCTCTTCACCTACAAATTTTCTTCAAAAAAAATTTAAAAATCAAAGTAAGAGCACGCTACTACTCAGATCTAGGAGGTGGCAGGCTAACGGATGACGATTCACGGGCAAGGAACGAAGTTAGAGCTTGAATCCAAGGTAAGTGGGAACAAGTCTAATAAGATGATTTACAGTTAAATTTAATCCATTCTATATAATCGAGGTTGTCAGTAATTTAAATTGTATGTTCTAAACCTTAATTATTAAAACGGAAATCCGGATTAAAAATTAAAGTACTATAAATTGAATAATCTACAAACTTTTTGATACACTATAAATTGGTTAATTGTTAACATAAATAGCCTATTAAAATGCATGAATAGTAAATCAAATGAAAATTGTGTAAACCTATGAAATTGGGAATTTAGACTGGTCAATGGAGTTGCTTAGGGTTCATTATAAACTTTGTAATAAATAAAATTAACATAAATTAATAATATAATTAGAAAGACAAGACGAACCCAAATTTTATACCCGATAGGTCGACCCACATCCTAAGTTGTTGACCGCAAGCGATCGACCCGTACGGTATAGGTGGTCTACTAGTTGTTACTTGATACGCGCAACTCGAACCTCGGCCTAAGGCCTAGGTTAATAATAAAACTAAATATAAATGTTGATTATAATGTGAGCTTATTTGAGGCTATTGGTATACATATTAGGAGCTGTAGGGAAGCTAGTTCCCTATGAGATGACACTAGGATGCTACAGTGATAATGCTGAAACTTTATTTCCATAGTAGCCTAGTCGAAGTGATAATAGTGTGAGTTCATTTCCATAGTAACCTGGTGGCGGTGATAGTAGTGGAAATTCATTTCCACGGTAGTCTAGTGGTGGTGATAGTAGTGGGATTTTATTTCCGCAGTAGGCTAGTGGCAGTGATAGTCGTGGGAATTTATTTCCATAGTAGCAATTTGGTGGTGTTTCCATGTTTAGTATCTTAGTGGCGGTGTTTTGCATATTGAATAGCTCTAGGAGCGGTGACTAATCGTTAGTTATTGATTTTTGATCCATAGCTTGATCCTTGTAATAACCTACACATTGTAGTACTGTAGGTGTGTGAGTTGAATAGAGACTCATAGGTAATGGGCTATGGGAACACATAGACACTTATAGAAACTCTATGTTATTTAGAGTGGAGTTAAAGTTAACTGCACATGATCACCATATATTAAACTTGTACTCATTCACCAGACTTTTACCTGACTCACTCCCTCCTTTCCATTTTTCCCTACCATAAGATGACGGATTATCAGATGATTGGGCATGATATGTGGAGAAAGATGCTAAACATTGGAGTTCCCCTATCCTTCATACTTTCTCATGTAGTCAGTTGTTGTATTAGATGTCTATCAAGCTCATATTGTACTTTGGGAACAATGTATATGAAAATGCATATGGCAATTAAGCATTTTGGAGACTGTTGTAACGACCCACATTTTATGTATCGAAAGATCGTAAAATATTTTTAATTTATTTATATGAGGTCGCATGACTCTATAATTTTGGGATATGACTCTTAGGTACATTTTACACACATATGATTTTTTCGAATTTCTATGTGACTGTTTTGACCTTAGAAACCTTGTTGGGCTATAAATTTTTATAGGAGTGGAATTAGGGTCTCAACCCAGTTCCATTGCTTAATGATGATGGTTTCTCGTTCCGTAGAATGGTCATTATAGAAAAACAGACATATGGTTAGGAAGTTATGCCTACTTTAATTTTGGATAGCCATTGGCCCTTATTGGCGTGCAATTAATTAAGCCCACCCATAAGTAGGTCGTTAGTCTAATTCGAGATTAGTATAAATATAGGGCGTAGGAGTCAAATTAAATATTTTCTCTCTTTCCAAAATCAAATCTAAACCCCCATTAATCCTAGATTCATCCAAAATCACATAAATTACTCCTAAAATCTTGCTAAATCATTGGTTAGAGAAAAGATCGTCAATTAGAAGGCAGAGATCGTCATTTTGGTTGATTTGCATTGCATTCTACAACTGTCCATATTGGATCTAGGCGAGAATTGGTTGATTTGGTAATTGATGAGTGGTTTATGCTTTCTCACTGTCCAATGCTTATTTTTATGGTAGAAATACATGTTTTAACTTGATTATTGACCTTAATACCTTTTCTAACTTTAATTACATGTTATCATATGCATATGACCTAAATTTGTTAATCTTTGAAATGGTTTTCGAAAAATGATTTAGCGATTCTTTGTTTTCATATTCGTATGTGCATGTAATATATAGATCTAAATTAGAATTGTCTTGTATATCACCCTCTTGTGTATTGTTTTTTGGAATGGATGTACATGCATGTTATTCTATGGTTGTATATTATGCTTTGATGTTGTTTGCTAGTGTTTTGGAGGCTTAAGAAGATAGGTTGGTGAATTTGGCAAATCAGAGGCAAAGTTGGTCGAAATTGGATGAAACTTTGAGGAAAGGCTCTGGAGCATGAGAGGAGCTTGTAATATAATTTTCACTTGAAGATTCGCTAAGGACTCAACTTGGTAACAAGTTGAAGAGTCAGTATCGAGTTATTTTTAAGGCTTGGATGGATTGATCAACTTGATGGATGGGTAGAGCATGGCTAGTGGAGGTTGTCGATAGCAAGATGCGGGAGATTGGGTAAGTATTGGATATCACGACGAGTTGTTTTTGGAACTTAAAGTAGAATGCTTTGTAGTGAGGACCAAGTTGTTTTGATGGATGGATCAGGGCCTAAAGCATTCGGGAATGGAGCACTAAAAGTAAGGATGGAGATTCAGCCAAATATTGGCTAAGTATATAGGTCACTACTGAGTTGATCAACTCAGTGCTAAGTTGTTTTAATGGGTCCAATGGATAAAAAAATTTAGGGAATGGAGTAGAAGTCCTGTAGATCATGCTAGAGGTGTTGCCTCGGTCGCGTCAGCCTATGTAGTTATTGCCCCGCTATTACCCTGCTAAAACCCCGCGATATCTCATAGCGGATTTATACTGCCACGGTTTTTCAATATAGCCTCAAAATATAGCATTTTCGCTTTAAGCCCCGCTATCTCTGCTATATCCCGTTATTCCAGCTATATTTCGCGATTTCCACTATATCTTCTTTAAAAGAAATGAATTGAAAAATGACATTTATATATTATGAAAATTGTGAAATTAGTGTATTTAATTGAATTTTTAATATATTTTCAAAAATGAAAATACTCTAATATTCTACTAAATTCAATTATGCTATATAACAGTTTTATGTTTATTTATAGTACATTCACGCATGTTTTTATTTGAAATTATTTATGTATTAATTGTACTTAAGTTGATTTTAATTTTTCATTTAATTACCATTTATATATTTGTAAAAACATTAAGTACGAGTTTTATATGCTATTTAAAGTCATCGGCTATATCTCGCTACATCCTCACTATATCCCTGCTATGACTTTTTGCATGTCCGCCGCATTGAATCCACAGAGCGCTTTAATTGCACAGGCATCAACATTGGATGGCGACATAACATTAGGATGAAATTTGTGACGCCCCATCCCGAGGCCCACATTAAAAAAGAGTATTACTGGGTAATATTGTCTGTTAATGCAGAGAATAGGGTTTGATACGAACGACCATCTACAGCCATGTCTTAAATATCTATTGAATACGTCGACAATACTATTTTTTGTGGATCGACATATCCAATAAAATACTAAATACAAAGCCATAGGTGGCTATAGAATCTATCAGAAAAAAATACAATAACTCAAATGCAAAACACATCACAGAACAGCAGATAATCCCATATACACACACATTTACAGATACATCACAGAGTATACAAAATGATACACCACATTATGGTATGATGACCACAATACAAACACGAGTCAAAAGAATATACATTTCAAAGTAGCAAACCAAAAAGGACTACAGAAAAAGCTATAACAAAACGAGCTAGCAGAATAGTCCCTATAGAAGCAAAATATGCTAAGTCCAAATGTACCTAATTTGAACCACCTCGGTCTGACATGAGTATAAAATACATGGGTCAGTCTAGCTAAACAAATCGGTTATCAAGAATAAGCGATAATATAAGCATAAGAATAATGTGATAATTGTCTTGAGTGAAGGGATAACTAAAGTGTATGACTACATCAAGTGATAACATGGTATCAGCACACAAAAATATAATCTCAAAAGAGATAAAATAACCAATAAAATGCCAAAAGTAGCGAGCCTCATATCATCGGCATTCATAAAACATCAAATATGATTTAGGAGAAAAACTAAACCTGCCATCTTGGCAAACCCAAAACGTGCATAAAGAGATCTCATCTCAATTAAACGCTAAAAGGCAAATCTCAAGTATACGCTAAAAGGCAAATCTCATAAAATGCTAGCGTATGCAATTCAAATCTCAAAAATAAATCTTCCAAGAGTTCAAATTCCTAAAAGGTAATCGCCACAAATATATATCGAATGGTTCAAAGGACCAATACCGAAAAGGGGCGATGCACTAGGGAAAATAGTCAAAGAAACCATCTCAAAAGTGTTTGCACGTGCATTTGGCTGAAGCCTTGCCAAGTACTGTTATCTCAAGTAGGTACCTCGCCCAAAGACAAAACGTCACAATGACAAATGCGTCGCAATGGCTAATACGCCGCAATGAAAAACGTCTCGAAGACAAATATGCCGCAATGGCAAATGCCGCAATGGCAATGACCTAAAGATCCAGAACTGGCATGCCGTAATGGAAAATGTGTCACAAACTCTCGAATAGGAGCCCGAATAGTGTTAACGTGCATCCCATCCCACACATTTGCACTAAACGGTTTACAAACCGCCAGTAAATTTCACACTCAAAGCAGTAAAAATGTTACATCATCTCATTGGTAAACTCAACCTAAAGCTCAAAACGATCAAACAGACAAGTCAGGAATTAACCAATAAGATAAATGCATGTGTCTCATACCATATGTTTTACCAAACTGTTTAATTCTCCTTCTCATTTGCTCGAATAGTGCAAAAACATGTATTTTATATATAAAATAATTTATTTGAGAAAACAAGCTTTTAAAACCATTTTCCGAAATCAATGTTGAAGATGATATTGAAAAATTCCCTTATTATAGAGAATAAATATATTTTGTAGCTTAAAATAATTTAAAAATATTACATAATAATTATTTTAAATGCCAGTTTATTTTAAAAATTATTTCAAAGTTGTTTGAAAAAATCTATGCTCGAAATCAAAGAAATCACTCAAAGCTGTCATTCAAATTCAATTCAAATTCATTTCAAATTTGAATATCAAATTCATCAAAACTTAGCTAGCCTATTAATAGGCATCATAGCCCTCAAATCTTCTCTGGGTTCAACTTTCAGACATAAAACCGGTGGTCGAACGACATTTGATTCAACTAAAAATTGGTGTGAACAAAGTAAAAAAACTTCATCTCTCGAAAAAAAGTATCAATGAATTCTGACAGAAAATGTAAAAGTTACATTGTCTCAAACATGAACTCAGACCATATTTGTAACAGTTCAACAAGAATGTGCTCAGGCCTGAAAATCCATTATGGGTTCAACTTCCAAGCATAAAACAGAGTAACAAACGGCACCTGATTGAGCTCAAAATTAGCGTGCTTATAGTAGAAAACTTTATATTTTAAACAAAAAAAAGAGTCATGCAATTTGGATAAAGTATGAGAATGTTGTGATATCTCAAAGTTGAACTCAGGCAGTGTTTTCACTGTAAAAATCTAGGCAAAAATATGCTCCGAGTCAAAGTTCGGCAGCATATTTCTATAAGCTATAGAAGTCAAAATCACATGAAATTTGGTATGCTTATAGTACAAAACTTCAAACAAAAAAGAATCACGCAATTTCAGTAAGAAATGAAAGAGTTATGTTATCTCAAACATGAACTTAGGCCATGTTTGCAGCAACTCAGAAAACACAATTTCTACAGGCAAAAGTCTGAGTTTTGTTGATTTCGCAGCAGTGATTTGAACACTCAAATGACAATATTTTTCAACCAAATTTTGTAGAAACAAAGTTCGACATGCAAGAAATCCAGAAGCATTTCGTTGCTGGATTTAAAAGTTACAAGCTTCCAAAGTAGCAGTATTAAACTGATTTTGAATAGAAAAACAACAGCAAAAATGTACAAACATAGCTAATTTTTTTAAAGGTTTCTTGCAATTTTGAGCTTGGATCAGCTAGGATTTGTAAGTATTACAACTCACCTGTTGTTATAGATGATCAAACCTTGAATTTAAGTCAAAAGATTGAAGCTTGGAGGAGATAAGAGCTTCCTATAACCTGTAAAACTTAAAAAGAGTGCGTGCAAAAAGAAGACACAATAAATTAGAAAACCTACTTCTCAATTTAAGATTTCGATGAAATAGTTTGGTTTGGAGTGAGATTACCTTTCTAATTCTCTCTAAATTTGAAAAGAATGGCAATTTATCAGAAAAAGCTTTGAATTTGAAAGTTTGCTCAAGGAAAAATGAAGCTTTTCTTTTTATTGTAAATGCCTAAGAGGAAGAAGAAGTAAGGCTATGATACGAACATACAGGTAAAGAATTTTCTTCTTTTCTCATTACTTGCTAAGGCTAATGGGCCAATTGGATGCAAGTAGAAAATAAAATGGCCTAATGTTTATTAAACAACACTTAAAATATGTGTATAAATCAAATATACACAAAAACAAAAATTCATTTTCTCACATGTTTTACACAAGAAGATTATGAAAACTTGTATACACATAAAATAAAACATTTTCTATCATATAAAAAGATTAATTTATACTTTTAAAATATTTCAAACCATTTCCAAACATAATTTAAACCCAAAACAAATTTTTAAACCAATTTCCACCTTTTTATTTAAATAAAACACCTTAAAAATCAAATGCTTCTTTTAAAAACTATTAAAAGAAACGATTGGGCAAAAATTAATAAAATTATTGCATTTTCTCTAAAGAAAGTGATTTTCTTTATTCAAAGCCCATATTCCATTTATTATCACTCCAAACCAAATAAAATACAGTTCTAAGCTTTATTTACGCAATTTAATTCCAATTTTATTGTTTATTTCAAATAAACAATATTAAATTTCCAATTTAATTTTTAATCACAATTTAATATTCAAAGGTAATCTCCAAACCAGGGTTGTTACAGACTCCCCCCTTAAAAAAATTGCATCCTCGTAATTTCTAGAGAAGAGTTTGTAATTAACATAATTATTTCATCACTCAAAGGAAAGATAGACAAACACGAGATCAAAACTCCTCACTTTCCACTCAAGATGAAAGAAGGCTAAGATAAAATTGTTCAACAAATTCTATGATTTGCCTGAACATATATGTCTGGATTAGCGGACTATTGAATTTCTACAAGTAATACATCCCTATTTCGAAGGCATTCCACCTTCGAAACAGAACGCAGATAGGATATTACGCGGTAGATAAATCATGTGAGATCGATCCCTAAGAAGCTTCACGAACAGAGTCGGGATTTAGTCACAACTTTTATCCCGAACTCCAATCCACAAGAAGATAATCGATATGACTTTCCGTATAACACTACGAAGGGAGTCATACCGATATTAGATCAACAACTATTATGGAAAGAAAACCCAATAAGGGGTAGATGGTTTTCCGCCAATACCACCAAACTCATACGACTGCATAAATGCAAGTCATAAAATTATTGCACAAAGGCAAGCTAAACACATGGAATAGATTTTCAAATTCTTTCTTACTAATCAAATATTCTTATAGTTTTCCAACCTATTATCTTTAAGATTTAAAATTCTCAATTTTCAACACTTGAAAATTTCTAAAGCTTCTTACGTAGATTTTTAAATTTATATTCATTACTCTTCATTTGAGTAAATAAAGTTTAAATTTTTTATTCTCTAATTCTTCCATAAATTTAAAATGGTAATACATATTTTCACATATGTTCCTTAAATTTTCTAAGTGTTAGAAATTTCCGAAAAAATCGGTGGAGTCTCCTTTATATGGAGGGCCGTATACAATATTACAAAAATGATTTATATAATAAACATTGGTCATTAGATCAAAAATACAATATATACCGTCAATTAACTCTTTAAAATAAATCCGAAAAAATACCTTCCTTTTTAAGATTTAAAGCGAGTTTGCACACTCTTATATATAATCTTTTTGCTCAAAATATGTTTCAACTATCCTTATTTCACTTGTGCTTAACTGAATTAGATGATAATAGCTCACATGAAGTGCTACATTTAACTATTAAGAAGATATAGATCAATTTCATTTCAGACCCGCTGTAAAGATGACAGGTTTTATCCCAGCAAACCACAAAATTTGAAAAACTTTATAAAAGTTGTTGTAATAAGTCTAAGCTTTCCAGCAATATAAAGATCATCAAAATCAAATTTACGGCTTGTAAGTTATGTTAAATTTACTTTCAGCTTAAACTTAGAGAATTTTGTAATAGGGCAGAACTGCATATGCACTTTCAAACCCATTTTAGACTCAGTAAAAAGAAGAATCTTTTAAAGTGGAAAGAAACTTTAGAGCTTACTGGAAACTCTTTGATTTACAAAAAGATTGAACTCATTTGGAGTTATAAATATCAATTATCGTTGTTTTAGTATAGCACTTTTTCCAAACAAAATTTCAGCATTTAAATCAATTTAAGATTTGAAATTTACCCAAACCATTTTAAGCTCAAACTACATTTCCAAACAAGCTTTTTGCTAAATCATTTATTAAATGATTTTCTTTTTCACTGGAAACCTAGGACATGCAAAATAATAATCAACTATATGTAATCATCATAAAACATTTTATTAAGTGAAAATATTTTCATTACTCCAAGATCTAACTTTAAAACAGTTAACTAAAAAAACTCATTTTGGAAGAGATACTCATCTCTTTCATTTTCAATAAGTGATTATTGATTATCCACAAAAATAAGTTTTTAGGATATATATATATATATATATATATATATATATATAAATTTTAAAATTATTCTCACAATTTAAAATGATTATACTAAATGAATTGTTCATTTACCAAAACAATCCAAATTCACATTTCCACTTATCAC
Source organism: Allium cepa (assembly GCA_030765085.1). Lineage (NCBI taxonomy): Eukaryota > Viridiplantae > Streptophyta > Magnoliopsida > Asparagales > Amaryllidaceae > Allium > Allium cepa. The sequence continues at coordinate 898,607,290 of CM060935.1, read as the reverse complement.
AAAAATTAAATTTCGGTCTAATTATCAACATAAAACTAATTAAATTTGATAATCAATTCAAACTTGTTTTCAAAATAATTCTGAAATTTCAAACCAACAAGTTTTAATACCATTTAAGGTTAAAACAAAAACTAGCTCATAAATTTATATTAAATTTTCTAAAATAACACTTTTTTATTTTCTCTTAAGATAGAGTTTTATATCTATCCTCTACTATTACTCTAATAAATAAGTGTCAATTTTTTTATAGTCATCATTAATAACTTGTACTAAAACATTCAATTAATTTTTATTTTTCAAACCAAAGTATTCTTTTACCTTAAATAAATCATTTTATTAATCAAAGCATCAAATGGTAGTTTCTTTTAATTAAGACATCCCCTTAATTAGAATTATTCACTTTTACTAACTAAAATTTCATATTCAATTTCTCAAATTTTTAACAATGTAAGGGTATTGCCTCGCCGTTGATTTTATAGTGAGTGGCCCTATCGATTGGCTGCAGAGTTGCTCAACGGATCAAAATTGCCTCGCCACTCATCCAACACTCACTATGGTTCAATGGTTTCATTAAACATTTAAAATAAAAATTTATACTTCACCTATTAGTCATTTTCAAACTTTACTTATTAAAACTCAATTTATCGTGTCTCACTGTCTCATCACAGCATTTAGGAAATTCCTATCGATAACGTTGGCCAAACGCATTGACCAAAATTCTTAAAGCAGTAGATAGACAACCCAACACAAAAAGCTCATTTTCTTTAAAAAGAAATACCTCATATATAATACTCAAAATATTCTTGTTTTTCTCAAAGACAAAATCCAATTTCTCTTAGAAACGTATCTTCAATTTTTTTTTGAAAAATTTGAAAACATAATTTATCACTTATTCTTAAAATCAAGGAAGACAAATAGAACTCATTGAGATATTCCCATAATACTCGATCCTCAAGATTGATGGAATAGACTGGAGTGTTCATTATTCCGAAAGGTGTAACGAACCACTCACACTACTCATAACAAGTGTGGAATGTGGTAAGAGTAACGCTATCCTCCACAACTCGTAGCTCATGAAACATCGGTGTAGGGTCAAGCTGAAGAATGACCGTAACACCACTTAATGGATTAAAAAGAGATCAACGAGATGTAAGAGTAAGGTTAGGATATCTTCTCGAATGAGAAGAAGAACACTAATAACATATCATTCCTTCGGGTGACGTAATTTTACAAAGTATATCAATAATTGAGTATCCAAAGAGGATATCTCAAAAAGGGTAAGAATGGCAATATCAAATAAATTCAATGAATCACCTCATTCCCTAGTCATCCTCGCGGGAGGATGACCGAAAGGCTAAGAACCGGGAATGAAGTCAATACAATATTCGATTGCCCAATTAGGTGTCATACGCAAAACGAACTCATAAAAATCAATAGAATCACGATGATTGGAATTCGAGATATATCATCAACATCTCGAAACTCAAGATTGAATACAGAGACTTCGGAATCATCATTAACATTCCAAAGGACAAGAAGCAACAAAGCAGCCGAATAAGGTTACCTAATATAGGATTCTTCAGATCACAGAATGTGTAATACGCAAGCCACTCCACCTCAAATCATACCAAACTCTAAATAGAAAATGTCGTGCTAATTCACACGAAAACATAAGCGATAAGCAACAATCCTAAATCCTCATACATCATGTCAAATATTGCAGATCCACTTAATATGATTCGCAGTCCTCATAACAGAACAAGACAAGAACATCAAAAGCCATTAACAAACACCTTTGATACAGATGAGTGTGAGGCACCTGTATTGAAGAGGACTCGAATAAAACAATCACGAATAGGATTATTTCTTAGATAAGATATAATCAATACAATTATGGGATACTATGGAATAAAAATATTCCTTGACATATCTCGAACTTTAATCTCAAAGGACACGATAAGATAAAGGACACGATAATTAAGGAATTTTTAACACTTGTACTATACTTGGATATATCGTAATATATGCTTCTGTTCTATGTTTATCCTATTTTGTTCTGAATTCAGCTCTGGTACCAAGCTGTAACGCCCCACCCCGAGACCCATATTAACAAAGAGTATTACCGGGTAATACTATTTGCTAATGCGTAGAATAGGGTTGGATAAGAGCGACCATCTATTTCTTTGTCTTAAATATCTATTGAATACGTCAACAATTCCACTTTTTATGGATCGACATATCCAATAAATGCTTAATGCAATGCCATAGGTGGCTATAGGATCTATTCGAAAAAATACAACAACTCAAATGTAAAATACATCATAGAACAGCAGATAATCCCATATATACACACATTTACAGATACATCACAGAGTATACAAAATGATACATCACATATGCGATATGACGACCACAATACAAACATGAGTCAAAAGAATATACATTTCAGCGTAGCAAACCAAAAAGGACTACAAAAAAAGCTATAACAAAAAGAGCTAGCAGAATAGTCTGTGTAGAAGCAGAATAGGCTAAGTCCAAATGTACCTAACCTGAAACACCTCGGTCTGACCCGAGTATTAAATACATGGGTCAATTTAACTAAACAAATCAGTTAACAAGGATAAGCGATTATATGACCATAAGGATAATGTGATAATAGTCTGGAGTGAGAAGGGACGAATAAAGTGTATGATTACATCAAGTGATAATGTGGTATCACTACACAAACATATAATCTCAAAAGAGATAAAATAACCCATAAAACGCTAAAACTAGTGAGCCTCATATCATCGGCATTCATAAAACATCAAATATGATTTAGGGGAAAACCAAAACTCGCCATCTTGGCAAACCCAAAACGTGCATAAAGAGATCTCATCTCAAACACATCATAAGGAAAATACATCTCCAAAGAGGAGAATAAAATCTTAAGTAAAGGCCAAAAGGCAAATCTCTTATAACACCAGTGTAGGAAATTCAAATCTCAAAAATAAAACTTCCAAGAGTTCAAATTTCCAAAAGTTAATCGCCACAAATATATATTGAATGTTTCGAAGGACTAATTCCGGAAAAGGGGGATACACTAGAGAACATAGTCAAAGAAACCATCTCAAAAGTGTTTGTACGTGCATGCGGCCGAAGCCTTGCCAAGTCCTGTTATCTCAAATAGGTACATTGCCCGAAGGCAAAACGTCACAATAATAAATACGCCACAATGGCAAATACATCGAAATGGAAAATACACCGCAATGACAAATATGCTGCAATGGGAAATATCTCGAAGACCAATACGCCGCAATGGCAAACGCTACAATGGCAATGACGCTAAGGTCCAGTACTGGCACTCCGCAATGACAAATGTGTCACAAACTCTTGAATAGGATCCAAATAGTGTAAACGTGCATCCCATAACACATGTTTGCACTAAACAGGTCAGGAATTAACTGATAAGACAAATGCACATGTCCCATACCACATTTTTTTACCAAATCGTTTAATTCTCCTTCTCATTCCCTCGAATAGTGCAAAAACATGCATTTTATATATAAAATAATTTATTTGAGAAAACAGGCTTTTAAAACCATTTTCCGTAATCAATTTTGAAGATGATATTGAAAAACTTCCTTATTATAGAGAATAAATAGATTTTGTAGCTTAAAATAATTCAAAAATATTACATAATAATTATTTTAAATGCCAATTTATTCTAAAAATTATTTCAAAATTGTTTGGAAAAATCCGTGCACGAAATCAAAGAAATCACTCAAAACGGTCATTCAAATTCAATTCAAACTTGAATTTCAAATTCATCACAACTTGGCTAGCCTATTAATAGGCATCAAAGCCCTCAAATCATTTCAAAAAATGTCACAAAAACATGAAGTAAAAGTCAAAAGTCGGACGGAAAAAAGAACATAAAAGCACTTGGGCAAAATAATACCCAGGTCCGAAATCTTCTCTGGGTTCAACTTGCGGACATAAAACAGGTAGCCGAACGACTTTTGATTGAACTAAAAATTGGTGCACATAAATTAGAAAACTTCATCTCTTAAAAAAAAAGAATCAATGAATTCCGACAGAAAATGTAAAAGTTACGCTGTCTCAAACATGAACTCAGACCATGTTTTTAACAGTTTAACAAGAATGTGCTTAGGCCTAAAAATCCATTCTGGATTCAACTTCCAAGCATAAAACAAAGTAACACGGCATCAGAATGAGCTCAAAATTGGTGTGCCTATTGTAGAAAACTTTATATTTCAAAAAAAAGAACCATGCAATTTGGATGAAGTATGAGAAAGTTATGATATCTCAAAGTTGAACCCAGGTAGCGTTTTCATTGTAAAAATATGGGCAAAAACATGCTCTAAGTCAAAGTTCGGCAGCATATTTCTATAAGCTGTATAGGTCGTAATCACTTGAAATTTGGTATTATTTTAGTACAAAACCTTATCTTTCAAACAAAAAAATAATCACGGAATTTCAGAAAGAAATTAAAGAATTATGTTATCTCAAACATGAGGTCGTTCCATGTTTGCAGCAACTCAGAAAACACAATTTCTACAGACAAAAATCTGAGTTTTATTGATTTTGCAGCAGGGGTTTGAACACTCAAATGACAATATTATTCAACCAAATGTTGTAGAAACAAAGCTCAACATGCAAGCTACCAAATTCAAGAAATCAGGAACCATTTCATTACCGAAATCAAAAGTTACAGGCTTCTAAAGTAGCAGTATGAAACTGATTTTGAACAGAAAATTAACAACAAAAATGTACAAACATAGCTGAATTTTTGTTACGGTTTCTTGCAATTTTGAGCTTGGCTCGGCTAGGATTTGTGAATATTGCAATTAACCTGCTGTTATAGATGAGCGAACCTCGATTAAAGTCAAAAGATTGAAGTTAGGAGGAGATGAGAGCTTCCTATAACTTGTAAAACTTAAAAAGAGTGCATGCAAAAAGAAGACATAATAAATTAGAAAACCTACTTCTCAATTTAGGATTTTTGATGAAATAGTTAGGTTTGGAGTGAGATTATCTTTCTAATTCTCTCTAAATTTGAAAAGAATGGCAATTTATCAAAAAAAGCTTTGAATTTGAAAGTTTGCTCGACGAAAAATGAAGCTTTTCATTTTACTGTAAATGCTTGAGAGAAAGAAGAAGCAAGGCTATAATATGAACATACATATAAAGCATTTTCTACTTTTCTCATTACTTTCTAAGGCTAATGAGCCATTTGGACCTAAATATAAAATAAAATGGCCTAATGTTTATTAGGCAACACTTAAAATATGTGTATAAGTCACATATACGCAAAAACAAAAATTCATTTTCTCATAAGTTTACATAAGAAGATAATGAAAACATGTATACATATAAAATAATACATTTTCTATCATACAAAAAGATTAATTTATATTTTTAAAACATTTTTGTTATTAGAATCCCTAATTTACAAAAATGCACTATTTACACAAATAAATGAATAAAACCATGTTTTTAACTTCTAAAAATCCACAAAATTTATTTTCTCACTTAGAAATATATTTTGATCCATTTCCAAACATAATTTAAAGCCAAAACATAGTTTTAAACAATTTCCACCTTTTTATTTGAATAAAACACCTTAAAAATCAAATACATATTTTAAAAACTATTAAAAGATGCGATTGGGCACATTTTCTCTAAAAAAAGTCATTTTCTTTATTTAAAGCCCATATTCCATTTATTATCACTCTAGACCAAATAAAATAGAGTTTTAAGCTTTATTTACACAATTTGATTCCAATTTTATTGTTTATTCCAAATAAAAAATATTAAATTTCCAATTTAATTTTTAATCACAATATTAAATTATAATTATCATTATAATTTAATATTCAAAGGTAATCTCTAAACTAGTGTTGTTACAAAAGCTATATATCATCAATTTGTGATCATGATGGGAGTATGTGCCGAAGATGGCGGCTCTATAAAGGAGGGAGCCGTGGATGGGGAACGTGAAGGGTGTTGAATAATGGAAACTGGATTGAGCAAAGGAAGGGCTCGAGTCCGAATGCAGCAAAAAAGGGCTCGAATGTTTGTGCTAAGGAATCATTGATACTCAGAGTGATTTCTATTGTACATGAAGCAAGGATATTATAAATGGGCATGCTTATGGATCAACGGAGTGGATCTTAATACCTTGTTGTTGATGCTAGAAAGTGGTCAACACCCAAATAGTATATTAAAGCACCAATTATCCAATATTGCAATCCAAACAAAGTGATGTAGAGAAATAAATATGAAGAAAAAAAATTAAAACAATTAAAAAGTAAGAGAACAAGAGAGTTTATATTGCTTCGACTTGCTCCCGCCAACATCCACTCCAAAAGTTTTTCTTTTATTGATTTATACTACTGTTTACAGTTACAATCCATGTGAATCAAGGGTCAAACTTGCGGAGTTTATTCTAGGTAAAAGAAGAAAAGAGCTAGAATCAAAATCCTTTTCTTTAAGCCATGCCTACTGTATTTATAGGGAAGCCGATGAAATATCTCGCTCAAAATGCCTCGATGGGTATAGACGACAAGCAATAGAATGCGATCCCTAGAGTGGGTCGCCCTCCATCTCTACTTCATGTTTCAAAAGTTGTGTCTTGAGTTAGTGTGGTGTTCGTTGAGAAACCGAGTGATCATCGTTGAGTTGCACTGCTGATCTATGAGATCCATAGCCAAATTAATCTGATCCAATCCTTAGTCCATCCTGTTGATCCGGTCTGATTCCTACTCCATCCTATTAGTCTGATCCGATTCCATGCTTATAGGATGTGCCAATTCCATGTTTAGCCAATTCCAAGGTGCTGTCCATCCGAATCTGCTTGACTATCGTCTATAGTCTTGAATACATTCAATCCCCGAACCTGATAATCATCTCTTTTGAAATCCTGCCTTGATGGTCACAAAATCCATTTATCCAACTCCATGGTATCATGGCCTTGCCAAAACGCAGGATAATTTTGCTCTCTAAAACATGCCTTGTGATAGGAAGAAGTGTTTTGAAGTGCCATAATTCCGAAATCATGAATCCATAATCCATCGATAACCGAGTTATTCAATCCAAACTCCAATTCTTTGCCAAGCTAAACCCGCAACCTATCTGGATTTTTAGTGAAATTCGCAACTGCTTCTACTTGATAGCCAAATCCATATCCATCCAAATACAGTAACTGAATCGACGGTCTCACTGGATCGTTTGCTAGATCCATGACCTTTCCGGGTCATTGTCCAAATCCAAGACCGCTTCGGGCCAATATCCAAATCCATAACCATTTGAAATCCTGGAAGTCAATAAGCCAATCCTGTGATCTCTCCGATCGCTGTCCAAGTTCATGGTCTCTTCGGACCGATCAATGGTCTCTTCAGACCCTTGCTAAGCCCAATCCAAACTTAACGATGAGTAGGCCGATCTTATCGCTCTCTGGCGAAGCGTCCTACCCTTTGCACTTTGGCACTTTTGGAGCATATAGAGATGTTATGATCCTTCTATACCGATCATAGCCTTTCCGAGCTCTTACTAGATCCCATCTCGTCACTCTCCGGTGAAGGGGAAAAATGACAAGTAAGCCGATCCTATCACTCTTCAAAGAGGCGTGTTACTTTTTGCACTCCGGTTCAGTGTCCCTAAACATAAAGCGATGGCATAGCCTTCCTAAGTCGATCATGGTCTCTCCGGACCTTTTGCTGAACCCATCCATCCACTCTCCGGCAAAATGGGGAACGACGATAAATGTGTCGCTCGCTGGCGATGCGACTTACTTCTTGCACTCTTGTCCCTAACTCTCTAGTCAGGGACATAAAGCGGTCAATTCCATAGTGACATCCTTTCTCCGGCATTGACTCTCTGGTCGAGGGCTTAATCCATGATGTACAAATCCATTATGTCACTCCAACGAAGATGTAGCGACCCATAAATTTCAATGATTTTTATAACGTAACTAACTAAATTTTTTCATGAAATTAAATAATAAAATTTTGAAATGAAAATTTGATATTTGGAATACATCTATTTAAACGTAGAAACTGTCAGATTTTCATCAGATTATATGGAAGTTTATTTTGTCGTGTAATTTTATTTAAATTTAAAATCAGTTGAATTGACGAAAATAAAATATTTTTGAAACCTGAATATTTTTACATAATTTTTTTTTTATTTTCTGAGTGTGATTCATATTTTGTTTAGCAAAATTCGGACTTCTAGCCCCGTTTATCTTATTTTCGATAGATTTGCGGCACCTTAGGCAACAAATATCGAGTTATGATAGGATGATCATATCGCTGATATCTGTGTACCATCATGTTCGTCTAATCGTGCTGATCTTCGTGGTAAATTAATCTTGCATTTCGGCATCCGGTGCATGGCGAAACCGCGAAACGTTTAGCTGTATTAGTACCATATTTGGGCTTTTGGATTTCTTATGCGCTTTCATATCCCCACCGCGTAATTCAATAACCAAGCCTTTTTATATTCCCACAATTTATTGCTAATGCTTTCTGTTCCATCCTTTCGATTTATATTCTTTTATTCTAATGGTTCAATTGAAAATAAATTTATATACAAAAATAAATTATATAAGATAAGTGTATCGGTTGCTATATTTTGTTAGCTTGTTCATCTCCAACCTGCTTGTTCTTTCATCGTTTTCATGGAAACCCACTCGCCAAAGCAAACTTGCATGCTCCTCTTTTATATAAAATATATACGGATATATATAAAAAAAGCTTCCATCGCCTCGGATCCGCCACCATCTTCTCCTCTCGACCCCGTAACCATCTTTCTCTTCCCCATCGAACCATCCAACCCCAACTTCCTTCCCTTCGGCCATTACTCCTTCGATGTGAAGTCATCGGCCATCTTACACCGCATCCTCCGCATAACTCCCCGACAACCACCCGTGAAACCCACTCCACTCTCACCACAACCACCGCTTCTAGCCTTCTCTCTCCATAATTGCCAACCAGACCCATATCAAAACTAAACACCACCTGCTCCTTTTGTCGAAACTGCCAGCACTCCTATGTAGCAACCGCAACCACTCAACCCTGACCCGACTCTTCTTCGACTATGCCAGAAACCGCTTCCCTCTCCACCCACTAGCTGATGGCCGAAGCCTCACCTGACCACACCACGCCTCCATTTGCTCAACCCTTTCTTCCCTTGAGTAATGGTTATCGCGTCTGCCTTGTTTCATGTCCTCCACAATCGAACCCACGAACTCCACACATCAACTGAACCAAATCCATCCATCTCCTATTAGTCATAGCCCTTCACCGAACCCCATGGCAACAATATCAACACCCTAACGCGGCCATCCCTACGTCGAGCCTTCCTAGTCTGCTTCTTCTGCTTGTGCATCCTCCAGACAGCAGCCGAGCATTTTGTAATCTTTGTTTTCCCCTCTTATATTATTATTATATATATATATAATTTAAGTTTATATAAGTTGTAGGATTTTTCGCTATATATATAGGTTTTGTATAATCTGTAGTTTATATTGGATAAGTTCTGTTGTTATGTATAAAAGTATATAAACTTTAAGATTTGTTTATATATAAAAGTCATATAAGTTTGTATAAAATCTGTGTTGTGTATATAAGTTTGTATAAGTCGTATATATAACATGTTGTTTGTATATAAGTTTATATAATATCTGGTTAAGTTATAATAAAATAAGTTTATATTGATTTTTATAATAAATATTGATTTTTAAAATATAATATGTATGTAAGTTTAAATATATTTATATTTTAGTTTATGCATATAAGTATGCATGAGTTTGGTTTTCGAATATATATAGAGATTTATTATATATGTGTTTAAATTAAATATTAATTTGAATATATATATATTTTTTATTTAAATATATGCGTTAAATTGATTAAGAGAAAATTATATATATATATATATATATAATATAGTTTGCTCAGTTTATATTAAGCTAATTTCGATTTGTTTTTCATCAATTCCAAACTCCCAGCTCTGCTTTGATCGTCAAATTCGCGTTCATCGTACTCTACTTTGGAATTGTGCTCGGATTCGCAGCTCAGTTCGCTATCAAATTTCTCTAGCCTCGTTAGGTGAGCAATCACTCACGGTTAACATTCTTATATTTAGTACTTTAGTTCACTTGAAATGACTATTGAAATATGTTTTGAAATATTGAATTGTTAGTTATTTAATTGTTAAATCTAATATGCTATTATCTGCAATTGTTCACCTATGACGTTTGACACCATAACCCTGTTGTATATATTATATTTAAATTCGTTATTGATGATGTATGCCTGTTGTTGATATGTTATATTACTATCATATTTGCTCTCACTCTGCAAGTTCCCTGTTAGTTTAGAAATCCCTTTGGGTTGAAATGATATATACCCGAACGATAATTTAGAATAAGGAAAAATTATTATGGGTAGAAATGATAAACCCAAGAAATTTTTATTAAATTTGAATTTTAGAATTGTGGGTTGAAATGATATATACCCGTAAATATTGAATTTAAATTATGGATTGAAATGATAAATATCCGTATCACTTGACCATAAGATAGAAAATTTTATACGGACACCGTTAGTCTATATTTTGAAAATGATTTCTAAAGTTTTGGAAGGAAATATATGGTTTTTAATATACATTGATTTTTAAAATGTAATATATTAATATTACTTTTATATATATGTAAAATTTAGATTTTTAAAATTGTATGTTTTGGGAAATTTTAAATTTATAAGTTAGTTTTGAAAATAAAATTTTTAAGATTTTACTTATAATTTTATTATTTAAATATATAAAATAAGGTATAAATTAGATTTATTAATAATATTTAATTTGATATAATTTATTTAAATAAAATTTTATTTAATAATTATATATATATATGTTTAAATATTTATTTAAAGTTTACATTAATATTTTTATATAAATTTTTGTAATAACTATAAACAAATAAAAGTTGGAAAAATAAAGCAAAATTGACTTGAAATTTAATTGGTTAATAATTGAATTTAAATAAGAATTTATTTGAACTTATTGATTTTGAGCTTTGGAAGGTATGATTTATAACTTGATTTGATGAAAAGTGATTAAACAAATATTCTCAACTTTAAATAAAAATTGAGACTGAGTATTTAATATTGATTTAAATATATAAATTTGAGATTATATTTAATTATTATTAAAATGGTTAAGTGGGTATTTGCCAATTTGAATAAAATTAAAGTTAAATGTTGAAATCTATATGAAACTTATATTGAAAATGTTTTGAGTATTTAAACTTTGAATCTTATTGGAATTAAAGAAATAGTTCAAACTCGGGTTTGAAATCGATAAAAATTGAAATGGTTTATTGAGAATTTGAATTGAACCTTTAACCTTTTAAATTGAAAGTGTTGAACATGGATAAATTCAAATTGAATTTAAGTTGATTTGAATCGATTTGTGGAATTGGATGAAACAATCTAATTGGGAAACTATTTTAGTACAATCTCTTTAAATAAATATAAACCATTTTTAATTTACAACTATTTTAATATATAAACTATTTTAATTTATAATTATTTAAATATATATACTATTTTCAATATCTAAACTGTTTAAGTTGGAACTAGTATGATTTCAAAACTATTATGATTTAAAAAGTGTTATGATTTCGAAAGTGTTATGATTTCGAAAGTGTTCTAATTTTGAAAGTGTTACTATTCTGGAAATGAATATATTTAAAGTGAATAATGATACCGAATTGATGTGGTTTTGAAATGAATAAAATATTTTGATACGAAATATGAAATGACCACCGTGTGAAATAAGCGGTTGGTTGTTAAAGAGACCGGGATCGGATATTGTCACACTCTCTGCCAATACCGAAAACCACATTAACAACTGTGTACATGGTAGAGATTGCAGAATGAAGTAGGATGGTTTGGCGATGATTCTGTATATGGTTTATTTGCAGTCCTGACTCCTATGAGTCGGCTTGATGTGGCTAAAATAGGAGCCACGCCGGCCAAGTGAGGTCATTCCTCCGATCAGGCACATTCCTTCGATACCATTATATTACTTTGTGATTTGATTGGGTGCACCTTTGATTTGGGAGTGTGTCACGAGGTGGGCGCTAGTAGCTGCTATGCGTTACCACCAGCCGGATCCGTAAACGGTTTATCTACTCGAGCGTTGCCTCGTGTGCCTCATCACATACCCTATCACGTCTTCCACAAATTTGTTTTTGTGTCGTACCTATGGAGTACTCCCTAATAGCCCACCGACGGGTGAGTTTACCGTATCTGTATAGACTACGACATTATATAAAATGTGTTAAGGGGATATGGGTAACGCCTTAACGCTATTTTAATACTTTACTTTAATGTAGACATTATTATAATAACGTATATTACTACATAGTAGATAGTTCCACGGATCCTTAGAGGATGGAAATCCCAAACATCCTTTAAGTTACTTGTATCTTAATTGGCATTTCACTTGAGTTAAATTTACTAATATAAGAATGTTAATCCTGACTTGAGTGTTTCGTGTTTCCCTTTATGCTCGGGTCAGACTGAGTGTCACATTATTTGAGACTCACCTTTGGAGATTGGAGCTTTGTTTGAAGATCTATCTATCCAACTTTCAGTTATTTCAGTTTATTCTAGTCATTTATTTTCAGACTCGTCGGTTGCTTATGTCTTAGAGATTCATTTGTATTGAGATTCTATTGTATTTTATTCCAGAATATGATGTTTTATAGCAGCCTCATGAACTACTATTTATCTATTCTGCTGCTTATTATTGTAATACTCTGCGTCTATGATTCTGTGATTGATTTATTTACTGTATATGCTAAGTTTTGCCAATTATAAATTAACAATATGACATTTTGAGCAATTCAAGTTTGACATATGCAGATGCGAATGGTTCGAAATACCAGGTCATTACAGTTGGTATCAGAGCCAGGTTTAGGCAAAACTTAGCATATAGAGTAAATTTAATTACGAAATCACCTTCATTCATGGTTGAGTTTCTTCCTCTTTGACTTGGGTTTCCTTTGAATTTTTGGAACTTTCCCCTTTGTTTTGAAATCCATTCTTGTCTTCTCTTGTTCATGTTCTCTTTATACTAAAGCATCCCATAGCTTCAGCCTCAATTGTCAACTTCATCCACAACTATGGTTAATCTCATCGATGGTCCTACCAACCTTAATATGATCTGTAAAGGGGTGAAACTCCTTTATAACAGGCGTCGATTCACCGGAGATTCCTACATCCTCGATTTTGGATGCTGTTATTTCTTGAATAACCCAAACTGTTTCTCAAGTAGACGACCCGGGTAATTCTCTTCTTATTGAATTTCGAATGCCTCTGGATTAAATAGACAGTTCTACCTTTTCTTCTAATGTCCATCCTAATGATTTCAACTCCTCTCCAATAGTCAGGGATTATCCTGATGTTTTGGTAAAGTCACGGTTCTCCCTCTCAAGCGGGAAAGTGAATTTTTGCACTGATCTTTTTCATGAAATCTCGGTTGACTCGGTTAAGGTCGCCATAATAAGAATAAGTCTGTCTATTTCTCCTTCTGTAATTTAATTAGTTTATCTTCCTTTCGAGTAAATCTTCATAGTTTGAATTCTCTTTGACTGGGGTTCATATAAATTTGAATCCCTATTCTTGTCCTAGAATCCATTCTTGAACCATCCTATGAGGGAGTATAATTATAATTGATATAAAAATGTTTTATATTGTGTTGTTTGAGTTGTTAAATATGAACTTTGGGTTTCGATCAATTCGTTTGGCCAACGCTATCGATAGGAATTCCACAACACTATAACAAAGCAAACTGACACATTATTGATTTCGAAATTGGTGAAAGATATAATTTTATGTGTGGTTATATTTTATATATAAAAGTATAATTTTCTGAAATTGGATAGTTAATTAAATTGGTTGTTAGGAATGATAATACTTGATTATCATTTATTTTTTTGTCAACACTACTAAATCAATTTTTATTATTATAAGTTATAAGGTGTTCAAATGTTATAAATAGTTTTTATTCAATTTGAAAATGAAATAAATTTAAATTAAGGATTTAAGAATATTATTTCCAGTGCTTTAAAAAAATTTGGTTTTCGTAGTTTGAAAGAGTATATTATTTGTAAGTATTTTCGAATGGAAATTGTTTTCCAGAATTTTTAAAAGAAGTAAGTCAATACTCTCCTTTTTGTCACTGGAAAATAATTTCGGTGATGACTGCAGCATCATCGACATACATTTTCGAGTCTAAGAGTGGAGAGACCACTTAGTACCTTTGCTACGCTTTTGTTTTGAAAAACGAATTTGGTTTCAATTTTCTTGAGTAAGATTTGATATATAAAATATTATATGTATATATTTATTTCAAAATGATTTGAAGTGAAACCGAAAATGTATTCTTAAATTCTATGTAAAGTGATGGTTTTCAAATTTTTGAACAAAGCAAATTTTGACTAATTTAAGTGGTTAAAATAAGAAATGGAATTTGAAATAACTTTAAATAGTTGAACTAGGACAACAATTTATTTGCATAATATTCAAGTGCATTTTTAAAACATATATAACTTGCCTGAAGTGTCCAAAAGTTAAAAAAATGAAATGTGAATTTGTGATTAAAGGTTATACAAGAGGAAAACTTGAGCAACAAATTATTTAAATTAAAATGGCTTAATAGAAATGTTGTAAATAATAGGTAAATTTGTATAGTGACACTTAGAAACATTAATGTAACTTACTTAGAAAGTTAAATGTTAATGAGAATATGTAATTGGATAATATAATGTAAATACAAGGAATAAAATTTCAAAACTGAATCTTGATAAGGGAATTTGTAAATGGAAATTGGGTGGTTATAATAAATATATATACTCTTAGTCTATGTTGAAATATATTAAATAATAATTAGAGGATTCTATGAATATGAATTTAAGAATAGTTAAGATTGAATTATAAGTGGAATTAACTTAAGTAAAATCAAATAAATTTAATAAATTATTTAAATAAAATAAATTTTGTTTTGAAATAAATTTTTGGCAACAGATGTTAATAAATTGAATCAAATCAACTGAATGAAAATACACTGAATTGAAATTAACCAAATGAAAATACAATGAATATTTATTGATTGAATAAATGAATTGAAACCAAATTTGTTAAATATTAATCAATTCAAAAAATAATGAAAGTTATATGGCTTTGAATTAATTGTTTATCTGGTTCTTTGTATTTTTTAATCTATCTTATCTTCCTGCCTACTTCTTTTCTCCTATCTCATTCCTTTTCGAGGACGAAAAATTTTGAGTGGGGGAGAGTGTAACAACCCGTAAATTTTAACGATTTTTATAACGTAATTAACTGAAATTTTTGCTTGAAATTAAATAATAAAGCTTTGAAATTAAAATTTGATATTTGGAATACGTCTATTTAAACGTAGAAAATGTTAGATTTTCATCAGATTATATGGAGGTTTATTTTGTTGTGTAATTTTATTCAAATTTAAATCAGTTGAATTGATGAAAATAAAATATTTTCTAAACCTGAATATTTTTACATAATAAAAATGTTTATCATTTTCTGAATGAGACGTCATATTTTGTTTAGCAAAATTTGGACTTCTCCAGCCCCGTTTGTCTTATTTTCGACAGATACGCAGCACTTTGGGAACCGACTATCGAGTTTTGATCGGATGATCATATCGTAGGTATTTGTGTACCATCCTGATTATCTCGTCATGCTGATCTCCGCAGTATATTCATTCTTGCAATTTGAGGTCCGTTGCATGGAGAAACGGTTAGCCGTATCGGTACCGTATTTAGGCTTTTGGATTTCCTATGCCCTTTCATATCTCCACCGCATAATTCAATAGCCAAGCCTTCTTATATTCCCACAATTTATCGCTAATGTTTTCTATTCCATCTTTTCGTTTTATATTCTTTTATTCTAATGGTTCAATTGAAAAAAAAATTATATACAAAAATAAATTTTATAAGATAAGTGTATCAGTTGCTATATTTTGTTAGCCCGTTCATCTCCAACCTACTTATTCTTTCATCGTTTTCATGGAAACCCACTCACCCAAGTAAACTTGCCTGCTCCACTTTTGTATAAAATATATACGTGTGTGTCTATACACACACACACAAGCTTCTATTGCCTCGGATCCGCCACCATCCTCTCCTTTTGACCCCGTAACCAACTCCCTCTTCCCCACCAAAGCCGAGCAACAAGCAGCATTGCATGCTGTCCTCTTTCCCACCACCACGTGCAACAACGCCACCAACCATTGTCGCACCGTCTAATCCCAACTCCCCTCCCCTCGGCCAGTGCTCCTCCGATGTGAAGTCATCGGCCATCTTCCACTGCCTCCTCCACATAACTCATCGACAATCACCCATGAAACCCACTCCACTCTTGCCACAATCGACGCTCCTATCCTTCTCTTACTAGAGTTGCCAACCAGACCCACATCAAAACAAAACACCACCTGCTTCTTTTGCCAAAACTAGCTGCACTCCTTTGTAGCAGCCGTTGCCATTCAACCTGTATTCTCCTCCGTCCATGCCCAAAAACCGCTTCCTCTCCATGCACTAACTACTGGCCAAAGCACCACCTGACCACATCAACTCCTTCATTTGCTCAGCCCCTTTCTTTCCTTAACCAATGGCCGCCGCCTCTGCCTTGTCTCGCGTCCTCCACAATTAAGCCCACAAACTCCACGCATCAACTGAACCAAAAGCACCCCTCTCCTATCAGCTGCAGCCCTTCACCGAAACCCCTGGCAACCCTGTCAACACCCTAACGCGACCATCCCTACGTCGAGCCTTCCTAGACTGCTCCTTCCGCCTGTCCATCCTCCTGGCAGCAACCGAGCATTTTTAAATTTTTTTCCCCTCTTATATTATTATATATATAATTTAAGTTTATATAAATTGTAGGATTTTTTGCTATATATATATTAATAATTTATGTATAATCTATAGTTTATATTGGATAAGTTTTATTGTTATGTATAAAAGTACATAAACTATAAGATAAACTATAAGATTTGTTTATATATAAAAGTTATATAAGTTTGTATAAAATCTATGTTATGTATATAAGTTTATATAAGTCATATATAACCTGTTGTTTGTATATAAGTTTATATATGATCTGGTTGAGTTATAATAATAATGCAAGTTTATATTGATCTTTATAATAAATGTTGATTTTTAAAATATAATATGTATGTAAGTTTATATATATGTTTATATTTTAGTTTATGTATATAAGTATGATGAGTTTAGCTTTCAAATATATACAGAGATTTATTATATATGTGTTTAAATATAATATTGATTTGAATATATATATATATATATATATACTTTATTTTAAATATATGTTTAAAATTGATTAAGAGAAAATTATATATATATATATAATATATATTTTGCTTAGTTTATATTAAGCTAATTTCGATGTGTTTTCCGTCAATTCCAAACTCCCAGCTCTGCTTTGATCGTCAAACTCGTGTTCATCGTACTCTACTTTGGAACTGTGCTCGGATTCGCAGCTTAGTTTGCTATCAATTTTCTCTAACCTCGGAAGGTGAGCAATCACTCACGATTAACATTCTTATATTTAGTAATTCAATTCACTTGAAATGAAGATTGAAATATGTTATTAAATATTGAATTGCTAGTTATTTCATTGCTAAATCGGATATGCTATTATTTGCAATTGTTCACCTATGACATATGACACCATAACCCTTTTGTATATATTATATTTAAATTTTTTATTGATGATGTATGCCTGTTGTTGATATGTTGTATTAGTTCATATTTGTTCTCGCTCTGTTAGTTCCTTGTTAGTTTAGAAATCCCTATGGGTTGAAATGATATATACCCGAACGATAGTTTAGAATAGGGAAAAATTATTATGGGTTGAAATGATAAACCCAAGCGATTTTTATTGAATTTGAATTTTGGGATAGTGGATTGAATGATATATACTCGTAAATATTAAATGTAAATTGCGGATTAAAATAATTAATATCTGTATCACTTGACGATAGGATAGAAATTATATACGGACACTGTTGTCTATATTTTGAAAATGATTTCCAAAGTTCTGAAAGGAAATACATGGGTTTTAATAAATATTGATTTTTAAAACATAATATATAAATTTTATTTTTATATATGCATAAAATTTAGATTTTTAAAATTACATGTTTTCGGCAATTTTAAATTTATAAGTTAGTTTTGAAAAAATAAATTTTAAGAATTTACTTATAATTTCATTATTTTTAAATATATAAAATAAGATATAAATTAGATTTATTAATAAGATTTAATTTGATATAATTTATTCAAATAAAATTTAATTTAATTAGTACATATGTATATATATGTTTAAATATTTATTTAAAAATTTGCATTAATATTTTTGAATAGATTTTTGTAATAACTTTAAATAAATAGAGGTTGGAAAAATAAAGCAAAATTGACATGAAATTTAATTGGTTAATAATTGAATTTAAATAAGAATTTATTTGATCTTATTGGTTTTGAGATTTGGAAGGTACGATTTATAACTTAATTTGATGAAAAGTGATTAAACAGATATTCTAACTTTAAATAAAAAATGAGACTAAGCATTCGATATTGATTTAAATTTATAAATTGAGATTTTATTTAATTGTTATTAAAATGATTAAGTGGATATTTTAAATTTTGAATAAAATTAAAGTTAAATGTTGAAATCTAAACTAAACTTATATTGAAAATGTTTTGAATATTTAAACTTTGAATCTTATTGGAATTGAAGAGATATTTCAAACCCAGATTTGAAATCGATAAAAATTGAAATGGTTTATTGAGAATTTGAATTAAACCTTTAACCTTTTAAATTGAAAATGTTCAACAGGGATTGATTTAAATTAAATTTAAATTGATTTGAACCAATTTGTGGAATTGGATGAAACAATTCTAATTGGGAAACTATTTTAGTATAATCTCTTTAAATAAATATAAACTATTTTTAATTTACAACAATTTTAATATATGAAATGTTTTAGTTTATAACTATTTTAATATATATATACACTATTTTCGATATCTAAACTGTTTAAGTTGGAACTGTTGTGATTTCAAAAGTATTATGATTTCAAAACTGTTATGATTTCGTAAGTGTTATGATTTCTAAAGTGTTATGATTTCGAAAATGTTATAATTTGGAAGTGTTACGATTCTGGAAATGAATATTTTTTAAAGTGAATAATGACATCAAATTGGTATAGTTTTGAAATGAATATAATTTTTTGATATGAAATATGAACTATTTGAAATGAAATGACCACGGTGTGAAATAGCAGTTGGTTGTTAAAGAGACCGGGATCAGATACTGTCATACTCTCTGCCAATACCGAAAACCACTTTAACAACTGTGTACGTGGTGGAGGTTGCAGAATGAAGTAGGATGATTTGGAGATGATTCTATATGAGGTTTTGGCGCAGCCCTGACTCCCGTGTGTCAGCTTGATTTAGCTAAAACAGGAGCCACGCCAGGCCAAGTGAGGTCTTTCCTTTGATCGAGCACATTCCTTCGATACCATTCTATTACTTTGTGATTTGACTGGGGTGCATCTTTGATTTGGGAGTGTGTCATGAGGTGGGCGGTAGTAGTTGCTATGCATTACCACCAGTCTGGATCCGCAAACGGTATATCTACCCTGGCATTGTCTCGCGTGCCTTGTCACATGCCCTATAGCACCTTTTACGAGTTTGTTTTGTGTCATACCTATGGAGTGCTCCCTAATAGCCCTCCTGGGGGTGGACTTTGCAGTATCTGTATAGACTACGACATTATATAAAATGTGTTATGGAGGATATGGGTAACGCCTTAACGCTATTTTAATACTTTGCTTTACTGTAGACATTATTATAATAATGTATATTACTACATAGTAGATAGTTTCATGGATCCTTAGAGGATGGAAATCCCAAACAACCTTTAAGTTACTTGTATTTCATATGACATTTCACTTGAGTTAAATTTACTAATATAAGAATGTTAATCCTGACTCAAGTGTTTTGCTTTATGCTCGGGTCCGATTGAGTGTCACAGCATTTGAGACTCACCTTTAGAGATTGGAGCTTTGTTTGAAGATCTATCTATTCGAGCTTTCAGTTATTTCAGTTTATTCTAGTCATTTATGTTTAGACTCGTCAGTTTCTTGTATTAGAGATTCATTTGTATTTGAGATTCTGTTGTATTTTGTTTCAGACTCTGATGTTTTATAGTAGCTTCATGAACTACTATTTATCTATTCCGCTGCTTATTGTTGTAATACTCTACATCTGTGATTTGTGATTGATTTATTTACTATATATGCTAAGTTTTTCCAAATATAAATTAACGATCTAAAATTTTGAACAATTCAAGTCTGCCATGTGCGGATGCGAATGGTTCGAAGTACCAGGTCATTCACACCTTGCGGTTATCACCCCATCTCTCTGGTCAGTACGATTGCAGCTTGTTTTGTTCATTGCATTAATGGGAATTTAAACTAAGTTATTGAATTTAAGTTTATACACCAAGAAATCCAGAAAACAAAGAAAACCAAATATTGCTTCTTCTTGCATGACGGTTTATCATCATGTCAGAGCATACCTAGGGTCTGTCTTCGATCTCATACATGTGTAAGAGACTTAGTCGTTCTATTATGGAGTTTCTTATTACTATTTGCTCTTGCCATCCTGATCTAGAGATGACAAGGGTTTTCCTAGAGCAAGGCCTACTTCGATTTATGGCGGTTGATGGCTGCTCCTTTTCCATCACCACTGCCCGAGTCCTCACAAACTAAAGCAGCCTGCTACCCGATGCGTTCTTTGATCATATCCTTCAAGTGTCTGCATTTGTCTGTAGTGTGCCCATCCTATTTGTGGAACAAGCAATATTTTCCAGATCTGCACTCTCACTCTGTGGTTCCCTCCTTGCTAGTTTTTGATAGTGGAGTTGCCCCTTTGTGCCCAAATAAATCTGTCCCAAACTCTTTGTCAATTCTGAGTAGGAAGAGAACTTTGGCTCCCATTCTTTCCTTTGCCTATTCGATCCATCATATCCATCATCTAGTTTCCATTTACAGTTATCTTTCCTAGTTCCATCTCTAGATGATCCTTCACCTCAAACAGTGTTAGCATTCTGTTTGTTGGTTTGTGCATCCTCATACCGTAGAAGCCTTTCCGCTTCATGGTAAAATTCCCCAAGATCCATTAGATGATCGCATGCCAGTGAATCCTTAAAGTCTATGTTGTCAGCAATTCCAGATACCTCTGCCATTAAAACCATTGATGGATCTGGCCAATCCACTAAAGCCACCGCCCCATTATACTATGTTAAGAAACTCCTTATAGACTTTTCAGTCCCCTGTTTTAGTGTTTACAGTGTCATCACTTTCTTAGGTCTTGAGATGTGGATCCTAAACTACCTCATGAATCGATCTACTACATGTCCTGATTGATCCATTTTCCAACTGCCTAAACCAGAGCACAGCTAATTTCCTCAAGTATAAAGAAAACACCTTGCCATAACCTGTTCTAATGCCCCCAACATTTCCATATGCCAGATATACCTCATCATATGCACTGTTGGACCCAGCTTTCTGTTGTATACCTCCAATGTCGGTAGTTTGAGCTCTAGTGGATTCCTTGCATTCCTTATATTCGGAGTGAATGGACTCCGATTGACATCCTCCAAGCTCCTGTTGGGAAATCTGTCTCTCATTATCCATTGTACCAACTCAGCTGTACTTTCATTCTCATCCATAGGTGATCTCCAATACATATTTCCAACCCACCCCCGACTCCATGTGGGTATTTCAGAACATACTCTTCCAGACGTGCATCCACATTCCGATCAGTACCAAACTACACAGCATCAACCACGGGGCTACCAGGAATCGATCTAGCAAGACTCGAGGGCATGCTCCCTTGTATGAAGTGATCGACGTCGAACCCTATAGGGGGTTTAGGGTCGATCGATCTATGTTGACCGAGGGCTAACCCAGGCTGATCCACTTCATTCTCTTGCCTGGTGGCTTCGTTTCCATGCTCCATGTTTAAATTTTTTGCAGCTCTTGCTGCTGCAATTCCTTGATCCATATTTCCAACGACTCCTATCTCTCTAGCCTATCTGATATGTCTACATCTCCTCTTTCTCCTTCAAGATCCGTTCCTACATAGCCTCCAACATCGTTTCCATTTCATCCCTAGTGTTGTAGATGGATGCTTGATTAGATCTAGCTCTTGAGGAAGCCTCTCGACTCCCTCCATAGTGATCCCTATCTGCAAACACTCTTCTTGTTGATTGCCTAGCCATTGATCCAAACCCAAGCTTCTAACTCTAAACTCTAAATCCATGGGTGTTAGTGTTCTCAATGAATGCACCAAAATGTTGACGTTAGAAAGTGATCAACACACAAATAGTATGTGAAAGCACTAATTATCCAATATTGCAGTCCAATTGAAGTGATGTAAAGAAATAGAAATGAAAAAACAAAATTAAAACAATTAGAATGTAAGAGAATAAGAGAGTTTATAGTGGTCCGGCTGACTCCGGCTTACATCCACTCTAAAAGTTTTCTTTTATTTATTTATACTGCTGTTTACAGTTATAATCCACGTGAATCAAGAGTCAAAATGGCAGAATATAGCCTAGCGAGAAGAAGAAGCGAGCTAGAATCTAGGTCCTTTTTCTTGAGAAATGCTTGTTGTACTTATAGGGGAAGCTAATGAAATATCTCGCTCAAATTCCACATAAATAATCTCAATACAAAGATGGACCGATCCAGGAAGTACGAGACCGATTGCACCCCCTATGAGGGATTGGCCCCAATCCATATAGAATGCAACATGGCAGAAAGCGGTTCCTTGAGTGGGTCCCTCACCATCTCTACTTCATGTTTCCAAAGTATTTTCCTGAATTGGTGTGGCGTTCATTGAGTTGCACTACCGATCCATGTAATCCGTAGCCATATTAAGTCGATCTGATCCCTACTCCATCCTATTGAACCGATCTGATCCCCTTCCTAGGGAAAGTGCCAATTCCATACTTAGCCAATTCCAAGGTACGATCCATGAGAATTTGCTTGACTATCATCCATAGTTTTGAATACATTCGATCCCTAAACCTGATAATCATCTCTCCGGCCTTCTTGCCTTGATGATCATGAAATCCATTTAGCTAACTCCATGGAATCACGGCCTTGTCCGAAAGTGGGATAACACCTGGAATGGTGACTTTAGGTCTAGTGTCTAACTTTGGGCTATGAGACACGTCGAATTTTTGGCTACGTGATACGTGAGTACATAGAAAAATGAGATTTCCATTAGTCCCTGGCAGCAAGAAGTCCTATCATGTATTTAGGGCACATGGAGTGATAGTGGGGATTGCTTGATGGATGCTCTGGTTGCTTTAAATGCTTTCTAGGCTATCACTTGGGGATATCATTTTGAGTAGGTATTGGAGACAGGAATACATGGAGAGCTAATATCCTTATTTTGAGTAGAATACCTTTATCTTATTTGTAGAATAGCATATTATGATGTTATGTGCTAACTCTTTAGTTGTAGGGGCGGGCAAGGTATGATTCGTGTACCTTTGTTGCTTACTATACTTACCTGCATAGTATTTTAAGATTCATTTACCGCTCACACTAGACTGTTATTTGACCTATGGTTTTATGTTTTGTTTCTTATTATCTTGGGTACTCTTAAATGAGTAGACCATATAACATGTCTAGGTGATGTAGTAGTTATGTAGAGGACGACCTAAAGGGAGGTATCTCATATTATATACTTATATAGATTTCTATGCTTATTCCATTGTACAGCACTAGGGAGCCTTAACAAAGGTTGCTTATCTCTTGTTATTAGACATTTGTTGGGTTTATTTCCATTTTATAAACTCTAATACATTTGTATATAATTCTACGGATCCGTGATCTGATGATTTGTTCACATAATTGTTACCATCTCTTCTATTATATCTATGATATTATTTTATCCCTGCGTTGTGAGCTATTCGACAGGTCATATGCTGTATTTGTTTCACTTTCAACCTTGATGATCATCCTATATCGACCAAGCATGATTGCAGCGTACTATTTTGGTATTATTAGCCGGTGGTATTGTGCCATCGTCGCATTTGGTATTAGAGCTTTGTTACAAGATTAACCTGAGTTGATACTAGGATCTAGTAGAGATAAGGAAGGAGTTACCATCTTAGACTAGATTGAGAATATATATATATATATAAACAAACAAGGGAGTGCGTACTTTTTATATATTTTGGTTTTCAAAGCTATATAGGAATATATATTATATAGTATAAGTCGCATGCACACGAGCACCATAGACATAATTTTTTTTATAAGAGACTGATCATTCTTGTTACAGATTAAGATTGAGTCGGTATACAAGAAATACTATAAGGAATTCTGCTTCGAGAGTCGAAGATGGAGTAGGATTAGAAGCTGCAACACCTAACTTTCAAGCGATGTTGAATGCTATAATGGCAACTATGATGAGGAATGTTCAGGCTATTACTCCTTATGTGGCTATTAGTAGAGGTGCTCCCACGCAAGCACCTAGGGCTTATTTCTCCAAATTAAGCAAGGACTATTCTACTCTAGGAGGAAAACCATTTCATGGGGTGGAGGTAGCCATAGAAGTGCAGGATTGGTTGGATACCTACGAATGCATCTTTAGCAATGTGTATGTGGACGATGCTATGAAGAGAAAATTGGCCTTTAGGCAACTTCAATGACAATCTATGAACTGATGGAATGTCAATATAAATGCTACTTCAAAAGATCAGTTCACTTAGGACTAGTTCAAAGCAAGCTTTGAAGAGAAGTTCATTTCAGCTGCTTAGAAGTTGGTGCTGTTTAGGAGTTTTGCCGATCTTAAGCAAGGATAATTTAAATTTTCAAGTATCATGCAAAATTTGATGCTTTATCAGAGTATGAGATGTCATTCATCAACACTCCATTGAGAAAGAATGAGAAGTTCATCATTGGTTTGGATGGCTATCTTGGAGAGAAGCTACTAGACCACATAGATTATCCATTCGAGAAGCTTGTTGAGAAAGATTTCCATCATGAGAATCTGTATCCGAAGGCGAGAACAACTATTGTCGTTTCTGCTAAGAAGGAAGAGCCAAAACCGCAACAAGGCAGTGGAGACAAGAAAAGGTGGAATGGAATGAGGAAACGGTCTTAAAGGAAAAAGGGCCAGAAGAAAGCTAACTGGAACCTACTTCCTATCTGTATAAGGAGAAGGGTCACTTAATTGAAGATTTCAATGTGAGCGGGAAGAAGAAATGCTATAATTGTGAAAAACCTGGGCATTTGAAGAAGGATTGTCTGGAACCAGTATAGAATAAACAAGTTGTGAAATCATATTCTTTGGATGTTGCTCTGACTTCGTCGAGTGCTCCATCGACGAAGGAGAAGGAAAAGGAAGTCGTCACTCAAGGTATGCTTTTCATTAAAGATGTTTTATTTGCTTTTTGTTGATACCAGGTCTTCACATTCGTTTATATCTAGTGAGCTAGTAAACATATTAGGATTGAGACCCAAAATATTAGACAGACTCCTGATTGTGAAAAACCATTTTTGGGGTTCTACTAACCTTTGCATGTTTTGTCATAACCTAGTGTTATCGAGTCATGGACATTCTCTTTTTTGTGATTGCTTTGTCTTGAATTTTATTGGGTTCAGAATTATCTTGGGAATGGACTAGCTTAAGAAGTATGCAGTGATAATGGATTGCGAGAAGCTATTGGTGACAATCAGATATATGGAAGGGCAGACGATAGTGAATTTCTTCCTACCAGAGGATAGGTGATGTTTAGCTTTCTATATTCACTTGAAGTTCCATGGGAGGGGTTAGTATTCGAATATATTTGAGAAAGTGACCAGATTACTACTGTGTAGAGAGATTGAGTTTCGAATACACTCAGTGAAGGAATTCAGACCTATAGTTTTGACTTTGAGGCGTATGGCACCCAGAGAGCAGAAGGAATTAGAGGTGAAAATGAATGACCTATTATGTAGAGTGTTCATTTGAAGAAGCATATTTGAGTAGGGTGCACCGGTAGAATTTGCATCTAAGGCAGATGGCTCTTTGAGGTTGTGTATGGATTATTGTGAGCTGAATAAAACAACAAAGAGAAATAAGTATCCACTCCCAAGTATTGATGACATGTTTGATCAGCTTCACGGTGTAAAGGTGTTCTCTCAAATGGCTTTGGCAACGAGATTTCACTGGCTTAGAGTAGTAGAGAAGAGTGTGCCTATTATTGCGTTTTGTGTGCCATCTGGATTTTATGAGTGGTTGGTGATGTCGTTCAGGTTAACCAACGCTCCAGCATACTTTGTGGATCTCATGAATCAAGTTTTCAAAGACCAGCCGAACAAGTTCGTGCTTGTGTTCGTGGATGATATACCGATCTATTCCAGAACCTAAAAGGAGCATATGATGCACTTGAGGATTGTGCTAAAGTTTTAAGAAAGCATAAGTTGAAAGCAAAGTTCTTTAAGTGTTACTGGAGAAAAAAGGTGAGGTTCCTGGGTCACATCGTTTCTGGATAGGGTATAGCATTGGATCCTGCGAAGGTGGCAACGGTTTAAGATTTGAACCAACCCAAGAATGCTACAGATGTGAGGAGTTTCTTAGGTTTGGCAGGATACTATAGGAGTTTTATCAAGGACTTCTCAAAGATAGCAGTAACATCGACCAACTTAATGAAGAAAAGTCAAACTTTTATTTAGGAGAGAAAGTGTTAGCATGCGTTTGTGAGCTTGAAAGAGAGGTTATTGAGTGCACCGGTATTGACCATTCCAAGTGGGAATAAGGAGTTGATGGTATATACAGGTGCCTGTGGTACTGGATTGGGTGCGGTATTGATGAAAAAGGGAAAAGTTGTTGCCTATGCTAGTCGACAGCTAAAGCTGCAACAGAGAAATTATCCAACTCGTGATTTGGAATTGGCGGCGATAGTTTTTTCTTTGAAGTTGTAAAGGCATTTTCTGCTGGGAGAAAGGTTTGAGCTATTTACAGACCATAAATCCATGAAGTACCTTTTCTCTCAAAGGGATCTCAATCTTCGTGCGGGAGCAATGGTGTTTGGAGTTCTTAGCCTGCTATGATTTTAGCATTTTCTATACTCCAGGAAAAGGGAATGCAGTCGACGATGCATTGAGTACAAGACATACTAGTTTGAGAGCAATGTTCTTAGGATGGAAGCAGATTGAGTACATTACTGGATATGTTTTTAGGCCTTACTGCGAGCTAGAACCAGAGATGTTGGTAAGTTTTTTGATCGAAACTATTCTAATAGGAAGGATCGGTGCTAGTAAAAAGCGACATGCTAGGTTGGAGATTAAAATAAAGATAGTAGAAGGAGTAGAACTGAGGACATGAAGTAATATGGACTCGACCAAGAAGACCGGCTTCGTGACGATGGAAGACTGTTTATTCCCAATATTGATGGATTGCAAGATGAAGTGCTACGGGAATGCCACCATTCTAGGTTGATAATATATTTGGAGGTAATAAGATATACCGATATATGAAGCAAACCTATTATTGGAAAGTTATGAAGAATGGTATTGGGACATTCACCTCGAAGTGTATGAACTGCCAATTGGTAAAGGCAGAGCAAAAGAAACCTAGTGGATTGTTGCAACCGCTAGAAGTTCCTGAGTGGAAATGGGAGCAAGTATCGATGGATTTTATTAATGGCTGACACGAACTCGAGTAGGGTACGATAGCATTTAGGTCGTGGTTTATCGGTTGACCAAGAGTGCTAGATTTATACCCATTCAAGTAGAATGGCATCTAAGTTGGTGGAGTTATATGTAAAGTGGATAATATGTTTTCACGGTGTACCAAAGGGTATTGTGAGTACTAGTGGTTTTTGGAAGAGCTTACCAGAGGTGTTAGGGATAGAGCCGCACCTTAGTGCAGCTTCTCACCCACAAACAGATGGGCAGACTGAAAGAGTAAATCGTATATTGGAAGATCTCTTGTAAAAATGCATTATAGATTTTGGAGGATCATGTGATGACCATTTACATCTAGTAGAGTTTGCATACAACAATATTTATCAAACGAGTATTGGGATGGCTCCTTATGAAGCACAGTATGACCGATCGTGTAATGCTCCTTCATATTAGTGGGAACGGGTGAGAAAACGTTATTTAGGCCAAATATGATTCGAGAAACTTCAAAAAAGATTAGGATCATTCGGCAATGAATGAAAGTTTCTCAGGATAGACATAAGAGCTATGCCTATAAAAGAAGTAGAGATTTGGAATTTTCTGTTGGGGATATGGTTTTGTGAAGGTATCTCCTTTGAAGAATGTTGTTCGATTCGATACTAAGGTGAAGTTAGTACCAAGATTTGTAGGTCTTTTTTTGATAAAAGAAAGGATTGGGAAGTTAGCATATGGGGTTGACTTATGTCAGAAGATAATGGGCGTGCACAATGTCTTTTATCTTTCCTATTTATAGAAATTTGTGCATGACTCAGACGTGACAATCACACTGGATTAACTTGAAGATGTTGAGGTAGAACGAGAAATTTTTAGATCTTGTGGGACGCTTCATGTTATTGGACATGATACGAAACGACTTACGAGAAAATTTGTGAGGCTTGTAAAGGTACAATGTAGCGGAAGTGATGATAATAGTACGTGGGAAACTGAGGAGAGCATGAGGAGTACGTGTCTGCAGCTCTTTCAATGGTAAGATCTATCTTTTATAGTATCTACTTTCACTATTGTATATCGCATTTGATAGGTTAGTACTTTTCATGTTGGGGTAGGTTCACTATTGTTTGCATGATTGCTTGTTTGATATGGTTAATGGTTGCATATAGTTGTTAAGCATGCAGGGTAACTATGATTGCTTATTTCTTGACTTGTTTTGGGATTTTAGGGGTGAAATTCCTAAAAGGGTAAGAATGTTACGACCCATATTTTACATATCGAAGGATCGAAAAATAATTTAATTTATTCATATGAGATCATATGACTCTATAATTTTGGGATATGACTCTTAAGAACATTTTACACACATATGATTTTTTTGAATTCTATATGCTCATTTTGACCCTCAAAACCTTGTTTGGGCCATAACTTCTGATAGGAGTCGAAGTATGGTCTCAAACTAGCTCTATTACTTTAGGATGATGATTTCTCATTCTGTAAAGTGATCATAACAGGAAAATAGCCTTATTGTTAGGAAGTTATATCTGTTTTTTTTTTCCAGACAGTTGTTAACCAGTATTAATGTGTAATTATTTAAGCCTATAAGTAGGTCCATTAGTCTAATTCGAGATTAGCATAAATAGGGGGTTGTAGGAGTCAAATCAAAACTTTTCTCTCTTTCCCAAACCAGATCTAAACCTCTAATAGCCCTATAATTGTCCAAAATTACACAATTACTCTCTAAATTTAGCTAAATCATTAATTAGAGAGGAGATCATCAATTATACGATGGAGATCGTTTTTTGTTGATTTGCACTACTTTCTATTGCTGTCTACATTAGATCTAGGTGAGAGTTGGTTGATTTTAGTAATTGGTGAGTGGTTTATGCTTTCTTACTATCCTATGCATGTTTATATGGTTGAATTACAGGTTTTAACATGATTTTTGGGCTTAAAACATTTTTTGGCCTTAAAACCTTTTCTAACTTTAATTACATGTTGTCATATACTTATAACCTAAATTTGTGAATCTTTGAAATGGTTTTCAAAAATGATTTAGTAAGTCTCCTTATTCATATTCATATGTGCATATAATATGTAGATCTATATTAGAATTAGCTTGTTTATCACATTCTTTTGTATTGTTTGTTGCAATGGATGCATATGAAACTATGGTTGTATGTTGTGCTTTGTTTGGTAATGTTTTGGATGCTTAGGAAGATAGGTTTGTGAATTTGGAAAATCGAAGGAAAAATTGGTCGGAATTGGACAAAACTTGGAGGAGAGACTTTGGTGCATTGGAGGAGCTTGCAATATGATTCGCACCTCAAGATTCACTAAGGACTCTACTCGGCACCGAGTTGAAGAGTCGATATTGAGTTATTTTGAAGGCTTAGATGGATAGGTCAACCTGATAAATGGCTAGAGCATGGCTAGTGGAGGTTGTCCATAGTAAGATGTAGAAGATTGGCCATGTATTGGGTACCATAAATGTTAAGGTTATAACAGTTGAGGTGAAAATAAACTTTTCATGTTTATTGGGGTTTAACCCATAAAGAAAGGCCTATAGAGTTTTATGTACTAACTAGAAGTTGCAAGTAAATTATGGATTTAAAGGTGAATGAAAAAGATAAGTAACGTGAGACTCATATAACAGGAACATGATGTGGATAGCATAATGGAGACATGAAGGAGGACTTTACGAATTTAAGGCAGATTCCCCAATTAAAGCAGAAACCCTATTTTCATATTAGTAGTAGTTGTAAGGACTCCTATTAACTTAAAGGTATAGCTAGAGTATTACCATATTGTAGTTGGACTCTATATTGGAAAATAAACTTTATAGAATTTGTTTAAAAAGGAGAAATTAGAGAATTTGATGAAAAGCGATTTTTCAATAGCTCTTCTAATTTTTTTGTTTTGTCTTCTAGGCACATTGTTACACTTACCCTCAATGTGTACTTTGTTTTTAATAGAACTTTTTAAAAATAAAAAAATTTGAAGTATGTAAAACCCAACCTTGAACTCCTCTTATAAATAAGAAATGGTTGGTATTTGAAAATGCCTTTTATCGATGTTTCAGTCAAACTCTAAAATAATAAGTTAGAGTGCTACATGTTCCTTAAAATACATTTTGTGAAAATTTCTTATTTATGAAATAAAATTTTAAAATGGTTTTTTATGTACATTTTGCTAAGTTAAGCTCAATCGTTTTTGATAATTTAATTAAAAAAGGAAAACAAAAGGAAAAAATGAATGAAAAGAGGGTTTTACAGTCTTACTAGTTTTGTGGAAAAAACGTTAAAATCAAAGGTTTCGATTTAAAAATAGTAAAATGAAAATATTATGACTATCACTTAAACTTAAAAAGGAAAGAAATAGATTAGAGACGGATAAATAGGATTACGTAGCCCATTGAGATATAATTGATTATGAAATTTTGAAGCCTTGAAGTGGTTGGGACAAAGCTAAAAAACATAGAAATTTAGTGATCTTTTCAGTCAACGGTTGAATTGGAAGGATAGAGTACTAGGTTAAACTTCCTATAGTAGTAAAGGATGAGTACAACCTTGTATCTTTTTACCCAAGTATGGTATGAATCTTAGGGTCTTTGTTTAAGGAAGTATGGAAATTATTTTTAGGTAAAATGTAACGAACCGTAAATTCTGATAATTAGAAGTTGTTAATTTAATAAGATTTTGTTATTTAATATGTAAATAAATAAAAATTTATGATTTATTAATGAAATAATAACTAAAATGAGATGTAATAATGCTAATCTAAGTTAATAATTAAAATTTTAAATGAAATTACAATTAATTGAAATAATATAAATGTTATACTTGAATATAAATTGAATATATGAAAACAAATGTAAATGGTGATTAATTAATATAAATATGTGTAATAAATGGAAATTGAATGGAATTAGTGTAATATGAGTTGTAGTAACAATTGATGGCAAATAATGAACATACAAATGTTATTAAATATAGTAATAGTGACAAATTGTTGTCTGTTACCAATATACTTAATCCATTTCAATTAAAGGTGATAAATGTTACATTTATGTAAATTAAGACAATAATTGTAATTGTGAATGTAATAAAAGGTATAGAAATGTAAACTTTATTTACATGACAATAATTGACATGCAAAAACAACGAAACCAAGATAAAATAATTAATTGGGATTTAAATTATAAGTAATGTGTAAGATTTGACAAAATTTCAATACAATTGAATTATAGTAGTTAATAAAAATAAAAGAAGGAAATGTAGCCTATTAGTGAAATAAGAAATCAACAAATATTAACTATGCCATTTGAATAATAATTGATTGAATATAAAATCTGAAATCAAATTTAAAATTTTTATTGAAATTAAATTATAATTAACCGAATTTAATTACAGTTGGAGTCAAACACTGTAATTACTAATTTTTTAAACACTGAATGGAGGTATAAACTTGTTTTGAATCATTATAAATGTCTAAGTAATCAAAAATGATGAAGTTTGTTGGTTAATAAATATTGAATTAAAAAGTGAAATAATTAATTTAATTAACATGAAAATAGCCATTTTGGACACTGACTCGGATTTCATTGAAACCAGTTTCATTGGATCCGTAACAGTCAATTATTGTACGATTTCAAGTTTCGTGGCGATCGGACTTGTCGTTTGATCGTGCGGACTCGAAACGCCTAGAAATCAATTTGATTGAAATTAATTTGGAATAAGCTGATTTTAACATAACTTCTTCATACGATAGAATTAGGACTTGAAAACTTGTTTCATTGGGTTTAAATTTTTTGAAAACATCTATTTTTATATATGGGATGACCCATTTCCGTTTCGGGAACGAAACAGGCATTGGTCATTTATTGTTCAACTTCCAATTCGATCTAGTCCATTCTTTTTCATTTCAACTATACTTATAAATAGCCCGCTATAAACCCTAGCTACTTCTTATTTTCATTTGTATTTACATACAGTTCCTTCTCAACTTCTCATTCCTATGGAAAACAAACAAAACCTTAAATTCAATTTCAAAATCAATTCCAAAAATCAAACTCCTCAAACTTTATCGAATTATATAACGATTTGAAGTTCTCGATGAGCGCAACCCAAATCTATGATTCATTTTTCAACCGGACGCATCATGTGAACAAAAATTGAGGATGAACCTCGGTCGTTCGTTTTAGGGTTTGACGATCCAACGGCGGATCGTCGTCCGATTGACGATCGGGAAGTGGCATTGGGAAGAGGATGGAGAGCAGGCCCTGTGGTGATTTTCGCTCGTCATAAATTTCCAAATTCGCCTGTATCAGCATGTAAAGAGGGATGGAGGCGAGATTGCCTGAGGCGATCTGGGATGTGCGCGTGGCCAGCATGTGGGCGGCCTGAGGAGGGATTTGTGGCTCAGTGGTCTGATCGAGGCCATGATGATCGAAGAGGCGGCGTTATTGGGTTGTTCGGTGGTGGCTTCGTGGTTGCGGACTGTTCGAATTCCCCAGTAGCGTTTGCTAGGCTTTGTACGTGAGCAGCAGTGAGGTAACGTGCCTTCTTACTTTATTTAATTAATTAATATAATTTAAAATTTTAGTCATTCTAATTATCATAACTTTCGCATATGAGGTCTGATTTACACGCGGTTTGTTCCGTTGGGATCATATCTCTGGTCATTTTGATACCGGTTTGGACAAATTCTCTATGATCGTTTGAATTTTGCTCCTGAATTGGATTTAAATTCGATTAAAAATCGAAGGTGAGTGTTTTAACCCACTCACAACTTCTGAATTTCTTATGTTAGTTAAATTAAATTTATAATGTGATTAGAAATTTATTGATTGCTGTTTGGTATGTTTGATTTTCATTCTAGTTAAATTTGACTTTTATCACATTTAATTATTATTTGATTTAATATTGAATTTTAACTGTCAAATGTAATATCGTTATTGATTTCCAGTTATCTATTAATGTTTATTGATTGAATTGGATGATGATTCGGATGCATGTTTGATCATTGATATTGGATAATGGATGTTGTATTTTATATCGTTGTAATACTGCAAGTTCACTATGGGTTAAAATGATACATACCCGAACGATATATAGATTAGGGAAAAATCATTATGGGTTGAACTGATAAACTCAAGCGATTTTATGGATTTTTAATGTAACATGGGATTGCAGTTTAAAATGATATATAACCGTAAAATTTGAATTGTGGATTGAAATGATAAATATCTGTATCACTTGATCCTAGGGTAAAGAATTATATACGGACACCGGATTAGTTAAATTAAATGATCTTAAAATCCCTAATTTTTGAATTTAATTAAATGACATTTGGAAATAACATTTGAGTTATAAAAATAGAAATTATTATCAATATCCAAGTATTATGTTAAAACTGGAATTGGTTTAAAGGAATTAAATTAAAATTTTAGGGTTGATTTTGATGTATAATTAGAATTTACCGGAATTGAGTTATTAAATCGTTTGAAATATAAGTTTGAGAATATTGAAGTTGGGGTAATTTAAACTGATATTTCAAACATGGATTTGGAAGCGATATGGATTAAATATTTTATTAGAAATTAAATTTAAAGATTTGAAATTGGGTTTTTGGAAATTGAAATTGTCCAAAATGTGTTGAAAGGAAATGAATAATTTAAATTGATATTAAATTCAAATTCATATTTTTCATACAAACTGTTTAAAAAATACCCTTATAAAGATCCTAAATTTTAAGATTTTCAAATTGTTAAACTATTTTAACCTATATTAACTGTATTTAATCAACCTAACCTATTTTAAACCAGTTAATTTGTTTTAAAACTAATTAACCCATTTTAACTTGTTTTAAATCAAATTAATCTGTTTTAAATCAATCTATTTTAATTATATTTAATCTATTTAAATCTATTTAACTATCTTAAATCAATTTAACAATATCTTTAATCTCTAATTAAACCATTTTAAAGTATTTAACTATTTATAACTATTTTAACTATTTATAACTATTTAAACTATTTTCTAAATTTTCGGACTAAGTAAAGTAGAAGATCTATATTCAATTCATTGTTTTAAAAGAGAATACGGTTAAATGATGTTATAACAAAATTTGGGATTTTCAACATTATAATAAATTGAATATGACGATTTTGAAGTAAGGATTTAATCTACTTTGGAAATATGATTTTTAAGAAATTATGATTTGAAAACGATATGATTTGAAAGTGAATATAGTTTGAAGTGAATATGATATTGATAGAGATATGATTTGAAATTGAATATGATATTTTGATATAAGTTGTGAATTGATTTTTGAAACGTAAAAGAACCATCCAGTGTCTAATAAGCAATTGGTTGTTAAAGAGACCGGGATCGAATATTGTCATACTCTCTACCAATACTTAAAACCACTTTAACAACTGTGTGGAGATTCCAGAAATGAATTACGATGGTTTGGTGAACGATTTGTGTATGAGATATGACGTGACCCCAACTCTTGTGAGTCAACTTAGATGTGACTAAAATCAGGAGCCATGCCGGGCCAAGTGAGGTCATTCCTCCGATCGGACACACTTCTTTGATACTATATTCTAATTTTGCGATTTGATTATGGCCACCCTTGATTTTGATTTAGGAGTGTGTTTCCAGGTGGGCGGTAGTAGCTGCCAGGCGTTACAACCAGTCCGGATCCACAAATGGTATATCTACCTTCGCATTTCCTTGTGCGCCGTGCTCACATGCCCTAGCGCGCCTTCTACAAATTTGTTTTATACTATACTTATGGGGTGCCCTCTGTGTAAACCTCTCGAAGGAGCGTATAGTACTGTATGGACTATGAGAATATACAAAATTTGTTAAGGGGGATATGTGTAACGCCTTAACGCTATTTTAATACTTTTACTTTACTGTGGACATATTATAATAACGTATTGTACTACAGAGTAGATAGTTTAACGGATCCTTAGGAGATGTGAATCCCGAACATCTCTTAAGTTATTGCACTCACGTTAGACACTGGATAAGAGATGTCAAACCCCGTAAACATCATATACGCCATTTCACTCATATTTATTTACCATTGATTTAACTTACATAAGATCTTTTAGTTTTGACTCGAGTGTTTTGTTTCTTCAATTCGCTCGGGTCAGCCTGAACACTTCAGGATTTGAAGACATTGTTTTTGGAGGATGAAGACGAGATTGTGTTATTATTATTTACTATATTATTCCACTGCATCTTGTTGTTCCGCTACATTTATTATTTATTTATTCATGTTTCTGTAACTCTGATTTTTGTGTTGCAAAAGAATAGCCAAATGTATTTACAAAACAGCTTCATGAACTATTATTTGATTATTATATTTTGTAATTCTGTTGCAAGATTCTGTGTTTATTTTATTTCTTTTTCTTTCTATGCTTTTTCTCATTTTCCCCATAACAAATATGCCTTTTTGAATGGTTTGAGTCTGGTATGTGTCTGCTTAAAGTGTCCAAAAAGGCTAGTCGTTACATAAAACATATCCTAAAATAAGGAAAGGTTAAGCCAAGATGGTTATTATCTAGAGATGCTATATTTGCAAGGAGTTTTATTCGGTTTGAAGTGTAAAAAGGGCCAAGTAGAATATACTTCTATTCTTATATAGTTCATTAAGTGACTAAGGGGCAATTCCATGATCAGATTGGGCAAACTAAATAAAATGGTAAGTGTAGGCTCGGCACCATGTCGGCAAGGTCGGTACCATAGGTAAGGATAAGATACTTGTATGCTGCAGACAGTCTAGGTATTGTGTTATTCCCTTGAAGGCTACAAGCGAACCAAGTGGACATGACTGAGAAAGTATGTATGTTATTGGTTCTATCATGATCGATGTGTTCCACGAGTGTCCAAATGTATATTTTGGAATTGCAAGGTTAGAAATTCGCACCCACGTGAATTTGGAAAATATTGGGTATTTATAGTCCTTGAATTTAGTACTAGGGAGTAGTAGTCCTTGAAACTTGTAGATTATGTGATAGCTCCAGATTTGTAGATTTAAGTGAGTTATGCAAGTAAAGATAAAAATTTAGTTACCACACTAGATTGTAGGGTAATTGATATAAATTAATAAACATAAGCTAGAAGTTGTTATAACCTGAGAACGGGATTTAAGTAGTATATAAATCCATTTGAATGAAGTGTGAAGCAATATAAATCTCATAAATTATCCAGTTTAGTACAAAAGTGTATCGTTTGAAATAACAAGAATATACCCTAAAGAAAGAGATTGTACAAAATAGGGATGGCTACCTTAGTTTATACAATCTACTTTAGCAATAATAGAAAAGAGAATTCCTTATTCCAAACATGACACAAATTGCCATTTAGATAATTTATGGAAAGTTACAGAGTTCACGTTTCCTTTTTAGAAAAAGATACAATTCCAATGAATTAAAATTCAGAAATCTCAAAGTATAAACCAAAGTATTAGTCGTCGTGTCTATTGGATTAAAATGGAAAGGCATCGTTCCATATTGATTTGTCCCAACCATGAAATAATTGGAATAAAGTGATAAGAGGTTAAGTTTGGTGAAAAGGTCCTTTTATAGGAGAACATTAAGAAATGGTAAAATTTTGGAAGTTCAAACCAAAAAGGTATCCTGGATAAAGTTATAGTCCAGATTTTGTAATTGATGGTTAATTCAAGGAGTTGGGTCTACATTAACAAAAAGATATTTTTATTTGCACACATTAGGATTGCAAAGGTGATTTTTATAGAAAAATAAGATCGGAAAATTTTTGGTAAGATTTGGAGGAAGAGATAAAAGGATTCATTTTAATCATCCCTCGGATTGGAAGAAGACTATTTACTTAAGGAAATCGATGGAAGACTAATTTAGAATACATATATGTATGCATAGAAATCACACATGAGCAAAGTACCACATATGTTATTATCACCAAAGCTAGAGTGATTCTGAGTTATGACCCCGATTAATTTTAGATAGCTGAGTACCTACTTGTAAAACTTAGGATAGATCCCTATAGACTAGAAACATGTAACCTAGATGTCATGATTGTTAAAGGATTGAGGAAATTAACCATACGTAAAATGAGATGACTTAAGTTGAATCAAATTGGAAAAAAGTTTTGCTATTTTCAACAATTTAATAAATCACCAATTTGGGATACCCTTGTGTAAAGTAGAGAAATAGCAAAGAGCTAAGTATGAAGTATTATGGAAGGAGATACCTTCCACATTTGAGTTGTCTCGTTTGGTATCTAGAAGTTGAGGTGATTAGGTATACCACTAGATGAGTTAAGGCAGTATGTTGTGCATTGATTTCGTAGAGCTATAGTTTCATGGGAGCATACTTTTGCTCAAGTTATTTGGCATGGTGCAAGTTGACATTATTTAAGTTAGTAGCAAGGATTGTTGGGGGTTACCGATGCACATACATTTGGATTGAAAATTGATGCCAACGGTGAAAATTGATAAGGGCAGTTGGAATTCAATTTAAAGAAGGACAAGGACTGCACAAGATAGGTGAAAAGTATATACCAAAAGGAGGCAAACGAAGTTGAAGTCTGCGGTAGTGACATGGTTTGGGTGAACATCTCACCGTTGAGATATGTATGGAGATAGTAGTTCAAAAAAGTTAGCACTAAGAGTGAAGGCCCTTTTCGATTTAGGATAGAATAGGGAAGTTTGCCTAGCGTATAGGCAGTATTTCCTAGAGGATAAGATGGAGTTCACAACGTTTATTTGGGGTTACATTCATGAAAGTAGTTATATGATGTAGTTACCGTGGTCGAGCCATGTCAGTTAGGAAAAGTTAAAAAGGATAAATGAGTCCCTTGGTTACTATGCGCCTACCCATATTATTAGGCATCAAACAAATTGACTCTATGATGTAGTAATTAAACTGGTTAGAATCCTGTAAGAAGACGATCCAGTTAAGAGTACATGAGAGCTTAAGGAGAAGATCCAAGCTGCCTATCAAGAACTCTTTTCTGGTACATTTCTATTTTAGTTAAAAAAGTATAGATTACCTTTATATTTGAGTTTTAGTTTGGGTAGAGACCATTGGATGGTAGGAATGGTTGCAAATGTGTTATCAGGACATGTTATGGATAATGGATGCAAGTGGATGTATTGTTTGGATTGTTTCTTATGCACATTTAGGATAGTATACCCTCTAGGTAGTATACACACATACACATTATCCCTTAAATATTGTTTAACTTGTTAGATGTTACGTATGGTGCTTGGCTGTTGATTTTCTTATTGAACAATATGCATATGGATGTTGCATAAAGGTTCAATGGTTGAGCATACATGTATAATTGTAAGTATACTTATTTAGGATGTTACATACATTTTGGATGCATGGCATGAGCATTTGCATGGTAGGAGGTCGACTGGATCAAGAGACCGCAACCTTTTTGCATTAGTATAGGTTCACGTGCATTTCATTTTGCATATATATATATATATATATATATATATATATATATATATATCTGTGTGTGTGTGTGTGCGTGCGCGCGCATATGCGCGTGCGTGTTGCATTAGAAAATTTCCAACGCAATGATTGCCCATGATTGATGGATGAGTAGATAGTTGAAGCGATT
Organism: Allium cepa; assembly: GCA_030765085.1. Lineage (NCBI taxonomy): Eukaryota > Viridiplantae > Streptophyta > Magnoliopsida > Asparagales > Amaryllidaceae > Allium > Allium cepa. The sequence goes on along the minus strand of CM060935.1, from coordinate 898,567,835 downwards.
GATTGTTGTGTGTAAGTTACATTTTCCCTTCCATTGAGATTTCGAGAACGAAATCCTTTTAACGGGGGAGAATGTAACACCACGAAAATTTAACGAAATTTTAATAATAAAAATTTAAATTTTAATTAAAACAAGGACTAAAATGAAATTTTCACAAACGTACAAATTTGGCTACGAAACTTTCTCCATTGCGTCAATAGCGAATTTTTGGACAATAGTCATATATACATTTTTGAATCGAAGTTAGTACAGAGAGGTTACAGACATTTGGAAAATTAAAAACGAAATAATTGAAAATTTAATAATTTACCAAATTTACACTATGAGGGTCAACCCAAGATTTGATGTTCGACTGCTATAGGTCGACCCGTGGCCTTCAGTGGTCGACCCCTCACATTGGAAATTCGAGAACCTGAGCGTGAATTGAACAGTTGCGATGGAATACGATATTTTATTTGGTGACTAAGTTTTGATATGTGTATGAGATGTAAACCAAGATTCTTCCACGCCTATCCAACACTCCAAATTGATTCCTAACCTCTATAAATTAACACCTTGGCCAACCCTAAAACATTATAAAATTTACATTCTGCCAAAAATCTACCAAAATTTCTTCTCTCTAACTATAAACTTCCTTCAAAAACAAATTAAAAATTAAAGCAAGAGCACGCTAGTAATCATGTAATGACCTATAATTTTACCACTTTGAAAATGGTATATTTAATTTATTTTAAATATTCATATATAGAATTTTTGAACTTAAATAATCATGTTTTATGTGATAAATAAGAATGATATTTTTTTTTTTGAATTTGACTATAAATGCAGAAGTTAAGATTTTCGTCAAAAAGTGACAAAAGTCAGTTTGCGATAAAGTGGGACATACATTCGGTGAATTTTTTAAAAGATAAATAACTCCTTTTAAATTTTTTATATAATTATAATAATTGGTTGATAAAAATTTTATAACTATATATATGTACGTATAATTTTTTTATAATGATCGACAAATTTCGTCGCACTTTGACTAATCAGTATCGTAATTTTACAATTGGATTTTAATATTATTTAATATAGTTTTATAACATAAATAATCTTGTTTTAATTATTTAAAGATGATAACTAATCAATTTTCAAGTTTTGTTTGCAGAAATAAATAGATTAAAAATAGAAAATGTAACCGGAAAACATTTTGTCAAAAATCAACATTTTGTTCAATATAAGTTGTGTAGACAAATTGCAACTTGAATACTTACTATATAAACACATTAAAAAAAAAATAAACACCTCACTTATATTCATCAAGGATTAATTAAGCTAAGTATTTAATTAAGTAAAGAAAAGTACAAAAAGAAGATATTTTCACCAAGTCCAACACATGTCAAATCGAATCACATCAAAATCAAAATAGATCTTCACTTTGATCCACTTTTTCATCCAAATACATCCCTTGAGTATTAAGTAAAGATGACACAAAGTAATGTAGTGATGTGATGATAAGTGTTGAAAATGAATATTTAATTAAAGGTTAAGAAAGGGTATTTATGTCATTTGACAAAGCTTAAGGGTTAAGGGATTAAAGGCTATAAATATTCATGCATACACTTTCATTCTCACACAAATCACTTTCTACACTTCTTCTTCTTAAAATCCATGGCTTCTTCTCTTCCCTTTCCTTACATACTTTCTTAAAATTATATCAAACCAACTCCAAACTCCACCAAATTTGCCAAATACCTTAGAATACCAATAGAACATGGTTAAGCATCTAAGAAGTCGAAGAATGACGGAGGAGGAGGTGGAGCATGGTGAGGCCGAACACTATAGAGGGTAGGAAGGTAATCATGAGCAAGGAATGGGTAGGAGGTCATAGGTTTGTGTTTTAAGAGGAAGAATGATGGTTTTAGATGATTTCTGGATGAAGTGGAGTTCGGGGAGCTCCGGAGTGAAAATAGTGGAAGGAAGTGCTACCGGAATACCGCCAGATTTGATCGGGAAAGTTCAATAATGTAAGACGGAGTGGAAATAAAGGTGAAAACTTGATTAAAATACATACTTATTCTAATTGGAAATTAATGATAAAATAGTTAGCATGAATATTAAAAGTATTTATGATGTTTGGTTGGTTAACTAATGATGTTTAATGGTTACTTGAGAAGTTAGGATTAATATATAGTTAAACATGTCAAAAGAAAGTAAGCTCCTTTATTTTAAAATTCTAGTCTTTCTTGTGCTATGATATTCATGATTATATCCTATGAAAATGTATTGATTTAACACCATTAGGTTATGATATGGATGCTAGAAATAAATTTGGTTGTATGGATGAATTTGTGATTGCTAATGTTGATTTTATCAACACCTTAATTAAAGTTAGTTATCACTAAATTATAAGTCGTAGTTAATTATGGTTGACTTAAGACCACATTTTTTTAGAAATTATATGCGGTATACTTGGCATAATTGAGTCTTTTTTCAAATTTACTATAGAAAAAGAATTCGTCTTGGAAAAGATAGAAATTTGATTTAAAAACGAAAAGTTAAAGATAAAGTTTTGAAATTGCTTTGGAAATGGAATTTAGTGTTTTAAGATTAAAATTAATGAATTCTAAAGTTTTAGAATGTGGAAAACGATAAATAGCTTATGATTTAAGAAGTTTAAAAGACAGAAAGTTGAATATTAAAATAATAAAATATGGAATATTTTGGAAATAAAGTGAAAAAGGGTTTTTGATGAATAAAATAGAAAAATATTAATTTAAATTGATTTATAAATGTTTTATACATAATAGAACTCAATTTGAAGAAGTTTTCGCAAATATTGAAAATAAGTCAAAATAAAGCGTGTCGCATAATGGCAGTTCAAGGTTTCACCTCGAAAAAGTGAAATAAATGTAGAGGATATAAACAGAGTTGGAATTCTTCGAAATAAGAATTTTTTGGATCCTTATAACCATAGTTTTCGAATGGAAAAGAAAAACTAAGATTTCGTCTTGTAGATTTTAAGATATGACCAAATCAAATTTTCAGGAAAATCGCGCTTTTGCAATTAAATGACCAAAGTTTAAAATTCTTTAAAATTAATATTTTTAAATGTTTAAAATATGACATAAATTGGATAAATATGTTAAAATGTTTTAAAAGAAGTTTGAGTTATAAATATAGATTTCCAAATGGTAGAAAAGTTTTTTTAGTCAAATAAGCTTTTAAAACACTAACTGCGGCACTTTTCTACTGCAGTTTTATTAAACTTTAGAAATATAGATTTAAACTTAACTACTCTTTCCTGAATCTTCTATAAATGTCTTTAAATAATAGTATTTCAAATATGATTTGAAAGTTTTAATATGAGTTTAATTAAATGGTTAAGAGAAATTATTTATAATACTTAAACAATATAATTAAAATCATGTCCTTGAATGTAATAACAAACTGAGTATGCGGAAACAACTATTAGATTTTTCCCGCCTGTGAGATCTAAAAAGGTAAAACAAGGTGTGTAACTAAGGTTGTGATGGAGAAACCAGTGCCTTGAACTTAACTGGCCTTTGTTTTCTCTTTGCAAGCAAAGGGTGGAACAGATCGAAAAGAAAGCACTTATGCTCTAAATGAGAAGATCATATTTAAGATTTTCAAACATACAAAGAGTTAGACAAGATTTTAGTAGTATAAAGAATGTTCTAGTCAAACTCTGTATTAAGTTTCGAGGAGGGAATTTGTACTATCCGCATGAATTTAAAAGGCGATTTTTCACCGGTATTTCACGAATTGTACAAGTTGAATACAGAAATTAATCCGGGTATGATTAATCTTATCTTTTACTAATATAACTAGTTTGGATTTACAGTAAATGGTGCCTTAAGTAACGTTTTTTTAACCCATTTAAGATATGTTTCTGGAAAATGAAAACTTTGTTCGAAAAGGAATTATATCTTCTTAAGTGGATGACTTAAAGATTTCCAAAGTAAAGGGTTTTAATTAAACAAAGAATTTAAGTGAAAAGAGGCTTAACAGTCTTAAGTACTTATATTCACACCTTTTTTTCGAAAATTGAATTCGAAGAAACTGAAATTGGATTTGGGTGATTCCTATCCGAAAACTAGTTCGAACCAATTTACGCATTCCAAAATGGAACATGTTGAAGATAAAGACAATTAAGGACGAAGATCTTCATGATGTAGGGCAACTTGCCACTGGACCCATGGGGAAATTACCGTATCATATACTTAAGGTGATAGTGGTGCTCTGTTATGAAAATCTTCGATTTACAAGAACTATTCGCTACTGATCCTGTAGGTGATTCCCAAAATAGAATATGATAGAAGAAGGGCCTTCGGTTTGTCCAGTTCCTGGACAACTTGTGTGGACGAATGTTTGACATTGCATTTTAAATCACATTGATTGATCTCTATAAAATGTATCATCTATTTGGTGGCGGAGAAGGTAGCTTTTCTTCGCTTAATATCTTTTTCTAAGGCGTATAAGCTCAGGAGTTATGCATTTGTAGAAATCAGCTGTGTGATTATGGAATGACAAGGTGGCATTCAAAGCGAAAGGTGCTATATGAAAAGTAATCGTTACCTCAACATCACATCCAAAAATGGCTAAAATAGGGAAAATACAACAAGGCTATATGGTTCGTAACCATTAGGGTATGATCATTCCCTTCTAGATATATTTATTTCTGCTATGACGTCCAGTTTTAAATTAATGTGGTGTTTGTAAAGAGAACTCTTGGATAGGTCAGTAACGACCCAGTTGATGACATATTTGGTACTATCCAATTAGAGGTAGGTCGGTCATGTGTTGGTAGAGGACCATCAGTTGGGCATCGGTACATTCCTCAAGAGATGTACTACCGGAAGGTAGCCCTTTACCTAGTCATTTGTTGGAAATCCATTCTCGAATACAAGCTTGCCGTTTTAGTTGTAGAGCCTAGTATGCTGGAATTTAATAATGGTAACAATTTTGACTATTTGAATATGTTTACTTGAAAAGTGTTTTCAAAGAATGTCATTAAAAATAATATCAAATGACTTAATAAAAATGTTTTTGTTATCATAAGGTAAAAACTCATTCGTGTTTATGTGTGGATTGGTCTTATGAGATACTCTTTCTTTTTAAAAGGTTTCTTTTCACCAATCTTCGATCTATGACACTGTCATTTAAGATTTTGTTTCTCACGCTAGTTTGCCAGACTGATCCGGGTATTTTTATATTTGGGTCAGATTCGAATAGTTTCAGAATTAGCTAAAGACGTTTTGAGTTCCCAAAGGAGAGCTGGAGACCATCATCAACATAAGGACGTATTCTATTTCCGTTGCATTGTGTGTTGTTTTTTTCACCAAATGTAAGGACAAGTGTATTATAACTGTCCAAGCTAAATATAGGTTAGAGTATAATATATGTTCTAAAAGATTTTCCACTGCAAAGATTTTATATTAGAATAACATACGTTATTTCATTCGAGCAATATTATGTTCTTTCTTCCTTTTCTTTCTACCCTTGACAATCTACCTTTCTGGCACCTAGTATTGTGGCATGTGAATATCATGGATGTATTAGTGACGGTTTCTAAAGGTCGAAAAGTTGGATCGCCACAAATGAGGTTTTGGAGGAGGCAGGCTAATGGATAACGATTTGTGGGCAAGGAACGGAATTGGATCTTGGATCTAAGGTGAGTGAGAATAAGTCTAATAAGATGATTTATTATAGTTAAATTTAATATTTCTACGTAACGACCTGCCTTTCTGGATGGTTTAAATCAACAATAAATCACACACCTCAGACTCAAACCATTTAAATAGACAGAATGTTATATGGTAAATAAGAAAAAAAAACAGAGAAATAAAGAAAACAAATACAGAATCTCGCAGCAAAATGAAAAAATATAATAATCAAATAAATAGTTCATGAAGCTGTTTACAAATAACATTGATTAAACTATTATAATACAGATCAAAGTTACATACAGCAAGAATAAATAACAAATAAATGCAGCGGAACAACATGTTGCAATGTAATAAATATAATAAAAGATAATAATACAAAATCTTCGTCTTCATCCTCCAGAAAGCAGTCTTCGATAAACTGAAAGCTCAGACTGACCCGAGCGAATTGAAAAGACAAAACACTTGAGTTAAAACTGAAAGATCTTATGTAAGTTACATCAACAGTAAATAAATATGAGTGTAACGGCGTCAGAGATGTTTACGGGATTTGGCATCTCCTATCTAGTGTCCAACATGAGTGCAATAACTTAAGTGATGTTCGGGATTTTCATCTCCTACGGATCCGTTGAAGTATCTACTATGTAGTACAATACGCTATTATAATAGTGTCTATAGTAAAGTATTAAAATAGCATTAAGGCATTACCCATATCCCCTTTAACACATTTTTATATATTCGCATAGTCTATACAATACCATAATTCATCCGTAAACTTGGGGGCTATCAGAGGGCACTCCATGGGTTTAGTATAAACCAAACTCGTAGAAAGCGCTAGGGCATGTGAACACGGCACTAGAGGCAACGCCAGGTAGATATACTAATTGCACCCCCGGACTGGTGGTAACGTATAGCAGCTACTATCGCCTACCTCGGGCACACTCCCATAATCAAATCGAGGGGTGGCCACCAAATCAATCACAAAGTAATAGTATGGTATCGAAGAAATGTGCCCGATCGGAGGTGCGACCCTACTTGGCCCAATATAGCTCTTGTTTTAGTCACATCTAAGCTGACTCACGGGAGTCAGGGTCACATAAATACCTCATATAGAATCGCATACCAAACCATCCTACTTCATTTCTGGAATCTCCACCATGTGCATAGTTGTTAATGTGGTTTTCGGTATTGGCAGAGAGTATGACAATATCTGATCCCCGTCTCTTTAACAACCAACCGCTTATTACACACCGGATGGTTCTTTTACATTTCTCAAAACCAACTCATAATTGATATCAAAATATCATATTCTCAAACCATACCACTGTCAAATCATATTCACTTTCAAATCATATTCACTTTCAAAAATCACCTTCACTTCCAAAATCATAGTCACTTTAAAAAATCACTACTCCTTTGAATTTATCGAAAAGATAGAATAGTTAAATCCTCGTTCTAAAACCATCATATTTACTCAAATATGTCATTTCACAAAAAGGTATCAATTCCAAATTCCAAATTAGGTTGTATCATCGTCAAAGATTTAAATGTAAATACTTCGACTTTACACAGTTTGAAATTTTAGAAAATAGTTTAGATAGTCATAAATAGTTTTAATAGTTTAAAAATAGTTTAAATAGATTAAAATAGTTTAAATAATAAAAATGGTTTAAATAGATTTAAATTATATTTAATTAGATTTAAAATGATTTAAATAGATTAAATATAGGTTTAATAGATTTAATAAGATTTAAAATGGTTTAAATAGAATAAATATAGATTAAATATATTTATATTATATTAATTAGATTTTAAACCGATTAAATATATTTAAAATAGATTAAGTAGATTTAAATTATATTAAGTAGATTTAAATTATATTAAATAGATATAAAATATATTAAATATATTTAATTAGTTTAAAATAGGTAAAATACATTAAATTGGATTAAATCGATTATAATAGATTAAAATAAATTAAAATAGTTTAAATTGATTAAAATAGTTTAAATTAGTTAAAATAGTTTAAAATAGATTTCAAGTTATATCCAAACATTTTCAATAACTCAATTTCAGATAAATTCATTTATATTTAACACTTCAACTTTGAAATTCCAACTTAAATCCTTTGAACAATTCATTAAATCAATTCCAATTTTAGCATTAACGCTTGGATTATCCAAAATAATTCAGTTTATATAAATTAATTTCTACTTCAAAATTCCAGTTACTTGAATTCAAAATTTAAAGAATTACAAATCATTTAATTTAACCAATTCGGTGTCCGTACATAATTTTCTACCCTATGGTTAAGTAATACGAATATTTATCATTTCAATCTGTAATTTAAAATTTACGGGTACATATCATTTCAACCCGCAATCTCAATATTTTAGATTAATGAAAATTGCTTGGTGTTATCATTTCAACCCATAACGATTTTCCCCAATTCTATATGATCATTCGGGTATGTATCATTTCAACCATAGGGATTTTCTAATAATAATAACTAAGGGAACTTGCAGTGTTATAACAATATAAATATAACATCAAATCATCCAATATCAACGATCAAACATTAATCACAATCATCATTCACATCAACAATAAATAACAATAATTTACTAATTATCAAAAACAGGTATTAACCGACGATTTAGAATTGAATATCAAACTAAGATGATGATTAAATGCAATAAAAGTCATATTTAACTGGATTGACAATTTAAGCATACCAAACATCAACCAACCAATTTCTAATCACGTCATAAATTTAATTTAACTAACATAAGATAATTTAGTAGTTGTGAGTGGATCAAAATACTCACTTCGACCTGTCGCCAGTTTAAAATCCAAAATTAGCCCAAAGATTTAATAGTCTCAGAATGCAGCTCCAAAATGTCTAGAATTCCGATACGATCCCAATGGATAAAAATACACGCGAATCCGAGCTCGCATGCAAAAGTTATTAACGTTAGAAGATTGAAGAATTTTGACTTTAGGTCTTACTTCGATTCGCCGCATCGATTACCCGGTGCTTGCTCTAAGTTTTTGCCAAAATAACCGAGACCCGAGTCATTTGGCTTCTTACCCGAAGTCGCTGTAGGATTTTTGCCTCTGGAACTTGAAGCATGCCCAGATCCGCCTTGTTTGGCATGGAACTCTCTTTGACCGTAGTCGCTGTAAAGTTTTCGCCTTTGGAGCTCGAAGTGAACCTCTTCCCGACTCGAAGTAAACCTAGAGCAACATTTTTTTTTGAAATTAGGTTTTGGAATTTGGTTTGATGTTCTGACGTATGAGAAGGAGGAAGAAGATGTACATACAGAAATAATAAAATGAGAAACAAATAGGGTTTATAACAGCCTATATATAGGCATGGTTGGATCGAAACGATAACAACGACCCGAAAAGCCCATTTCGTTCCTGAAACTAAAATGGATCGTCCAATATATCAGAATATAGGTTTTCAATATTTGTAAACTCAATGGAACAAGTTTCGAGTCCTAATTCCATCGTATAAAAAAGTTAGCTTTAAAATTAGCTTATTTCAAATTGAATTCAATTAAATTGATTTCTACGAGTTTCAAGCCCATATGATCGAATGACAAGCCCGATTGCTACGAAACTTGAAATCATATAATAATTCACCGTTACGGATCAGATGAAATTGGTTTCGTCGAAATCCGAATCAATGGCCAAAATTTCTATTTTCACATTAATTATATAAATTATTATTAAATTGATTAAATCACGTTTTCAATTCAAATTTAATAACTAACAAATTTTGTCATTGTTGATTACTTAGACATTTACAATAATTTAAAATAAATTTACATGTCAATTCAATTTTAATTATTTTACTAGGTATAGTGTTTAATTTCAATTGAAATAAATACAGTGATTATTACTTTAAATTCCAATAATTCCATTTATTCGCCTTTTCATCTCATTATTCAATATATTGTCATCTCATGGCTATAACTAACATTTTTTATATCTTATTACACTAATATTTTACAATTACAATCTTAATTTTCTTTAACCGAATATTTAATTACGTTTAATTGCGATAAATCCATTTATTATAATTTAAATTCTAATAAATTGATCAAACTTGATTTCAATCTTTTTATTCAACCAATCATTACTTATGAAAATTGTTAACATTGGTTTACATCTTATTGCATTAATATTCTACAATTATCAATTTAATTCACATTAACTGCACTAATTAAGTAAATTAATTGCAATTGATTTCCAATTTATTATCAATGAATCAAATAGTGAATTTATAATTAAACCATTGTTATAACTTACCAATTCAAACACATTTCTATGTTCATTGTTAACAAACAAAACTAATAATTCACATATTAATTAATAATTTATTGTATTACGTATAAGTTCACCGTTTAATACAACATTTGATTTGTTTACTCATTTACAGTTTATACCCAATTTTAACTTTACAATCATTCCAATTAATTGAGATTTCGTTAAAATAGTTATCAGTTGCCTTAAATAAACATCATTAAATTTCAATTAATTGAAGTTGCATTAAAATGGTTATCCATTAACTTACACTAACATTATTACATTTAATTCTAGTTATTATTTTCGTTATTAAACTTCAATTTTTAATTTTTCACAATATTAAATTCCAAAACTTATTTAATTAATAAATTTAATTATCGAAATTTACGGGTCATTACACTCTATATGATCTAGGTTGTTAGTAGTTTAAATTGTAAATTGTAAACCCTAATTATTAAATTGGAAATCTGGATTAGAAATTAAAGTACTATAAATTGAATAATCTGCAAACCTTTTTTTTTGAAACCCTAGAAATTGGCAAATCATTAGCATAAGTAACCTATTAAGGTGCATGAACACAATTAATGAAAATTGTGTAAACCTACGAAATTAGGAATTTAGACTGGTCACCGGAGTTGCTTAGGGTTCACTTTAAACACTGTAATAACTAAAATTAACATAAATTAACAATTGAATTAGGAAGACTATACAAACCCTAATTTTTGTACGTGACCGATCGATACTCACCATGAGCGGTTGAATGGTTGTCACCTCAAATGCACAACCCGAACCTCGAACTAAGGCCCGAGTTTATAATAGAAATAAATATAAATGTTGATTATTGTGTGAGCCTACTTGAGGCTATCTGTACACATGTTAGGAGCTGTAGGAAAGCAAGTTTCCAATGTGATGACGCTAGGATGTTACAATGATAGTAATGGGACTTTATTTCCACAATCTCCTAGTGGCGGTGATAGTAATGGGAATTCATTTCCACAGTAGACTAGTGGTGGTGATAGTAGTGAGAATACATTTCCACTTTTGCCTAGTGGCGGTGATAGTAGTAGGACTTTATTTACAGCAACCTAGTGGCGGTGATAGTAGTGGCAATTTATTTGATGGTTGTGGGAGTTAATTTCCATGGTAGCCTAGTGGTAGTGTTTCCTTGTTTAGTAGCCAAGAGGCGGTGTTTCCAGGTTTAGTAGCATTGTGGCGGTGTTTCCATGTTTAATAGCCCAGTGGTAGAGTTTTATATATTGAGTAGCTTTAGGAGCGGTGACCGACCATTAGTTATTGAGATTCAATTCGTAGCTTTGTCCTTGTAATAATCTACACACTGTAGTGGTGTAGGTGTGTGAGTCGAGTGGAAACCCTTAGGTAATTGAGCTTAGGAATACATAGACACTTGTAGAACACCCTATGTTATTTAGAGTAAGTTAAAATTAACTACACATGATCACCATATATTAAACTTGTACCCATTCACCAGACTTTTCTCTGACTCATTCCCTCCTTTCCATATTTCTCCACTAAAGGATAACAGGTTAACAAATGATTAAGCATGATAAATGGAGAAAGGAGCTAAACATTGGAGTTTCCCTATTCTTTAAAGCTCCTCGTGTAGTCAATTATTGTATTAGTTATCTATCAAGCTTATATTGTACTTTGGGAACAGTGTACATGACAATGTATTTTGCAGTTAATTATTTTGTAGATCATTTTTTGAAAGTCTATTTTTCAGCACTTATATTTTAATTGCTTCCGCTGTGAGATCTGAAAGTATAATGTCTTAGAATTTACTCTTATAATTATGCTACATAATGTTTTAAATCCCAACAACTTGTATTTCTTAGCATGACGTGAGTTTGAAAGTCACACTAGGCTTTTGATCAGTGTTTTGGGAGGTAGGGTTTTTACATGTTCTAAACTTATGTTTCATATGATGGTTTTTAAGTTACCCGATGTGCTTGTTGTGAGATTTCATAATATGTTTGAAGCTTTGCATTATGTTCTTCCCTTCTGTATGCTTGCCTTGTGTATTTGAGTGTTTGCCTATTTTGTGGGGTGCTTTTGTATGCAAACTTGTTGTGCAAGACCGGTGTTCTTTGAGCTGTGTTGCCTTCCTTTCCTGGTATTTATGAACTGCTTATTGCTTGTCTATGCACATGTGCACTTGTTTTGTACTTGTGCTTTCCCTGCTTTGTGCATACCTTACTGGTTTGTGCACAATGTGTACATTTCCTAAACCTTATTGTGCATTCTGATTTGTTTTTTCTTGTGCACTGAGTTTAGCTTGAATTTTTGGGTTTAACCTAGTCGGTTTGTGATTGTGAGCTTGATTTTAATGTGCATTGTTAATTTCAGTTTGCTCGGCCTTAAGGCATGTACAATGATACACTGTGCACGTATTGAGTTGCTTCTGTGTATTATTGATTTGAATTTCTATCCCACATGAACATGCCATAATGTTCCTATGTATATATGTTACATTGGTCCATATTCCTTAATTTTTTATGCATGTTAAAAATATGAAAACAAAACCAATAGACTAAGGCAATATAGATTTTAAAATATTTATATTTTTGCAGTTTCAATTTTTATTTTTTGCTTTTTATTGCCTCATTTCTTAGATAAAGTAGATTTCTATACGGACAAAGGAGGAAGTTAAAGATACAAAAGTATACTAGAGTGAGTGAAGAAATCATGTAGAGTAACAATTGTATTGAAACAATTATGAGTAAGAGAGTCCAAATTGATGTATATGAAGGACTATAAAATCATGTATACAACTATTTTATTAAATATTATGGAAGCTTGTGTTGTAATTGTGTGTACTATTAAAATTTTGTTGAAAAAATATATTTATTTGTTTATTTCTTTCTATGATATTGTAATAGTACTACGACAAACACATTTAAATAAATATATGTATGTATGTATGTATGCATGCATGTATGTTTATTATCATCAAACAAAAATCATAGACTACTATGTACTACTATAACCAATTGATGATTTCTATATGGAGTAGTGTTTCACTTCCAATGCTTCAACTCGGACCTAACTATAGTCATTCGATGGATGTCATGCCAAGTTAACTATACTCAAAGTAGAGTATCCATATTGAAATTCAATAGTATTCTCAAATTAAGAGAATTATGTAATATTGTCACTTCCAAATTTTCTATTTGATCTTAGTTAATTAACCAACAAAAAATATGAAGTGAGACATTCCATAGTTATCGAATAGATATCAATGTTGACTCTTTGGTGTTCCCAACAGCCATGAGTAATACACTTTCCAACATTTGGAGAGTGTTACATAGTCTTGCCTCGAGGAATATATCAATATCTTATCTCGAAACATCTTGAGTAGGAACGTTTAAAAAATATGTTTTTTTAATGTGATAAATATTTGAAGATTATAGGACATTGTAACTACGATTACATAACACATCACTTAAGGTTTTTTTTATTTAATTACTTTAAATTAATTACTTAGTTGTCTATATCATAACATAACAAAGCATTTTATTGAAATCAAATACCTTTATTATGACCAAAATGAGTCATCGAGTTAGATATATGAAATAAATTACATAATTGTCCTTGGGCATACCTCCTTTATCAATAATTAAGTAATTAATTATAAGTATTTATTAAAAAGTCCTTAAATAAAATGTTATGTGATTGTAGGTGCAAAGAGTTGCAATCCTGAGTAATTAATCATAATATGAATAACATTTTATTTTACATACCTTGATTAAGATGTTTCAAGAAAGCATATCAACACATCCGTTCAGACTAGATAGTTTAATATCGTTCAAATGTTGGAAGATGTATTACCCATGCTGTTAGAGGCCCTATGGGATTAAATACTTGTAGTTATTGGATAATTGTAGAATTACTCATCCAAGAGTTTCTTGTTGGTTAATAACAAACAAGTCAAATAGGAAATCTCAAGGTGACGATTTTACATAGTACCTTCGACTTACAAATACTATGTAACTTCAATGCAAACATTCCACTTTAATTATAATTAAGTCATGGCATGATGCTCCATCAACAATTATAGTTAGCTCTTAGCTGAAGCATTGGTTGTGAAACACTGCCCAGTGGCGGGCTTGTTTGCTCAGTTGGTTAACAATAGTTAACTAAAGTCAAAATCTTTGGCCAGAGTAGAACTATTAATAATAAATGTTATTATAGAACTAAAGAATTTTTTGGACTAATCAAGTTGAATGTGGATATTATTAAAGCTTTAACCAATAACGGATTCCATACATCCAAATGTGATGTAGTGTCATTAAGAGAACATGTGTTAGTTATTGTCATCATTGGTATCACTAGATAGTATAAAATATGATTTTACTTAAAAGGTCTATAAATGATGAATGTAGTCGAACCATCATTCCACTAGCTAAGGTGACTTGGGAACGATATTATTTAAATTGTTCAATATTAATTACTGACTAAATTCACACCTCTTAGTCACACGACCATTGCGACAACTCGAAATTTTAGGTATTTGAAATTGGAATATTTAGTTGATTTAAATATTTAAAGGGTTAATTTTAACTTAAAATTCAGATATCTCCATTTATTGGGTAGTTAAATTATTGAATTTAATAATTTGAAATTGGGTAAAATATTGAATCTTCAGTTTTGACTTGTTAAAAATAATTTGAAGGCTTGTAAAATCTATATAGATAATATTGAAGATAACAGAACTTTTAAAATTGAATTTAAAGGTGATTTGTTCAGTTATAAAAATATATCGTTAAAATCGACATTCAAAAATAGCCTTCCGAGGAACAGTCTTGGAATTCGACGAAACAAGTTCCGTTGGATCCGTAATATTGTATTATTATTGGATTTCAAATATCATAGCTTTCGAAGTTATCGTGTGGTCGTACGATAGGTAAACGCGTAGAAATCTATATCGAAAATTTAATATAATAGCTGGTCCAAAAGGCTATCTTCTCCATACGATCGAATTAGGACTCGGAACCTTTTCCTTTGCGTTCGGAATAGGGTTATAACCTTTTAAATGCCTGGCGGGACGCCTCAATAGGATGTCAAGATTTTAAGCTACGAATTCAAGATGATTTAAATTTAAATTTAAATATAAATAATATAATTGCATTGAATACTGTAGCAGCCTATGCAGACACATAAGGAAAATTAAAATACGTGTTCTCCCTGAAGACACATGTCTTTTTTTTGAAAAAAAAGAAGAAAGAAATAGTCGAGCATTTTAAAAACAATCGATTTCCCCTTCAAAACAAAATCCATGTCCACCCTCACTTAAAATTAAATCGATAGCAATTTTAAAAAAAGGTGGAGCATAACGATTAAGTGAACCGATTTTCATCGAGATGTAGAAAGGGGCGCGCGCGCTATCGAATCGATGTTAACAAATCGACATCGCCGGCTTGATTCGAGGAAAGGAGGGGGTTTCATGTACACGACGTCAAGGGGGGCTATAGCAGCAGACGAAGACGTAGGCGACTCGAAAGTGGGTCTCGGCGATTGCTTGAGGTTCGCATGTGGGCAATCGCGGTAGTTGCTGGGATTCGTGGTGGTTGCAGTCATGGAAGAAGAGGCTGCAGGCTAGGGTTTCAATAGGCAGTGAGGCATTTTGAGTATTCGATTTGTGTTTTACAGTTTATCTTAAAATTTAATAATGTATTTTACGGAGGAAGGAAAGTTATCGTTTTTATAAATATATATACATTGAAGAAAGAAGGTCTTACGGTAAAGAAATCTATTATTTTTACAGAAAAAATATAAACACAAATATATCTAGAAGAAAAATATATACATACAATTTAGAGAATTTTTACAGTAAAGTTAATTACTGTTTTATTTTGCAGAAAAGAAAAGGAAATTTTTATAAATACACACATATTTAATATATGTACAGTAAAAAAGAAATTGTATATGTATATATATATATATATTTGTGTGTGTGTGTTTGTAGGACTTTGGAAAAAGCATAGGAAATTGTATAAAGATTAGATTTTAATCTATATTGATTATTTCTTATAAGTATATATACAAAGTTTGAAAATAAAATAAACATACATATACACATTTTAAACTTATTAGTTTATTTTAAAATAATGTTTTAAGGTGGTAGATTTGTTCAATTAAATTATTTAAATTTATTTTATTTACTAAAAGGTTTTTCTTAGAAAAGGAAATTATTAGTTTAAAATAAATCGCTAATTGGTTAAAATTATCAAATGGAAAATTAATTGTTCGTCTGTTCGTATATTAATAAAATCACGTAATGTTATACAAGGTCTTAAATCGTGAACTGACCGAGCCGAGACTAAAGTGGATTGCAAGCAATAAAAACAAAGGTGAGTTAATCTCACTCATTTTGATTACCATTTAAATTTAAATGGTTAAATTTAAATTATTGGTTGAATGATTGAATTGACTGGATGTGATATTATATATAATAGTATATACATATACATATTGGAGTGATTGATTCTCGCATTATATAGCGGATGAGACCCTATGTGCTCCACATAATAGCGGATGACCCTATATATCGCGATATCCCCCTCGAAGTAGGATCGGTATTTTTATATTGTGCTAACATCTGTGGATGCATGTAAAAACAAGTTGGAGAGTTCCAACTGGATTCCTCAAAATATTGAATTTGTTTTCAAAATATGTGATTTGATTAATTGATTATCTGTGGTAGATTATTGATTATATTGGGAATTGAAAATATTGGATGCTATGGTTCAATTGAATATATTTGGGTATATTGAGTTATCAAGAATATATAGATTGTATTTTTGAAGAGAAATAAAGAGAGAATTTTTAGGTAAAATAATTATAGAAAATTTGGATAAATTAAAGAATGAATTGGAAAAGGATAAAAGTTGATTTTTAAATTCTAAAATAAATTCCGAGTATGGGAAAGGAGATTTTGAATAAATGGGAATAAATGAATTTTTAAACTTAAGTGGTATTATTTAAAGGAATAAAGGATTTATTTTTAAATTCAAGGTTTAAAATGGTTGGGAGAGATAAAGAAGAATTTTGGAAAAAACATATGAAATTGGTATTTTCAGTTTAAATAAGATTTAAGTCATAATAACAGAGTAAAATTTGAAACTAATGTTTTTGAAATAAAATTGAGTATGTAAAGAAATTTATTTTAAAATGGAGTAAATTTCGGAAATCGATTTGAAAATTGATTAAGTGTTTGAAACTGTGATTTAAAAGGAGGATGAGACTATGGAATTTACAAACTGGTTTATAAAGTGAAGTAAGATATCAGTGGATATTTGAAAGTATAAATTCAAGGAGGGAATTTATAAAAGAATGGGTAATTTGTTTTAAAAATAAATAGTATTTGTCTTTAAAGGTGTGGGAAAGAAATTTATGGGTTTGAGACATAAATTAAATTGGGATAAATCGAGGAGGATTTATTAACTGATTAAATGGACTATTTTGGAATGCAAAGTGTATTTTCCTGAAAAGCCAGGTATATAGTCAAATAAGATTTTCAAATATAAGTGAGAGGTTTAAAGTGGTTTAAAAGAATGTTTAGAAAGAAATTATTATTTAGTTGTTTTGAAAATTTTAAAAATCAATATTTATTAAGTTACTTATATAAGTAAATTATTTTAAAGGTTTAACTAGTATTATGATTTAAAGATAATTATTTAATATTTATACCTTATAGAATAATTCTTATTTTAAAATTAGTTTTGGCTTAAGTTTTACATGAGATATTGTTACAAAATTTCATAACTAGTATTTTAAATACAGTGTTTTAAGTAGATTTTATTTAAGTGTTTTAAGTATATATTTTTGGATAAAATGATTTAAATTATTTAAAAATCTAAAGTATTAAGACTTGGTGATTTTCAGTGGGAAGAAAACAATATGGTGGAAATTTATTCCGCGAGAGGAAAAGTGTTTTGAAAACTATTTTCAAAGGGTTGAACTGTAGAAAAATATCTTGCGACGATATTTTGAAATAAATAATTTGGAAAATTATTAAGGCCTGATGGTTGTTTGTGAATGTTATATGATAGTTAAATAACTGATTATCAATATTGGTCAATGCGCTGATCATTTCGAAGAGACCAGGATCGGGATAAATTTCCCGAAGACTAATTCGATCCGGTTTGAACGTTTTTGTGAGGAAGACAAGAGCTTGAAGTCAAAGATGGGGCAGTGAAGTGCAAGGGCTAATCGCTACTAATCCTGAGGGTGATTCCAAAATGGATGTAGGAGTAGTAGTGCCTTTGGTTCCGTTTGGACGGAGAACGAACTTGTATGGACAAATGCCATCAGAACATCGTCAGGGGGACGATGAGCATTCTAAGTGAATGTTTGCTAAAAAGGTAATGCATAGCCTAGCGCCTCATCAACCGGGAATGGCTAAAACAGGGGAGGTGCAGCAAGGCTAAGTGGCTAGCAACCATTTAGGGTAAGGTCATCCCTCTCTAAATGTTCCTTTTATTCGGCTGTGTGGGCAGTTGCTGATCCCAACTGCAGGGTGATCTTATTCGGACTATCCAGTAAGGGGTAGCTGTGGTCTTGTGCTGCAGGGGATCAGGGGAGATCCTCAGTACGTTGATCTAGACCATGTATTGTGACGAGTGGTACCCCAGCAGCCCTGCCATTGATGAAAACCCAATCTCCAATAAGTGCCTTCGGACATGTTTGTATACCTATTGTGCTGGAATTTAATGAATGTAACAATTTCGGCTATTTTAATAAGTATTTGTATATAAACACTACTATAATATTAGAGGATTTGATAAGAAATGTTTTGGTTATCGTAAGGTAAAAACCCGACATGTTCATTTGTGGTGCGGTCTTACGAGATTCCTTTGATTTTTAAAGGATTTTGGAAACTTTAATAATCCAATTGAGCGTGTTTTCTCACGCTGGTTTTCCAAATTGACCCGGGTGTTATTTTACTATGATGCTCAGGTCAGACCGAGTATTATAGGATACAGGATAGGATGCTGTGGAGTTCAGGAGACGAGCTGGATGGAGACGTATCACACGTACTTGATGTATATTCTGTTGTGCCGTATAAGTTGTGTATTCGATTATGGGGACAAGTTAATATAACTGTCCAGTATCTTGCTATTGATTTTGTTGTACTCTAATGATGTAATGTATAAACAGATATAGTTCTTTCTGTATAAAGATCAGTCATTTATCTATTATATATGGTTCCGCTAGGTTTGTAAGATTCTAATGTTGTTTTGTTTTTCTCTTCTTCTACCTCCTTCTTCTTTCCCTTACGGACTGGTTTTCCGGCACTCGATTGTTCGACATTTGATATTGTGGACGTATTGATGCCGATTTCCGGACGTCGAAAAATCGGGTCGTGACAATTGGTATCAGAGCTAAAGGTTAAGTCAGAACCTTGGCTCTGGTGGGGATCACTCATTAGAATAGAGTCAGTGGTACTCTAGAATGGGTTTGAGTGTATTAATAGATATGAGCGCGTATTTGTTAGTGAATGTATTTTTTTTTCACAGTGGTGATTGGTTTGTTGAGCAGTGTGACAACCCAAAATTTTCGGATATTTGAAATTGGGATATTTAATTGATTTTAAATATTCGAAAGTTAGTTTAACTTGAATTTCAAATATCATTGTTATTGGGCAATTAAATTATTTAATTTAATAATCGAAAATTGGTAAAAATAGCGAATCTTGGTTTTTAAGCTGGTTAAAAATATTTTAAAGGCTTGGAAAATTTATAATTATGGTATTGAAGGTAATAAAAGTGTTAAACTTGAATTTGGAGGTGTTTTGTTAAGTTTTGAATTTTTATCGTTTAAATCGATATTTAAAAATAGCCTTCCGAGGCACAGTCTCGGAATTCGACGAAACTAGTTCCATTAGATCCGTAATAGTGTATTGTTATCGGATTCAATTTTCATAGAGTTTGGAGTGATCGTTTGGCTGTACGGTAAGTAAACGACTGAAATTAAATCAAAAATTCAATTTTATAACTGGGTTCAAAAAGCTATCTTCTCCATACGACCGAATTAGGACTTGAAACATTTTCCATTGTGTTCGGAATAGGAGTTTAACATTATAAACGCCTAAGGCACGCCTTGATAGGAGTTCGAAATTTTTTAGCCGCTAATTCAAGACGATTTAAATTTAAATCTTGTGACGACCCCGAATTTTGAACATTTGAAATTAGAATATTCGATGGATTAAATATTTGAATGATAAATTTAACTGAATTTCAAATAGAACTATGAATTTGGAGATTAAATTATTGGATTTAATTTATTAAAATTGGGCAAAATGTTGAATCTTGATTTTTGAGCTTGTTAAAAAAAAATTAAAGACTTAGAAAATTTATATCAATGATACTAGAGATAGTCGAATTTTTAAAATTGAATTTGAAAGCGATCTGTTCGGTTTTGAATTTATATCGTTTAAATCGATATTTAAAAATAGCCTTCTGAGGCGTAGTATCGGAATTAGACGAAACCAGTTCCATTGGATTCGTAATATTGTATTATTATAGGATTTCAATTTTTGTAGTGTTTGGAGTGATCGTTTGGCCGTACGATAAGTAAACGCACTAAGAATTTAATCGAAATTTAATATAATAACTGGTTCAAAAAGCTATCTTCTCCATACGATCAAATTAAGACTCGAAACCTTTTCCATTACGTTTGGAATAGGGATATAACATTATAAATGCCTAGCGGCACACCTCGATAGGATGTCAAGATTTTAAGCTACGTAAATCGGGACTATTAGGATTTGAATTTGAATTTATTTATATTTATATCCTGGTCGAACATCAGTCGAAATTCCTTCACATCAGTTGTCTTTTTATTCACTTCAGGCTACAGTAGCAAAGTGTCTTCATCGCGCTAATGTTTGTTCTGCCCTTCTTTCAAATGCACGACACTTCCTTGCAATGGAATTCAAAAACCCCTTTCTTCTTTTAGATAGAATAATGGCCGAACGTGGTTCACCTTCAAAATAGAATTAAATGCAAAAAGAAAGAAAAAGAAATACAGATCATGGTCGAAGCCTCGTTTGAAAAATTGAAATCAAATTATGGCCGAAGTTTACCAGACTTCGTTATTCGTTCAAAAAAAATAGGGATCGCGAATCATGGCATCGCGTCGTTCGCGGCAATTGGAAATCGCGACGACGGCAACATCGAGGCGAAGGCAGGGGCTCGATCTCGAGCATCACCGAAGCGAGGCGTTGCGATGCGGCATGAGGATGTTTAGGGTTTCGATTCGAGGAGGGAAGCGCGGCCTCCCGAGCTCGTCATCAACGCGACATCGCCGCCGTGGGACTCACGTTCGTCATTGCGATTTCATGGAGTTCTGAAGGTTCTAGTTCGATCGAGTTGTCGCGCATGCGACTGTTGCTGGGAGGCGACGCAGAGAGGCAGTAGTGGCAATGGGAAGCTCATGATCGTTTGTGGAGGAGATCGTGGCAGTGGGAAGCTGATGGCGTGTGGATGGATCTGGAGTTCGTGAGAACCAGGTGAGTTCGTCTCTGGCCGATGGATGCTGCCTCAACATCGTCAGCGTGTTCGAGTTGAGGTTTTACAGTTTTTCTTCCTTCGATTTAAATTTATTCAACAAACTGAATATAAGTATATTAGAAAAAAAATATTTGCAGTCAAGTATGCATGTATATTAACAAATTATTTTCAAATTCACATCTAGTTTAATATATACATATCGGTGATAAATTGTTTAATAAACTGATTCAATTTATTTATGATATAAATTGTTAGTTTAAAATTTTAATTCTTTGATTAAATTTAATCATCAGTTAAAATTAAGTTTATTAGCTTAAATTAAACAATAATTGATTGTTCGATTTGTTCGAATATTAATAAAATCATATAATTTTTTACAAGGTCTAGAATTGCGAAGAAACTAGTCCGGAATGGAAATGGATTGCATGCATAGTTAAAGGTGAGATCCTCTCACGCAAGTTTAAATTGGAATTTCCAGTTTGATTTTAAATAGTTAAATTTAAAATTTGTTGATTGTGTGCTTGGATGATAATTTATTATCAGTTGTATTGAAATAGACCCTATACGCCGCATAATAGCGGATGATATTATATTTAAACCCATATACCACGATATTTCACTTTGAAGTGGAATTGGTATTATATATGTATTTGGAGTTGTTGATTTCCCGCATTATATAGCGGATGAGACCATATGCATCGCATACTAGCGGATGATATTTTATAAATCCCATATACCGCGATATTCCACCTCGAATTGGAACTGGTATTTAATTGTTGTGCTAACGTCTGTGGATGCAGGAAAATAGGTTAGAGGGATCCAACTGGATTCCTCAAATATTGAATTTGTTTCATATGTTGTGTTGATAATCTTTGTGTAATTATAATGTGATTGAAATCATTGAAGACTAGAATTTAGCCGAATATATTTTTGGTATCGTAGGGTACCAAAAATAGATAAAATTGGATTTTTGAAATTTAGTAGAAAATTTATAGTAAATTAATTTTAGAAAATTGAATAAATTTAAAAGAAGGAAGTTGTTTCAAAAGATAATAAATTTAGTGTTGAAATAAATTTGAGAATCAATTTGAAATTTGATTTGTTGTTTTGAAAATAAATTAGAAAATAAATTTGATATTGAATTGGTAAAAATGATAACTATTTGGGAATCGATTTGAAAATCGTATATTTGTGGATATTTGAAAATTTAAATTCCAAAATGGGAATTTTATAAGAGAAAGTGAAATTTGTTTTAAAAATAAATATTGTTTTATTTTTAAAAGTGTGGAAAGGAATTTACGGATTTGGAACGTAAATTTAAAATAAATCCAGAAAGATTTATAAATTGATTTGAATGAACCATTTTAGAATGGAATGCGTGCTTTCCCTGAAAGCCGAGAATGTTTTCAATATAGCTTATAAATATAGATTTAAGTTGTAAAAATGGTTTTAAGGAAAGAATGTTTGGAAAAAAAAATTTACTTAGGTTATTTTGAAAATCTTTAAAGTAAAGACATATTTTAATTTACTATAGAAGTGATTATTTAAAGATTTAATTGATATTGGTTTTAGAAAGTGAATATTTAAATAGTTATATCCTATCTATTAATTTTATTTAAAAATTAGTTTGGACTTAAAGTTTTATATGAGACATTAGTATAATATTTACATAACTAATATTTAAGTAAGTGTTTCAAAATAGTTTTGTTTTAAATATCTCTAAGTATATTTTGGATAAGCATTTTAAAATATTTTAAAATATTTGAACTTGGTAGATTTTCAGTGGAAATGAATAAATATTTGGAAATGTTCACCGCATAAGGAAAAAAATGATTTGATATTTGTTTTCAAGGTATTGAAATGTGGAAAAGTGATTTGAAATTTATTTTCAAAGGATTGAAAGGTGAAAATTGATTTGAAATTTGTTTTCAAATGGTTGGAGTGTTAAAAATTATATCTCGCGAAGATATATCGAAAATAATAATTGAGGGAAAAATTATTTAAATCCTAGCTATTGTTGTGAATGTTGATTAATCATTAAATAATCGACTATCAATATTAGCTTTTAAATGACATTTGAATTTCGATGCAACCGGGGGTCAGATTCCAAATGGACATTCGAAAACCACATCGAACCTTTGTGATTGTGATGGATCTTTTATTTAAAAGATCAAAGTGGAAATTTGTTGTGATTTGTTTGAAATCTGATTGAACGCTTATTTTAAAAAAATAAACACTCACTATTCGGATTAGCCGGGAGAGGACCTTGTGTCATAAAACCCATTCTGAATAATGATACGACGAAATGGGATTGCATTTGAAGATGATGTTGAAGACCGGGTATTTTCAAAAATGAAAGGATTACCTGTCGAATGTCTTTGCATCGGGTTGCTCCGATATAGAGATTTTATCACCATTTGTGATGGAGATTCCGGACGTGATTAGTAAATATCCGGATTTGCAAGGGCTTCTTTGACGTGTCTTCGGTTCTGTTCGATCCCAGAATAGACTTGTATGGATGTGTGTCTGACGTTACACTTTGAGATGTAAAGCTGGTTTCTATCAAATACATTTCTGTTGGTGGCGGAGAATTTATTCTCTTAGCTTAACACCCTTCTCTAAGACGTACGAGCTCAGAGGTTATGTAGTTGATGGTTACTAGTGATACATTCCCAATTTGGTAGCGTGGCATACGAAGTGCTGCTGACATTTGTTGATCAAAGCATGGCTTTGTGAAAAGTGTATCTTTGTGGACGAGACTTCGTCGGACCTCACACCCTGGAAATGGTCGAAACGGGAAAGATGCGGCAAGGTTATGAGGATCGCTCCCTTTAGTGTATGTCATTTCCTTCTGGAAAAGGGTGGTATCATGGTATGGAGCCTAGATACTTAACCTTTGTTGTTGCCACAAATATTTTGTATATACTTTGTGGTTGTTGCTTTGTGGTTGAGGATCCTCGGATAAAGGTCGCAAACGAATGGGGGATGGCATACTCGTGTAGTAGTTACCTAGTTACAGAGGTAACCCAGCCTTGTGTTGGCAGAGATCCGGGTAGGTTCTCGGGACGTCCCTCCAGAGGGGTACCCATGTGGCAGTAGGAAGTTCCTTAGCCTGACCATTTGTTGGAAATCCAAACTCCAATACACGCCTTGTACGATTTTAGTTGTATAACCTGCCATTTACTTATGGTGGTCACCACTGTTTAGATGGTAGCTATAATAGGCATAGTTCGGAATGTCTATGCTGGCTAAGATTAATATTATTCTTTCGAAATGTTTTCTGCACTATGCACTAATAATAATATCGAAAGGATTTTGTGTATTAAGCATGTTTGACTATCATAAGAAGAAATCTCCTCCAATTCTGCGTTTGCATATGTGTGTGGCGGGAGGCCTTATGGTAGTTTCATTTTCCAAAAAACATAGCGGATTTTTTTCCTTTCTATGTGGAAATAACTGTTTTTAAGATCTCACACCAGTCTCATGACTGACCTGGAGTTTATTGTTCCCTTTTTAAACTCTGGGTGCCCACAATTTTCCACATGGGCAACCTAGAGCCAGGTTATCAGTTACTCTAGAGCGAAGTTGAAAAACAGATGATGTGGAGATCAAGAGCAAGCTGGATGGCGAAGCGTATCACTACTGTATGTTATTTTATTTTCCGCTGTTTGTTGTTGTAACACTCTGATAATGTAATGTGATGTAATGTAAAAACTGATATAGTGTTTTTGTTTTAAAGATTATTCATTTATCTATTATATGTGGTTCCGCTGCGAAATGTGATATTCTGTCATTGTTTATGTTTCTTCTTCTGTCTTCTTCTTCTTAATCCCTAACGGTTCGGTTTTCCGGCATTCGACTGTGCGACATTGGATATAGTGGATGTATCGATATCGACTTTCGGGCGTCGTAAAATTGGGTCGTTACATATCTAAATATAATGAATATTTTGACTGACCAAAACTTGATTTATTTCTTTTACTATTTTTATCCACTTGGCTTCCAGGTTACACCACTTGTCTTGCACTCAGAACATTTTGAGCGCGCATGGAAGAAAGAAGTAAGAATTATCGATTAAATGATACTGCCTCTAAAGAAAAATTAAAATAAGACAGGATTAAATTTCTTTTCAGAACCAAAATCGAATTTTTAAAAATAATGGCCACTCTATTCTTCCATTCAAATTCATTCTTTAAAAGCGGGGAAGCGATTTCATTCGAAATCGATTTAGGGCGTGTCGTGATGAAGCGAGGGGATGTGATTTTGGGTGATGTTGGCATCACTAGCAGCTAGGGTTTCGCGTAGAAGGGGTTTTTGATCTGGTGTCTCGAGGCGAGGGCACGTTGAGTTTCGACGACGTCAGAAATGGATAGGGTTGCATTTGTTCAGGCCACGGTCGACTTCGATAGGATATAGGGGGTGATGTGAGCATGCGACGACGATGTGTAGCAGGCCGATGATCATTGGGATGATTTCATCGTCGATGGGTCGCGAGTTGAACTTTGGCGATGTCGACTGATGGGAGTTGTCGTTCGGCACTAGCGGCGAAGTAGTCTTTTATTTATTTAATTAATTCAATAATATATATAAGGATGGAAAAATAAACATATATGGTTTAAACTGGAGCCTTATGTAAAAATTACAGCAAACAGAAAAGTTATATAGGAATTTGAAAATGTTTATGTGAAAATAGATTTTTGAAGTCTATAATTTATTTTATAAATAAATATGTGTATGTAGTTTCAAAAATAAAATAAGTATACATATTTTAAATGTTATTTTAAAAAATGGATTGAGTTTTAATTATTTAATTTACTTATATTTATTTTAGTGACTGAAGGATTTTAAAAAAAAGGGAAATAGTTAAAATAAAATCCTTAGTTAAGTAATTTATAAAATGAGATAAATGGTCCGATTTATTTCAAATATTAATAAATTATTTAATGTTATAGAAGGTCTAAAATCATGGAGTATCAAACCAATTTGGATCGGATCAGCATATTCAAATTCAAAGGTGAGTTAATCTCACTCATCTGGATTATTATTTAAATTTAAACAATTAAATTTAAATATTTGGTTGAATGATTAAATTGATTGGATGTGGTATATTATATATAGTATTATATATATTGGAGTGATTGATTCCCGCATTATATAGTGGATGAGACCTAATTCGCCGCAGAATAGCAGATGAGATAATATAACCCCATATACCGTGATATTCCACCTTGAAGTGGAAGTGGTATTTTATAATGTGCTAATATCTGTGGATGCAGGAAAACAGGTTGGAGGGATCCAACTAGATTCCTCAAAATTTAAAGATTTTTTTAATATTCTATGATATGATTTGATAATCTGAGATAGATTACATTGGTAATGGGAAATACTGGATGTTATGTTTTGATTGAATATATTTGGGTATAATGAGTTACCCAAAAAATATAGATTGGATTTTTGAAAAGAAAATAAAAGAGAGAATTTGTAAGTAAGATAATTACAGAGAATTTGGATAAAATAAAGAATGAATTGAAAAAGGATAAAAGTGGATTTTTAAATTCTAATAATTAAATTCCGAGTATGGGAAAGGAGATTTTGAATAAAAAGGGAAATAATGAATTTTATAATTTAAGTGATATTATTTAAAGGAATAAAAATTTATTTTAAAATTTAGGGCTTAAATTTATTGGAAAGGATAAGGAAGGAATTTGGAAAGGTATGAAATTGGTATTTTCAATTTAAATAAGATTTTAATAAGGAGAAAATCTGGAATTAATGAGTTTCGAAATAAATTTGGATAAGTAAAGGAACTTATTTTAATGGATAAATTTTGGAAATTAATCTGGAATTTGATTTAGTATTTGAAACTGTGTTTTGAAAGAAGTTGAGACTATGAAATTTATAAACTGGGTTTATAAAGTGAAATGAATATCAGTGGTAATTCAGAAGTAGAAATTCACGGTAGGAATTTATAAAGGAATGGGTAAAAAAATTTTAAAAATAAATAGCGATTTATTTTCAAAAAGTGTGAAAGAGAAGAGTATTTCCCTAGAAAGCCAAGTACGTTTTCAAACCAAATTTTTAAGTATAAGTTAAGAGGTTTAAAGTTGTTTAAAGGAATGTTTTTTAAGAAATAATTATTAAGTTGTTAAATTTTTAAAGGTAAAGATTTATTAAATTAGTTATAGTGGTAATTATATTTAAAAGGTTAATTGGTATTATGCTTTAAAAAGATAATAATTAATATTTTTATTTTTATAAAATAGATTTATTTTAAAGATAGCTTGGTTAAAGATTTATTTAAAAACTTGTATAGAATTTCATAACACTTATTTTGGCTTAACTTTTATTTTAAAAATTTGTTTAATATTTTATAAAATAGTTTTACTTCAAATATTTAAAAAAAGTATATATTTTTTAATAAAGCGTTTAAAACAGTTTTTAAATTTAAATGTTTTAGAGTATATTTTAGAATAAAGTGATTTAAATTATTTTAAAATCTAAAGTATTGGACTTGGAAATTTTCAGTGGGAAATAACCAATTTTTGGAATTTATTCCACGGGTGAAAAGAGATTTGAAACTGATTTCAAAAAGATTGAAGTGAAGAGATATCTTGCAAAAATATTTTGAATAATAAATAATTTGGAAAAAATTGTTATGGTTTGATGATTGTTTATGAATGTTATTTGATAGTTAAATAACCGACTATCAATATTGGCCAATACGCTGATCATTTCGAAGAGACCGGGATCGGAATTTATTTTTCGAAAACCACTTCAATCCGGTTTGAATGTTTTCGTAAGGAAGACAAGAGCTGGGAGTCGAAGATGGAGCAGTGAAGTGCAAGGGCTAATCGCTACTAATCCTAAGGGTGATTCCTAAATGGATATAGTAGGAATTGTGCCTTCGGTTCCGTTCGAACCCGGAACGAACTTGTATGGACGAAAGCTTTCAGAACATCGTCAGGAGGACGATAAGCATTCTAAGTGATTATGTGCCAAAAAGGTAACGTATAGCCTCGAGCCTCATCAACCGGGAAAGGCTAAAACATGTGAGGTGCGCACAAGGCTAAGTGGCTAGCAACCAATTATGGTAAGGTTACCCCTGTCTAGATGTCCTTTTATATATTCGGCTGTGTGGCGGTTGCTGATCCCAACCACGGGGTAAAATTATTCGGACTATCTAGTAAGGGGTAGCTTCGGTCTTTATGATGTAGGGGATCAAGGTGGATCCTCGGTACGGTGATCTAGACCACGTACTATGACGGGCGGTACCCCAGTAGCCCTGCCATTGATGGAAATCCATTCTTCCTACATGCCTTTATGGTTTTTGTTTGTAGAACCCACTTTGTGGCTAGTGGCTGGAATTTAATAATGTAACAATTTCGGCTATTTGAATAAGTATTTGTATATAGACACTATTATAATATTAGAGGATTTTATAAGAAATGTTTTGGTTATCGTAAGGTAAAAACTTGGTATGTTTATTTATGGTGTGGTCTTACAAGATACCTTTGATTTTCAAAATGATTTTGAAATTTTAATAATCCAATTGAGTGTGATTTCTTATGTTGGTTTTCCAGACTAACTCGGGTGTTACTTAACTATAATGCTCGGGTCAGACCGAGTATTATAGAATATAGGATAGGGTGCTGTGGAGCTCAGGAGACGAGCTAGATGGCGAGACGTGCTTCCGTACTTAGTTATTATTCCGTTTTGTATTCAGTTTTGAGGGCAAGTTTATATAACTGTCCAGTATTTGGATATTGATTGTGTTGTTGAATTGAGTTGTACTCTGATGGTGTAATGTAATAAATCAGTATAGATTTCTTTGTGTTTTAATTGTTATATATTATATTTATTCCGATGCGTCTGTGAGATTCTGATGTTGTTTTCTATTTCTTCTTCTACCTCCTTCTTCTTTAGCCCTAAATGGTTCGATTTTTCGACATTCGATTCTCGGCATTTGATTTAGTGAATATATTAAATGTCGATTTTCGGACGTTGAAAAATCGGGTCGTTACACTTGGTATCAGAGCTTAAGGTTAAGTGAGAAACTTAGCTTTGGTGGGGATTACTCATTTGAATAGAGTCCGTAGTACTCTAGAATGAGTTTGAGTGTATTAATAGTACGAGCGCGTATTTGTTAGTGAATATTAAAAAAAATTATATTGTGTTGACTTATTGGTTGAGTGTTTATGAATTCTGGTCAATATGTGGGACGCCATGTCATCGATAGGGATTTCTAAACTCTTAAACAAGATAAACCGATACAGAATTGTTTTAAAATAGGGTAAATGAAATAATTTTACCCAAATTATTTTTTTGTATATAAAAAAAATTTGTAAATTATTATAGTATGTGGTTGCTTGGTTGTTAGGAAGTGATAATATTAAAATATTATCATTGATGTGTGGAAATTGAAATAAGAAAATAATATTATAACCAAAGATAAGAAATAATTTATAAAAAATAATAAGATTTGTAAATGTGAATTATAAGTGCGATTATAAATTAAATAAAATTCCAAAGTAATATTGAATATGAATTGAAAGAATTTGGAATTTGGAATTTTGGGAATTGAATTTGAAAATGATTTCTAAGGTTTTGGAAAAAATGGGTAATATTATTTAGGAAGTATTTTGAAATTTTATTTGAAATTTGTGAGATTTGGGATTTAAAAAATAATATTTGTAGGATGTTTTGAAGAGATAAATGCACTGAACTCTTTTCAGTCGCTGGAAAATAACTTAGTGATGACTGTAGCATCATCGATGTTCATTTTCGAGTTTCCAAGAGAGGAATTGCGGCCAAAATGTTTTAGATTGAAGTGTTCATAAAAGTGGGTTTGATTTGGGAATGCATAGGATTTTGGTTGTAGTTGATTTCAAAATGATTTTGGAATACTTAAATGATTATTGAAGACTTTGGAATTGGAATAAAATGTTTTGAGCGTTTAAGTAGTGGTTTGAACTATGGAGGCTTGACTAAAAATGTTTATGGATTTTAAACAGATTTGGAAACTTATAAATTGTTGAAACTGGATATTGAATTTAAATTTGAATGGTGTTAAATAAAGTAAAATGGAAAATATAGTTGAGTTGGAACTAAATAAAACTAAAGAAGGATAGTAAATGGACGGTAAATAAATTGAAAACTTATAGAAATTTAAAATTTAAATTGAATTGGAGAGTAATTAAATATAATTAAGTAAAGTGGATTTAAAGAAAGTCTATGGAAACTAAGTGAAATGTTTACTTAAATAAAAGTTATAAGTTGGAAATAAAATTAAGGATAGACAAATGAATTTGCATTTATAAGTAAGTGGAATGAAAGCTGAATTTGGAATTAAATTTGACTTGTATTAAATAAAGTTAGATGGATAATTAGTCAAGTTGAATTAAAAAAAAACAAATGACCGAAATAAAATTAGTGAGTAAACTAATTGATTTATTCGATTTAAGTAGGTAAGAAAATGATTGGAATAAGATTTGATTTGAATCTTGTTGTATAAAATGAAGTATTAAATTTGTTTGGGAATAAATGGGTGGAAGGAAGGAAATTTTAATTAAAGTGGAATTGACAATGGAAATTTGAATAAAAGAATTGAGATTTGGAAATTTATTTGGTTGTAACATAATGAAATTGAGAACAGAATATTAAAAATTTAATTTAATTGAGTAGAGTGAAGTTTGTAGAACTAATTCTAAGTGAACTAAAATAATAAAAGTTTGGAAGTAATAATGGTTTGAGATAGAAATAAATTAGTAAGTGAAACTAATTAGAGAACCGGTTAATTAAGTAGGGGTTGAGATAATGTAAATAGGATTCAATATTTAAAATGAAAGGGAAATTGAATTCAAATGAATTTGAAAATGAAAATTTGAGTAAATTATAGATAAAAAAAAGTGGTGAAGTAAATATAGTTATAAGAGGTATATAAAACATTTATATTATACTTAAGAAGAAATGGTGAAATTCTTAAGTAAGTTTGGTATTGGATATGTACTAAGTAATTTTGGAATGGAGATTAAGTAAAGTTGTGAAATGGGATGATTGTGGATAAGTGAGTAGAAACCAAAATAGTGTGAATATAAAAATTGATATGGTTAATAATCAATGGATACAAATACGTAAGATGTACGTACATTATTTTATTCGCATAGTGATTTGATCCAGATTCGAGCATAGAATTTTGAGGTAGTTATATCAATCCAAGTTGGAATTTTTCACTCGATTTTCGACGGCAAACCCTGGATATGGATTTTTGATTGATTCTGGAAATTCTATGTCATAGTGTGGCTATGCAAGGAGAATGACGGTTTCTGATCAAGAAACCAAATCTGAATCCGCCCTAGAAATTCGGGTGAACGATACTAGTTCGGAAGAGAAATTGTGTGATCGAGTGAGCGATCAAATTGAGTATGGTGTATGGATGATACACGTGCATCGTACGGATGTGAATGAAATAGATATGAAAACCTTTGTAAATAAATGTATAAAATGATTTTGAAAACTGTGATTGGATGTTATTGCTAAGTAGGCTATTCAGGTGTTAAAAAAAGCAAAAGGGAATTGGGATTTTTGATTTTTGAAGATAAATTGAAATTTGCTCGGCAAAGGTATGTATTTGAATTTCTGTATGAAATTTGATGGTTTTTTTGTCTAGCCACTTAGCTTTTTGTTTTCTTTTGAAATCTGTGGGCCTGTAGAGAAATTTTGTAGTTGTACCGAGCTAGCCGCGCAAAGGAAACGATGGCTTCGAAAATTTAGGGTGATAGAAAATTTTTGAAAAAATTTGGATAATTTAAAATTTGAATTATAATTTGAATGATTGAGTTAGCAATGTTGTTTTGAAATTTTGGATGGGTTTGAAAGGGTAGTAAGGGTAATAGTGTTGATATAAAAAGATTGTTTGGATATTGTTTAAACCTGTAACAACCCGATATTCGTGTCGAATTATAATCGACAATTTAAACGATTAATATTGACCCAAATTTCCGTTTGAATTTTTGAATTTGAATTAAATTTCTTTTATAAATGGATAAAAAGGAAATGTGGGCTTTGAAAATAATAGTGGTTCATTTGTTTTGGTTTCGGTCCAAACTTTGGTTTTCAGTAGTTTGTTGATAAACGTTCGATCTCTGTAGTGTTTACTTGGTTTTCCATAGCGTACATGTGAATTAATAACAATGCTATCAGAAAGTGTGAATAATTATTATAACAATCAAATTGCACTTACTATTAAACAAACAAGCTAAAACCCTAACTAAATTAAGTATTAAATTATAAAACTTAAATCGCAACTCATTTCTCAGCCCAGCCCACTATCTCCCTTTACCTTTCCTTCGACTTTAACCCGATCCCCTTTTCATTTTTTTCGAACCCTAATTAAAACAACACGAGAGAAAAGTATGGCGGCTGCTCGTGTCGTTCGTCTTCCTTTGCTCGTCTCGCGTGGCTCCTGCGGTGTGCTTGGCTTCAATTCGTCGACATGGTGAGTTTTCTCACATCTAAATCATATCTCAGGTTATCTTAAGGTTGGAATTCCATGATTTCGTTCGTATTTTATTGTTTTGTTTCGGTTTGGCTAAGGTGAGTACTTTATAGTACTCACATCTAATTCGACCTAGTTCGATTTCGTTTTGCGTAATTCTGTTTTCGGGTTTCGACTTCGACTTGATTTTTTGTTCGTGGTTGATCCATTGCTGCCTCGAGTTGATTGTTGGGGCTGTTTAAATTGAGTAGGCTTGATTCGTTCGACTACTTGTTTAACTTGGATTGGGTTTCGAGTTCTTTTCCGTGGTCTCGAAGTATGGTTGTACTGTTCTTGCCTTCATGTTTATATTCTTGCAATTGCTATATTTTGACAGAAATGCTTCACTGTATTTTGGCTACCTGTGCATTGCTTTGACTGTCTTGTTTAATCACTGACACATTGCATTAATGCAATTGTATTCATTTGTATTTGGTGGAGTTCATTTGCCTAGTACACTTGAGTAAATTGTAGTTTCACTGCAACTTTTGTTTACATATTTCATATGCAGCTACACTTGTGCATTGTTTTAACTGTCTGGTTCATTGCAGTTGATTTGAACTGAAATCTTTTTGTCGGCATCGGCTTGACTATGATTTGTTATTCCATAACTTTATCATGGTCATTCTGTATCAAACTTGACTTTGAATTGTTGATTACTACTTCGAGACACGGTTGCATACATGTTATATTTTGGTTTATCTCGGTGACATTGTTCCTTGATATCATGTTGCAGTATTGTTCCTTGATATCATGTTGCATTGCACTTGATATTACACTGCTACATTGTTTTGGAATTGATGCATATTGAACAGTGCCTTCATTGTTGCTAGTAGCATTGCTTTGTTCAGTTGCACTTGTAGTCTTTGTGCTTCATTGTTGCCAGTTGCAATCATTATTGCCTGTGCATCCATTATAGTCTTGTTGCCTCTGTTGCTTGTTGCAGCTGACTTGTTCCATGCATTACTGCATATTCATACTGTTGCATTCCTTAAAGCTCTACCTAAGGCTTGCATGTTAGTTGCTTTGGGACAGTTTCATTTGAAGTTGTAGCTTGCATATTGGTGGTTTGCATTGAGCATTCAGTGTCCTTGCATGCACTTCTAGTTGCTGTGCAATTTTTGTGCTTGCATTTTGATGCAGTCTTCATGACTGTACTGTTACAGTCGAGTTGTATTCATGTACGCTTGTGGTTTGAACTTGATTCACTTCATGTTGTTGTGGGGACACTTGCATTTGTACACTCCATACTTGTTCTTGCTGGAGTCTTCAAGCATGTTGCTGTTGCATTTCTGTGCATCCTCTCTGTTGCACCATTTTTCTCTGTGCATCCCCCTGCATATGTACACTTGTGGTTGTTGACTTTGTTCTCGAGTATGATACTTGCATTTGTATCATACTGTCTCTTGTGCCATTTACTTGGTGCCGTTCCATGTTGCACCCCAGTTTCATTTTATTCATGTGCAACTAGTAGTGTACGTTCATTGTGTACATTTGAGTTCGCATTTACGTCGTCCAAACTTGACCTCTGCAGTTTTTGACTGTTGTCGGAATTTAATGGGTACATCATCACTGTAGTGGCACGGCAGTGCACGCAAGCGTGAACTGCAGCCACACGGTATTCATTGGGTACATCGTCACGATAGTGGCAAGGCAGTGCACGCAAGCGTGAACTGCAGCCACACGGTATGGTTTTGTGATATTCTATTTGTTTTGACTTATGGATCTTTTTGCGTATTCCATATTCAGTAGTGGCGAGGCAGTGCACGCGTGCGTGTACTGCAGCCCTACTTGAATTAATATTTTAATTGATATTTCAATGGTTTGAACTGTTTGTTCATTTCAATTCAATATTCTGAATTGCACTCTGATTTGGTTTAATTACTGTCGTCTATTCAGTATTTAATTATTATTGCTTCTATGCACTAATAACTGAGTTTGAATTAGACTGACCCGAGTATTATTTTCTTTTGAATCTAATACTCGGGTCAGACCGAGTATTTTACAGGTTGTAGATATTCTGCTTTGGGTTGCTGCTAGAGCTATGAAGTTCTTTCATATCTTTTGGAGTAGTCGTCATTTGTTGTAGTCTGTATTATTATATAGGAAGATATGTATTCATGTATATTATATACGTTAATGTACTTGTATATGTAACTTCCTGAGTTGACTATTGTGGCTGTATCACATGTACCGTGTCAAATGTATTGTAACTGACATCAGTTATTATATATATGAGAATTTCTGTTTTTATCCGTGTTCCGCATTTATATTCTCTGTGATATTATTTATATTCATCTGAGTTCCGCATTTTTATTTATCTGTGTTATTAGATTATATTTGTCCTAGACTATTATAGCCACCGTGTGGTAGCTTTGAGTTTGCATCGGCATGTCGGATTTCCTCCTGAAATAGATTGCACGTTTTTACTATCTGACATATCGGTGTTCGCACAAAGCAATTACACGGATGGTCGCTCCTCAACAGCCTTATTCTCCGTGCTAGTTGACAGCACTACACCGTAGTGTTCTTGGCTAGCGTGGGTATAGAGGTGGGGCGTCACAGCTTGGTATCAGAGCCTGGGGTTTAGAACAAATATAAAACATAACTTAGAAAGTACATGTGTTACAACTATTTGTCGACATTTTATTTCTCATAGTTGCATATGATTGTTTTTGAATTGTTAGGTATGAATTCCTAACACTTATTCATATGCATTTGATTTTGAATTCTTGTGTTTTCGGCTTTGATTTGTTTTAGCCGATGATTGATTTTGTTTGAATCTCAGCGATTCTGAACTTGAGTTTACACTTCTAAGTATCAGTGTATGTATGCTCTACCAAGTTGCATATTGCTGCAACTTGTACCCACTTCGATTTGAACTCGCATTGTTTATCCGAACTGCTATCTATAGGCATTCTTATCTCTGATTCACATACTTAATGCAGTCTCCATGCAATTAAGTTTTGGGTATCAATCTTTGAGACAAATTGCATTCCAATTGTCTCTCTCTGATAGTTTTAAAATTTCTTTGGTATAAAAGAAATTGCTTTGGTCTTTGCCTTGTCGTTATCGACGTTGACTTGACTTTTACTTTTGTTAAAGTCATTCAAGCAGTTATGCTTGTTCTGCTTTGTTTTTCCAATTGTTGATCGATTCTTCTTTTCCGGTTAGTTGTTATCACCTTTGTCGACTTTGATAACTTCTATTTCAGGAATTTTGGGTATTCCTACTTTGATGGATTTGGAATCGAATTCTTTATATTTTATTCACGTCTTCGAAT
This sequence comes from Allium cepa, assembly GCA_030765085.1. NCBI lineage: Eukaryota > Viridiplantae > Streptophyta > Magnoliopsida > Asparagales > Amaryllidaceae > Allium > Allium cepa. Next base: position 898,531,505 of record CM060935.1, on the reverse strand, counting down.
GTGAATCTTAGTGAATTGATTTGGTTTTCGAATTTAATCGATTCTTGATTATTTCCCGATTTGTTGCTATCATTTATTAGCAACTTTGATGACCTTTTCTTCGGGATTTTTGTGAACATACCTTTCGATGAATTCGGTATCGATTTCTTTGGATTCTATTCACGTCTTCGTATGTGAATTCTTGTGATTGATTGTTTCTACAATCATTTTTGTGATTTGTCACTTTAAAAATATAAAGGTTTCAATACTAGTAGTAAATATCAAAACTCTTGTATCAAAATGTTTTCAACTCTATTTTCAATACCAAACTCGTTTTTGAAACTGTTTTTCGATCTATTAGTATATACAAATCTTTATTTCACTCGTATGAGAAATCTAATTAAACGACTTAGTAAAACGAGTGGTATATAACGCTTGCGTTTACTTCGCCGGTTAATTCTTGGACTTATTCGATTGAATCTCTTGTGACAAATTTTATTAGTGAAGATTTACAGTTTGTTCGTAAATATTTAAGTTAAGCAAGTGGTTATGGGACATGAAGCTAAACTTTTATATTTACTAGCTTAGTGTAATTGACACTTCTCGTTGATCATGACGATCATTTTTACGGTTAGACTAGGCCTCATCGGTGTGATTTCGTCTCACACATATCTCTTGGGCTTTGAGGATTGTCTAGACACCACTTGTGTGATTTCATTCACACATACTTTTCTTTTGATTGTGAGGTTAGACTAGACACCACTTGTGTGATTCCACTCACACATACCTCTTTTGATTTTTTTTTTGGTTAGTCTGGACCTCAATCTGTGTGATTTCGACTCACACATGTGGGGTAGCGCCCCACGGTCTTCGGGCCATTCGTGTGTCAGAATTAATGGCTTGCAACCATGAGATAGCGTCTTGTTATGCGTTGCACGTGTTGATGATTTTTCATGCTCGCGGGTAGGTGAGATTCCGTGCTCCCGTTCTCGCTTTGCGTTGCACGTGTTGATGATTTTTCATGCTCGCGTGTAGGTGAGATTCCGTGCTCCCGTTCTCGCTTTGCGTTGCCCGTGTTGGTGATTTTCATGCTCACGTGTAGGTGAGATTCCGTGCTCCCGTTCTCGCTTTGCATTGCACGTGTTGGTGATTTTCATGCTCATGTGTAGGTGAGATTCCGTGCTCCCGTTCTCGCTTTGCGTTGCACGTGTTGATGATTTTTCATGCTCGCGGGTAGGTGAGATTCCGTGCTCCCGTTCTCGCTTTGCGTTGCACGTGTTGATGATTTTTCATGCTCGCGTGTAGGTGAGATTCCGTGCTCCCGTTCTCGCTTTGCGTTGCCCGTGTTGGTGATTTTCATGCTCACGTGTAGGTGAGATTCTGTGCTCCCGTTCTCGCTTTGCGTTACATGTGTTGATGAATTTTCATGCTCGCGTGTTGGTGAGTTTCCATACTCTCCTTTGAGTTTTCATACTCCGTTCGAGTTTTCATACTCCGTTCGAGTTTTCATACTCCGTTCGAGTTTTCATACTCCGTTCGAGTTTTCATACTCCGTTCGAGTTTTCATACTCCGTTCGAGTTTTCATACTCCGTTCGAGTTTTCATACTCCGTTCGAGTTTTCATACTCGCGTTCGAGTTTTCATACTCCGGTTCGAGTTTTCATACTCGCGTTCGAGTTTTCATACTCCGGTTCGAGTTTTCATACTCGCGTTCGAGTTCTCATACTCTTAGCTTGTGTTTTCTGGATTTCTTGTGAGGATTTCTAGAATTTGTGCTTCACTAATTTTCGTGATTTCTATTGATAAGTTTTATCAATTCTTGTGCATTGGTGAATTCGTGTGTTATTGACTTGTTATGAATACAAGTTTAGGGAATGATACCCCTTTCTATCTTTGAGAAGATTCTTGTGACTCTTTGGATGAATGAAAATCCACTTATCGAAGTTGCTTCTGATGTCGTTGTTTTAATCACACATAAAAAAAAAAAAAAAAAAAAAAAAAAAATTGTTTCAAAATATAAATCAAAATTGTTTTCAAAATTTTTACGATTTGCGCTTTCAAAAGAATGAGGAAGCGAATTAAACGTTTCAGTAAAATCGAGGACTATGACCCCTTTCTTTTACTGATTCGCTTAATTCCGGACTTGTCCGTTTGAGAACGTAAAATGTTATTTATTTAAAATACACAATTTAGCACTTTCAAGGAAACGATGAAGTGAATTAAACGATTTAGTAAAACTCGTGATTGTGGGTCATGTGCGTTTGCTATTTCGGTTAATTTCGGACTCGTTAATTGAAAAATTTGTGATTTGAAATTTGATTACCGTTGTGGTAATTTCTGATTATCGTTTTGATAATTGGATGTTTATGATTTCTGATTTATCGTTTTTGATAATCAGATATTTATTGTTTCTAATTATCGTTTGTGATAATTAGATATCTGTGGTTTAATTATCGTTTGTGATAATTAAACATTTGAGATTTGAGATTTAATTATCGTTTGTGATAATTAAATATTTGTGACTTAAGATTGATTTTCGATTTTGATAATCGAATACTTGTTGATTTGATTATCGTTTTTGATAATCGAATATTTGTGATTTGAGATCTCTGAATTATCTATTGATAATTAGATTTTGTTGATAATTTGTGAATTTCTTTTATGAAATTAAAAGATTTCTTTGGCGTTTATATTGTACTACGCCAGTGTACCGGCTCAATTTTCCACTATTTATGACGTTTTCACACGTCTTCCTTCTACGGAAATGCCTTAGGGGTTCCAATTTTATTCTTGAGCCCGGTATTATTGAAGAAATTGAAGTTTCACCAGATTTGACTTTGAGCAGCATTTTATTCACATCAATGTTTCAGGGGTTCAGCACCTTCGAAATAAAGATGTTTTTCTCGTGAAAGTTTATGGGTTCTCAAATCCTATGGATTTCACTTTGGAATCCAGAGAATTCATCGAGCAAACACGTTTAGGCTCTCTCTCCCTCACGCTCTATATGGTGAACTTCCTACTTTAAATTTCTTCATCGTGTGTTGTTATGCTCTTGTGGTTGTTACCTTTTGTCCATATATTCCTTAAGATTGCGAGGACGCAATTTCTTTAAGGAGGGGAGTCTGTAACAACCCGATATTCGTGTCGAATTATAATCGACAATTTAAACGATTAATATTGACCCAAATTTCCGTTTGAATTTTTGAATTTGAATTAAATTTCTTTTATAAATGGATAAAAAGGAAATGTGGGCTTTGAAAATAATAGTGGTTCATTTGTTTTGGTTTCGGTCCAAACTTTGGTTTTCAGTAGTTTGTTGATAAACGTTCGATCTCTGTAGTATTTACTTGGTTTTCCATAGCGTACATGTGAATTAATAACAATGCTATCAGAAAGTGTGAATAATTATTATAACAATCAAATTGCACTTACTATTAAACAAACAAGCTAAAACCCTAACTAAATTAAGTATTAAATTATAAAACTTAAATCGCAACTCATTTCTCAGCCCAGCCCACTATCTCCCTTTACCTTTCCTTCGACTTTAACCCGATCCCCTTTTCATTTTTTTCGAACCCTAATTAAAACAACACGAGAGAAAAGTATGGCGGCTGCTCGTGTCGTTCGTCTTCCTTTGCTCGTCTCGCGTGGCTCCTGCGGTGTGCTTGGCTTCAATTCGTCGACATGGTGAGTTTTCTCACATCTAAATCATATCTCAGGTTATCTTAAGGTTGGAATTCCATGATTTCGTTCGTATTTTATTGTTTTGTTTCGGTTTGGCTAAGGTGAGTACTTTATAGTACTCACATCTAATTCGACCTAGTTCGATTTCGTTTTGCGTAATTCTGTTTTCGGGTTTCGACTTCGACTTGATTTTTTGTTCGTGGTTGATCCATTGCTGCCTCGAGTTGATTGTTGGGGCTGTTTAAATTGAGTAGGCTTGATTCGTTCGACTACTTGTTTAACTTGGATTGGGTTTCGAGTTCTTTTCCGTGGTCTCGAAGTATGGTTGTATTGTTCTTGCCTTCATGTTTATATTCTTGCAATTGCTATATTTTGACAGAAATGCTTCACTGTATTTTGGCTACATGTGCATTGCTTTGACTGTCTTGTTTAATCACTGACACATTGCATTAATGCAATTGTATTCATTTGTATTTGGTGGAGTTCATTTGCCTAGTACACTTGAGTAAATTGTAGTTTCACTGCAACTTTTGTTTACATATTTCATATGCAGCTACACTTGTGCATTGTTTTAACTGTCTGGTTCATTGCAGTTGATTTGAACTGAAATCTTTTTGTCGGCATCGGCTTGACTATGATTTGTTATTCCATAACTTTATCATGGTCATTCTGTATCAAACTTGACTTTGAATTGTTGATTACTACTTCGAGACACGGTTGCATACATGTTATATTTTGGTTTATCTCGGTGACATTGTTCCTTGATATCATGTTGCAGTATTGTTCCTTGATATCATGTTGCATTGCACTTGATATTACACTGCTACATTGTTTTGGAATTGATGCATATTGAACAGTGCCTTCATTGTTGCTAGTAGCATTGCTTTGTTCAGTTGCACTTGTAGTCTTTGTGCTTCATTGTTGCCAGTTGCAATCATTATTGCCTGTGCATCCATTATAGTCTTGTTGCCTCTGTTGCTTGTTGCAGCTGACTTGTTCCATGCATTACTGCATATTCATACTGTTGCATTCCTTAAAGCTCTACCTAAGGCTTGCATGTTAGTTGCTTTGGGACAGTTTCATTTGAAGTTGTAGCTTGCATATTGGTGGTTTGCATTGAGCATTCAGTGTACTTGCATGCACTTCTAGTTGCTGTGCAATTTTTGTGCTTGCATTTTGATGCAGTCTTCATGACTGTACTGTTACAGTCGAGTTGTATTCATGTACGCTTGTGGTTTGAACTTGATTCACTTCATGTTGTTGTGGGGACACTTGCATTTGTACACTCCATACTTGTTCTTGCTGGAGTCTTCAAGCATGTTGCTGTTGCATTTCTGTGCATCCTCTCTGTTGCACCATTTTTCTCTGTGCATCCCCCTGCATATGTACACTTGTGGTTGTTGACTTTGTTCTCGAGTATGATACTTGCATTTGTATCATACTGTCTCTTGTGCCATTTACTTGGTGCCGTTCCATGTTGCACCCCAGTTTCATTTTATTCATGTGCAACTAGTAGTGTACGTTCATTGTGTACATTTGAGTTCGCATTTACGTCGTCCAAACTTGACCTCTGCAGTTTTTGACTGTTGTCGGAATTTAATGGGTACATCATCACTGTAGTGGCACGGCAGTGCACGCAAGCGTGAACTGCAGCCACACGGTATTCATTGGGTACATCGTCACGATAGTGGCAAGGCAGTGCACGCAAGCGTGAACTGCAGCCACACGGTATGGTTTTGTGATATTCTATTTGTTTTGACTTATGGATCTTTTTGCGTATTCCATATTCAGTAGTGGCGAGGCAGTGCACGCGTACGTGTACTGCAGCCCTACTTGAATTAATATTTTAATTGATATTTCAATGGTTTGAACTGTTTGTTCATTTCAATTCAATATTCTGAATTGCACTCTGATTTGGTTTAATTACTGTCGTCTATTCAGTATTTAATTATTATTGCTTCTATGCACTAATAACTGAGTTTGAATTAGACTGACCCGAGTATTATTTTCTTTTGAATCTAATACTCGGGTCAGACCGAGTATTTTACAGGTTGTAGATATTCTGCTTTGGGTTGCTGCTAGAGCTATGAAGTTCTTTCATATCTTTTGGAGTAGTCGTCATTTGTTGTAGTCTGTATTATTATATAGGAAGATATGTATTCATGTATATTATATACGTTAATGTACTTGTATATGTAACTTCCTGAGTTGACTATTGTAGCTGTATCACATGTACCGTGTCAAATGTATTGTAACTGACATCAGTTATTATATATATGAGAATTTCTGTTTTTATCCGTGTTCCGCATTTATATTCTCTGTGATATTATTTATATTCATCTGAGTTCCGCATTTTTATTTATCTGTGTTATTAGATTATATTTGTCCTAGACTATTATAGCCACCGTGTGGTAGCTTTGAGTTTGCATCGGCATGTCGGATTTCCTCCTGAAATAGATTGCACGTTTTTACTATCTGACATATCGGTGTTCGCACAAAGCAATTACACGGATGGTCGCTCCTCAACAGCCTTATTCTCCGTGCTAGTTGACAGCACTACACCGTAGTGTTCTTGGCTAGCGTGGGTATAGAGGTGGGGCGTCACAAAACCGCTTGGTTTTGGGAAGTTGATAAAAACTGTTTGGAATGGGAAATAGTTAACAGGTTGTGGACTATTCTTCTTAACTAGCAATTTCGGGGATGAAATTCTTTTAAGACGGAGGAATGCGACGACCCAAATTTTTTGGATATTTGAAATTGGGATATTTAATTGATTTTGAATATTCAAAAGTTAGTTTAACTTGAATTTCAAATATCATTATTATTAGGCAATTAAATTATTTAATTTAATAATTGGAAATTAGTTAAAATATTGAATCTTGGTTTTTAAGCTGGTTAAAAATATTTTAAAGACATGGAAAATTTATAATTATGGTGCTGAAGAAATAAAAGTGATAAACTTGAATTTGGAGGTGTTTTGTTAAGTTTTGAAATTTTATCGTTTAAATCGATATTTAAAAATAGCCTTCCGATGCACAATCTCGGAATTCGACGAAATCAGTTCCATTGGATCCGTAATAGTGTACTGTTATCGGATTTCAATTTTCATAGTGTTTGGAGTGATCGTTTGGCCGTACGGCAAGTTAACGCGCTGAAATTAAATCGAAAATTCAATTTTATAACTTGGTTCTAAAAGCTATCTACTCCATACGACCGAATTAGGACTCGAAACCTTTTCGATTGTGTTCATAATAGAGGTTTAACATTACAAACGCTAGGCAACACGCCTTGATAGGAGCTTGAGATTTTTTAGCCGTGAATTCTAGACGATTTAAATTCAAATCTAAATATAATGAATATTTTGACTGATCAAAACTTGATTTATTTCTTTTACTATTTTTAGCCACTTGTCCTCCAGGTTACACCCCTTGTCTTGCACTCAAAATATTTTGAGCACACTGGAAGAAAAAAGTAAGAATTGTCGATTAAATGATACTGCCTCTAAAGAAAAATTAAAATAAGACAGGATCAAATTTCTTTTCAGAACCAAAATCGAATTCATAAAAATAATGGCCACTCAATTCTTCCGTCCAAATTCGTTCGTTAAAAGAGGGGAAGTGATTTCATTCGAAATCGATTTACGGCATGTCGCGATGAAGCGAGGGGATGCGATTATGGGTGGTGTTGGCATCGCGAGCAGCTAGGGCTTCGCGTAGAAGGGGTTTTCGATCTGGTGTCTCGAGGTGAGAGCGCGTTGAGTTTCGACGACGTCAAAAAGGGCTAGGGTTGCATTCTTTCAGGCCGCGGTCGACATGATAGGATATAGGGGATGACACAAGCACGTGGCAACGATGTGTAGTAGGTTGATGGTCGTTTGGATGACTTCATCATCGATGGGTTGCGAGTTGAACCTTGGCGATGTCTACCGATGGAAGTTGTCGTTCAGCGCTAGCGAGAAGGTAGTCTTTTTTTATTTATTTAATTTAATAATATATATATATATATTTAAGGATGGAAAAATAAATATATATGGTTTAAACTGGAGCTTTATGTAAAAATTACAGTAAACAGAAAGTTATATAGGAATTTGAAATTGTTTATGTGAAAATAGATTTTTGAAGTTTATAATTTATGTTATAAATATATATATGTATATGTAGTTTCAAAAATAGAATAAGTATACATATTTTAAATGTTATTTTAAATAATGGATCGAGCGATTAATTGTTTAATTTACTTATATTTATTTTAGTGACTAAAGGATTTTAAAAAAAAGGGGAAGTAGTTAAAATAAAATCCTTAGTTAAGTAATTTATAAAATAAGATAAATGGTCCGATTTATTTCAACTATTAACAAATTATATAATGTTATACAAGGACTAAAATCATGGAGTATCAAGCCAATTTGGATCGGATCAGCATATTCAAAATCAAAGGTGAGTTAATCTCACTTACCTTGATCGTTATTTAAATTTAAATGGTTAAATTTAAATATTTGGTTGAATGATTAAATTGATTGGATGTGGTATATTATATATAGTAGTACATATATTGGAGTGATTGGTTCCCACATTATATAGAGGATGAGGTAATATAACCCCATATACCATGATATTCCACCTCGAAGTGAAATTGGTATTTTATAATGTGCTAACATCTGTGGGTGCAGGGAAACTGGTTGGAGGGATCCAACTGGATTCCTCAAAATATTTAGATTTGTTTAATACTGTGATATGATTTGATAATCTGAGATAGATTACGTTGGTAATGGGAAATATTGGATGCTATGATTTGATTGAATATATTTGGGTATACCGAGTTACCAAAAAAATATAGATTGGATTTTTGAAAAAAAAATAAAAGAGAGAATTTGGAAGTAAAATAATTATAGAGAATTTGGATAAAATAAAGAATGAATTGGAAAAGGATAAATGTGGATTTAAAATTCTAGTAAATAAATTCCGAGTATGGGAAAGGAGATTTTGAATGAAAAGGAAAATAATGAATTTTAAAATTTAAGTGATATTATTAAAGAAATAAAGAATTTATTTTAAAATTCAAGGTTTAAATTTATTGGAAAGGATAAGGATGGAATTTGGAAAGGTATGAAATTGGTATATTCAGTTTAAATAAAATTTTAATAAGGAGAAAATCTGGAATTAATGGGTTTTGAAATAAATTTGGATAAATAAAGGGATTTATTTTAATGGATAAATTTTGGAAATTAATCTGGAAATTGATTTTGTATTTGAAACTGTGTTTTTAAAAGAAGATGAGACTACGAAATTTATAAACTGGGTTTATAAAGTGAAATAAATATCAGTGGATATTCGGAAGTAGAAATTCACGGTGGGGATTTATAAAGGAATGGGTAAATTTGTTCTAAAAATAAATAGTGATTTATTTTTAAAAGGTGTGAAAGAGAAGAGTATTTCCCTGGAAAGCCAAGTACGCTTTCAAAGCAAATTTTTGTGTATAAGTTAAGAGGTTTCAAGTTGTTTAAAGGAATGTTTTTTAAGAAACAATTATTAAGTTGTTAAATTTTTTAAGGTAAAGATTTATTAAATTAGTTACAGTGGTAATTATTTTTGAAAAGTTAATTGGTATTATGTTTTAAAAAGATAAAGAATATTTTTATTTTTGTAAAATAGATTTATTTTAAAGATAGCATGGTTAAAGATTTATTTAAAAACTTGTATAGAATTTCATAGCACTTATTTTGGCTTAACTTTTATTTTAAAAATTAGTTTTATATTTTATAAAATATATTTATTTTAAATATTTAAAAAGGTATATATTTTTGAATAAAGTGTTTAAAGTAGTTTTTAAATTTAAATGTTTTAAAGTATATTTTAGAATAAAGTGATTTAAATTATTTTAAAATCTAAAGTATTGGACTTGGAAATTTTCAGTGGGAAATAAACAATTTTGGGAATTTATTCCGCGAGTGAAAAGAGATTTGAAACTGATTTCAGAAAGACTGAAGTGAAGAAGATATCTTGCGAAGATATTTTGAATAATAAGTAATTTGGAAAAAATTGTTATGGCTTGATGATTTTTTTTTGAATGTTATTTGATAGTTAAATAACCGACTATCAATATTGGCCAACACGCCAATCGTTTCGAAGAGACCGGGATCAGAATTTATTTTTCGAAAACCACTTCGATCTGGTTTGAACGTTTTCGTGAGGAAGACTAGAGTTGGGAGTCGAAAATGGAGCAGTAAAGCGCAAGGGTTAATCGTTACTAATCCTGAGGGTGATTCCAAAATGGATGTAGTAGGAATAGTGCCTTCGTTTCTGTACGAACCCGAAACGGACTTGTATAGACAAATGCTTTTAGAAAATCATCTGGAGGACCTACTAATGCCACTTAAACATTAATTAAATTAATCATGAAATTTACTTCAAAAATCCACCTTAATTATAAAATGATTTTGAAATAAACGATAATTGGACAATGTATAAATAATAAAATCTAATACTTGAACATAAATATTTTCAATCCTATTAATCATTAATGACAAAAAAATGAGATGAAAATTGTAATCATTTTATGAATTTCAGAGTAGAAGTTGATTAGTTAAGATATTTAATTCTATCTTGAATATGAATGTAAATCAATATTTTTGTAAACCGTTAATTTTTAACTGAATGGATTATCATAATTAGATATATTTGATTATATCATATTATTTTCTACTACAATTGGTTTCATTGTTTTTCCTTTTTGTTCAACTAACAACAAAAACAATAATAATTTTTATTTTTGATCGAAATAGTAATGAATGCTCTTTGATATGTTATACAGTAACACCTAATTTGAGCTGTAAATAAATATTTACTCTGTTAATCTTGGTTAGAGTTACAATGTTAAAAAAAATGGAAATTCTAATTACAATTAAAGTCGGTAACAACTTAACTATAACAAAACTAGTTGGATTTATATATACTAATGAACCATTAAATTAAAAAAAGATCGACTATGGAGAAATTGGATAGAGAAATTATAATTTTTTCGTTTGAAGAAAAATAGAGAGGAGAAGTAAAGTAATGATAAGATGGTTGTAGGATGGTGAGTGAAGAGGATAAGTGGGTAGGAGGATAGGTGGGTGAGAGAAGAGCTTAAGTGGGTGTAAATAGTAGTACCCTTAATAATAGATTCAATACCATATAAAAATTCGTGTTTAATTACAATAAAATATCCAAATTTAAAATTACAAATCTAAAAATACACATTCAACGTGCAAACAAATTTTAAAATAGTATTGTCATAATATAACTTCAATAATCATGGTTAATTTTATAACATTCCATAAACACATGTGTCTACTATAATTTAAAATTAAAAACTTAAATACACATATTTAATTAAACAATAGGTCATATATATATATATATATATATATATATATATATATATATTAATTACAAAGCTAAAATTAAGCATACAATTTAGTTTTATGCTGATTTACAATTTTGGATAACATAAAGATGAGGCATGCACATATATGCATATAATTCAATCGATCAAATATCATATCCAAAAATATAACTAAATTAAGCAACGAAAAAAAAAGCAAGTTTTATTACACAATTCAGATCTACATTGCCAATTGTTTTAGATCCAAAAAATAATATCACAAAATGAGTCAAACATACAACTAATTTTAATCAATCGATTGATTGATTATGATAACAACTGTAAATTTTATGGCAAATCATACTAACATTAACTAATAATTTCACATCCAACATCAAATTTAAATACACAATATAAACCAAACACTAGATTGATTATAATAAAATAACAATACATAAGAATTTTATATTAGATTTAATAAGCGGTAATCCATATACATACGTACGTACGTACTTACATACATACATATATATGGATTTGGTCAGGGCTAACCATCATGAATAACAAAATAAATTGGGGAATTGAACATGAAAAGTCTTATCCTTTGTAACACCTTGATTTGAAATTTCTCCTCGGATCATTAAGTAAATCAACGCCCAACTATCCAAGAGAATGATAATCCACCTATCTTTAATTTTATTTGATGTTTTGATTTGATTTGGAGTTGATTTTTTTAGAAGTGTTGATTTGATTTTTAGCCATGGATTTGGAGAGGAGGTAAAAATAAAATTAATGAAAGAATAAATGAGAATAAAATTAGCAGATTTGTTTTATTTGAAAGAATGAAATCTGTTCTTTTCTTTTAATAAAACTTCCCTGATTAATCCCTTAATTTTCTCTCACTCCACCCCCTCTTTGTTCTCAAAATATGGTTGGTCCAAATGCCATCAAATGACCCAAAATTTCCATAAATCCCTTCCTGTAATTCTCTTTTATTTATATTCGTTTAAAGTTACATCAATATCATATATTGATGTGCATAAATATAACTTTTGTATACACATTCATATAACTACAAATAACTCCTAAACATCAATAAATTAAATAATAATCAATATTTCTCAAATATTAATTAATTTAATTAACAATATTTCACAAATTAATTAAATAGTGTGGTTTTTCGGAGAATTCACAAATACGGTTGTCACGACCCGATTTTTCGACGCCTAAAAATCTACATCAATACGTCACTGTATCAAATACCAAACAATCGAGTGCCGGAAAACCAGTCCGTAAGGGAAAGAAGAAGGAGGTAGAAGAAGAGAAAAACAAAACAACATCAGAATCACACAAACACAGCGGAACAATATATAATAGATAAATGATTGATCTTTATACGAAAAGAACTATATCTGTTTTATACATTACATCATCAGAGTACAACACAATCAATAACAAGATATTGGACAGTTATATTAACTTGTACCCATAAATGAATACACAGTTTATACGGCACAATGGAATATACATCAAGTACGTGTGATACGTCTCCATCCAGCTCGTCTATTGAGCTCCATAACATCCTATCATGTATCCTATAATACTCGGTCTGACCCCGGGCATTATAGTAAAATAACACCCGAGTCAGTCTGGAAAACCAGCATAAGAAAACACACTCTATTGGATTATTAAAGTTTCCAAAATCCTTTAAAAATCAAAGGTATCTCGTAAGACCATGCCACAAATAAACATGTCGGGTTTTTACCTTACGATAACCGCCTACACAGCCGAATAAAAGGGACATCTAGACAGGGACGATCTTACCCTAATTGGTTGCTTGCCACTTAGCCTTGCTGCACCTCTCCTGTTTTAGCCATTCCCACTTGATGAGGCTCGAAGCTATGCGTTGCATTTTTAGCACACATTCACTTAGAATGATCATCGTCCCCCTGACGATGTTCTGATAGCATTCGTCCATACAAGTCTGTTCCCAGTCCGAACGGAACCGAAGGCACTACTCCTACTACATCCATTTTGGAATCACCCTCAGGATTAATAGTGATTAGCCCTTGCATGTCACTGCTCCATCGTCGACTCCAAGCTCTTGTCTTTCTCATGAAAATGTTCAAACCCGATTGAAGTGGTTTTCAGGAAATTTATCTCGATCCCGGTCGCTTCGAAACGATCAGTGCATTAGTCAATATTGATAGTCGGTTATTTAACTATCATATAACATCCACAAACAACCATTAGGCCTTAATAATTTCCCAAATTATTTATTTCAAAATATCTTCGCAAAATATTTTCCTACACTTCAACCCTTTGAAAATAGTTTTCAAAACACTTTTTCTCTCGCGGATAAATTTCCACCCAATTTTTTTCCCACTAAAAATCATCAAGTCTTAATACTTTAGTTTTTTAAATAATTTAAGACACTTTATCCAAAAATATATACTTTAAAACACTTAAAATAAAATCTACTTAAAAAACTGTATTTAAAATACTAGTTATGAAATTTTGTAATAATTTCTCATGTAAAACTTAAGCCAAAACCAATTTTAAAATAAAAGTTATTCTATAAGGTATAAATATTAATTAATTATCTTTAAATCATAATACTAGTTAAACCTTTAAAATAATTTACTTATATAACTAACTTAATAAATATTTACTTTTAAAATTATTAAAACAACTAAATAATAATTTCTTCCTAAACATTCTTTTAAACCACTTTAAAACCTCTAACTTATGCTTGAAAATCTTTATTTGAAAATATACATGGCTTTTCAGGAAAATACACTTTCCATTCCAAAATAGTCCATTTAATCCGTTAATAAATCCTTCTCGATTTATCCCAATTTAATTTACATCTCAAACCCATAAATTTCTTTCCAACACCTTTAAAAATAAAACTATTTATTTTTAAAACAAATTACCCATTACTTTATAAATTTCCACCGTCAATATATACTTTCAAATATCCACCCATATATTATTTCACTTTATAAACCCAGTTTATAAATTCCGTAGTCTCATCCTCCTTTTAAATCACGGTTTCAAACACTTAATCAATTTTCAAATTGATTTTGAAATTTACTCCATTTTAAATAAATTCCTTTACTTACTCAATTTTATTTCAAAACCATTAACTTAAGATTTTACTTCTTTACTATGATTTAAAATCTTATTTAAACTGAAAATACCAATTTCATATTTTTTCCCAAAATTCTTCTTTATCTCTCCCAACCATTTTAAACCTTGAATTTGAAAATAAATCCTTTGTTCCTTTAAATAATATCACTTAAGTTTAAAAATTCATTTATTCCCATTTATTTAAAATCTCCTTTCCCATACTCGAAATTTATTTATTAGAACTTAAAAATCAATTTTTAACCTTTTCCAATTCATTCTTTAATTTATCCAAATTCTCTTTAATTATTTTACTTAAAAATTCTCTCTTTATTTTTCTTCAAAAATCCAATTTGTATATTCTTGATAACTCAATATACCCAAAAATATTCAATCAAACCATAGCATCCAATATTTTCAATTCCTAATATAATTAATAATCTATCGTAGATAATCAATTAATCATATCACAAATAATGAAAACAAATTCAATATTTTGAGGAATCCAATTGGATTCCTCCAACCTGTTTTTCCCTACATCCACATATGTTAGCACAATATAAAAATACTGATCCCACTTCGAGGGAGATATCACGGTATATAAGGTCATCCGCTATTATGCGGGGCGCATAAGATCTCATCCGCTATATAATGTGGGAATCAATCACAACAATATATATACACTATTATATATAATATCACATCCAGTCACTTCAATCATTCAACCAATAATTTAAATTTAACTATTTAAATTTAAATAGTAATCCAAATGAGTGAGATTAACTCACCTTTGTTTTTATTGCTTGCAATACACTTCAATCTTGGCTTGGTCCCTTCACGATTTAAGACCTTGTATATGATTTTATTAACGTTCGAACAGATCGAACAATTAATTTTCCATTTGATAATTTTAATTAACTAACAATTTATTATAAATTAATAATTTCCTTTTTTAAGAAAAACCTTTTAGTAACTAAAATAAATTTGAATAAGTTAATTGAACAAATCTATCACCTTAAAACATTATTTTAAAATAAACTAATAAGTTTAAAATTTGTATATGTATATTTATTTTATTATTGAAACTTTGTATATTAACTTATAAGAAATAATCAATATAGATCAAAATCTAATCTTTATAAAATTTCCTATGCTTTTACCAAAGTCCTATATATATATAATTTTTGTTTTACTGTACTATATTAAATATCTGTGTATTTATAAAATTTCGTTTTCTTTTCTGTAAAATAAAACAGTAATTAAATTTACTGTTAAAATTCTCTAACTTGTATGCATATGTTTTTCTTCTATATATATTTGTATTTATATTTTTTTCTACATAAATAATAGATTTCTTTACTGTAAAACTTTTTTTTTTAAATATATATATATATATATATATTTGTAAAAAAAATTAGTTTCCTTCCTCTATAAAATACATTATTAAATTTTAAGATAAACTATAAAATACAAATCGAATACTCAAAATACCTCACTGCTTATTGAAACCTTAGCCCACGCCTCTTCTTCCATGACTACGGCCACCACGAATCCCAGCAACTGCCGCGATTGCCTACGCGAGCCCATGCAAAACTCAAGAAATCACCGAGACCCGCCTTCGAGTCGCCTACCTCTTCGTCCGCTGCTATCGCCCCCCCTTGACGCCACGCACACGAAACCCCCTCCTTTCCTTGAATCGAGCTAGTGATGTTGATTCATTGACATCGATTTGATAGCGTGCATGCCCCTTTCTGCATCTCGATGAAAATCGATTCACTTAATCGTTATGCTCCGCCATTTTTTTAAAACTGCTCTCGATTTGATTTTGAATGATGGTGGCCATGGATTTTGTTTTGAAGGAGAAATCGATTGTTTTTAAAATGCTCGGCTGTTTCTTTCTTCTTCTTTTTTGAAAAAAAAGACGCATGTCTTTAGGGAGAACATGTGTTTTAAATTGCCTTGCGTGTCTGCATAGGCTGCTACAGTATTCAATGCAATTATATTATTTATATTTAAACTTAAATTTAAATCATCTTGAATTCATAGCTTAAAATCTTGACATCCTATGGAGGCGTCCCGCCAAGCGTTTATAGGGTTATACCCCTATTCCGAACACAAAGGAAAAGGTTCCGAGTCCTAATTCGATCGTATGAAGAAGATAGCTTTTTGGACCAGCTATTATATTAAATTTTCGATATAGATTTCAGCGCATTTACCTAGCATACAATCACAGATAACTCCGAAAGCTACGAAATTTGAAATTCGATAATAATACAATATTACGGATCCAACGGAACTGGTTTCATCGAATTCCGAGACTGTGCCACGAAAGGCTATTTTTAAATGTCGATTTAAACGATATATTTTTAAAACTGAACAAATCGCTTTTAAATTCAATTTTGAAAGTTCTATTATCTTCAGTATTATCAATATAGATTTTACAAGCATTCAAATAAATTTTAACAAGCTCAAAATTGAAGATTCAATATTTTACCCAATTTCAAATTATAAAATTCAATAATTTAACTGAAATTTAAGTTAAAATTAACCCTTTAAATATTTAAAATCAATTAAATATTCCAAGTTCAAATGCCTAAAATTTTGGGTCGTCACATTCCTCCCCCTTAGAAGAATTTCGTTCTCGAAATTAGTAGTTAAGAAGAATGGTCCAATACCCGTTTACTATTTTCCCAAAACCAAACATCTTTTTTTTGACAACTTTCCAAACAATTTTTATTGAAACCACACTATCGCCCTTACTACTTTCCAAACTCATCCACAGGTTCCAAACAAGGTTTTAAATCTCGCTCATCTCGGCCGAGATCTCGGTTTCAAGCCTGGGCGATTCAAAACGGTCTATTTCGTTTGAATCTCGTCTGACCCAAATCTCGGATGATATTTCAATATCTCGTCCGGTATCTCGGATGAGATTTAAGAACGAGATATCGGCCGAGTTATTGAATTTTTGGAAAAAATCAACTCTTTTTCTGTATTGGGCAAGCTCATCTTTACCTAATTCTACCTTTTTTAACCCTTATTTCTTATATAAATCTCATTTAATCTTTGTCTCTTATTTTACGGCAGTGACGAGTGTAAGAAGATGATAAAATCTACATCGATTATGTTATTTTCTACGTTTGTTTGAAATATTTATGTTATTAGTTGCTTAATGAGATTTGTTTGCTAGTAATTAAATAGTATAATCAGACATAGAATATCTTAATTCTACTTGTAGATTTTGTATTTGAAGTTAAAAAATTAAAATTTCCCTTGCAGCACTATAAATCATAAAAGGTAGAAATGAGACATTATATTGTGTAGGAAAGTTAAGTGAGTGATCAAACAAAGTAAAGGTGCATATGTTATGGTTTTTTTCTTCTCTACTTTATCTCATATGATATTATATTGAACATTATACATGAAATCTAGTTATTTGTTTATTTTACATGATATAAGCGATATTTTTCCGTACTAAATTAGTAATGATAAGCATGTGATATATTCAAGGTAAGTGCATAGTGTTTTCCCTAAGGTAATGACTAGTATTATAAATTTAGGTGTATGAAAACTAATTTTCGACATGACATATACTCTGAGATAACTCCGAAATGAATTTTAGAAATAGAGATGTAAATCCGATATGGACGACCGAGATGCACTCATCTCATTCGAGATCTCACCCGATACGAGATAACTCTCTAAATTCTGCAAGACGAGATGTGACCGAAATCCGAGATTTAAAACCTTAGTTCCAAACAATATTACTTACTCAAACATTCAAATTTATAATTTAAAATCAAATTTCAAATTATTAAAATTTTCTTCAAAAATTTTCTAACTCTCTAAATTTTCGAAAAATTTCGCCAGCGTCTCTTTTGCGCGGCTAGCTCGGAACAACTACAAAATACCTCTACAGGCCCCAAATTTCAAAAGAAAAAAAAATGCCAAGTGGCTAGATCAAAAAACCATCAAATTTCACATGCCAATTAAATACATACCTTTTTGGCAGGCAATTCATATTTATCTTCTGAAATCAAAGATACCAATTTCCTTTTGCTTTTAAAAAACCTGTACATCCTACTTAGCAATAATATTCAACCACAGAATTCAAAATCATTTTATTCATTTTCTTTCAAAATTTTCAATATCTGTTTCATTCAAGCACATACGATGTGCCAATATCATCCGTACACAATCACTCTATTATACAATTTCACTTCCGAACTAGTATCGTCCACCTGACATCCTCCTTGATAGCCACAAACTATGATAGAGAATTTCCAGAACCAGTCAAAAATCCATATCCAAGGTCCGCCGTCGAAAATCGAGTGAAAATTCCCAACTCGGATCGATATAAATATCTCAAAATTATATGCTCAAATCTGGATCAAATCGTTATGCGAATAAAAAATATATACGTACATCCTACGTATTTATCTCAATTGATTATTTGCTATATCAATTTTCATTTTATTTCCGTTTATTTTGATTTTCATACACTTATTCACAATTATCCCATTTTACAACTTTACTAACCTTCATTCAGTATAAACTTAAAGTATTTCTCAATTTCAAATTTACCTAAGAATTTCACCATCCATTTCTTAAGTTCAATTTAAGTACTTTATACACTTCTTATATTTATCTTCACTTTACTACTTTGCTCTATTTTGTTTCACTTAAATTTCCATTTCCATTTCCATTTTGAATTCAATTTACCTTCCACTTTTAAATATTGAATCCTATCAACTATCTTCCATTCATATCTAATCCATATCATTATTTTAAACTAGTCCTATTTACTAATTTATTACAAATTGAAATAAATTTTAATTCTTAGAACTTTGTTCTTTTAGTCCACTCAACTAAAATTTTCAATTCCACTTTACTCAACATAATTCAAATTGATACCAATATTCAATTTCCAATTTATTTGCTTACAAATGTAAATTCATTTGTTCCTTCACAAATCTATTTTCAACTTATAAATTTTTATTTCAATGTCCATTTTATTTAACTTACTTAGATCCATCTCCTCAAAATTTACTTTATTTAACTTAATTCAATTTACATTCCCATTCAATTCATTTTTTTTTCTTTTTTACTTCTATAAGTTTTTCCAACCCATTAACATCCCATTTACTAATCTCTTTAATTTACTTCATTTAATTTGTTTGCATACCACTTTATTTCTAGGCACACTTACTTTCATTAACCTTTTACAAGTTAATTTTATTTCATGAAATTTCCAAACTTTATGAGTTTCCAAACTTGTTTATGATCCATAAACATTTTTAGTTAAACTTCCACAGTTTGAGCCATTACTTAAACATTCAAAAATCAATTTTGTACACACATATATATCTAAATTAATTATTCTTTTGCATTTTCAAAATCAAACCCAGTTTCGCAAACAAACACCAATCCAAAACATCTAGGTAGCAATTCCTCCTTTGGAAACTCGAAAATGAACACCTATGATGCTGCAGTCATCACCAAGGTTATTTTCCAGCGATCGAAGAGAGTTTAGTGCTTTTATCCCTTCAAAAAAAAATTCCAAAAATTTTTAAATTCCAAATCTCACCAGATTTCATATCCAATTCAAAAATATTTCCAAATTTATATCACTATTATTTCTCTTAAACTTTTGAAAATAATTTTCAAATCAGAGGAATTTAATTTCCAAAATTTCAAATTCCAAATCCTTTCAATCTATATTCCAATATTACTCTAGAATTTTATCTCCTTTAAACTATAAATCACATTTATAGTTTACATTTTATAATTCATATTTACAACTCTATCTTGTTATAATTTCAATTTCTTATTCAATTTCAACATCACAATGATAATAATTTAATATTATCACTTCCTAACAACTAAGCGACCATATAGAACAATAATAATTTACGAAAATTATTCCTTTTTATATATAAAAATAATTTGGGCAAAATTATTTCATTTACCCCATTTAAAACAACACTATGTCGAATTGTTTTATTCAAGTGTTTAATCCCTATCAATAACGTTAATTACTCGTATTGACCAGAATCCATAAACTACTTGTAACGACCCGATTTTTCGACAATTGAAAATCGACATTTAATACGTTCACTAAATCAAATGTCGTGAATCGAATGTTGAAAAATTGATCCATTTATGGATAAAGTAGAAGGAGGTAGAAGAAGAAATAGAAAACAACATCAGAATCTCACAGACGCAGCGGAATAAATATAATATAAAACAATAGCTTTAAAACACAAAGGAATCTATACTGATTTATTACGTTACACCGTCAGAGCACAACTCAATTCAACAACACAATCAATATCCAAATACTGTACAGTTATATAAACTTGCCCTCAAAACTGAATACATAGCGGAATAATAACCACGTCGGAAGTACGTCTCGCCATCCAGCTCGTCTCCTGAGCTCCACAGCACCCTATCTTGTATTCTATAATATTCAGTTTGACCCGCGCATTATAGTTAAATAACATCCGATTTAGTCTGGAAAACCAGCGTGAGAAATCACACTCAATTGGATTATTAAAATTTCAAAATCATTTTGAAAATCAAAGTTAGCTCGTAAGACCACTCCGCAAATAAACATGCTGGATTTTTACCTTACGATAACCAAAACATTTCTTATAAAATCCTCTGATATTATAATAGTGTCTATATACAAATACTTATTCAAATAGCCAAAATTGTTACATTATTAAATTCCAACTACTAGCCACAAAGTGGGTTCTACAAATAAAAACCGTAAAGGCACGTAGGAAGAATGGATTTCCATCAATGGCAGGGTTACAGGAGTACCGCCCGTCATAGTACGTGGTCTAGATCACCATACCGAGGATCCACCCTGATCCCCTGCATCACAAGACCGGAGCTACACCTTACTGGATAGTTCGAATAAGTTCACCCCACGGTTGGGATCAGCAACCGTCATACAACCGAATATATAAAGGGACATCTAGACAGGGGTGACGTTACCCTAATTGGTTGCTAGCCACTTAGCCTTGTGTGCACCTCTCCGGTTTTAGCCATTCTTGGTTGATGAGGCTCGAGGCTATGCGTAGCACATAATCACTTAGAGTGCTCATCGTGTTTAGTTGGGTGTAGATAGTAACACCCATTATTAATTACTATTTATAAAAATTGAAAACTAAATATTACCTTATTCTGTTTTATTTTTTGTTCTAATTTTATTTGATCAAGATATAATGTAAAATTTCATTTCCATCTTCACATATAATCGACATTCTCTTCTTTTGAAATATCAAATTTTATCCTATAGATTTGTTCTTGTAATTTTATACATGTATATATATCTATACTATAATATTATTATTGAGTTAGATTTCTAGAGCACACAGGCCTCCTTCATATTTTGAGAAATGAACAGTCGCGTTTTTAATTTCTTTCTATTCCAAACTTTGAAATGTGATAACTTTTTCTACATTAATTGGATTTAAGAATCGATTTCACTATTAAATCTCAAATTTAATATGCTTTCCGATGATATCCATTGTTGATAGCTAAAAATAATTTTTGAAATCATAATTTTTTTTGGATTATTCATATTATCAAAGTTATTAAATCTGTTTGACTTTATTTCTTTTAACTAATCTATGTCGTTGATTGTTTTGAAAATTTCCAGCCACTGATTCTACTTTCACAAATTGCAGTCAAGTCTGATGAAATCCAACATTACCAAAATACAGCAACAATGTTAGATGGAATTAGAAATGCAACCAGAAAGCTCAAAAGCATTAAATACAATTATATCCTTCTTATTATATTGAATTTGCTTTGACTGTAAAAGAAATACAATGATATTCTTCACATTAAAATAAATATTGTTGAATAATGGTTGTTAGTTCCAACACTTAATATGTACGCTTTAGATTTAGCATATTTTTCACAAGAATCGTTCAAAACAGAAATAAATCTCTTTATTCTCTAATCTTATCATTCAACAATAATGTGATGCTGCATAATGTGTTCGTAGACATAGTCAGTTATGGGATCATCATCAACACTTGCGTTCTCATGAATCAAGTCAACGTTGCTTTTGGCATTTTTGGATCAATAGTCAATTGTAAACCAAATGTTGTTACCTGCACTGCTCTTATAGATAGTTATTACCGAAGCAGCAAATGGAATCAACGAAATCAAGTATTAAAGGAAATGATTGATAAAGATATCTCACCAAATGAAGTTACATATAATATAGCTGATGCATGGAGCAATAGCTGATGCACACAATAAATTTATATGTGTATAATTTATATGTGTATTGTGTGGAAATTTTATCTTTGAAATCATTTGTGCTTGATATTTTACAATTGTTTATCAAGCACCAGTACTATCTGCATTACTGTTTTCAAAGATTTATACACAAGTTTTAGAAAAAATGCAAACTTATTTGAAAATTGATAAAAAAAGATCACTATTTCTTAATCAATGAACCATATAAATCATTTAAACATGTTATGATGATAAAGTGCGGTCCGTATGCGAAGCACGGGTTCGCACTAGTTAAACATACACATGTGGGAACAAAATACCCCATGTATGTGTGTGTATGTCTAAACTGTATATTCATGGTACTATAAATACCTTTATACAAACCATATACACATATTATAGTATATTCAGCTATAGGTATATACTGAGACTTTTATATTTCTGATATTCATATGAAAACTATAATCCAAGTAGATTTTAATTTTTTTTACCTTTTTACCCACTATAGACCTGCCTAATTCCTTTAAACTCAACCATGGTATACTAACCTCCAACCTTGCTTTGATACCAACTATTAGGTAATTTGAGATATCCTAAATTCCTAATCTATGCGGAATAAATAATTACTCAAGATCTAGAATCACCAATTATAAGATGAATATATCCCGCGCTTTGAACAATTGCACTATATTTAGACATAAAGAGGGAAAAATATAATTTTTGACGCCGCTCCCTTCGCTATTTATTTTGAGGAGATGTAAGAAAGATTACAATCTGGTAGATATTTCTTAAAGAAGAAGAAAATACAAACCTCAGTTCATTAATTTGAATTACAAATGAATTAATTTGATAGTTATAAAAAAAACAGATAAATTGATTTGATATAGAGAAACTATATTTTTTCTAATTGATTTGATGACCTTTCCATTAGCATTCAACTTATATTTATAAGAGAAAATTGTTTTAAGATGAAGAAATCCCTTATAGTATGTAATTCATTGATTAATTGAATCAATCCAAAAATTCCTTTTTTTCAATTTTGCTAATTAATTGATTAACTAATTTTCATTTTCTCACCAATTTGACAAGTAATTTGCTCATATTTGGATTCTAAAATTTAACAAAAGTTATTTTAAAGTTTTGGAATAGGGTGAATAAAATGATTTACCTTATTAATTTTTTGTTTTAAAGTGTATTTATTTTTAAATATGTAATGATTCAGAATTTGAGCGCCTAAAAATATAATATTTAAAGTGATTTTAAATATAAAATATAAAGGGTTTTATGATTCAGACAATATTAGATAGGATTTGGAAATAGAAATTTACATTAAAATAGTAACATTTGCTTATATCGACAAAAGTGACAAAATCCTGATTTCAGAAAAGTTAGTTTAGACGGTTTAATAAATTATTTTAATTTATTTATGAGTGTTTATATTTTTAAATAACATTGTACACATTTATTTTTAAACTTGGTTTACATAAATAAATAGTTTAACTTAAACGTCAAAATGTGACCGTAAAACATTTTGTCAAAAATCAATGTTTCGTCGATTTAAAGTTGTCGCAACGTTGTTGCACCTTTATTTTAATATTCATGTACACATATAAATGTAGTAAGTATTAATTCAGTTGCTAATTAGGTTTACTTTTATTAAAACACAATTAGGAATTCTAGAATATAATTAGAAAAGTAAACTAATAAAAACAGAACATGTCAAATCAAAAGAAACATCATTATTACTTTATGTTTTCTTACTCCTTATGTGACAAGGACATAAAGTAAAGATTTTAAAGGTGATGTTAAGTGTTGAAAATTAAAATTACTTTAAAAGTAAGTAAAGAGTATTTTGGTCTTTTGCAAATATATTATTTTTATCCAAAGTTTTTTCTATAAATACACACCCACCTTCTCACTTCCTTACACTCTTCTTCTTCTCAAAATATCAAGCTTCTTTGTAACAACCCGCATATTTATCGATTTTATATTTAAATATTTTATTTAAATATTTTGTCGTTAATCGGATATTGGTCCGAAAAGCTACTTTTTGCAAACGGTCAAATTAGGACTCGAGACCACTTCCATTGAGTTCGAAATGCCGTTTACAACTTTTTTAAGTATAAACATTGATAGGTTTGGAGTTAGTGAAATTTCACTAACTTTTCCCGCCTTGGACTTTGGGTTAGTTTAGCCTATTAAGCCCAAGTTCCAACCCCCTTCTCCTCTTTCTTCGTAAATTTTCTAACTAACTCAAGCTTTGGCATTAATGGTGAAGAGAATGGGAAATTAAAACTCCAAGCACAAATTCAATTGCAAATCCAACATTCAACTCCAAATTCAAGTAGAAGATATTGGATTCAAGCTTTGGATTGCTTCTCCTTGCTTTCAAGCTTCATCATCATAAATTTTAGTGCAAAGGTGAGATTTTTATCTCACAATTCTAGCCTATAACTATATTGGACCGTTGGGAATGATTCCCTATCACTTTTGCATGCACATTGGCATTTGGTTTGGATTGGATTGGCGAAAAACTCCAATTTTTAGCGTTTTGGTGAATTTTCTGCATTTAGGTCGTTCTGGCCATTTTCGTGTGTTCGGAGTTAGGTCGTTCGCGACATAACCCTTAGGTCGCTCGCGTGTTAACGCGCTAGGTCGCACTGCACGTATTGTCATCTCGGAATTAGGTCGTTGGGCTTTAAATCGTAGGTCGTTTGGCCCATAGGTCGTTAGGTCGCTAACACTTAGGTCATTGCTGGCCTTAAACCCCCTCTGCAGTGTTAGGTCGCTAGCGAGTTGAGTCTTAAGCCGTAGGTCGTTGACCCCTTGAGTCGTAGAACTGATAGGTCGCTCGTGAGTTAAAATCGATAGGTCGCTCGACCACTAGATCGTATGACCTGTTAGGTCGTTAGGTCGCGTGGGTTTTAAGCCGCGTATCAGTTTGGTCGTTCCACCTTATAACCCTCAAGTCGCTCACCTCTGTTAGGTCGCGAGTCCCTTAAGTCGCTCACCTCTGTTAGTTCGCGAGTCTCTTAAGTCGCTCACCTCTGTTAGGTCGCGAGTCCCTTAAGTCGCTCACCTCTGTTAGGTCGCGAGTCCCTTAAGTCGCTCGCCTCTGTTAGGTTGCGAGTCCCTTAAGTCGCTCGCCTCCGTTAGGTCGTGCATCCCCCTAACTCGTTCGGCCTTACCTTCGTTAAGTCGCGTGACACCTTAGGTCGCGCATCACCTTAACTCGCTCGACCTTGTTTAGGTCGTTAGGTCGCGAAGACCCTTAGGTCGCAACCAGTAGGTCGAACCCCGTAAGCGGTGGCGTTGCCCCCGCACCCCCACCTTGGGGGGTTGCCACCCCCCTGGACCCCCCCTCCGTAGGGGCTCTTTGATGAAAGATGCATTTTGAGTTGATTTCCTTGGATTTCATTCACGTCTTTGAACGCGAAGTTTTTGTGATTTGTCACTTTAATAAAATAAAGGTTTCAATACTAGTAGTAAATATCAAAACTCTTTCAGCAAAACGATTTCAACTCTATTTTTAATAACAAAGCTTTTTCCTTAAACCGTTTTCCAATCTATTAGTATATACAAACCTTTACCTCACTCGTATGAGAAATCTAATTAAATGACTTAGTAAAACAAGTGGTATGAAATGCTCGCGTTTACTTCGTCAGTTAATTCTTGGACTTGTTCGATTGAATCTCTTGTGACAATTTCCTAGTGGAGATCTACAGTTTGTTAGTAAATATTTGAGTTAAGCAAGTGGTTATGAGACATGAAGTTAAACTTTTATATTTACTAACTTAGTGTAATTGATACTTCTTGATGATCATGACGATCATTTTTGTGTTTTAGACTAGCAACTGTGCGATGTCTCTTTGTCTGCGAGGGAGACTAGACCCCGCTCTTGTGATGTTTCGCCATCTCATTTGTGTGATGTTTCGCCATCACATATGTGGGGTAGCGCCCCACGGTCTTCGGGCCATTTGTGTGTCAAAATTAATGGCTTGCAACCATGAGATAGCTTCTCGCTTTGTGTTACACGTGTAGGTGAGTTTTCATGCTCCCATTTTGTGAGTTTTCATGCTCCTATATTGTAATTTCTGGATTTCTTGTGTAGTCTTCTGGAATTTGTGCTTCACCTATTTTCATGACTTTCATTGTTATGATTTTCCAACTTTTATGTTTAGGCGAATTTGGATCTTTTAGAAGATTCTTTTGATATTGTTTGATCTCTTGATGATCTTCATTTACATGCTTATCATAGTATGTCTTTATGGTTACTATATGTTCTTGCCATATCTATTGTTTATATCATGTTATCTGATATTTATAGCTACACTGATCCGTTTATTATTTTCTTATAAATAATACTCGGGTCAGACCGAGATGTTACAGGTGCTTCTGCTTGACTTCTCCCCCATGGATTTACTACTCTGACTTTTGGCTGACCTTTTAGATTAGCAGTTTTTGTCGTTTACACTTGAGATATAGACTCGTAGATGTATTCTTTTGCATAGCACGTGTTGCTATTCTTTTGTATTATTGTGGATCTTTTTGACCACTACTCTGATGTACACTTTCATGTGTTATTTATATATTCATATCTTCTTCGGCCTTTGTGATATGGATGTCTGTGACTGATTTGTGTTATGCATATTTCTATGTTTGTTTCCGAAGATTATTATAGCCACCGCGTGATAAGAAATCACGAGGATGGTCGCTCCTCAACAGCCTTATTCTCCGTACTAGTTGACAACTCTACACCGTAGTGTTCTTGGCTAGTGTGGGTATAGAGGTGGGGCGTCACATTCTTCTAACTCTTTTAATGGCTTCCAACCTTAATAAAGTTATGCCAAAATGTTTCCAAAAATAAACAAAGAAAAATATCGACAAAACTCCATCCGATCCACTTCAAAACTCCTCCTTCCCTCTTCTATTGCTCACGCCCCCAATCCTCCACTTGGTCAGGCACATCTCCCCCTTCTATCATGGTCGTGGCCTTCTAAGGCAAGTTCGAGGAAGTTTAGCAAGTTCTAGGAGCTTAAGGAAAAGTTTAGGAAAGTTAGAAAATTTTAAAACTAGATTGTAAGCGACAAAAGATAAGAACTCTAGATTATTAAGTAGGAAATATTTTTATGATGTTTTGTAAGCTGTAAATATTGTTTGGATGTTAATAATGATGTCTGATAAGTATTTGAAAAAGAAAGCAACCACCTTTAAGTCATTTGCAAAAGTTAGCAAGCAAATATGTACATAAATGACAATCATGTGACATTGTAAAGAAAAAGTTGTTAAATTGATTTGAAAGTTCATATGACATATTAGAATATGTCAAAATGTTTTTAAACGTTGTTTTGGATGTTTAATAGTTGTATATTGAATATATATGTTAAAACAAGCCACGACGTATAATCACATGGAAATCACTTTTCCAAAGAAATAAAATATGATACGGCATCATTTATACCTTTGAAAAATGTTTGAATATGTTTTAGAAATGATTCCTAAGTATTTAAACTTGTTTCGATAAAGTTTGGATAAGAATCTCAAAATACGCCTATAATTTGACGCGTCGTGTAACGGTAGTCCGTGTTTTCGCGTCAAAAGTTCAAATGAACATACGAAGTGGAATATAGTTCAGAATTCTTCGAAGTAAGAATTTTTCAAATCCTTATATCCATATCTTTCATATAAAAAAAGAAAATCAAGTTTTTATCTTGTATATTTGAAATATAGAAAAATCAATTTTAAAGAAAAATCCTGTTTTTGCACTAAAATTGCCAAAGTTGAAAATTGATAAAATAAGCATTTTAAAAATACGAAATAAATTCTAAAATTTTTTTAAAATGTGTTAAAAGTGACTTAAGGTGAAAAGATGGTTTTCTAAATGATATAAAAGTCGTTATGAAGAATATAGCTTTTAAAGCATTTTTTGTAACACCATTTGCAACACTTTTCGCGACGCTTTTCAATAACTTTTGAAATAAAGGTTCAAACTTAACAGTCCTTTCCTAAATCCTTAATAAATGTTTTTAAGTTAATAATAAAGCATTTCAAAAGAAATTTGAACAATTTAACATTATTTCAAAGATGGTTAAACAAGTACTAAAGTGATTTAAAAAGGGAAAATGAGTATGCGGAAACGACTAGTACATTTGTTCCACTTGTGAGATCTTGAAGTGAAAACATGGTGTGTAACTAGGGTTAGGGATGGAGCAACCAGTGCCCTAAACTTACCTGGCCTCAGTTTTCTCTTTTAGGCAAGGGGTGGAACATATCGAAAAGATAGCCCGGATGCTCAACTTGGATTTTATAGAAATAACCTTCTTATACTCATTATTAAAATCAAAAGAGGGACTTGTCCTATACGTGGAATTTAAAACATGATCTCACCATTATTCCACCCATAGCACTCGTTGAGTATGGTAGTTGATTTTGAATAAAAGTAGAATGATTTCCATTATCCTATTTTCTCAAAAGATACCCTTTAAACATGATTTAAGAAATATTCAAAAAGAGGTTTAAATGATTCCGTATTCACAAAAAGAATATTTTGAAAATATATATCTCTCGAATATATTTTGGTAAAGGAAAATGAATGAATCAAAAAACAATCACCTAATTACATCATTTTTATCGATGATTGGATTTCGAAGCAACTGGGGTCGGATTTGGTTGATTCCTATCCAAAAACCACTTCGAACCAATTTACGTATTTGAAGATTGAAGATGTTTGAAGCTGGAGATATTGACATGAATAATAATGAGGGACTACTTGTTGATTAATTTGCCGATTTACTATATTGTAGCGGTGGTCTCTTTGTTGCAAAAAATCTCAGAACCACGAGGAATTCTCGCTTAGTAATGGCCGAGGAAAGTACCTTTGATTTCGTTTAGTCCTAGAACAAACTTGTATGGATGAATGTCTAACCTTGCATTCTAAATCACAATGAGTGGTCTCTATAAAAGTATATCAGTAAGTGGCGGAGAAGACACCTTCTCTTAGCTTAACACTCTTTCCTAAGACGTACGAGCATAGGAAGTTATACGTTTGTAGAAATCAGTCGTTTGAATGTGGAATGGAAATGTGGCATTCAAAGTGATGTAATATGTGCTATGTGAAAAGGTAATCGTAGCCTCAAGGCTCATCAACCGGAAATGACTGAAACAGTGTTAGATGCAGCAAGGCTAAGTGGGTCATTCCCAATTAGGGTAAGACCATTCTCTTCTAGATATATTTCTTCCCGCTATGACGTTCGAGATGTAAATTAATATGGATGTATGCGAAGAGAGATCTTGGATAAAGGTCGATCGGCGGATGACATATTTGGTACTATCTAGTTATAGAGATAGGCCGGTCTTGTGTTGGCGGAGGAGTTTGTGATGGTTCCTCGAGACATCCATCTAGAGGTGTACCTATTGGAAGGTTATCCCTTCACCTGGTCATTTGTATGGAGACCCACTCTCTAATAAGAATCTATGGTTTTTTTTGTATTGACATAATGAATAGGCTCGAAATGCTATAAGGGTAACCATTTTGGCTAAGATTAATAAGTTTATTTGAAAATATTTTCAAAGAAATTCATTAAGAATAATATCCCTAAATTTTGCGTAGTAAAGTGTTTTGGTTATCATAACGTAAAAACTCGTTCCGTGTTTATATGCGGCGTGGTCTTATGAGATACCTTTTTGTTTTCAAAATATCGTACTTTGAGTTCTCACACCAGTCACATGACTGACTCGGAGTTTGTTTTTCCCTTTAAACTCAGGGTGCACTATTTTTCGGGCAGCCGTGTAGTCAGGATATCTTAGGAGCATTTTGGAGTATGTTGGGGAGCATTTTGTAAAAGATGTTTGGAGCTATGAATCTGAAGTACCTTATGTAGATATCTACACATTTTTCACGGTGTTAATGTAGTATGTATTTCCCACCATATGTACGGATAGATAGTTATAACTATTCTGTTGGATTGTATTTGACTCTGATCATTTATATATAATTAAAATGTTAAATGCGATGTGAGATCTATTATTGTGTTATCTTTTATCTTTATTTTCTTTTACACCCTTGATAATCTGCTTCTCTGACACTTGGAACTACGGCACGCGAATACGTGGATGTATTAATGTCGATTTCTGAGGGTCGAGGAGATGGGTCGTCATAAAATGACTCATGTAATTGGAAGTATGTGATTGTAATTGGTCTAAATGTAAAAATTAAAATAAAGTACATTTGTTATTAATTTCATACTTGTGTTTTTTTTTGAATTACTTAAAGAACCGAACTTCATTTGCAAAGTCTACGGCAGTATATGCCTACCGAACACATACTCATGGTACTTCTCACTGGGTTGTTAATTTCAGGTTTGAGCATGTGATCTTTGATCTCACAGACCGGACCATCAACCATTTGTGTCAACCGTATTGATTTTGTGTTTCTTTTAAAAAGTAAATGCTTGTGTCAACTTGGAATGCATACCCCACCATTATCGAGCTAAGTTGATACAGCGTTGTCATCAAGGCTGACCAAAGATGATTATGGATCTCGAACAATATGTTATATTAACAAATTTTTGTAAGAGTGACAAATGAAGTCAAATAAAAATGTGTAAAAAAGAGAGCTAAACCACCGCCATCAGAGTAAACACACAGCCTAAAATCTAGTAAATCGATATACATGATGGGTCATTCTTCAAATTGGGACTTAAGTCCTTGCCCAACTAATCTAGCTTAGTTCCACCAAAGTACAATAAGTACAGTGATAAATATACATTAATGGTAAAACATTGATAGTAATATTAATTTAGTGAACAACTTATGTTTATTTTTATATTATGTTTTCATTTTTTTAAGAGTGTTGATTGTTCTTAACAAACTTTGATTTTTAACTTTTATGATTTTACGTATCTTTTATTAATTGCAAATTTTAATATTCCTATCATACCTCTTCGTTTTGTACCACATCCAACGGATACTTTCAGATGTGGATAGTGCCATATCTATATCCACATCCAAAATCATTTTTAGATATCATATATCTGCATTCATGGATATGAACAGATATCAAAAAATTATCCTACCCACTAATGATTGATAAATCAAAAAACGTAACAAATAATTTTAGTTTAACATATTTTTTGATCTCATTGATGATAAAAATATGCAAATTCAACAAATACGATGATAAGAATAGTTTTGAATTGTTAATATGCATTAATTGATTATAATATAAACTATTAACTTAATAAAACAATAAATAAATATCTCTCATTATATCAAAATGCACATAATATAAACTACGATCTTGACCAAAATCGAATGGATAATTTTCATATGCAGATGTCTTCGTATTCTCATTCGTATCCATTTTTTTGGATATTAGATATTTCTTTTTGGATACAGAAACAGACAGAGTATGGATTTTGGATTTTTCGGATATCTATTGATAGAAATATTTTTATTTTAATCAATATTCCAATGTATAGAGAGAAAAAACTCAACCAACTGTGTTATAGTACATGGATATTCCTTGAATTAATAGTTAGGCAATTATTTAGAAGCAAATTAGTAACTAGATTTAGTAAAAGTAATTAAACTGTAATGATTTTAAATGCGTTTCTTTTATTCCTATGAGTCTTTTATGATGTGACACGTTAAAATGTATAATGAAGCACTGTTATAGTAAAAAAATGCCATACATTTGAATTTTTTAAAAATAATAATTTAACATCACACTGTAATAATTACATATATCAACCTGAAGACAAATGTTTTAGACTATATAAAAAAATGCTAGGATAACGAAGTTAAATTTTAACGTATACATTACCATAAAACAAAGCTAAATACAATTTACATTCTTTTTAATATATCATATTGCAGATCAACTCGCCAATGACTATCCATCTTCTTCCTCACCATAAATAAATCCAAAAATCTAGTCAAAATATCCATAAAAGCAATCAAGGTTTGACATAATTTATGTTACATTCTTATATATCTTATTTCTGTTTATGTTACATTTTTTATTTTTATTTTGAGTTTTATTGAGCTACAATATTATAGTAATGGCTGAAATTGCTCCAAATACTCCACCAAAAGTCCTAGAAGTAGTCCGAAAAAGCCATCACTGAATTTTTGCACCATTGATGCTTACTAAGCAGATAGAAACAACAAAAAATGCATCAATAAGAGGATTGCAACGTCACCGAATGAAGTTTTGGCAATTATTCTAGATGAACTACTAGTAACTGATGATCAAGTCTGCTAGAAATACCATGGACTCAAGAAATAATCGCCAGTATGATAGAGTTTGTCTAACAAAATGGCTTTTGATGAGATCCAGTAAGGGGAACAGTTAGCTAAAGTGAGAAATAGTGGGATGATCATGTGAAGGTAATTTCTGTATCATTTTTTTTGTTTTTTATTTACAAGTTTTAGAACTAATTTTTGTCCTCACTTTCTCTTTGTTTTTCAAGAGTTCGGTACTACAATTCAGAAGGTGATTCCACATCCAATGCCACATAACAACAAGATAAATGTGATTGTTGAAATGATGTATCAAAGGAATTCGAACAAATCTTGTTCCAAAACATATAGCCCCATCTTTGCTCTAGCTCGAATGCTAACGGGAATCAATGTATAATCTGCTTACTTGTCTATGACCTTCAAGGTTGTAGATGCTTTGACAGAGTTAGAGATATGTCCTAGGGGCAATTATATAATTTATTATAAATTAGTTAGCTCTATAATCGATTATCGGTCGTAAGAAACGTATTTTCTTTCCATTATATACTTATTATAATGTGTTAAAAAATTAAACATTCAATTAAAATATATTTAATAGAAAAATCCATAAATGGTGTGTTTGTGATGTTAATTACAAATAGTTGTAATCATGAGTATTGTATCACAATATAATAAACACATCATTTTTTTAGTATTCCTAGTCAAGATGTATTAAGGTCGGATAACGATGTATCCATTGAGACTTGAGTATATACTGCCCTCTAAATATTGCACAGTGTATTACTCATGACTGATAGGAGCACCAAGAGGATTACGTACTCATAATTATTGGATAACTATGGAATTACTCGCTCGATAGTCTTTTTTTGGTTAATATAACCAAGGTTAAATAGAAAATACTGATGAGACTAATTTACACAGTTTTCTTGATTTGAGAATACCACTGATCTTTAATATGGAAGCTCCACATTGAATAAATCAAATCATGGCACGTTGTTTATCGAGTGACTATAGTTGGATCGAGTGGAAATATTGAAAGTGAAACACTATTCAAGAGAGGATTTGTCTCCTTAATTTATATGGGGTTAGTATCATAGTCAATTCAAATAAACTCAAAGTTAAAATCTTTGGCCAAAAGTAGTTTGGTTAATAATAATTGTTACTGTTGAACCAAAGCTTTGTGTTTAGACTATAGAGTTGAATATGGTTGATGTTAGAATTTTAATCATTATCAAATTCCATAAGTCCATACTAATATAGTTTTGATGAAGAGAATTTCTGTAAATAATAGTCACTACTAAGTAATGCTTAACAAAATAAAACTGGATTTTACTAAAACTAACTAAGCAATAAATTTGGCAAAAATGTCACACCATCGGCTAAATAATGTGTGAATGTTAATATTCGAATAGTTCGATATTAATCGTTGATCAAATTTACACCAAACGGGTCACACAACTGAAACGATGAATACTCCTTTGACAAAACGATTTAATTAATATGTACATGTTATAATTAATTAAGTTAACTCATATTTATGAAATATTTGTTACAAAAATTTATTTTGATTTGATGAATGAATATATTAATCGATATACGATGTCGATACGCGTTTAAATTGGATTTAAATGCAAAATACTTTGTTCAGTCTATAAATGGGTTTGTAGGCCATATGTGGGGCTAATTGGTTTAGCCATAATAAAGCAAGATAAGCATGACTATGTGTTGGCTAGATGCACTAGGTTTGCATGGATATGGGAAGGAGAATAGGTAGGAGATCTAGATCCTAACTTATCTTCATTCCTCAACTATATAATCATCTCAACCCACTATCATTTTTAATCTTTTTTAAACTTCCATCAATACCCCCTCTGGTCGAAAATAACCTATCCCCATCCTTGCATTTGCAAACTCAAATCAATGTAAAACAAATTTTATTTGATAGTTGGTGATCATCGGTTCAAGGAATAACACTATGCCGCATTGGAAACTAGTTCGAGAAGTAGATCTCATCGTTCCAAGATGCACTTATATACATTGTGTATAAGGTAAATTTATAACGGATTTATGAATATGAATGTATAGATAATATTTAAGGGGAATGTAATGAACTAGGGATTTTCGACCCTTGAAAATTGGCATTAATACATCCTCGTGCCTCAAATCCAAGTAATGGAAAGCTCAATTATTAAGGAAAAAGAAAATAAAGATAGAACAGAATCTCACAAGAATAGAATAATATATATTATTTCAATATATAAACTTTACAGCGGAAAATTTTGAATACAATATTAGAGTCTAACATGGATTCAACTTGGACAGTTATAAACCCCTGTCCTTACAAATGTTGATGACCAAACAAAACAAATGCAGTATATGCAGCGGATAATAGAATACGTCTATATGTAAATGAAGATCTCAAGCCTTCTTTCGGAAACTCCAAGTGTCTTCAACTAAATTTGAAACTACTCAGATCTGACTCGAGTACTAAAAATACCCAGATAAGGCTTGATAAACCCGCATGAGATACTTGAAATTTTAAATGTATAGATCATGCTAATGCAAATCAAAACCTTTAAAAAGAATGGTTTCTCATAAGACCACGTCCACACGTAAAGACGAATGGGTTTTTATCTAATGATAACCAAAATACTATATGTCAAAACATTTGATATTATTCTTAATGACATTGGTTCGGAAACACTTTTCAAGTAAATATACAT
The DNA here is from genome assembly GCA_030765085.1 of Allium cepa. Lineage (NCBI taxonomy): Eukaryota > Viridiplantae > Streptophyta > Magnoliopsida > Asparagales > Amaryllidaceae > Allium > Allium cepa. Next base: position 898,496,130 of record CM060935.1, on the reverse strand, counting down.
AAAATAAGTATTAATACCCGGACAAAGTTTATAGTAATATATTCAGACTAAGTCAAATGGATTATACTGGACATAATATATGATACCAAAAGGGGTAGCCAAAATATTTGCGAAGCATTATAACTATTTTGGGACTATAATCAAAACCTTAAAGCTCGTATTGGAACTGGATTTCGAACATGATAGGGAACTAGTGGCCTTTTCTTTTGATCCATATATAGCAATACTAGCTCACTCTAGTGGCTTTACACGGTCTCCGTCGGCCTCCGAACTATACTGCTACAGTACCATGAGCAAAGTATTGCTCGCGGCTTTATACGATCTTCGTCAGCCTCCATTCTGTCCATTTCATCGTCTTAAGGCAACAGATGCCTTTAATAGCTCGAAATATGTCCCACGGCCCACGTAGTATCCCGAATCATTTTTGGGATGTGAGGCTCGTAAGGCTACACTTAACTTTAACAAAGCCACGCTTTATTCATTCTACTTAGAATGTCACATTGTCATTCCTTAATCATAAAACTGATTTCTACCAATGTATGACTCCTAAGCTTATACGTCTTAGCAAAGGGTGTTAAGCTAAGAGAAGTTGCCTTCTCTGCCACCAAGCAGATAATACGTTGATAGAGATCAATTAATGTGATCAGAAATACACTATCAGACATTTGTCCATACAAGTTCATTCTGGGACTAAACGGAACCGAAGGCACTACTCCTACTACCATTAGTAGCAAGTAGTCCTTGCAATCCGAAGATTTCAAAACACAAAAGGACCACTGCAATAATAAATATTGGGAGCTACCTAGAGAATGTCAACAAGAAATCCTTCCGCTACGAAGATCTTCAGTCATCAATACAACGAGGATTTCAAAACGTATACACCACTTCCATATAAATATAATGTGGGGTAAACCCTTGGGACTCATGACAACAATTCCTACATTCCGAAGATCCCCAATCTTCAATGATCATCTTCTTCAACATGTCTTCACTTCCAAATGTATACATTGGTTCGAGGTGGTTCTCGGATAGGAATTACCTAACTCCGACCCCGGTTCCTCCGAACCAATCATCGATTAAAAACGATGTTAACTTCATATGTGATTATCAATCCTCATTCAATTTAATTCATCTTTTTATTTATTCATAGATATCTCTTAGAGATATATTCATTGAATCATTTCTTTATCATTTTCAGAGTATATGGAATCATTAAGCCTCATTTATAAAATAATTTGGTTAATTCTAAAACCTTTGTAATCTTGGAATAATTCCAAACCATTTCACCTTATTTTTACAAAAACATTTCCAAATCATTTCTATGCAATCCAAGTTTTTTAAATTTGGAAATTATATCTTTATACTTTGGAAAATTTTGATTCAAGTAAACCAAATTTACTATCCCATCCGTTGGACCAGTCCGAATAGCTAGTGAGAGCATGAAACTGGTTTTCCAAACTCAAGCCTAGACATTGTCTCTCTGATACCCATAAGGCGGTTAAGTTATTTGATTGACTCTAAATCATTTAACCTTTAATCATTTCATAAATCCTTCAAATTACCTTTAAAATAATTTTTCAATCATTTGAAAACATATTCAAAAGATTTGGAAAAGAATAGTTGCATTTAAAGCTATATTTCAAAAGTTATAAAAGAAAATGCTGTGGAAAAGTGCTGCGGAAAGTTTTTTTAAGCTATATTGATCAAAACGAATTTTTTATCATTTGGAAATCTAATTTTATGACTCAAATCACTTTTAAAACATTTTAAAAGATTTATAAGATTTATTCATATTTTGAATATTTTAAAACATCATTTTCAAAGAATCCTATTATGGATTCTAAAATGCAAAACCGCGATTTTTCAAAAAAATTATTTTACTCATATTTCAAAATCTACCTGTCGAAATCTCAATTTTCTTTCTTGGTTTTAAAATAGTAGTCATAAGAGTTTGGAAAATTCTTGTTGCAAATAAACCCAACTACGATTCCATCCTACAGAAGGATTTAACTTTTATGGCGTGAAATCACGAACCACCATTACGCGATGCGGCTATTTTTGACTCCAAATTCATTATTTAACAAAGCTTCCCTAATTTGAATTTTAATGTTTATAAAACATTTATAAACATTTTAGAACATTTAAGTCAATGATTTCCATAGTAAATCTCTTTTTCACTTTTAAATCATTTCATAATATTATATTATTATATTATTCATTTTCAACCTTTTATATTTCCAAAACCATTAAGAGGCTAAATAAACTCCATATACACATCCATATAGATTTATTTTTCATCAATCGATCATGGTTAATTGCTTAACTATTTTTATTATGATTTCTCATAATTTATCACGACCAAATTATCAACCATGTCAACGTCCATATAATCATTCAAGTTATCAAACAAGCATTTAAATTTAAAATTTAAACATTCATATAATTATTTTTCTTAATGTAAGTAAATATAGTACTCACCTATGGCTCCACTCCACCAATCTTTTCCATAGCTTCTCAAATCGATTTCGGCAGCACACCGGCAATACTTCCTCTTATTTTCCTTGCTCCGAAGCTTCCCGATCTCCTTCCATTCTTCTTATAGGGCTCAACCTAGGCCTTGGGTAGGCACGGCCATGCTTTTGGGTGGTGGTGTGCTTGGGAAAAGGGTGGTGATGGTTGGGCCGTGAGTATTAAAGTGGTAGGGAGAGTATTGGCTAGTGTTTTGGGGTGATTTGATTTTGTTTATGTATGTACAAAATTCTATTTTATTTTCTACTAATATTTCTCCATAAATTTCCTAAAGAAGAAGCCATGGAAAAGCTTAGGAAAAGAGGAATAAGAAGATGGTAGGATGCATGAATGAATGAATAAAAGGGTGCTTATATTCATAGGTAAAATGAAGTGAAAATATCCAAAACATCATCATTATCCATCACCGTCACCATGTGCACACACCCCCTCTTTTTCCAACATGTTTCAATAGCCCCCCTCCTCCATGTGCTCCATCACCTCAAATCACCTCCAAACCGTCCATTCATGTCCTTATGTATGTGGGTTTGGCTTTAGTTTGCTTAAAGAGTGAAGTTATTAAAAAATATTTTATTCCTAAATGTGTATATATATTTGTATATGTTATATGTATGTACATGTTAGTATGTGATATGTATACATGCATATAAATATGTATTAGTAACATTTAAAATATTGCAACGACTTGAAACGACTTTCGTTTGTTAAACCATTGAAAATCGGATTCCCTGTCACATTTTAACTTATAATTTAAATTACATATATGTAAACAAAATTTGAAAATAAAATTTCAATCATTTTTAATTGGTTAAAATGATCTCATTTTATTATAAACCATATAAATTTCTGTTAACAATTAGTTACAAAAAGTGCATTTATATCGATAAACCGATATTAATATTCTTCATAATTTCAAACTGATTATATATCTTTATAAAACTATTGAAAATTATTTATTATCACTTCATAAAAATTTAAATTGAATTATTAGCATTTTAAAACAATTATTTGAATAATTATAATAATTACTAAAGCATTAAATCTCAATTTAAAATCATAAATCAATTATTAAATATAATGGTATCACTGGTGATGTCATATACTCATTTAATTTCCAAAAATAGATAAATAAATTTTATTTCATATTCTTTTTCAATTATAAAAATAATTGTATGTATATAGCTCCATGCATGACGTTTTACGATTATAGAGCTATTTATCAATATTCCTTCAAAGTTTATATTTTCGTAAATATTTATTCAAAATAAGATTGCCATTATTATTTATTGTTCAGAACATCATAGTCTATGTTTTTAAAAGATTATATTTGGATATTTTAAAAATAAATATAATTTATAAAACTGATAAATTAGTGGGTCATTACAAGGAATTAGTTCAAAGGAGAAAATTTTGTATTTTTTTAGCCTTAAGGACACAACCTTCATATTTTAGCCACAAGGACAAATGTTCTCTCAAAATTAGTCATATAGACAAATTGCCAAATTTACTAACCACCACACCTCGCAGCACCACTTGCCGCCATCACCTGCACCACTAACCTTGCCGTCGTTCCCAACACTACCACAATCGCCAAAATCTAAAATTTTAGTAGCAGGTTTGATACTGCTACTATGTAGTATCAGTTTCATTATAAACTAAAATATTCATATACTTCTACTTTTCGAGTTTAAATTTACTCCTTCATCGTCGCCATCAATGTATATCCTACTATACATAAAGAAAAGGTGCATCATTAATTTTTTATAGAAAAAACAGAAAAATGATACTACGCATTATCATTTATATCTACTATCAAAAAACTGCTACTATCAAATGTGTACAAAAATGCTACTATTAATTGTGTATAAAACTACCGCTATTAAATGTATATCTACTATCAAAAAACTATTATTATCAAATGTGTATAAAATTGCTACCATCAAAATGTGTATAAAACTGCTACTATATCTAAATGTGTATAAAGTATCATTTACTACTACTAACAAAAAATATAAAATGTGACAAGCACATTGTCCCGGTAGTTAAGTGATTTGGGTTTGGTGCGAGAGGTCACAAGTTCGAAACTTGCGTAGCGTGATTCAAACGTTTATTGATATGTGATATGTTATCCCAGTGATACGTGGTATATAAAGTTCCATTTCAAAAAAAAATGTATACAAAACTGCTATAATAATTTATAAATACTATCTAATGTATATAAAATACTACTATAATTCATAAATACTATTAAATACGCATAAACTTCTACAAAGATTCAAAAAAAAAATTATAAGCTGCTACTGCAAACATAACAAATGCACACTTCATCTATAAAATGGTACATCTGTTCAAAAAGTGCTAATAAAAATTCATAAACCGCTACTATAATTCATAAATACTATTAAATGTGTATAACTATTACTACAATTCAAAGAAAAACAACTACAATTTAGAAACTACTACAACAAGCATAATAAGTATTAAAAAATAAAATAAAACATTAGGAGTTGTATTGCCATAACACTTGTACTTGACTAATGTAACACAAAATATCATAGTAAGATCATTTATTATATCATGTTAAACAATTAACAAACGTGAAAAAATAGCGTTTCATAACATATTAAGCATTTTACAATATATAGTTGTAATACGTTTTAATATTTTTGTTGTCACGTAGTTTCATAGCTTAATTTTTTAAGCAAAATAATTGAACTATAATGCTTACATCCATATGAAATGTTCAGAAAAAGTACGTAATTATGTGAATGCATGTGCAGTGCATGTGTGAAATAACTAGGTGTAGAAAGAAATGATTTTAAAGAACAGCCTGAAGTAGTACTATACAGGAAAAAAATCTTGGAGCTTGGTATACATGTCATTCATGCAACAAAAAATCTCCTTTACAGTGAGTAAAGTTTATTTTGATGTATAAAAAATATAGAGCTTGAAAGGAAAAATTATTTTATCTAACCCCAAAGAAAGCAAATTACCTGTATTTTAATAAAACTTAAATATAGCTCCATAGATTAAGTTCTATATCCATCTTCTCAAATTCTTCACATACGTTTTCAACAATATTATACCCTCGAGCTATAATAGAAAAGTCACAAAAGATTGAGTCAAATTTTGTAGTAATGTAAAAAATGTTTAAATTTCAATACATGCACATTTCACAATAAAATTTTAATTTTAAATTCAGGCCATACTGAAGACTGACATAGTGTGAGACTGATATAAGTTAAATTAATACCTTGACAAAGGGTTGGTAGCTCAGGAGTATTTTTTTTCAAGCGGTACATTTGGATTCTTCCAAAATGGGCTATAGAGTTGATGGAGGCTATGGAGCAACGTTAGCTTCTAATATAGTATAGAATCAAAATGTCAATACTATTCGGCTCTCAGAGTTAATATGCAAATAACTATGATTAGATCATGATAATTCAGCTGCCAAGAAATAAAATTGATTTCATTCTGATTAGTTATAATAATGTATACCAACGTTATTAACGTTTTCTATCCCACAACAACTAAATCCATCAACAAACTAAACAGAGGATTAGGAAGATGAGACAGATTGTTACAATACTGATGTATAAAATTTGGACAATAGGTATATAAATTAATTGGCCTGCCTTTCTTTTTTAGAGATACGTCTCAAATAATCCAGCCTTTTTCTTACAGTATCTCTACACTTATAAGATATTACATCTTAGTGTTAACTCTAATTTATTTTGGTTCTTGCATCTGACTTAGTATTAGAATGTTAAATATCAAAAAAATTAATTTCCACAAGTCTTATATTAGGTTGCTAAAGACAACTACTCAAATATTACAGCAACATAATTGTGATGAAAAACAATATATATATATATATATATATATATATATATATATTGATGAAATTGTTACCTATATCTTGCGAATAACATAAACCCTAAGATCTAGAATTACATGATTATCACATATGTAATGAATTAATAAAACATACCTCCAGACATCTTGTATACGAATAAGCAATGGTTGTTGTCGAAAGCCGTTTCAATGGAGAAAGGAAATTGTTTCTCTCTCTTTTCCTATATCTTTCTTTATGTGTTTTCTATATCCTTTGTGATGGGCAAAGGCTAATATTTACAGGTAGAGAGAGGAACAACTTTCCAGATTTGTAGACTTAATCTTGATCGTCCATCAAGATCAAGATGAGAGAAATTAATGCCCTAGATTATAACCGTTTTATTTATTAGCATATTAATAGGAAAACCCTTTGGATTCCATTGACCACATAATGAGGAAGGAAACGTTTGAGGAAGGAAACAGCCCATTAATGCACCACATAATGAGGAAGGAAACGGTCCATTAATGTACCACATAATGAGGACGGAAACGATCCATTAATGTTTTCGCATTAATTTCCTTACAAAACGGTCAAATTTCCTTATAGTCTCCCACTTGGTTAATAGTAAAATCCATTAATGTTTTCGTATTAAGGTCATAAGGCGCGCATGATACGCTAAACTTTTCTTTAGTCAGTTATCATAAGTGTCTTAGCTAATCTAGTGGTCAATGGAAGTCATGACGTGTACACGTTATTTTACAACATGCTTACTTCCATGTATTATGACATTGACAACTTTCATAACTAGACCTTACATGAGCATAACTTAATGGTCACATAATGTCTTGAAGCAAAAGACTGTTTCTGTTATCATTTATCTAAATATAAATGTGTACACATTATAAAACAGAAATAAAAGATGTCCAAATTATTAAGAGCTCAATAATTGTCATGTCTAGATAAGTAAAAAATAAGTGGCATAATAAGAAGATAATTAGGAACTATCTGCAAGACCCATGCTATCAGTATGTCTCTGAAAGGTCTTTGGAGGTAGTCCTTTCGTGAATATGTCTGCCACTTGTAAGTCTGTACTTATTGATTCAACAATAATTTTCTTTAGTTTAACATCTTGCTTCAGTAGTAGGTATTTAAGGTCCATGTGTTTGGAACCTTTGGTTATCCTATCATGCTTGGAGCAAAAGGTTGCAGCTTCATTGTCACAGTAGACAGTTAGTGGCTTAGAGATAAAACTTAAAGTGCCAAATTGTGAGACAAAATTACGCAGCCATGTTCCCTGAATTGAAGCCTCATAACATTCTATGTATTCGGCCATCATGGTGGATCCGAAAAGCATCTCAGATTTCAAGCTTCTCCATGATATTGCACCTCCACATAAGAGGTACACATAGCCAAGAGTGCAGATCCTAGTGTCAGGACATCCAGCAAAGTCTGAATCAGAATAACCAATTACCTGTAGGTAACTTGATTTTCTATAGGCGAGCATGTAATTCTTTGTTCCCTTTAGGTATCTCAGTACCTTCTTTGCAGCTTTCCAATGAGCGATTCCTGGGTTACTTTGAAATCTACCCAGCATACCAACTGCATGACTGATATCAGGTCTTGTACAGACCTGTGAATACATTAAACTCCTTATAAGAGATGTATAAGGATATTTGGTCATTTCTTCTCGTTCTATAGGAGTCTTTGGGAACTGCTCAAGAATAAGTTTGCCTCCTTTCTGCAGTGGGACAGGACTAGAGGAACAATTCGTCATGCCAAATCTCTCAAGAATTTTGTCAATATATGCTTTTTGAGACAATCCTAGAATTCCTTGTGATCTATCGTGGAATATTTCTATTCCTATCACATAGGAAGCCTCACCCATATCTTTCATTTCAAATCTCGTTGAGAGATAATCCTTAGTTTCACGTAATAAACCAAGGTCGCTGCTAGCTAATAATATGTCATCAACATACATAATCAAAAATATGAACTTGCTCCCACTGAACTTGAGGTATATACAAGGGTCAACTATGTTTTCTGTGAAATCGAAAGCGGTAATAATTTCATGAAACTTTAGATACCACTGTCTAGAAGCTTATTTCAGTCCATATATTGGTTTCTTAAGTTTGCAGACCATGTCTTCCTGTCCTTCAATTATGAAGCCTTCAGGTTGACGCATGTAGACTTCTTCTTCCAAGTCTCCATTTAGAAAGGTTGTTTTCACATCCATTTGATGTAACTCGAGATCATAATGAGCTACTAATGCCATGATAATTCTAAGAGAATCTTTCCTAGAAACAGGAGCAAAAGTTTCATTATAGTCAATGCCTTCTTTCTGATTAATACCTTTGAAAACAAGTCTAGCTTTATATCGTTCAATTTTACCATTGCAGTCACGTTTGGTCTTGAGGACCCACTTACAACCAACTGCTTCATGTCCTTACGGCAATTGAACGATTTCCCAAACTTGATTATTATCCATACATTTCAGTTCATCTTTCATGGCATCAATCCATTTAATAGAATTAACATCCTTAATGGCTTGTGAATAAGAAATTGGGTCCGTAGTTCCTTCAGATTCTATTAGATAAAGCATACAATCATCAGGAATAGTTGATCTTCTTTGTCTTTGAGGTCTTCTTAATGCTAGTTCCTGTGGTACTTCATAAACATTATGATTGGTGATAATTTCATTACGGAGTTGCTGATCATTTATTGGGTTTTCCTCATTGTGAACAGGTTCAACAATGGGATGATTCCCAATATCTTTCGAAATAGAGGGTAAGATAATGGGTACCCTTATTTCATGAATGACCACTTCTTGTTGTTTTGTACTCCCATTGATTTCACCATTCTCATAGAATTTGGCATTCCCGGTTTAAACAATTCTTGTACTATGGTTAGGACAATAAAATATATATCCTTTAGATTTTTCTGGGTAACCTATAAAGTAACCACTGACTGTCTTAAAATCCAATTTCTTTTCATTTGGATTGTACAGTCTAGCTTCAGCTGGGCAACCCCAAATTTGAAGATGTCTTAAACTAGGTTTCCATCCCTTCCAAAGTTCAAAAGGAGTCTTTGGAGCGGCCTTATTTGGAACTCTATTTAAGATGTAGACAGCTGTTCGTAATGCATCCATCCATAATGATATAGGTAAATTTGCATGACTCATCATGGATCTAACCATTTCCATGTATGTACAATTTCGCCTTTCAGCTACACCATTCTGCCATGGAGATGCAGGCGTTGTGTATTGTGCAACAATTTCAAATTTTTGAAGAAGTCTAGCAAAAGGTCCAGGATGTTGTCCTGTTTCATCATACCTTCCATAGAATTCACCACCCCTATCTGACCTGATGATTTTCATTTTTCTTTCTAATTGCCTTTCGACTTCAGTCATGAACACTTGTACAGCATCCACTGACTGAGATTTTTCATGCAACAGATAATGATAGCAATAACGTGAAAAATCATCGATAAAAGTGATGAAATATTTCTCTCCTCCAAAAGTTGGAACATCAAAAGGTCCACAAATATCTATATGTATTATTTCAAGAAGTTGTGTACTTCTTGTGGCTCCTTTCTTTGTGTTTTTTGTTGTTTTCCTTTAATACAATCAACACATGCTGTAATGTTAGCGAAGTCTAGGTCCGGTAGGACACCATCTTTCACTAACCTCTTGATTCTTTCACTGGATATATGATCCAGTTTTTTATGCCACAAGAAGTAAGAATCATTCTTGGATGACTTTCTTTTAGTTTCTTTTCCATGCAACGTGAGTTGGATTTCAGCATTTTGTTTAAGATGAAGTTTATAAAGTCCATCAATTAATATTCCAGAACCAATAAGACTAGAATTTTTAAATAAACTAAAATTTTCATTTCCAACTTCAAAAGAATATCCAAATTTATCAAGTACACTTACAGAAATCAAATTACGGGAAATAGACGGAACATAAAGATTTTGACATAAACCTAACTGAAAACCGCTATCTAAAATAAGACAAAAAGTTCCAATAGCTTCAACTGGAGCTTTATCTTTATTCCCCATGAAAATGAAATTCTCACTTGGGTTTGTGGTTTGGATCGTAATGAATCCCTACATAGAATTTGAAACATGAACGTTAGCAGCAGTATCAATCCACCAAGTAGAAGAAGGTACATTAGTAAGATTTGATTCGAAATGACTTACGAAACCCATTGGGTTACCTTTCTTTTCGAACCATGCTTTGCACTTAATGCAATCTTCCTGGAAGTGTCCAGGTTTCTTGTAGAATTTGCAGACATCATCCTTCTTTTTCTTCTTGGATGGTTGAGTGGCGTCATCAGATTTGGGTGGTGCTCTTTTATGCTGTGAGTTAGTCTTTTTGCCAGCTTGTTTTCCAACCCCTTGAGTGGAATAAGCAACTTTAATGCCTTGCGAGCCTTGCCTAGACTCCTCTTGAACCAGTTTGTTAGTCAATTCATTTAGACTCCACTTTTCCGTAATAGTGTTATAATGAATTTTGAATGGTTCATACTGCGAAGGTAAGCTAGTGAGAATGAATTGGATGAGAAAAGCATCGTCCATAACCAATCCTAAGTTCTTAAGTTTGGCAGCAAGGTTAATCATTTCAATGACATGAGCGCTCATTGAGCGAGAACCATCCAACTTCATGGTTACAAGATCTGCCATAAGTTTCCCAGCAAGAGATTTGTCTGCAGTCTTGAACCGATTTTCAATGGATTGCAAATATTATTTTACGCTTTTAGTTTTAGGTAGGGAGGTTTTGATGTTGGTATCAATCACCATTCGCATAAACATCATGCTAAGCTTATTAGATCGTTCCAAATCATCATGGAGTTTATTTTCCTCAGGCGTACTTGTGTCAGTAAGTGGGGCTGGCTTTTCCTTTAGGAGAGCTATGTCCAGTTCTAATACGCCTAAAGAAAACTCAACTTGCTCTTTCCATTCTGAGTAGTTGGTTCCATTGAGTCTGACGATAGACGTAGCGTAAGAATTAAGGTTTGAGGGCATTGCAATTGCAGATATAAAAGAAATGTAGGCTTCTTTATTAGGATAAAACACATGTCATAATAAGAGGTTAGGTTTAGCGCCTCCTGTAATAACCCGCATTTTTGAAATAATAAAATAAATGATTTTATTGTAAATTTGTAAAACATGTTTAAAATAGATTTTAGTTCTCAAACTTATGATTTCCTCATAACGAGATTTATGAATTACTTTAATAACATAATTAAGAATTTTAACCAAGTTTACATTGGTAAATTTACAATAAAATCATTTATTTTATTATCTCAAAAATGCGGGTTGTTACACCTCCTGTGGGTAGGCAGTAAAACCATACTTATGAAAGAATGATAAACATTAATGTTTCATGCGTTATTATGCAAGCAGCAGCCGCCTGTGGACGGGACTGCATGCATCAGACTAGAGGAAATAAGGAAATTAAGCGCGGAAGCGAAAACTAAAACAAGAGAGAAAAGAGATAAACGTTAATGTTTTTTTTTTGCATAAACATTTGTCATTTTTTCAAGTAATCCACAACAAGGATAATAAATGTTTAGTAACTCCAAGTAAATTCCATACATGAATTTAACATATAAATAATTATTTTGCAATCATGTATAGACAATTATCTTGCAAGTTCCAGGTCATGAATTTAATGTCAACCTAGAAAACAATTATTTTTCAATATGTATACTTTCTGAAAAGTATTCGCATATAATAAGTTGTTCCATATTATACAGTAGGTCAAACATTAAAGTAGAAAAAATCAACTTTTGCGGAAATATAAATTTTCCAGATCCAGATCTAAGCATACAGTAAATAGAACAATATTGATAATCATGATTACTATAGCAACTTAAATAATATGAATATTAAACTTGAATCATATTAACACTAATAATCATTATCATCATCATAGTAAAATTACAAACATCATATATCTATGCTAGTTTTGTTTTATATATTGATGGATAATCATGAATTCTAAAACCTTGCTCTGATACCACATGTTATCTATATCTTGCGAATAACATAAACCCTAAGATCTAGAATTACATGATTATCACATATGTAAAGAATTAATAAAACATACCTCCAGACATCTTGTATATGAATCAGCAATGGTTGTTGTCGAAAGCTGTTTCAATGGAGAAAGGAAATGGTTTCTCTCTCTTTTCCTATATCTTTCTTTATGTATTTTCTATATCCTTTGTGACGGGCAAAGGTTAATATTTATAGGTAGAGAGAGGACCAACTTTCCAGATTTGTAGACTTAATCTTGATCGTCCATCAAGATCAAGATGAGAGAAATTAATGCTCTAGATTATAACCGTTTTATTTATTAGCATATTAATAGGAAAACCCTTTAGATTCTATTGACCACATAATGAGGAAGGAAATGTTTGAGGAAGGAAACAATCCATTAATGTACCACTAATGAGGAAGGAAACGGTCCATTAATGTTTTCGCATTAATTTCCTTACGAAACGGTCAAATTTCCTTATAGAAATGTGTAGTGTAAAGTTTATAATCGAGTGATCAAAACATATTTACCTAACGCTAATGATTATTTGGAGACACCCTTAAGAGAATATAGCCTAAATGGAGAGATGCGACTGGAACATACAGATGCAGCTAAGACTATCAATGTACTACTTGTCGACCTGCAACAAACTAAAGTGGCTTGAGTATTCCCGCAGCATGATGTAGTGGATATCATACTCAGTAACATTAAATCTGTATATATTATTATTCGTAACTGTAAATGTCCTAAAAGTACATATTTGTCCAATTATGCTGACAAAATGTGAAACTATTTTGGTAAAAAAATTCTATATGTAAAACTAAAAAGTCTTTTAAATTTAAAATTTTATTATGTAATATCAAGAGGCCTTTCTTGAACTTACAATTTGTTAGCAAAATGTTAAAATTTTAATAAAAAATGGCACATTGATATACGAAAAAATATTCTGCATATTTACCTCTTACATTAATCACTTGTCACTTTAAAAAAAAATTGGCATGGTTGATCAAATTCTTTAGTTATAATAGGAACTTGAAATTCCTAATTTTTTTTAATGTTAAAAGAACTTCATTTTTATCCTACGATTATGATCTGTAAAGCATGTTGTAATTTCATAACCTAGTTCAATTTTTCATAAATTAAAGTTTGTATCACTGCAGTACTAAGGTGAATATACTGAGGTACCCCCTCTAGCCAGTATGTGCAATGGTTAAATATTGTACTAAGTATAAACCTGTAGTATGCACATGCCAAACTATATTTTAAGCTGTTTAAGATAAAATATTTCAAATCTAACATTTGAAGAAAGTAAAATCTTATAACTGAAAATTGAAGTATAAAACTGCAAAATTAGTAAGCATGGGCATAAAAGATTGTTTGGCCATAAGAATCTTAGGTTTATGTGTATGCACTAATTATAGCAAGGAATTATATGCATTTTACCGTAAACAAAAAACTTTATGTATTTTTATCAATGGCTATACATGCGATTATTAGTTCATAGATATTGATAGTAGATTATTACCAAGTTCATGAAAAATTGTAAATAGTTAGCCCCAGTACTATAAGACTAACGAACTTCATCATGTAAAAGTTTGAATAGCCTTTGCATTACATAGGAAGGATAATTTTGAATGTATCAGACATATTCTACTAAAGCACAAACAACACTTTTAGAAAATAAGAAAAGTGGTTAAATTCAATTTTTTGAACATGGAGGATGAGTTAGATTTTAGGTAGCTATTTATTAGATCCAATGATCCACAAATTTATTTTAAACTTGAAAATTATAGGGAATTTGTGAATTACAGGGAACAAATGTATATGGATTGTTGCAAAGTCAAACTTGTAAATTAAAACATACATTATTTTCCTTAAGCCAAAGGTGCATTAAGCATCACCATGCAACATAATATCCAATCTCTACACATATTGATCAACAGTTGAAATTACTTTAGTAAATATAGAGAACAACCTACTAATAAAAAGTAACAACATGCATAATTAATAGTTTTCGGCTAATAGTTTTTACAATTGTCGATTCCCAAATACCAGCTAGCTGATCAAATCTTCATGCTAAAACCGAAGTCGTATTGTAGACGTGAACTGAAATTAGACAATTTGGTAGGTAATACACAAAGCCTTTATAGAAAATTGCATATAAAGATACTAAAGTAAAAACCACTCTGCATATAGTTAACTCTTAGATTAATCACTTGACAAAACCCTTATAGAAAATCACATATAGGAATATGAAGTAAAAATTAGTCCACGTAGTTACCTTTCTGATTAATTACTTTCCATTTCAAAAGAAAATCTTAAAATGAATGATCCAAATATTTATTTACAATAAGAACTTGAAAATTTCTACTGTTAAAAAAAGCTTTATGTACATACTATGACCATGACCTGTACTGCATCTTATGATTTCATCATATGAGCTAAAATCATATTAGTTCGATTTGTAATAAATCTAGGCTTGTACCACATCAATTTAAAGTAAACATACCCAACTACTCCCTATAGCCAAAATGTACAAAGGCTAAACATTGTACCTGGTTAAAGAAAAAATTATTCATATTAGGTGCTACATAGAGTTCTCTATTAAACATTTTTATGGATTTTGTGAATTATAGGAAAACTAATGTATATGAATTGTTTCAAAGCCAACTTTTAAATTAAAACCTGCATTATTTTCCTAGAGCTAATAGTGCTTTAAGAAGCGTCGTGTAGCATACTATTTAACCTATACATATATTGATCAATATATTAAATAACTTTAGTCAATATAGGGAACAACCTATCAGTCAAGCAGTTCGATCAGACATGAACATCCAACCATGCCAAGCTTCTTTAGGTTCGATGCGAAGTAAACTTGGAAAAAAAATTATGCATACGCAACCAACTCATGATCCAAAATGATTGTGTAGGTTTTATGCAATTTCCATCTATGCTGAAACTATAAAAATAACTGAAATATATGAAAATCAACCATATACCTTAAAAAATTTCTCAAGCAAGTTTTTTTGATAAAGTTCTAAAGCAAATACTGAGTACAGTCAGCCCAGTTGCTTGATGTAATAAAAAGGAATTTGTACCTGAGTAATTAAAAAACGAACCATTAAAATGACAGAAAATCATATCTGAAACTCGTTTGAAGGCAACAAAGGAATCAGGGAGGTCAGATATAAATCATAGACAACCATAGCAAATAGCGAAAACAAATGAAATTAAGTTAGCTCAAGGAAGAAAACTAACATAAAAAGTTAAACAAACTGCGGTAATTGAAAGAAATTGATGAAAAAGAATGATTCGAAATACTTAAAACGCGAGCAGGATGAGAACAACATCGTTCTGTTGCATTTGTGGTCGAGCAATAGTACAACAAAAGCTGACGAAAATCATGGGCAAGCAAGGAACGGCGATAGACGAAATCGATGGAGAGGCGTAAACGGGTAAGGCGTTGAGGCTTGGGTTGTATAATATGTCGATATGGGGTAGAAACCGATGGTAAAGGAACAACGACGACACAAACGAAAGGGAATTTATCGATTTCCAATAGAGGAAAAGAGGGAAGAGGAGATAAGGATAAGGGGAATCCATGAATTTCGGCTGAAAGAAATTGGGAAAAGGAGATTAGGATGGGGAGAACGAAAATTTCAGGTGGAGGAAAAAGGGGATGAGAAAATCACAGGTAGTGCAGACTGAAACAAACTTGAGACAGTTCAGTTTGCAAATTTGGGGGGGGGGGGGCTTGTGCGCTCTTGAAATCAAACTCAGTATTAATAGTATAGTATAGATGATACTACAATTGTAATTTTTATTACATGCAAAATGCAACAAACAAAACAAAACTGACATGATATAGTATTATTTTATTCTTATTCAATTCTATTAAAAATATTATTACAACTTGTAAAATGCTACTACAAAATAGCATTATAGTCTAAGATTACATGCTCCGCCTAAAAATGATACTACAAATCATAAAAATACTTTCACAAATCAAAAAATGTTAAATACTTCAAAACTGCTACTGTAGTTCACAAAATTGATACTACACATAGCACTGCACTTCTGCTATACTATATTAAAAATTTTGTTCTTCTAACTAAAAAATTGAAAGCATGACCTTGAAGCTAAAAAATTGATGAATTTTTGTCCTTTATGTTATCTTCATATAATATTTATATCATGAATATTGTATTGTCAGTTAGGTGACAATTCTAATATGTAAATATATTATCACAATTAGATTGGTTGTATGTTTGTATATTTTTATATTATATAAAACTTTTTTTGGCCACATATTACCTATAAGATGCATAACTTAAAATAAATAAATAATTTATTTTTAATTAATTTAATATACAACATTTACATATATATATATATATAAGCTTTATAATTAAGTACTACATCTTATTATATATGCAAAATACAGCTTTACAACTTTATATAAATAATATCATATCTAACATATTTTTTGTAGAAATAAAATAATTTTATACATGTATATATATTATTATTTTTAAAATATTATTTAAATTAAGTAATCATGTAAGTTAATTATATCAATATATATAATGTAAATATGATTTATATTTTATGAAATTAAATTAGTACCAAAAAAACTTTCGATGGAAAAAATAAAAAAATATTTCTCCATAATTTGAATAATTTAATATCAACTAACAATTAAAAATAGATTTTATAATTATAAAATTATACATTAAATATTCAAATAATTAAAAGCATTCGAAATTTTATAGAAAAAATTAATTTTAAAATAATTAGTTTTCACTATTTTTTCATATAGATATTAATTTAAATATATATTTTAAATTTTAAAACAAATTCTATGCCATGCGCATCATCAGGTATATATATTAATATATGTTTGTATATTTTAAATGTATTAATATATATTACATTCTTTCATATATGTGTATATGTATTTAATATATATGTATGTATGTATGTATGTAAAATAAATTTTATATATATTTCTTTTATTTTGTAACAAAATAAATAGTTAAATTTAATATAATCAATAAATGTTTCAAAACATACTTATGTAATTATGTGTATACATACATACATATATATATATATAGGACAAGCACCTTTGTCCAAGTGGTTAATTGATTCGGCTTTGGTGCAGGATGTCACAAGTTCGAAACTTGCTTTCGAACGTTTATTTGACATGGGATATGTTGTCCCAATGATTTGTTGTATATAAAGTACCAGTTCAATATATATATATATATATATATATATATATATATATATATATTTGTATATAGTATTAAAATTACATGTGTGTGTGTGCGTATTATTTAAAATAATAGTTTATATATACGTATTTGTAGTGTTTATATATACAAATTAAAATATAAAACATACATTTGGATAGTGTATTTGTATACTAGATGAGCTAACATATTTGTTGCAGTGTAAAACCCAACACTCATATTATACCTTGCACGGTTTTCTATGTTACACATGCGCACACACATAGATAAAGTGTGTGTGCATGATACACACACACACACACACACATATATATATATATATATAATATTAATAACATAATATAAAATTATATCATAAATTTAAATAAAATATTGATTTTATTTAAAAAAAATTGAAATATTCTAAATAAATATTTCAATATAGGCTCAATAAAGATTCAATATGATAAAAAATTTGAAGTTCACCCATTATTTCCGCTACGTGTTGGCCCAGTTCCGATAATGATATCAGAGCCTAATAGCCTATGCGGTCTAAATTAGTTATATTAAGGTTAACTAATTAATCTCATAGCCCATATAGTAGGTGTCTAAAAAGGTAATGTGAAACGATTGAGTTTGGGTAGTCAAGTACTCTGTTCTACGTAGATACCAGACGTGCCTAAACAAATATGTGAGCCCAAAGGTTTCCCCTAATAGAAAATGCCATATTTAAATTAGGCCTTGGGTAATTTTCAAAATTATCCGACACCCAAAATATAAGATTTTAAATTTAAAAGTTAAATTTAAAATAAGATATATATATATATATATTACAAAAATTATACTATAATAAAAAATTCAAAATGTTTGAGAATAAATATAAATTAATTTGAAATTTACAAAATTTATTAATAAGATTAATTGAATATTGTATTAAATAAGTTAATTAACTAATAAATATACACATGTGTTGTATATTATGATCTATGTTATGTTGTTTTAAAATGTTAAAATAACATAAGTATACATGTATGTATATGAATGAATTTTGAAATTAATATAATTTAATCAAAATCGTTTAATTAAATAAATTAATGAAAAGATTAATTAATTAAATAATAAAAAAATATGATATATGGATTATACTATAAAGGTTATAGTATATAATGAATATTTGTTTCAAATATTATATTAAGATAATATAAAATTAATTAGATAAGATTTAATTAATACATATTGTACATAAGACTGTTATATAAGTAATACGAAATATAACAGTTATATAATAATAAAATTTATATAATATGAGTGTATAAACTAAAGGTGGAACATTATAGAAACCCTAAATAGGTATAAGGAATAAATACATAAGTAAATGTATGTATACCATGATTTTTGATGTGTCCAACACTTGAATTACGAGGGTATTTCATTAGAAGTATATTATTCCATAAGTCAATGTCACTTAATATAAAATATTAAAGATTATGAATCTTCAATATAATATTGTCCTCTACCATTTGTATATTAATATATTACTTGCATACCCTTTAGGTGTTAAGCTTTCCTTAAGGTAAGGGATGATATGTGTAGTGCTATTAATATACTAAACAGGTGAGGTAAGATAACTGAAATATTGGTTGAGCTTTCATCAAGGTATGTGCATTAACATAGGCCATCGCGAAACGGCAGGTCCGAATGTATAGTCCTACTTTATTTGTTGAGCTTTCCTTAAAGTAAAGGTAGGATTATGACAAAGTACCATGGGTTGGGAATTGTAAATGATAAAGCTGATAAAGAATTATGCATCGTATGTGGGAGTATGATTCGTTGAGCCTTTCTCAAGGTTAGAATCCCAAAACATATGAGTCCTAACATCTACTGGTGAAGTCAAAAGATTTTTATGTTTCGGCTTAAGGTTTAGCGAAACATAAAACGATAGTGGAGCTTATTAGTAAAATGAAACATAAATTTTAACCTTACTAATATTATAAAAATATCTACTATGTTAATGTCCTAATAATCAACCCATTAAAACTTGCAGAAAATGTCGAATCCAAAACTCTTTAATGAAAGTGATCGATGAACTGGACCAAACTGTTATGTCGACTGGCTATAAGCTATAAAAATAGCTCTGACGTATGAGCGAGTTTGGTCGTTCGTAACTTATGCTCCACTAACAAGACCCACTAATGATGATCATAAAGATTTGCATGTTGCTTATAGTAAGTGGGCTGCTAACTTCGAAATCACCCAAGTATTCGTGTTGTGTACTCTAGACAAACAGTTGCAAAGTTAGCACGAGTCAATGTATGTCCATGAGATTTTTTATAGTCTCACCGCACTTTCTGCTAAGAAGTCTCATTCCATGAGGTACAAGACTACTCAGAAACTGTTTAGCATCAAAATTCAAAAAGGAGAGAAAATATACGATTATGTGTTGATGATGAATAGTTATATTGATAAGCTTGCATCATTGGCCGTGACTATAAGCAATGAGTTACAGGTTGACTTGGTAGTAGGTTCATTGACCTCTTAGTATGAACCATTCATATTGAATTATAATATAAACAATATAAATGTGTATGGAGCTCCTAAAAATGTTAAGGTTGGCTAAGTCATGATCAAGGATCAATCAAACGTACTTGTAGTAAAAAGTGGCATGTCATCTACGAATAGTTCGAAGAAGCAGAAGAGAGAAGGTAAAAATAAAAGTAAGGAAAGAAAGTCGCCGATGACAAGGGTGAGTGTCACCATTGTCATTAGAAAGGACATTGGAAGAGAAACTATCTCGACTATCTTAAAATTGTTAAAGAGAAGAAGCAGAATAGTTCTGTAGCTCCATCAAGTGCATTGTTTATTCAAATAGTTTTGTAATCAATAAAACATCTAGGATTTTAGATGCAGGATCTGGAACTCACATTTGTTATTTGTTTCTAGGGCTAACAAACTAGCATCGTGTGGCAAAGGGAAAAATGAGACTGTAAGTTGCTAGGTCTACGGTAGATGCAACGATGGTTGGAGAATTTAGTTTATATTTGCCTAGTGATTTAGTGTTGAATAAATGATATTTTGTAAAAGACTTTATTTGTGAATTTATTTCCGTTTCTATATTATCCGAGACTGGATATACATACATACATACATACATATATGTATCAATGTGCAAATAATGTTATGAACATTAGCTTGAATGGAAATAAAGTTTGTGATGGTTCTCTTGAAAATGGCATTTATATAATCAATACAAATTATGTTTGTTCTATGAGTAATTCTAATAGCAATATAAATGATAATTATCTTTGGCATTGTGGTCTAGGTCATATTAATGATAAATGACTACACAAAATGAAAACCAATGGTTTTCTACCATCACTTGATTTTGAATCATTTGACAGGTGCGAGTCGTATCACAAAGGAAAATTTACCAATCACCATTTTAGGAAGCAATGAAAGAGTTGATGAACTCTTAGCGCTAGTACACACACTAGTACAAAAAGTGCATATTGTTTCGCCTCATTTGCATCAGTTGAAGTAAAAACTGATGCAAATAGAACTATTTGCATCAGTTCTATCTTAATAACTGATGCAATTG
Organism: Allium cepa; assembly: GCA_030765085.1. Classification (NCBI taxonomy): domain Eukaryota; kingdom Viridiplantae; phylum Streptophyta; class Magnoliopsida; order Asparagales; family Amaryllidaceae; genus Allium; species Allium cepa. Next base: position 898,474,897 of record CM060935.1, on the reverse strand, counting down.
GTACGTGAAAAGAAATAGGTAATAAAAAATCAAATTTGCATCAGTTGTCACCAACAATCGATGCAATTGCACGTGCAAATAGTTGTAGTTGCATCGGTTTTGAATTCAACCGATGCAACTACGGTAGTTTGCATTCATTTTCCATAGGTTTGCTAGTCCAACTTTCATTTTCCCCCTTTAACTTTTTATTTCCCGCTTTAATTTATCCCTCCACTTCCCCCCTAACCCGTTAAGAAGAAATCAAAAGCAACTTTATAGCGTTCAATTGAACGACTTCAAATTAAATTCGACTGTGAATTTTAACTTCAAACCAAATTAGCAGTTCCTCCCAAATCGAAATCCTCAAAAAAAATTGAAATTCAAACCAAATCAAAACAAATGTTTTAATTCGACTGCGAATCAGGTGGCGATTTAGGTTGAGTGGAGGTCGTAGCGATCTGTTAATCGTGACCATGGATACCCAATGCGTGTTGTTGTTCCTGGAATTGTTGGTGCTCGATCTGTTAAGTGGCTTGACAGAATCGATATAATTGTAGAAGAATGTCAGGTGATGAACAAGTATGCTTTTTCGTTCAATTATTCTTATGGAACTGAAGAATGTTATTAACCTTGTCCTTTTTAAAAAAAATAGGGGTTCTTTATGCAAAAGGATTATAAGATGTTTCCACCTTCGGTTAATTGGGATAATATCAATTAGCTTACGAGGACTACGCAAATGGATTTTCATGTGCAGGTAATTCTGTTATAATAGGGTTTATAATCTTTGTTGCTTTTAAGTGTTTTATAACTCGTTTTGGGGGCAAGATGTTATGTGTATTATGCTGTCATTCTGTACAAAAAAAGGGAAGTTTCTTGTACTTGTGACATTGTTGAAAAAGAAGAAAAAGAGCCTTGAATCGGAGATGTGTTGTAAATCTCAATAATATTTTAATTACATTTATTATTTTATACTTACATGAAAAGATATCCCTTAAAAACCTAGTGTTGGCATTACACATGATGTTATCGGTTTCTTTTGTAAAGCCTATTTAAAGGCATTTCAGCATGTTTAATAAAGTGAAGCTCTTTCACAAGTTTGAACTTTGAATGGAAAAGCATCATGTCGTCCAGTCGTACCGAAGCTTTGCAAACGACACATGAAAGATAGCTCCAAGCCGTCGAGGATCTGAGCTTCACAATGGTTACTGGAAATATGTTTGCCCTGAGTAAGTATATGCTGTCAAATTTCATATCAACTTGGTTCAAACGGAAATCACAATTTTATTACCCTGTTGAAGCATATAAGTCTACAATTTACAAATTCAATAGATTAAACTATAAATAGAAATGTACTTTTTAAACAGCTCGGCTTGCATAGAAAAAATCAACATAAAGTCGTAGAGCAGTGTGAATTCCAGTGGTTCACCTGTTGACAGTAGTAAATGAATAAGCAAGCTTAACATACAGGACAATTTGTATTCCTCAAGTCAGTCATCATATGTCCAATTGTTGAATCAACAATTTGTATACTGTCTTGTCCAAAGGAGTTATTTAGTAAAAAAATATTTGTACCACGCTTCTTGTTTAATCTAAATATGGTAGTAATGAATGGCAGACCCATTAAAAAAACAGAGGAAATAATGTAAGAATTTGCGTATCAAGAAATGTCACATATCCCTCTTAGTAATATCATCCAGTTCGTTTTGAAATGCAGCTACTACCTTTTTGCATCAGCAACTTTCTTTTTGAAAGACAGAGATTTCACATTTTTCACTTTGAGGGAGCCAATTCTGCTAACCAAGAATTCAAGTTAGAACACGTTGCACGACATTACTGATTCAGTGGCATAAAAGTGAGGCATCGGTATAATGTATAACCAATCAAGTATTTTGAGAAAACAATAATTTTATTCTGGCTAAAATTTTATAGGATAATGCTACGAGCATGAATTCAGTTATGACATCAGTTCATATACTTGCATCAACAATGATATTAATTAACTTGAGGTATTTATAATTTTAAAAAGTGTTTCTACAAATCATCGTACTTAACATTCAGTTATTTATACGGTTATCTTCCTAACATTAAATACCTATATCAATGAGTCATCATGTCAAATCCTCAAGTTAGCAGAATTGCTTACTAATCTAATCATGCTAACATTTTGGTCCTCGAAAATTGAAATAGATTTCAATCAGACACGGTTTATGTAGCAAAGAACTGTGCCACAACTTCAAGTATGAGTGTGCTCATAAGCATGTTTATGAACAACCATTTTTGTTAGAGTATTAAAATGTTTGCAGATAATATACTAAAACTTGTGAAAGAGCTTCACTTTATTAAACATGCTGAAATGCCTTTAAATAGGCTTTACAAGAGAAACTGATAACATCATGTGTAGTCACAAATAACAGACCTAGTTATGATCCAAGTAAGTTTAAGTAACCCATATATACACAATAATAAACCTCATGCTTAGTTTTACCTTTCTTGTAAATTCAATTATGTATCATTATGACTATAAGGTTAAGGTTGCGTAGGCTACAATTTCTTGTATTTAGTCAGACTGTATCAAAACTGGTACAAATTAACAAGCAGAACAAGCTTGGTTGATCAACAGTAAATGCAGTAACTTTTCATATTGATAACGTGCCTAAACTCGTATGAAATGCTTGAGTAAGGTTTTAACGAGGTCAATATCTACATGGTGTGGCAGTGTGCTATTTGTTCCTTGGAGGATGAGAACATTGTTCAGCAAGGAAAGGTTTGAAATTTCCCTGAGTTTCTAAATCATATTAAACCATCACACATAACTGGAGCATTTTTCTTCTTCTCAACATGTTATAAAATATATAGATAACTGTAAGTGGATATGCTGTCTCTGGTGGTGGGCGTGGCATCGAGAGGGTAGATGTATCGGTTGATGGTGGGAAAACCTGGGTTGAAGCTCACAGATATCAGAAGAGCAATACTAAATACGTAGCTGATGATATAAATAGCGATAAATGGGCTTGGGTTCTCTTTAAAATTGAGGTTGATGTGCCAGAAAATGGTGAAATCATTGCTAAAGCGGTATGTATTATTACTTGTGGAGATTTGTTCTTGAAGTTGGTTTCTAGCATTTAATATTTTGCATGTGAACTTGAAGATGGTTATTGAACTTTATGTAAAAGAATGTTGGGTCGACTGGAAGGAAACGCCTCAAGCTCATGTCATCATATTGGATGTGCCAGGTACATTACAAATTTGCATTCAAACCATATACATTTATATATAACTGTGTTTGCAAATATAACATATATATAGCTCAACTTCAGGTAGCTCAAGTACAATTCTTCTGCTCCACCATGAGGTATTGAAAAAGTGGACAAATTATAGAGTTGATTATAAACAGAGGGATGGCAACAGAAATATGAATTGAGTATACTATCTTTATCCACCTGTGGTTACTATAGTAACATAAAGAAACAATACACAGTCACAGTGTAACTAATTCTTTGTTTTCACTGCAGGGAGATATATTATTCTTATACATGAGCAATGATCCCAATCGTGCTGGTGACATTTTTGTATTTAATGTTGAAGTAAGTTTTCAGGATTAGAGAGCACATTCATAATATATTCAAGTTGATTAATCGGTTTTGGCATTTGATAGCAACTTTGTTATAGTAGTTTATCTTATATATAACATGTTAGTGTGAAATTGCTAAATGCACTTTTACCTTTTTAGGTATAACTTCATGTTCCAGGGACATGATATTCCTATTGTCCATCGCGTTATTCGGGTAAAATTCCTTAATTTCAGTGTCATGCAGCTTTTTTTTCCCATACTTACTAATGTGCCTTCTGTATCAATCTTTGATATCATCGATAACTAAGTTGCAGATGAATGCTATGATGTTTTTACTATACTTGTTTGTTTGTGAACACCATATAATGACTAGTACTTGGTAAAATAATTTGTTCATTTTATTGTATGTAATTTTATAGGTTACAAATAATTCAAATCATTCACCCATATATAGAATATTCTCAAAATTTTGTTAGTCATTACTGTTTTAGTTGGTGGCAAAATCCCCAGTTTTGTTGGAACACTTTTCTTTTCCAGCTTGTTCCACCATGTTTTATTCATTATATTGTTACTACTATAGCATATATACTAATACCAACATTCTCATTTTCAATGATTGCATGCCCGACTGTATTATTAGGTACAACATTTATTATTCTGTGCAGGGTACAAAGTGACAAGTTTTTTAGATTCTTAATAAACCTATTATCCTATGCTGAAATTAAATCAGAAAATATATTACATGGTCAATTTGAAAGTGTGCTAATTCATTTAAACATTAAAGAAGCTCATGTGATAATAAGATAAATTGGCAGAAAGATGATATTAAAGCGTTATTACTTGTGCTTTGCAAAAACTAGTGGAGGTGAGAAATATGTTGTTATTACTTGTCTATATCAAGATTGCAACCTACAAAAGAGACATTTTTGTAGTTTAGATTCCCAGTATTTGCTTCCTAAAAGCATTTACTTTGACATTTGACTTAGCAGTTGAAGTCTTATAACAGTTCTGTAATATTACGTCATACTTAATTAGTTACATGCTTTGTCAAGCAAAATATTTTTAGTTATATGTAAAAATAATATGTTAATGGAATTGTTGAATCCAAGCTCTCATCTCACACATACACATAGTAGTTGTTAATCAAACATATATATAGCATGCGAAACCAACACCTACCAATACTTGCTCATTAATACACATATGTATGCTACAGATTATGTTATATAGTTTGTCATGGTTCATTCAATTCATTGACAATAGAATAATATTATCTGTGGACATTATTGTTTTGGTTGTCAACTAATTCTAGTTTGTTTGTTAACCTACTTTCTGATTTATATAATAAATTATGTATGTGTCCTATACTTGATATATTACTTAAAGTGGTTCAAAGCAAGCCCCAATTCTTCTATTACCATCAGAGTTATCAAGTTACTATATAGATGTCCCACATACTCAATAAATACGTCAAATATAAACAATTTACTTAAAGTGGATTCCGATTGTTAATAAAAATAAATATAGTGACAGAGTTGATGTGGTTCTGAAGCAGTTAGTTTCCAGTGATGTGGCTGTAGAGGAAGACATGTGAGTGTGGTGGTATGGTGACAGAGCTCTTGTGGGTTTGCGATTTGAATGAAGCAGGACAAATTGCTCGATTGGGTTGTCCCGAGTCCGAGGGTATAGCTTCAGGTGAGTTCGGTTGTGGACTGTTGGTTGAAGCAGTAATGATATGGTCAGGTGGAGGAGTAGTAGATGGTTATGTGGTGAGTTGTTTTGTGATATTGAAGGAATGCAACAATGGAAGGTAGGGAACTAGTGTGACAGGCAGGGCGATGATGTTGTGGTTTGTTTGAGATAGTGGTTGTATGCAATTTGGAGCAGTAGGAGTTGATTGGACAAGGGTGTTGTGTGGGGGTTTATAGTGATCAGGTATGTGCAGTGAGATCTGCAGTGTGGTGTTGAACTGTAGGGTAGTAGTGGGAATGTTGGATTGTTGTTCTCTGGTGAAATGCGTTGCAGGTGTTGAAAGTGCAGAAGGCAGGCAGAATTGAAGTGTTGACAGTGGGTTTTGAATTGAAGTGATGAAGTGTTGACAGTGGGTTGTGGAACTGATGATGTAGAATGGATATCGATGGTGATGGCATGCCTTGTAATCAGCTGATGATTGGTGGATGAAGTTGCTGTTCTGATAGAGGATGGTATTGGCAGAGACAATGAAATGTATCGGGTATATGCAGTGATATGAATTTGTTGAAAGCGGTTGTATGAACTTGCGATGTTTATTTTGGTATTATGTTATTCAGTTTGTATTTGCCTTCAAATTTAATTTTGAATGATTGTAATATTGCATGTAATAATTGTTTGTTATAATCAATAATATATATATATATATATATAGTCTATTTGAGTACTGTAATTATGGTTTCTGAGAATGGCTTTTTTGCATCAGGTATAAATAGCTGATGCTATAGAGGGATTAGTTTGCATCGGTTGTTATAAAAAACCGATGTAATAGAGGGATTAGTTTGCATCGGTTTTCAACAACAACATATGCAACAAGTTCCTTTATTGCATCGGTTTTCATTACAACCGATGCAACATGGGGGCTGTGTCCAAGCAACCAACCATGATATTTTGCATCAGTTGTTAGTAACAACCGATGCAAAAAGGACCTTTTGCATCGGTTTCAGAACCGATGCAAAAGTGTTAAGCCTGTTGCATCGGTTGCATATGCATCGGTTGTTGAACCGATGCAAAAGGGGGGTAAATAACCGATGCAAATGGCATGTTTTGTAGTAGTGACAGTGAATTATGCGACTTAATGCCTATAGTAACCAACAATAATAGTTCTTACTTTGTTGCTTTTATGGATGATTTCTCAAAAAGCATGTGTATCTTGAAGAACAAATCCGATGTCTGTGAGAACTTTAAGGAGTATAAGACTGGAGTCAAAATCAAACGAACCAAAAGAGTAAAATCCTACAATCCGATCGAGGAGGCGAGTACGTTGGACAAGACTCCAACAGCACTTAAAAGATAATGAGATTATCTTTCACGTTACTCCGTCCTATACTTTACAACACAACAGTGTGTTCGAGAGAAGGAACTAAACCTTATTAAATATGGTTCATTCCATGATGAGTAAAGTTGAGTTGCCTTTGCCCTGTTAGGGATATGCGCTAGAAACCACAGCGCATATACTGAATTTAGTACCCACTAAATCTATGCCTAAGATGCCATATGAGATATAACATGGGAAGAAACCCCACTTCAATTATTTGAAGGTGTGGGCTTGTCCAGCTTATGTTAATAAGCTTGAGGCGAGATCAACTTTGTGTAAGTTTATAGGTTATCCTAAGAATTCCAATGGATATATATTCTACGACACAGAGAAACATAAATGATTATTTCAACACATGCTGTCTTTCAAGAAAAGGAATTTCTGACAAAAGAAATTAACAATGAAGTCGTAAACTTGGATGAGATCGGAGAGACAAACATTGAGACTGAAACACTGGGAGAACCAAGTTCATTAGTATACGATAACACATAACCTATTTGAAGGTCCGGTAGGAAATCTTTCACACCAGAGAGATACAACAGTTTCTATGTGGATGGGAAGAAGGAGGACTGCGTCATAGAAGATGACACAACTTTGTCTTTACAACAGCACTAAAGAGTAAAGACTCTACACTCTGGCTTTGAGCAATGAAATTCGAGATGGTTCTACGTACAAAAACAATGTATGGACTTTATTATACGTACCTAAAGGGATAAAATCTATTGTCTGCAAATGGATTTAAAAATTCTAAATGCAGAAGGAGAAGTGAGACTTACAAAGCCAGGCTAGGTGCGAAAGGATTTCTTCAAATTCAAGGTGTTGATTATGATGGAACTTTTTCGCTTCGTAGCCATGTTTAAATCCATTCAAATTATGTAGGCCATTACTGTTGAAACTGAGCCAGCCCATAGCGGAAGAAATGGATAATTCTAAAAAGTTTCATTTTTGATTCTTATTGGGTCTATGTAGTCTAGATGTATATCAGATCTAATCTAATAAATTTTAAATAAAATCTCATGTTGTTAAAATTGGTAAATTGGAGAATTAAATGTAACTTAAATTATGGGTATCATAAGGAATGTATCACTTGCGTGAATATATAAATTGTGTTCATATATGTAAACTTTACATGTAAAAATGAATTTAGAGAATGGAACCTTTTGTTTCCCTTTCTTACCGTATGTATTAATGAATGAAAGATATGACAATATTGAAGAGACAGAAACCTTTCATTTCTCTCCCTCTTCAATTGTAATAATTAATATATTAAATTATATTAATTAAGGGAATGTTTTTTTTTTTCAAATCTAGATAATTAAGTGTGAGATATCAAAAGTGTGAATATATCTAATATATTCATACTTTGACCAAATTGCTAAACATATAGTAAGTAAGATTGATAGTTGACATTAGATAGGAATAAACAAGAATAAATCTAGAAGCAATCATGTAAGGATCTAATAAGGAAGAAGATGAAAAATGAAATCACTGGTTGATTCACTTTTTCTCTTTAGCGATTTAATTAATACAACATTCATTTTGCATGCAAGAGGTATTATGGTACAATGATACAAACATCAAATGGTAATTAATATGTATATGTAATTGCCTCACTTTTAAATTATTAAAAAAGTTTAAATCAAGCTTTGGGAATTTTAAATTCAAATATTTAAAGTTTATATGTATTCACACACAAATATTTACACATGCATATGTATGTAAAATCAAACCCAAACTTTCTAATTAAAATTTCAATTTGCAAGTTACATTTCATTCCAAATTAACACCTTAGATTGAACTTTAGTTTGGAAATGAAACAAGAGTATGGAAATTTTACAAAACCATAAATTTAGAAAAGAGATATACATTATTTAAAATTTACATAAAAGTTCTTTCAAAATTTTAGATCAAAATCTTTCATTATTGTATAAACAATATTAAAAATGTAGCTAATCATTAACCATGCAACATTAGAGATTAATTTTAAAAGAGGAATTAAATTACAATTATTTATGATTGTGTATGTAAATATTCTAAAATACAATTCACCAGAAACTAATTTAAAAAATATTGCAATGTAAAAGATAACTTATGTAGATTTGAATGAAATGAACATAATAGATATACTTTTAATGTCACGACCCGTTTTTCTATCTCTAGAAAAACGCATCATGAATTAAGAAAGAAAGGAATAGAAGAAGAAAAGATAAGAAAGAAGAAGCTCAACAACATCTGATAACTCACAGCTGAACGAATGAAATATAATATATCACATAAAATATTACATAGTATCGTATTACATCAGAGTACACAACTAATACAACACACATTAGACAGTTATAAATATTTGTCTAACTATACATCTTAAAATATCACAAGATACAGATATCACACAAACAAAGCGGAACCATAATATATCTACACGCGGAAGCCTCCTGCTCCATATCTCCTCCAGTGTTTGTCAAGCTAACCTGAATCCCTCGACTAATCATACATAATATGAGTACCCAAGAGTTTAATAAAACCGAAAATAAACACTCGGGTCAGATAGGGGTCTGGCGTGAGTAAACGGGTTAAAATTGCTTAACTTTAGAAAAACCTTTGAAAAGAAAAGGTGTCACGTAAGACTTCCCACACATAAACATGGAAAAAAATTACCTTACGCTAACCAAAACATTTGATAGGAAATCCAGTGATATTATAATAGTGTCTAGGGTTTTCAAGTAAATAAGAAATAGCCGAAACTGTTACATAATTAAATTCCAGCTACTAGCCACAAAAGTGGGTAATACAAACAAAACCGTAGGGTCTCGTAGGAAGAATGAGTTTCCATCAATGGCAGGGCTACCGGGGTACCGCCCGTCATAGTACGTGGCCTAGATCACTGTACCGAGGATTACTCCCAATCCCCTGCAACACAAAGCTGGGACCATTCCTTACTGAACAGTCCCGAGTAAGATCACCCCGTGGTTGGCGTGACCAACCACCCACTAAGCCGAAATAAAAAGGGACATCTAGACAGGGATGACCTCACCCTGAAATGGGTGCTACCCACCTAGCCTTGCTGCACCTCCCATGTTTAGCCATTCCCGGTTGATGAGGCTTGAGGCTATGATTAACTTTATAGAACACATCTATCTTAGAATGCTCATCGTCCACCTGACGATGTTCTAAAAGCATTCAATCCATACAAGTTCGTTCCAGGTTTGAACGAAACCGAAGGCACCATCTCGTTGCACTCATTTTGGAATCACCCTCAGAGTCAACGACCATAGCCCTTGCACTCTGAATCACCATCTCGAACCTGTAAGTACTATCTCCGTCAAACTCATCATGGAATCACCCCCAGAGTTATATTGATGTATAGTTCTTACACTTCGAGTCTTCACTTGCACTCCACTTGGATTCACGACCTAACGTTTAATTTGGATCGATGTGGTTTTCGGATATCCAAATATGGAAACCCGATCCCGGTCTCACCGAATCCAAACACCATCTTAATGTCTAAGTTGTTTAAGGGTTTTAAACAATTAACTTATATTCAGAATAACATATACAGGTAGATGAATCACATTATCACAATAGATAATTTATATTAAACATTCATCTCACAAAGCAGCATATCACATATCAGAGATATCATACCCAAATCATCCAACATCATTCAAACATCCAATATCAATCATCCAATATTAATCATCCAATATAAATCATACAATATCAATCAATCCCCCATAAGCAGGTTTGATTAACTCTTAATCAATTGGATTACCTTAATCCTTCTTCATTAATTAATTACAAATTAATTTATTAATCATTTCTAAATGATCTTCCTTAATTAATCTTCCTTGATTAATTATCCTTTAAGTACATTCAAGTAATTATCCTTAACCATATACAGTAATTAACCTTTAATTACTATCATTAATTTCAATAATTAACGATCCTTCATTTGTTTCCCTTAATTAATCAACTATAATTAATTACATTAAACCTTAATTAATTACAATTAATTAATTACAATTAATTAATCACACTTAAATTAATCACTTTTTTCAATCAACCTTGATTAATTTCATTAATTATATTAACTAATAATCCTTATTAATTAATATAATTTCTTTAATAATTTGTAATTAACCATCTTATTAATCATAAACAATAATTAATAACTTGTAATTACTTATCTTAATTAATTAACTTCTTAATTAATTATATTACCATTTGATTAATTAATCTAATTAATTAATCTTTAATTACTTCATTAAGTAATTATTAATCAATTAAATTAATAAATAATCCTTAATTAATTACTTTATTAATTAATTACAATTTTAATTAATTACCCTTAGTAATTAATCTTAAATTAATCTCATTCATTAATTAATTAATCACATTAATTAATTAACTAAAATTAACTAAGTAATTAACCCTATAATTTCTTACATAAGTAATTATCTTCTAATTACTTCCATTAGATGATTATTCTTTTAAATTAATTACCTTAACAAGTAATTAATTCCATCATTAAATAATCCTTAATTCTCTAATTAATTAATTACTCCATAATTAATTAACTCAAAACAATTATATTAATCAATTCCTTAATTAATAACATCAAGTGATTATCCATTAATCACTTCCATTTAATTACTCCCATGAGTAATTTTCCACTAATTACTTCCATAAATAATTTCCTCTTTCCTTAATTACATTCAATAATTAACCATTAATTACTTCATTAAGTAGTTGCACTTAATTAATTCATAATTAAGTGATTATTCAAAATTAAATAAACAATTAACTAATCATTTAAAATTAATTAAATAATTGGTTAACTTCTTATATTTAAAACCCCTTAATTAATTAAGAAAAGCATTTATCTTAATTAATCTTTTACTTATTAACAAATCATATTTATTAGGTACTTTAAGTTCATAACAAAAAATAAATTACCCTTATTTATCTTCATAAGTTAATTATTTGAATTAAATCAAATTTCAATAACTTAAAAGTAACTATTTTATGGGTTCACAAATTTATAACTTTAACTTTATTTGAAATAAAACATTTAGAAAACAATTTGAAATTTAAACAATTCAATCATCTAATTTAAACTTATGCATTTCAATAAATTTGAAAACTTAGTTTTTAAAACATTGCTTTAAAATTTACCTAAAACTTTGATTTAATACTTTAAATTCAAAACACTTCTTTTTAAATTAAAATTCAAAATTTACTCAAGATAATTACTTTTAAAAGAATCATCTTAAACAATTTAAATTTTGAAAATAAATTCAATTAATACTTTTTAAAGTTTGATTTACTTTTACATCAGAGAACAGGTTTTAACTTTGTAAATCTATTTCATTTTATAAAAAATTAAACTTGATTTTGTTTATTTCAAGCAAAATGAGTTAAATCTGTAAACTTGTATTTTAACAGTACTAACCAGAAAATCAAATGACCCTAAATACTCGAGTCGAATCCTCAAACTACACGAGCCAGCCCCGAGTCAAATAATGCCTCCTCTACTTCGAGTTGTCACCGTCAAAAACGCGAGTGCTACCCCGAGAAAAAACTTTCTTCCCCAAACTTCCTCTCTTCTACCTAATACGATATTCATGCATGCACATTGTACGGCGATCCAAGCGACACCGATCCTTCCTCTGGCCATCTCTAAGTCGCCGATGACCACGACAACCATTCCCTCAACCCAGAATCAAGAATCCAACAACGCATTGAAATTTCGATCATTGATCGAAAATCTGAAACCAAGAACAACCACCAAACCCCTTGTCGCCGACAATCACGACACTTGGAACCTATGGCTCTCCTACTAGAGCAACCTCGCGCCACCATGATGTTATCGCGACCCTCGCGATCGAGACCGCAACTCCAATTTTGTAGAGGTCACTTCATCTCAACCAAAACGATAGTCAAAAACCCTACTCCAACAAAATCTGATCATCTCGGCCTATAAGAAAAATCACCGCTATTTTTTCCTTCACTCGCCATCAATCAAACCACATCCAACCCAAAAATCGAACAACATAGCCATGTCGTTCATCGGCAATCTCCCAAAACCCCAGATTCGAACGAACCTAGAATTCACAAGAATTTCTCAACTAAAAATTATGATATGTATATTAAAAATCATAATTTTTAACCCTTAACACATTCATGAAATCCAAATCAGAAGACATGATAGTTGATTTTTGACATGCAAAAGTGTTTCACTGTATTATCCTATTTTAAACATTATTTGTGAATTAAAAATTCAGAGAATATTTTTAAAATTACCATCAAATAATAACAAACAACTTTTATTTAATCATCAAAGTCAAACAATGATGTTATTGGGAGATTTGAATTTTTTTTTTAGGTGCATCCTGGTTTGAAAATAAAACAGAAAACAGAGTGTTTGTATATACAGATTTATTTTCACATATAAACATATCTATAAATTTAGTAATATAAACAGTGGAAGATTTTATACAACACCAAGATCAACTCACAGATCATCACATGCATGGTAGTTAAAAACCAAATCAAACTGTTTTTAAAGAAATTTATTCACCACTTTATTTTAAGCAGAGCGGTTTTAAATCTTTTCTTTTCCCAGGCTTTGAGATTTAATCTGAAAAATGCTTTGATGTTGAAATCCTACTGCATGCCTCAAATTGATATTCTAAAATGTTGAAATTAATGTTGAACTTGCTATTGAACATCCGTTTGAATTACAGGTTTGCAATTTGCAGTTTTTAATTGATGTGAAGAACTTTGCTTTGCAGATTTTAATTTTGCTTTTGGCTTTAAATTTTAGGTTTGAGAATAATTTCTGCTTTTGCCATTAATTTGAAAGAATGAAGGAAGAAAAAGAATTGAGAAGAAGAAGAAGGTTTAGAATTGAAAGAGGAAAAACAAATTTTCTTTTCAAACTATTATATTTATTTATTTTTTAAAAATGATGACACTTGTTATATAAACTTACATTTGTCACTATAGTACTTAATTTTCTTACATATGTTATTAAGATGAGCTAATATGGTTACACATGTTCTTAAGTATTTTTAAATAAATTTTTTATTTAATTTAAATGTTAATAGAAAGCTTACTTACTTAATTCTCTTAATTAATAAATACTTATGTATGAATATATAAATTTACTTTTTAAAGAAAATATCCTAAAACTAATTATAATACAAATAATTCTTATACATGTATTTTTAAAATCTAAAACATTATCTTTATTGTTTAAGAAATAATTTTTAAAAGAAAGTTTATTAATAACCTTATACATATATATTTATAACCATTTTAATTTAAGCATTTTAAAGAAAACAAAAATAAAACTTTGATTAAATCTTATTTAAACTATCATATTTAAAATAAACAAATTATTTTATAATTTGAAAACAATTGAATAAATCTTAAATTAACTTTTGAAAAATATAAATTTTAAAACAAAGCTTCAAATTGCAATATATTCATACATATATATATTATAAATAGATTATATTTCAAGACTACTCCAAATTATAACATATACATACATATATATTACAATTTGAAAATTTATCTTTTATTTAAAATAAAAGATTTTCCTATTCACAATATATATCAAATATATATATTATAAATAGAATAAAATTTTATTAGTTTTGAAAAATAATTCTTATCCATTTTAAATTGTTAAAAAGATATAAATCAATATTGTCAGATTATATATTTATTAACTTTTAAAAGATTAAATTTACCAATTTAAATTAAAATTATAAAGAAAAATTATCAAATCAATTTAATTATTAATACATATTATTAAATTGATATTGCCTAAAATTCTGGGTCGTCACATTTAATTGAGAAAAGGGTTCTCTATTCTCATGGTACAAGATAGTCAATATAAAACATAATTGAATCATACAAATCTAAGCATATTAATATAGAGAATATGTAAATCAATTAATTAGAAATTTACATTGAGAATTTTCCACCAAATCACACCTTGAATGACAAATCATTGGCTCCTAGATTCTATGAATCCATATCTGAATTTTGCAAGAATTAAGAGATGAGAACCGCCTTTTGTTATTATGATTATTTTACATTTTATTTTGGAACTTTAAGATTTAGGAGCAATGAAAAAATTGACTATAGATGATGGGAGAGAAAGAGGAATAATGGTTTTTAGGAGAGAATCGATACAGAAAGAAATGAAGAGATATTTGTTTTAAATGAATGATAAAAACATTTTCTATTTCTTCCTTAAAACCTTCCCCTTTTAATTCTTTTTTAAATGTCAAAATCCCCTCTGTCTTTTACATGCATGGCTATACATATATGGTGCCATATGGGCCCTCAAAATGTCCAAAATCCCATCAACATCAGTCTCATTTAAATCCAATTTAAATGTTCCACTGACAACATATATCGCTACGCGTGTTTATAACTTTTATATATGCCTTTATCAAATGCTAATGTCATTTAAATAAATTCAATAATATTTAATAATTAATACTTCAGAAAATATTAATCTATTTAAAAAACCCACTTAATATGTATTCTATTTAAATCTAATTTAAACATTCTACCGACATCGTATATCGCTACGCACGTTTCTAACTTTTATATGTGAACTTTATTGAATTCTATTGGCAATCAAACAAATTAAATAAAATTTAATAACTAATATTTCATAAATATTAATTAATTTAGAATGATTATAAATTAATTAAATCGTGTGGTTCATTCGGAGCATTCATCATTTTAATTGTGCGATTTAAAGGTGTAAATTAAATCAGCAATTAATATTGAACAATCCAAATATTAATGTTCACACGTCACCTAATTAGCTACTGGTATAACATTTTGGCTGAATTTATTGCTTGCGCATCTTATGATAAAATCTAATTTTACTTATTTAAGTGTTACGGTAACGACCTGACTTTTCGACCCTCGAATGTTGACACCAATACATCGACGATATTCGTGTGCCAAACACCCAAGTGCCAGAAAGACGGAAATTTAGGGTAAAAAAGAATAAAACAAGAAAGGAAGAACACAACATCAAAATCTCATAGTGGAATGGTAATATATAATATCAAGATAACAGTACAAAGTGTTACTCTGAATATAGATCAGAATTATGAAACCTAAGTACTTCATCGGCCTGGATAGTTATAAATGTCTATCTTTACATTACTGATATATGTAAATAGGTATTACATAACAATAGATATAGAAAGATAATGGAAGCCTCCAACTCGTCTTCTGAACTCTGAAGCGTCCAAGTTGAAACCTGTAATACTCAGCCTACTTAAAAAGAGTACGCGACAAAAAACAAGCATGAGAAAACTTGAGATACACGCAACATGGAACAGTAACTATTGAGATCGTACCGATTCCCGTAATAGTTCCCCTCAAAGAAACCAACTATTCATTATGTTTAATATCATGATATGATAGATAATGCTTAGGATGTAGAATATAAATCATATCAAATAGATGTGATGTTTTTAATAGTCACACTATAACATATTTTGGTTATAATGAAAACCGCTAAGGCACGTTCGCATAGTGGATTTTCCATGGAGATCCCTTTGGCCAAGCCAAAATCCAATCACCATGCACAAGGATCAGATAACATCTTTCAAGCACTATATATCTGTAGATAAAATATACCATAAGGAAACACAAAGGCCTATACCCGAACATAAACAAGAACCACATGGTACCAAATATTATCAACTTCCGTTACCAACGTCAATAACTATTATCTAGATATTAAGTTGATAATACCGTATCGTTGGTCATCCAAACCCTAGATTATGTATTATACTCTATCGTTAGCGATTTCCGATGTCAAGCTTTCGTTCAGCATCTTTCACATGAGTCTTCTTCACTCGACAGAACATGAATCCCCGAATGGATTCTTACGTCTTGAGCAAATCACGAATCACTAGATGGATTTGAGCATCTCCAACAAATTTCAAATCTCTATGTGGATTCCCTTTCTCAACTTCTTCCAAACCATTGAAATAGTATACTAGTTTTGAAGTCGTATTCGGTAAGTAAAACACTTACCAATCCTAGACTCTTCAAAACCAATCGATGAATTTTTAGTTAACCCAATTCTAGTTCTTTCTAAAGAAAACTAAAGCTAGAGACGTTTCGTACCAATACTCCTCCCTGGGTGTTCTTATTGGTATAAAATCGTGAAGCCATTCGATTACTTCTTAAGTAATATTTGGTCAATCGATAATCGACTATCTACTCAAAACAATTACTTATACAAATCATGATTCATATGCTTAACTCATTTCTGACATTCCAACTTAACTATTTCTCATCCAAGAGAAGCCAGGTAAGTTAGAGCACTGGTTGCATCAAAGCTTGCCTAGACACTTCATTCTTGGATTTCACAGATAGGTAAGTCTATCTTGTCCGCTTTTAGTGCTAAGTATATTAATGATTTCCATAAACAAGAAGAAATCAAACAGTGTTAACATGTTTTCGACATTTTTTGACTTAATATTCCTAAGTCGGGAGGGACAACAGTAGGTTAGAGCTCTATTTCTCCATCCTTACTCAATATCAATCTTAACTTTCACAAATAGATAAGCCTTAATTCGTCGGCTTTAATGTTAAGCGTAGTTAATTACTTTTCAAACAAGTAATCAAATAACAAACCATTTAGCCACTAAGATTTTCTTAACCCTTTTTTGCAAACATTTGTATATACTTTTAAAATACTTGAAAATACATATAATGTGTTTTAAAACATTTATGCATAATATTACTTTGAAATAACAAGTTTATAAAATTCTTAAAAACTTAAAAAGAATATGTTTTCAATAAAATATCTCTTCTTTAAAACTTTACAATTAATTTTTAAAAATTCATAAAGACCTTAAACCACTTATAAAATACTCCAATAATAGTTGATAAACACTTGTAAAAAGAATGCTATAAAATAATCAAATTTAAATATCTTTCAACGTTTTAAGTCTAAAAATACAAGTCTAAACGGGGCAGTTTTGGTTATTGTCGAGACGTTACTTAACTTTTTACTATTCAAGCTTTTAATAGAAATAAACATACATATAAAACATTATAAAGTATGATGAGAAACCCCTAAGGATCTCTCTATAAAGTTCCATAGGAATTGCCAAAAACAAGGGAATTTACAACCGCATCTATAGCGACTATCGTTATAATTGAACTTTCAAATCCGAGTTGTATTCAAACCTATATTCAACCACAACCTATATGCTTTGTTCCAAGACCTTGCTTTATATCATAAAAGTCCATTTAAGTCCATTCAAGTTCATTCAAGTCCATACATATGCCACTTGCTTTTAAAACAAGGATTAAAATCAACATTTTTAACATATGTTCAAGTTAATTCAAACAGCTTTAACAAAACAAAAAACAAGCAATTATGAGTTATATTTTCAATCCAAGTGGTGATTTGAGTCAACTTGAACCTAACAACTAACCAAGATCCATGCTTTTAATTCCAACTTCAACCTAGCAACATTTTACCCTTCTTCTCTTTTGCTTGCTTTGCCTTGCCTCCAAACCTCCTATATTGCTCACGGCCTTAGGTGGGGGAAGAGGATGGCTTTGTGTTTTCAACTTCTAACTAAGTAAAAGGTTTTATTATGTGATGGTAAGGATTCACTACAAGTTTGAAGTGATTTGGATATGATTTCTGGATATTTTTATTTAGGAAATTATTATGAAGAAGAAGAAGAAAACAAGGATTTTCACTCTCAAGCTTTGTGAATTTTTTTTGATTTTTAAAGTGACCCCTCTCTCTCTTATACAGTTTGAATGGTGTTTCCTACGCTTTCACTCACCCCCTTTCATGAAAAATAAGGCTTACCTAACATCACTTCTTTATCATCCCTAAACCCTTAAGCATTTCCATTTATGTTAGTTTCCTAAATAGCTTCCTTTACCATATGCATGACATCATCCATAAAGTTTATTTCCATAAATAGAAAAAATTTGCTTCATTTTATTGGTTTTCTAAGCAACTAAGTATAAGTAAAAATCCGAACAACTTCTGATGGCTAAAATGCAGTTTATTAGTAAACCGATTTTCAGTCACATTATCGATATTTTTCCAAAGAATATGTTTTTATCAAAAAAAAATTTAAAAAAATTTCTTATCATTATCTATTTATTAATGATGTTTAACAAGGTTATAAAATCATATTCATAACACTTAATTACGTTTCAAATATTCAATGTTCAATGACAAAATGTTCGAATTTCAGGGTAATTACATTCTCCACCACATAGAACATTTCATCCTCGAATTTCAAGTAAGAACGATAATCAAAGAAGATAGAAGAACAAGGTTATATATAGCATACTGCTGAAACTATACACCAACTAAAATGCATACTATGTGACTCCACCTCAAGTGGTGAGTTCGCTACAAAGGATGTATGATACTAAGATAAGAAATCTCCGGTCTAAAAACAAATCCAGTAGGATTCTTTCAAACTATCCTCTATTTCCCACATACAATCTTGAGCATCCTCGCTCCATTGTATCTTGACTGACTTTACAACTTTAGCCCTTAATCACTTCGCATCTCTATCAACGATATGAATTGTTATCTTAATACAGTCAAATTTGGCTCAATCTCCAAGTGTTCATACTATGATGCTTCTACTTTCATTGAAGGATCATGCACAAACTTACCCAAATGCGATACATGAAATACATTGTTCACGCCTGATAGCCTAATCGGTAACTCAACTCTATACGTTAGTGTACCAATCCTCTCCAGAATCGGGAATGGTCTTATATATCGAGGAGCCAACTTCCCAACCCTTCCAAACTAGACTATAGTTCTCATAAAAGAAACCATTACAAACACAAGGTCTCCAACCGAGAACTCCAAGTCTATGTGCCTCTCGTTTGCATAGCTCTTCTATCGATTTTTTGCTTCCTTGATTCGCTTTTGAATCTCTATGACCTTATCCAATGGTTCTGGAATCATATTCGGCCCAAGTATAAGACAATCCCTAGATTCTACCTAACACGATGGAGATTTGCAAGGTCTTCCACACAATGCTTCAAATGGTGCTATTTCAATAATGGACTGATAACAGTTGTTGTATAAAAAATCAACAATTGGTAAGTGTTCTTCCCAAAAAACCCCAAATCTAAAATGCATGCTCAAAGCAAGTCTTCTAACACTCAGTTCAACCTTTCCATTTGCCCACCAATTGGTGGATGATAAGCGGTACTTAAACTAAGCTCGGTCCCTAAGTCCTCATAAAAACCTTTCTAAAACTGGCGTACGAATATCAGATCTCTATTGCTTATGAGATCACAAGGAACACCATGCAATTTGACGATCTCCTTAACCTCTAAATCTGCCAAACTAGAAGTTGTTCTCGTAGACTTAACAGGTAAGAAGTACGTGCTCTTAGTCAATCAATCCACAATAACCCTCACACCTTCGTTACCCCTCCTGACCTAGGCAATCCACCGATGAAGTCCATGGAAATATTCTCCCATTCCCACTTAGGAATCTCAAGCGGCTGAAGTAGTCAAACCATCTTCTGGTGACTACCTTTCACCTATTGCAATTATCACATCTGCTTACAAAGATAGAAACATCCCTCTTCATGTCGTCCCATCAGAATGTCCTCTTCATGTCCTGATACATCTTATCGACTCCATGATGTATCATCAACCTAGAATGGTGAATCTCTGCTAGAACTTCCTACCTAATCCCATCAACATTTGGGAGACATAACCTGCCGTTCATTCTCAAAATGTCATGGTCATCCATCTCGAATCCCGAGCACCTCTCTCCAGTGTCTCATTCTCGCTCACATTTTTAGCTACCCTAGCAAAATTAAGATTTCTATGCTGACTCACTTTGATATGCCTAATTAGAGTCGGACGAACATTAACATTTGCCATAACTGCATACCTCATATTGAGCGCATCATCTAAGACATTAGCTTTCCCCGGTATGTACAATATATCCAGATAATAGGCTGCAGAAAACTCTAACCACCTTTACTGACTCATGTTTAAGTTTTTTTGCATAAAAAGATACTTCAAAGATTTATGGTCCATATATAACTCGAACCTTTCACCTAGCAAATGATGCCTCTACATCTTTAGAACAAATACCATCGCAAACAACTCCAAGTCATGAGTTGCATACCTCGCTTCATACTGTTTGAGTTACCGACTCACATATGCAATAACCCTTCCATGTTGCGTTTATACGCATCAGTGTAAATAGTCCAACCCTCACCTTCATCCGGTATAGTCTGAACATGAGCACTAGTCAACTTTTCCTTTAACTCTATGAATGCTTGCTCGCATTTATCAGTCCACGCAAATATGACATCTTTCTTTGTCAAATTCGTTAAGCGAGAGGCAATCTTCAAAAAATCCTATATGAATCTACTGTAGTAACCTGCTAGACCTAGAAAGCTCCTAATATCAGTTGCGCTTTTTGGTCTATTCCAGTCCTGAATAACAACAACCTTAGCGGCATTCATAGAAATACCCTCCGTCAAATTAACATGACCTAGGAACCTAACTTGAACGCCAAAAATGACACTTTGTGAACGTGGCCTTCAATACATGCTCTCTTAGTGTTTCTAGAACAATATTTAGATGGCACGAATGTTCCTGCTTGGTCTTGGAGTAGACCATAATATCATCAATAAAACCAAGAACAGACCTATTCAACACTTCTCGAAAAACTCAATTCATTAAGTCCATGAAATATGCTAAAGCATCAGCTAAGACGAACGCCATAACTAACCACTCAAAAAATTGGTTGGATTTAAAAGCGATCAAGGGTACACTCTCCTCTACCACCGTCAACAGATGGAACATTATAGCAAGATCAAGCTGAGAAAACACTTGAGCTACATGAATTTGATTGATCAAGTCATCTATCCTAGGTAAAACATACTTGTTCCCAATAGTTTGTTTGTTGAGCTCACAATAATCTACACATCGTTTTAGGGAACCGTTCGCCTTTGTAGCAATGATGACGAGTGCTCCCCAACTCGAACGACTCGGTCGGATCAAGGCCTTTTACAACAAATCACTAGCCTGATTTGTCAACTCTAATCTCTCCTTTAGGGTAAGTCTACGAATAGGAAATATGATAGGCTTTGCATCCTTTACTAAATCAATACGAAATTATACCTCTTGATGAGGTGGTAAACCTGACACCTCTTCGACGACATCCACAAATTCCTAAAAAATAGGGATCAAACCTAACTCCTCCTCCGCCACATCCAGGGAATAAAGAGAACTAGTCATAAGCGAGCACGACTCTTCATAGGATAATGAATGAACTTCCATCCCCTTCTTTAATAGCATGATCTTCTTATCGCAATCTAAGGCCGCGTTATTTATGATAATCAATCCATCTCAAGCAGAGCATCAATATCCGTAAACTTGGGGCATACATATTGTTACTCGATAAATTCGCCTTCTGCTTAAGCCAGAGAATCTTAAACAAAAGATGGTAAAGAAAGAATTCATATCAGACCTTTCAAAGAGATTGAAGGGATACAGCTAGCAAAATGAGACGGCTCAAGGTCTTTTGAGAAGATAGAGAGTGTTATCCTATAATGTCTAAGGAGCTCTTACCCTCTGAAGGAGGTAAACAAGTGAAAAAAAGGGTATACAACCTTACGACAACCTTTTCGAAAGCACAATAAGCATTTCAGGTCGGATAATACACCTATAGGATACCTTTAGGCAAACAAGTGAAAAAAAAGGGTATACGACCTTACGACAACCTTTTCAAAAGCACAATAAGCCTTTCAGGTCGGATAATACACCTATAGGATACCTTTGGTGCCGAAAGCTTTAGGTAAAAGCAACATCCATGAGTCAATAGAAGACAACCTTCTACCATCATTCAGGAAAAACACAACTCTTGGCAGTAACCAATTAGGAAAAGCAACCTTTTGACAATGCCAAAGGGTTCATTAAAGCCAGATACCCTCCAGTACCATTGGAAGGTTCATGCGGCGTACATATAAAAGATCTTCGGGCAAGGGAAACAGGTCCCTTAAAACAAATAAAGGAAAAGACCCTTCGGCAGCATTCAGCAATATATGACGATGCACAATAAAAAAAACCTTCCGTCAAGAATGGGAGGCCTACAACCGTGTACAGAAGTAATCTTCTGACAAGATCAAAAGGTTTACAACTGCGTATAAGAGGTGATCTTTCGTTCCCAACTAATGCACAAAGCCGGGGGGGAGTGCCGCTTACATCTATAAATAAGACCCAAGGGGTCCTATTTTGAGAGGCAGATTTTTCCTCATTCCGTTTTTATAATTTCTAAAATCAAAGCTATGCAACCTTAATTAGCTAGTGATCGAGGAAATTTTAATAAAAAGAGAAATCCATTCAAGGATCAGAGGGAAGTCTTGAATTTTGCATGTTTTCTTTACAGTTTATATTCATCTTTGCAGGTTTAATCACAATGTCCAGGTGCAGTACCTTCGAAAGTCCCATATAAACGGAAACAACGATATTCTTTCTTGAGCAGTCTTCATAACCCTTCGAAGACCTTTGGTTTGTGGCCTAAACCCTTTGGACCTAAAGGGAGCTTATCAGAATTGGTATGCATAGAACCTTCTGGAGTGATAAATCTTGAGGGTCAAACCTTTCGCCAAGTATCATAACCTGTCGGATCCCATCAACCTAGTATCAATCCGAATCCTAAACAGCTGCTTGTCCAACCTTTCAGCAAGGAACCAAGTTGACTCTCTAAGTAAGATAAACTAAGGAAATTTGATCCTGACCAAGGAAAAAGCTTCCAGGAGGAGTCTTATAAAGGTTTAATCAAGTCAGATACCCTTCTACGTTAATTCAACATGACTGGAAAGACTATTCTCCTTCCAAATCTTATATCTAAGCCTTTTTGACCCCATCGAAAGGTCAGGTTTTGAGTCTAATCCTGAGTAGAGAGGTAGAGAGAGTTCTACATACCATTAACCTTTCGGCATAGCTCCGATTAATCCTATCACTCGGGATAGCACAGAGTTATTAGCTGAACATTTTCCAATCCCTTTAGAGATCCCATCTTCTACCTTTTCTCAATAACTTTTCATACTTGGATTCATTAGAGTGTTGACCATAAATTTGGTTAACATTTTTGGCGCTAGAAGGAGGGCTTGAAACTATAATTCTCATCGAACCAGTTATGCATCAAATTCACCCGTTACTGATTAGATCATAGCTAAAAGATTCAAGAGGTCTGAGCAAGGGTCTTCCTAAGCACATCGCAAAGCTTTCTTATATAAATATCAAAGACTCTAATCAAAATAAGGAACATAGGTTAAGGCTTGAAGCCTTAAAAACAAAAAGAAGGTGGAATCTTATGACCCTGAAAAATGGAGCTTGAACCCCTTTCATGTGGGACTGACCCTGATTTTTGCACTTGGAAGAAGAATAAATGATGTGACAAAATTTTTAATCGAATGAGGAGAAATATCTAGTCATATTCCCAAGGAACTATCTTTGAAAAATAAATGATAAAGGATTATGATAATTTCACGAACAAATGGAGTAAGATCATAAGCAAGGCATGCCACCCAAGGGAGAACTATGAGCATTTGGGAAAATCCACGGCCGAAGAAATAAGATAGATAAAAGAACTGCCCAGGCGAAATATAAGAATTACCCAGGAGTTTCCAACTGAAACTCTAATACTAAAAGGAAAGCATTTGGAAGAGAACCAACGGGCAATGAAAAGGAAGCCTATCCCTCAAGAAGAAGTATTTGAAACAGGCTACAAAAGAGTTAGACGTATGTCAAAGACGACTCAAAAATCAATACTTCTTGGATAATATAATCTTACAACGTCAATTGAGGACTTTTGTATTAGAACCAAAGAGGAACTGAACTATTGGCCCACTCAAAAGAAAAAGGCAGGGTTTGAGAGAAGGTCTAAAGGAGTATATTGCAACTTCCATCTCATGAACGGACATGATACTGACCAATGTAAAGTACTTAGAAAAATGGTCCTACACTTTCTGAAACAAGGAAAACTGAAACAATTTGTAAGGGATTGATCAAGTCATGAAATAAAGGCTCTACTCTCAAAATAAGAAAAATCTACATGATCGGAAAAAACTTCTCCTTAAACATAGACTACCTAAAAAGGTAGGCTACCAATAATGGTAGAAAGCCTTGGTCACGCCAAGATGGCCAGGTCAAGGCACCTCCTATAGGGAGGGCAAAAGCCTTTATCCATGCCAAAACCAAAAATGGCTAGGTTAAATCAGCAAAAGCCCTAATCCGTGTCACGCTATGGCCAGGATAAGGCACCTCCTTGGAGGAGGATGGGTAACCCTTGGTCCCGCCACGCTATGGTCTGGCCAAGTTACCGAAAAAGCCCTTAACCGTGTCACGCTATGGCCAAGTTAAGGTGCCTCTTGGAGGGAGGTCGGGTGAGTCCTTAGGTCATGCTTCAGAATAAGCTAGCCGAGCACACCGAAAAACCAAATGAAATGTTCAACGGACTAAGAAAAGTCCATGTCTGAAATAGGCACGGGCAGAAATCGGCATAGCTTAAAATAGAAACCACCAAAACGGTCGATAATGTCAAAGATGACAAACAGCCTGAAATAGGCTCTGCTTAAAATAAGCACAAAACCGGCCAACAGAGTCGCTGCCTGAAATAGGCCAAAATAAAATGACAAATGCACAAAGAAAACTCAAGCCCGAGAAAGCAAAAGCATGCATGACATCCTCAAAGCCTGAAGATGGCACATTCAATAGACAGAATCAGAAAGAATTCTCGAGCTTCTGCCAGATGGGTATTATGTTCTTTTATTACTAACTACCAGAAATCGTATTCTGGTCTTCTACTACTAATTACCAGAAATGGTATTCTAGCCTTCTATACTATTACCAGAAATGGTATTCCGATCTCCTATTATTAATTACCAGAAATGAAATTCTGGTCTTCTATTATTAATTTCCAAAAGTGGAATTTGGGACTTCTATCATTAAATATCTAAAATGATGTTCTGAACTTCTACTATCAAATACCAGAAAAGGGTATTTTGATCATCTATTATTTATTACCAAAAGCGGTTTTTTGGATTTCCATTATCGGCATTGAATTAGACTGTTGGCCTTCTATTACTCATTATTAAGTTGTACACTCCCGTTCTTTTAACACTTATTACTAGAGATGACATTATGGTCATTTATAACTTGTTATCAAAAATGATATTCTGACCTTCCATTATTAACGGTACCTTGGACTTCTATTACCAGAAACAAAATTCTGAAAGTGGCATTCTAGTCTTCTATCACCTATTAGTAAGAAGGTAGTTCGGTCTTTTGTTGCTCATAACCAGGCTAAGTCCCTAACCCTTCATTATTAACTGTTAAATATGGTATTCTAAACTTCTATTAGCCAAACTCCAAGATGTGTTTTCTGGTATTTTGATACTAAATACCAGGTTGAAGTCTTGGTCTTCTACTAATTATCAAGTGCCACATTAGGTATTCTAGACCTTTGTTATGTAATTACTACATATGGTTTTCCTAACTTTTACTATTAATTCCAGATTAGAGAGCACGGTATCTTATTAGCAAATATGAATTTCTATCCTTATGACGACCATCATCGGAAATAATACAGCAGGGTTATATTGCTTATCATCAAGGAAAGGATTTCAGCCTCCTAACTCTCCATCGCCTATTACCAGAATATACCTAAAGGCGACTGCCAAATTATCTCAATATTTTCTAATACCCAAATCTGGGCTCAGTGATATCTTTTAAAATTTCATCATTAATGATGCTAAGACTACTGGGTATTGAAAGTCCTGATCTGAGTGCATAATCATTGGGTTCTTATTTATCTCAGGTAATTTAACCTGGGCCAAGGAATATTATTGGAAGAAGGTTACTACCAAAAGAGTCTCCTAATGGAAACTTTCGACCTTCTTTATTCTCAAATCTCCTAGATAATGAAAAATGAATTCAAAAACTACCTTATCAAGATCTCAGTCATAAATGTCCCATCAAGGTCTTCATTAGGAAAGGTAGGATGACAAAGAATCTAGATTCGCTTAATCAGAAGAGGAGTCAAGGATTGGAACAAAAAGCTTGGAGACACATCAATCTCCAAGAGGCATATCTGATTCAAAGATAAACAAGGTGTAAACAAAGATAACGAAACAGGTAGTATGTACAACATTATAAATATTACATTATGCTGCATAGTACTACCAAGGTATGGAAAACACATCTTATGTATAAATTGAGATACTCGTGACCTTATCAATCATACTAGCAAAACCCATGGATATTATAGTATTGACACTTGAAACTGAGATACAACTAGGGGTTCTGAAGATTTGAATAGAACCCGACTATCTTTAGATTTTATTTCCAAGCTATCTATCTTCTCGTGAAGCTCGGTCATTTCAAGTCAAGATTTGTACAAGCAACTCCACCAATGAAATGCTTTAAAAATTCAATACTTTAGCCTCCCTCTTTTTTGAAGATTTAATTTCAAAATCTCAATTTTCGTAAGAATTTTTGAATAGTGCAACATTTGAGCTTAGAAACTAAAGAAGTTTTTTGTGAAATTAAATTTGTTTGAGCTCCATTCTTAACTTATCCAAAATCATTGTGAACTTTGAAGAAGAAGCTTCAGAAGAAAAAACTAGTCTTGTTCAAGTCTTCCATATCAACAAGCAAAACAAGTCCCTTTATTTCAACAATAAGAAGACATATTAGAGTATGTTTAATTTCAAAACTTGTTATTAATAATAAGATAAAATAACCCCGTCTAGAATGGTAACTAGTGTGTGTTTGCTAATTTCATATCTCTCGATTAGAAGGGTATTACAGTGCAACTATCAATCGATATCGAATAAAATACCCTAATTTTTTTAAAAGGAATTTTACCTCTACTTTCGAAGGAAGCCGGGTGAGAAGTGGGGGTGTTCCATGTACAAAATTCCTTTTATCCTAAGGCAACCAATATTAGGTCATTTTGGAAGGAGGCCTTCATTTATATGGCATGTTAACTAGGTTGGCTAATTAAGGAGACATGATTTAAGGAACAAATGGTTTGGGATAACACAGTATAGACAGGCGAAACATAAAATACGTACTAAGAAACATATATTGATAGAATAAATACTTGACACCCATTTATAATCGCTCCCCCAATTATATGAAATGGACTTAGAAAGAAATTTAAGAACAAACTTATACTCATAATGCCTGAGCCTTTTAAGGAATCTTTTTTACAAACAGTCTGATTCAAAGCAAATTATAACGTACACCAAGATTTAGGCCAAGCCCTAATTTACATGAAAATAGAAATACAAAAGTAAAACTCCTACTAAAATTTACCCAAATACTAAAATTTTAGGGCTGAATGTTAAAAGTGTATTTTACATAAAAACAGCCAAAGTGTCTCTATTAACTTATCATCCAACGAAGAGTAAAGAGTTCACCACTCTTTCTCAAAAAACATTGAGTCAGGGTCGTCGTTTGTAGAATTTCGACAAATAAAATTAACCAACAACTACTTTCAAATCAAAGGTGAAACGGTAATCATAAAAAAAGACAGAAATATTTAATGATAAATCTCCGGAAATATGAGAGAGAACGTATAAGACTACGCGCCAAAAATCTCTGCTAGAAATCCATTCATCTTCGTTCACTTTCCCTTCTAATTTTTATTACAAAAAAATGGAAAAGGCATCAATGGCCGCATGCAATCTCCATCAAATTCATCCTGATTTCATCAATGCGGAAGCACCACACTGTTGTTGTTGCTTTGCGTTAGGATTACTAAACCCACCACATGAGGCGGAAGAGGTCAATAATGCACAATCTAGCAATATGGATCACCTGCAACCTAGTTTCCTAAATCCACACGTAAAGGAAACATGCCCTTGCTTTTCGATCTGGCTACAAACACATTCTAGATGGACTTGGCCTTCTAGGATTTTTTTGGAGGAAACCCTGCACTAATAACCTACTCTCCTTGTCAACCCATATGGATTGAACCCATCATCATCAACCTCATCAATTTAGTTCCGAAACTTCCGCCTTGTTCAAATGGGCTGTAAGGGAAAAGGTGGAAAGAAATCAACTTACCATTTTTGGATGCTTTCGATGATCTATTCTAGGACGCTATTGTAATTTTGAATATGTACATATTAACAGATCATTTTGAAAAGTGTAATATGAAGTAATATCTATATATGTGAATATTTAGATATTTCAGTTGAATTTCTTGAGTTATATTATATAGCTGAAAATGTGCTTGTCACTTGGTTATATGGTGTTTTGATGAACAAAAAGGAATCAAAGGGTTTAGGACTTCTAAATCTCAATGAAAGCTTGTTTTCGGAAGGATTAAACATTAAGCTGTCTAGACCTTCTACCAATAAGGGAAAACTGAAGTTGGAATACCTTTTGATCCCTTTGGAAGGTTTAGTGTCGCAGCATTAATTTCTTTCGAAGGGAATGAATAAGTAGGAAAGATGATATTTAAATGGATTGCGGGTCATACTATTAATTTGATACTAAGGGCAGTTTTAAACCTTACTAGAATAAATGATGATGAACGAATAAGTAGGAAAGATAGCTTCAAAGTTTTAAATTAGGTTTAGGAAATGACCTCCTTGTTTTAAGGAAAGGTCAAACTGTTTGAAAAGGACTCTTTTACTCGTACTTAGAACTTAAATTTACAAGAAAATGAGGCTTAGAGAGGATGACTTGAGAAGTCAAGAGCATCCCTTCGCATGGGGAGGGGGAATGTTACACAATAAATTCTCCTTCCGCTTAAGCCAGAGAATCTTAAACAAAAGATGGTAGAGAACGAATTCAGAACAGACCTTCCGAAGAGATCGAAGGGATGCAGCTAGTAAAATGAGATGGCTTAAGGTCTTTTGAGAAGACAGAAGTTGTTATCTTACAATGTCTAAGGAGCCCTTTCCCTGCGAAGGAGGCAATGAAGCGAAAAGAAGGGTATATAACCTTACAACAACCTTTCCGAAAGCACAATAAGTCTTTTGGGCTGAATAACACACCTATAGGATACCTTTCGATGGTGCCGAAAGATTTAAGTAAAAGCAACATCCATGAGTCAACAGAAGACAACCTTCCATCATCATTTAGGAAAAACGCAACTCTCCGCAATAATCAAATAAGAAAAGCAACCTTTCGACAAAGCCAAAGGGTTCACTAAAGCCAAAAACCCTCCAGTATCATCTTCCGACAAGGACAACAGGTCCCTAAAAATAGATGAAGGAAAAGACCTTTTGGCAGCATTCAACAGTCCATGATGATGCACAATAAACAAACCTTCCGTCAAGAACGGGAGGCCTACCACCGTGTATAAAAAGCAATCTTTCGGCAAGATTGAAAGGTTTACAACTGCATATAAGAGGCAACCTTCCGTTCCTAATGAAGGCATGAAGCCAAGGGGAGTGCCGCCTGCATCTATAAATAAGACCTAAGGGGCCTTATTATGGGTTGTGGATTTTTCCTCATTCAATTTTTGTAACTTTTAAAATCAAAGCTCTGTAACCCTAATTGGGTAGTGATTGGGGAAAATTTAATAAAAAAAAGTCCATTCCAGGATTAGAAGGAAGATTTGAATTTTGCATGTTTTCTTTACAGTTTATATTCATCTTTGCTGGTTTAATCATAACTTTCAGGTACAATACCTCCGAAAGGTCCATATCAACAGAAACAATGATATTCTTTCTTGAGTGGTCTTCGTAACCCTTCGAAGACCTGTTGTTTGTGGCCTAAACTCTTCAGACCTAAAGGAGATTATTAGAATTGGTACGTATAGAAACTTCCGAAGTGATAAATCTTGAGGGTCAAACCTTTAACCAAGTGTCATAGCCTGTCGAATCCCATCAACCTTAGAATCAATCTGAATCCCAAACAGCT
Source organism: Allium cepa (assembly GCA_030765085.1). NCBI lineage: Eukaryota > Viridiplantae > Streptophyta > Magnoliopsida > Asparagales > Amaryllidaceae > Allium > Allium cepa. The sequence continues at coordinate 898,444,304 of CM060935.1, read as the reverse complement.
TCTTATCCAACCTTTCGGCAAAGAACCAAGTTAAATCCCTAAGTAAGATAAACTAAGGAAATTTGATCCTGACCAAGGAAAAAGCTTTCAAGAGGAATCTTATAAAGGTTTAATCAAATCAGATACCCTTCTATGTTAATTCAACAAGACCGGAATGACTTTTCTCCTTCTAAATTTGTATTTAAGCCTTCTTGACCCCATCGAAAGGTCAGGTTTTGAATCTAATCCCAAGTAGAGAGGTAAAGAAAGTTCTACATACCATTAACCTTTCGACATAGCTCTAATTAATCCTATCACTCGAGATAACACGGAGTTATCAGAACATTTGTCAATCCCTTTAGAGATCCCATCTTCCACCTTTTCTCAACAACTTATCCTACTTGGATTCAGTAGAGTGTTGACCATAAATTTGGTTAACACATAATGCAAGGAAAGAGTTGGCCAAAACAAAAAATTAGAACTTTTAAGTAAACCATAGATTGGTCGTGCCCCCTCTGGGTATGACACACGTATAGAATCTAAAGCTATATCTAACATAAGTTTCAATCTTTCAACAAGTGTAAAAGATATGAAATGAAGAGAAGCACTGGTATCTAATAAAACATGAACATGAATGCCAAAAATAGATAGAATACCTTCCAAAACATGCTTTCCCTTTGTTGTGGTGGAAGTGGAAAGTGCTGAAGCTAAAACAAAAACTCTAGGTTGCTCCCCTTTATAAAGCATCGGACAAGCTTTAACTAGATTACCAGCCTAGTGGCAATTATAGCAGCTCCTTGGTGCAAAATGTTCCTTGGCTATTTGTGGTTCTATCTTAGATAGCTTAGCAATATGTGCCTTAACCCATGTCTCTTTTGCCACTTCCTTCTCCCAACCGATGTACAGCTCCTGGCGAAATGATCCTTCTTTCCACATTTGTGACAAGTCAAACAAGAAATACCCCTTTGACGCTGAAAATTTCATTTATTGTCCCAACTGGTGCAGGAATAGACGAATTCGGTGCTAAGATCTCAAACCTCAACCTTATGCTCACCAAATTTACATATGACCCCAAGATGTGATTAGTTATATTACCCTTGAATTCTGAGCATATCCCTGTGATGAACATCTCATTCCTCTTCAATGGTGCATCTATCTACTCAGCCCTGAACCTAGATAAGCCAGTGACTCGGTTATCATACTCCACCACTGTCATGGCCTCCTCCTTCAAGTCGAGGAAGCTCCTAATCAACAAAGTCTTCTCAGCATCAAAAACAAAGTTCATCCTAAATCCCTCCTTAAATTAGGCCAAAGATAGGTCGTTCTCTTGGACATCAGTAGTGATAGAACTCCACCAATCCATGGCTACATTTATCAGATGCCGTAATGCCAACCGACCTTCATTGCGTCATCTAGCTCCACATCCCTAAATGTTCGATTGCATAATTTGATCTAAGTCTGGAATTCTATGACCATCACTGTATCACCAAACCTCTTACCTTATAGCCTCTCATAATCGCGGCAGAGTAAAGCAAAATTCACCTGAGGCCTAACCTACATGACCTTCTTTACAATATCCACCCTTGGTTCCCCGACTGGAGCAACATTCCTTGGTGCAGGATCTCCACCATTTGTGATAGTACTATCTCGACTACCTTTACCTCTACCTCCTTCAGCATTTACAACTCTAGTACTCATGATGTACAACCTGAACGTAGCAGAATATATTTAGGATATGGAAGCCTAGAGTTATTTTAAAGAAAGAGATTATTCGTAAGGAAAGCTGAAAAGAGGGTATAAGTTTATAGAAAATATAAATACGCTTTCGTATATATAATACGTGTTATCCACAAAATATTATCAAGAATGAAAGTATGAAAGAAGAAGCAAGAGCATTGATAAGATCAGAAAGCACCGGGGTGGTCTATTTAAACATTATATAGAGCTTTTGACAAGAAGTTGAAAGCGCCTGCAACACCTTTCGAAGAGGTCAAGAGGTTGTTTCAACAGAGTAAGCAGGGATCTTTCGACAAAGTCGAAGGCTACCTTCTGAAGACAGTAAGTAGCATACTTTCTACAAATGCACTATACCATTCGAAACGATTGGTTTCGTCTTCATCTACATACATCAGAAGAGCATTTAGCAAAATCAACACTTTTGAAAGCACATGTTAGCCTTTTGAATTGGTTAAAGCCACCCTCGTCTATAAACGAAAGGCTAAACATCCACAACAACAAAGGGTGAGGTTCTGCACAAGCCAAGGGAGTCACTTTACAGCAAAGCTTATACAGTGTTTCGACTCATTCGAAACCTAAAGAGAATATGTTTCGATAGCATAGTAGGACAACACCCATGCCAACTTGCACGGCACATTAACACCCGAGTGAAGAGCACATGTTATACACCTTTCGATAAAGTCGAAAGGCATCGGGCAGAACCTTTCGATGGTGTTAGGAGCAATCAAGCGACATACCTTTTGATGAAGTCAAAAGTTACAAAACAAGATAAAAAGAAGACCAACCTTCAATGGCAGCGGAAGATTAACCATAACGCTTTCGACTAGGTCGAAAGCTGAGATTCAGGAAACACTCATGGAAGCAAGAAAGATGACCTTTCGACCTTGTCGAAAGCTTGGGTTCGAAAGGTGACAACCCGCACCTATAAATAAGACCCTAAGGGTCGGTTTTAGTGGCCATTTCTTTCACTTCTCACCGGTATCCTTAAAGAGTTTGTAAACCCTAATTACAGAATAAAATTGGGGATTTGGTCAATTTGTACATTCTAGTTTAATAAAGTGAAGATATAATAATTTTGATTATGCAACCGTTAGAGATTGTCATTGCTTACGGTTTTGATCCCCTAATATCGATCTAGATCAAAAGGTATCCCTTCAATAGAGTCAAAACCCCTAACAAACACATTTCCTTGGAGCTTTAACTCAAAATACAAGATCATAGGTGCCACCCCTTATGAGCAAGTCAACACCCATTTAGGTCAACTATTTCCAGAAATGATAAAGTCTCCAACTTAAGCCACCTTGTCTGCGTTGAAAGGTGGTTCGGATAGAGTTCTAATCCAACCAATTCGAAAATATTTTCAGAAAATAGGTTTTGAAAGCATCACTCATGCTCCAAGTTTCAATTTGAGGTGTTGACAAGTTTTCTTGTCAACATTTTCAGTGCTAAAAGAAGGGTCTGAACCGCGATCCCCGATATCTTCCATCACAGATTATTGCATAGGGTCCTTCATTCAAAAGAAGAAAATTGTAAGAGTAAGAAATAGTAACAACAAGTCAAGCGAAGAAGCTGCTTCACAATCAACTTTGAAAAATAACATAGTCTCGAACTTTAACTTAGAGAATATGAAAATTGGGCGACCTTCAATCCTAACAAGATTGGAAAAAATGTGAACAAAGTCCATAATTCGTAACAACGAGTGATAGCAATGCAAGAATTCCTTGAAATAACTCAATCTTAAGGATAATTAAAGATTATGGAAGTAGAGGATGAAGCACAACCTCCAAATAAGGAAGAGGATCAAGAGTTAGAACATGAAAGTCAAGCCAAAAGGTCCCTCAAGCCCTCAAATAGTCCAATCCAAAGAAACGGCAAAGGTTGCCACAGAAATGAAGCCGACCAAGGTGACATCCTACACCAAATAATTATGGATACGCTTAAGGAAAAGATAATTTCTAAACCAAAGGAATATGTTATCTTGCAAAACACTCCCTTTTGAGAAGAAATAATGGCAGCTAGTCTCCCTCCTCACATCCATATTCCTTCACTGAAATATGATGGGACTACTAATCCAGATGATCATCTCATAGCTTTTGAAAACTGGATAAACTTATATAATGCTCCTAAGGCAGTCCGCTGCAAACTTTTTCCTGTTACTTTTCAGAGAGCAGCTATCAAATAGTATAGGGGTTATCGAATGGAAACCATCTATTCTTAGGAACAATTTACTTATGACTTCGTGACCTAATTTTCTATGTTCAGAGATACAACTATGGACTTTGGCTTGTTGGCAAAAATCAAACAAAAACCAAGAGAACTGCTTGGCGAATACTTGAACAGATTCATCTCGGAAGCATTAAAAGCAGAAAGTACAACCGATAGAGAAAATCATATGGCATTCGATCAGGGTTAATCTAACAAACCTTATTCTGGAAAGACCTTTATGTTAATGGATGCAAAGATCTACAACATTTCTTTCTCCAAGCTGAAAAGTTTATTCCAATGGACGAAATGCATCATCCTATGAAAGAATTCCATCGAGAATGTAGAGAAGAGAAATATGAATTAAAGCATTACGACAAGAGACCAAAGAAAAATAGAAACTAGAGGGGTAAACGAAAAGAGATTTCCGAATCCAATTGTGTAGTCCTGAACAAGCCCCTCTCCCATATATTCACCTTGGTAAAGGGCAACAAACATTTTCCTATTCCTTATAAGGCCCAGAACGCTCTAGAGCCAAAAAAGTGGAAGTTATTGCGATTACCGTAAAGAAAATATGTTGATACGCTATATTTTGATCAATGAAAATGTGCTTCAACAAAAAGGAAGAGATATGTGCAAAGCTAAAGGAAGGACTATAAAGACCAAGGATATCATGAGTACTTATTATATATAGGTCTTAGTCTTATTTTTATTGTTAAAAACTATCCTCATGAAGCTTGCACAAACACAAGAACACATTTCATAACTTAATATTTTAGTTAAGTGTTCACTATGCAGAAACTACCAGTTCAGTCGAATGAACAGAAAATTTCAGTCGACTGAACCTGTTACAGAATTACAACATGCACAGTTTCAATCGAATGAAATTCCCTGTTCAGTCGACTAAATTCAAACCTGCGAATTTTTTATGAAAAGACACCTTCTTCTTCCCAGGAGTTGCAACCATTCTCCAATGGTAATGGATGCATCTTTTGCCTGGATCTTTTGCAAATAAATACACCTCTTCTACACCTATAAATACATGATTCTATCATTTGAAAATTACGAATTCTAATTGCTTTAATCTCTCTATTATCTTGATCATATTTTCAGATTTCTTAAGTTTTCAAAAGCAATCACAAACCACTTCAATTGATTGAATCTCTGATTTATCTTAAATACTCTTTTGAATTATAGCAATTTATATTTCCTAAATCTTCATAAACACATTTCATATTCTTGAGGATAAGATTATAGGAAAGTTGTACTCAATTAGACTCATTAGTGTTATCAAGAACACAACAAGTCAGAAATACTCTTTGTATCTAGTTGAAGTCCTCTTTGGTAGTTTGAGGCAAGAAATCCCGTTCGGTTGTTCGGGTAAGATGTAAACCTATTCCTCCGAGTTAAGTGAGGGTTGTTGGTTAGTTGAATTGCTAAGAGGAGCTTAGGGACTGGACGTAGGACAAGAGGTCCGAACCAGTATAAAGTCTTGAGTCTACTTTACTTACTGCTTATTGGTATCTACCTAGACCATTCCACTATTCCATATTATACGATCCTACCGCATAGCTTCTTTCAATTGGTATCAGAGCAAGGTTGTCCTATAACCATAACACCGTTATTTGACATATTTGATAATATGGAAAATAACACAAGAACAAGCACAACAACTGCCTATAGCTCTACATTTGCAGAAGGACAATCTACCCAAAGACCCCCTCTATTCAATGGACTAAACTATAATTATTGAGCTACAAGGATGAGGATATGCAAGAAACAAGATTTGAAGCCTGTAATGCAACTCAAGCAGTGTTCGTTGTACCCACAACTGATTACCCTACATGGACACAAACTCAGAAGAATGAAGCTAGTGCAAATGCCAAAGCCATGAATATGCTATTTTGCGCTTTGGATAGAAATGAGTTCAATCGTGTTAGCATTTGTACTACTGCACATCAGATATGGGATACACTTAGAACCATACATGAAGGCACAAACAAGGTCAAACAAACAAAGATCTCCATGCTAAAGAACCAGTTCCAAAATTTTAGAATGCGACAGAATGAATCCATCAATGACATGTACTCAAGATTTCAAGACATTCATCATGCCTTAATAGGATTAAGAGAAAATTATACGGATTTTGATATTGTATCTAAGGTCCTAAATTCACTCACCGATGAATGGGAGAGAAAAGTCTTAGCAATCGAGGAAGCAAACGATCTATCTACAATGAAACCAGAAGAATCAATTGGAAACCTTATGTCTTATGAAGTTAACATGCAAGCTAAGAAAGATCAAGAAGAGGAAAGATAAAATGTGGCTTTTCACGCAGAAAAGGAAGAATCGGAGTCTGAAGATGAGGATCTAGCATTTATTGCCAAAAATTTCAAGAAATTCTTAAAATATAGAAAAGGAAATAAAAAAGGTTTCAAAAAGAATTTCTTGAACAAACCTTCATCCTCAAATATGGAATGTTTTAATTGTCACAAGAAAGGTCATATGATAAAAGATTGTCCGGAGCTAAAGAAGGAGAATCAGAAAACTTCAACAACAAGAATAAAAAAGACAAATTTAAAAAGAAGGCTTTTTCTGTCACATGGGACGATTCAGATTCTGATTCATCAGATAGTGATAGTGATAGTGATAGCAACAATGAACAAGCAAATGTGTGCTTCATGGCTCAAGAATCTGAGGTTAGTAATTTATTTTATGATGATTTAATAGAAGTAAACACTGAATTTTTAAATACTATAAAAATTCTCAAAAAGAAACTTAAAGAGACACGTGAAAATCAGAACAAAGCTGAATTTGAAAGAGATATGTTAAAAGACGAGAATAAATATTGGAAGAAGAACTTGAAAAAGTTCAAGAATCTCTCTCAAACTCAGATAGTCAACTTTCACTTTTGAGCCAAGAAATTGAAACTCAAAAGACAAAGAATGATGAAATTATTTCTGAAAATCAAAATTTGAAAAATAAACTAAAACAAGTTGAATTAGAAAATACTAGTCTTCAAATAAAATTAGATAACATTACTAAAAATGTTTCTAATTTTAATAAGGGAAGAGAAAATTTATCTAAAATTCTCGAATATTCTCAATCATCTCCAAATAAAAATGGATTAGGTTTTAAAAAGGAATCAAAAATTCTTTCAAAGAAAAATGCTAATTTTAAGAAGGAAGATAATTCAAAACATAGTATAGTATTGAAAAATAACATACCAAGACACACTAAAAAGAAAAAGAAAAACAAAATATGGGTTTCGAAAACAAACAATAATTTAATTCAGAACAAATATATAAATTCCTTTATAGAAACAGTTCACAAAAATAGTAATTATCTTTATAAAAGGGATATTAAACCCACTTGGGTTTGGTTTCCTAAGATCTAACTCTTTGGACCCTATTAAAAGGTGGGTACCAATATATTTATTAATATTTTTTGCAGGTCCCACTCAAGAAAAGAAAATGGATTTTGGATAGTGGTTGCTCAAATCACATGACCGGAGACAAAGAAATGCTTATAAATATTTCATACTTTGATGGTGGCTCTGTTACCTTCGGAGATAACTCAAAAGGTTTCATCATTGGCAAAGGAGATGTGTGCAACTACGGTATATCAAATTTACCCCTTATTACAAATGTTTCTTTAGTTAAAAACTTAAAACATAATTTATCAAGCATAAGTCAACTGTGCGACAAAGGTTTTAAAATAACTTTTTCTGAAAATAAATGTTGTATTTTTGATCAAAATCAAAATCTTATTTTTGAAGGAAAGAGAGATAGAAATATTTATGTTCTAAACATGAAAACTAATAATAATAAAGATATGTGTTTAATGGTCAAAGATAATGATCCTTGGTTATGGCACAAAGGATTTTGTCATGTTAATTTTAAATCTATTCAAAACTTTCAAAAAATGAATTAGTCAAAGGCTTACCAAAAATAAATTTTAAAATAAACAATATTTGCGATGATTGTCAATTGGGAAAATTAACTAAATCATCTTTTAAATCTAAGAAAGTTATTTCAACTTTACAACCACTAGAATTATTACATATGGATTTATTCGGACCAACACAGGTTCAATCTATTAACCATAATCGATATGTTTTTGTAATAGTTGATGATTTCTCAAGATATACATGGACGGTATTTATGAAAAACAAAAGTGATACGTTTGATTATTTCAAAAAAATTGTTAAAAGAATTTAAATATTAAGAATTTAAAAGTCAAAAATATAAGGAGCGATCATGGTGGCGAATTTGAAAATGAATCATTTGAATTTTTTTGTAAAAAGAAATGAATAAATCATAATTTTTCATTTCCTAGAACTCCACAACAAAATGGAGTTGTAGAAAGGAAAATAGAACTCTTCAAGAATGCGCAAGAACGTTATTAAATGGAAGTACATTGCCCAAGCATTTTTGGGCAGAAGCTGTAGCAACTGCGTGCTATGTATTAAATCGTATTTCCATACAACCTTTAAATAAAAACACTTCATATGAACTTTTTAATGGAAGAAAACCTAATATTTCGTACTTAAAAATCTTTGGGTCAAAATGTTTTATTCTTAACACAAAAGACCAACTTGGAAAATTTGATCCAAAAGCTAACCATGGTATTTTTGTAGGTTACTCAGAACGAAGTAAGGCATATCGTGTTTTCAATAAACGAACAAATGTAATAGAAGAAACTTTACATGTATCTTTTGATGAAAACTTTAATAAAAATACAATCATCAAAGATGATGAAAAAGTTATATCCAACACAGAAAATATAACTTTTGAAAATAATGAAAATATTAATCAAATCAATAACAATCAAATTAGATCTCCTCCCAGAATCCTACGAGATCATCCTACACAAAATATAATTGGAGAGATTGATTCGCAAGTTCAAACAAGAAGTCAACTAAACCAAATGGATCATGTTTCTTTTCTTTCAACCATTGAGCCTAAAAATTCAAAAGAAGCTTCAACAGATGAATATTGGATTATTGCCATGCAAGAAGAGTTAAATCAGTTTGAACGAAATAATGTTTGGGAGTTAGTTCCTCGTCCTGATGACCAATCAGTTATTGGAACTAAATGGGTCTATAAAAATAAAGCAGACGAATTTGGAAATATTACTAGAAATAAAGCAAGATTAGTAGCACAAGGCTATAATCAAGAAGAATGAATCGATTACGAAGAAACGTATGCTCCAATTGCAAGACTTGAAGCAATAAGTGTTTTATTAGCCTTCGCTTGTTTTCACAATTTTAAACTTTATCAAATGGATGTTAAAAAGTGCCTTTTTAAATGGTTTTATAAAAGAAAATGTATATGTAGAAAAACCCCCTTTATTCATTCATGAAAATATCCGGATCATGTATATAAATTAAAGAAAGCATTATATGGTCTTAAACAAGCACCTCGTACTTGGTATGAGAGACTTAAGAGCTATCTACTAGATTTGGGATTTGAAATCGGAAAAGTAGATCAAACTCTATTCAATAAAAACACTACTAAAGACATTTTAATAATTCAAATATATGTAGATGACATTATATTTGGATCAACTAATGAAAAATTGTGTAAAGAATTTTCAAATATAATGACTAAGGAGTTCAAAATGTCACATATGGAAGAATTATCTTATTTTTTCGGACTTCAAATTAAACAATTAAAGAATGGAATTTTCTTAAACCAAGAAAAATATTGTGCTAATCTAATTAAACGTTTTGGAATGGAAAACACTTCTGGTAAACCTACTCCTATGAGTACCATAACTCATCTCGATCGAAATGAAAATGGCAAGAGTGTAGACCAAAAGTTGTTTAGAAGTATGATAGGCTCTTTACTTTACTTAACCGCTAGTAGACCAGACATAATGATGAGTGTATGTTTATGTGCACGTTTTCAAGCTAATCCTAATGAATCACATTTAAGAGCCGTAAAAAGAATTACGGATATCTTAATAATACTAAGGACTTTGGTCTTTTCTATCCAAAGGATTGTCCATTCGAGTTAGTTTCATTTAGTGATGCTGATTTTGGTCGATCTCGAATAGATAGAAAAAGTATAAGTGGTACGTGCCATTTCATTGGAAAATCACTTGTATCTTGGTTTAGTAAGAAACAAAATTGTGTTTCACTTTCAACCTGTGAAGCGGAATATATATCTGCCGCTTTAGCTAGAACTCAAGTCATATATATACAACAAACACTTAAAGATTTTAATATAAATTTAACAAATTCTATAATATATTGTGATAATACAAGAACAATAAATTTATCTAAAAATCCGGTAAATCACACTCGTACAAAACATATTGATATTAGTCACCATTTTCTACGTGACAATATCGAAAAAGGAATTATCAATTTAGAATATATTTCTACCGAAAATCAAACTGTCGATATATTTACTAAACCATTACTAGAAAACTCATTTATAAAATTACGAAGAGAATTAGGAATAATATCTGTAACGACCCGCCGCTCTGACCGCCTCTAGTCGGTAATTAAACCAACTCGAAATGTTCAAAATGACGGATTGTTGTTCAGTTTATAAAGTTTAAACAGAATCAGCCACAGAATCACAGAATAATCATAATATTATTCATAAATGAATTTTTCTTACATACATATATCAGAGTTTGTACAATGCATTAAATTTTTATACAGCGGAACAATTTATTTTCATTAAGTACAAGAAAATTTTCTGAAAACTGAAGTAAAGCTTTTAATCCCCCTCTCTCTAACTTCGCGGCCTGAAAATCTTCAAGCTGTAAAAATACTCGGTCTGACCCGAGCGTTAATTGCAAAACACAAAACACTCGAGTCAGGATTAATCTTAACTCAAGTAAATAAATTTGTAATGAACTGAATAAAATGGTAACAGAGATGACGAATCACATAACTCAATTTAAAATCTATTATGGATTTTTATATTAACAACTTCAAATTTTTATTCTCTGTCAATCCCGTGTGGCTGCAGTACACACGTATACTTTGCACACATGTGCACTGCCTCGCCAACACGTGTGCACAACCAACAAGAGCAAGTGTGCAAGTGCAAATCACAAAGACCACAAAGAAATGCTCAAGGCAAAACTAGTGCCAACTTGAACAAAAAACATGCAACAAACAAACATGCAGTAAACAAACATGCGGCAGCAAACATGCAGCAGCAAACATGCCGCAGTGAACATGTCGCAGTGAACCCTGGAAAATTTCAGTGAAATAGGTAACACAAGTTACAAATAAACAAAGACCGTATGGTCAGTGCACAACAACAAAGAACACAAGTACAGGCAGCAGTGTACAACAAGTGCAAGACCAGACGCAAAAGTAACACATCAGAAGTGAATAAGAACTCCACTGTGAACATGAGGACTGGAACAGCTACAAAGGTTCAAGGCTGAGACAACCCAATGCACTCAGTTCATTTCATTTTTTTTTTTTCACATCTATTTTAAAATTTAAAAATAGTTATTCAAAACTGAGTTTAACCATAGAATTCAAACCATTGTGTAAATCAAATGTTTCAGGTTTTAGTTCTGTCAGGTTTAAACCTGAAACTTTCAATTTGAATTCAGAAATACAAAATTTTAATTTAAACTTAAATCCGGATTTGACTTTCATTTAAATCTAACCTTACACTAATTCAACTTTTGGATTATGGTTAGCTTGCAATTTTAATTTGCTTTTAAATTTTGTTTAAATTTAAAACTACAGCAGTTTACACAATCCTGTAAAGAAAAAAAAAACTGCCCAACCCAAGACCAAGGCAAAAACGCTTCGGGTCAATAGTCCCCCTGCTTCGAATCTCATTCACAAAAACTCGAGTACGCCCCGAGGCCTAAAATGCCAACATCTCAATTTCACAAAACATGGAAACAACAGTGTAACAGGGTCATGCATTGGTCAAGACAGAGGCCATAGCATCACACAAGCTTGAAAATCAATCCCAACTGAGTACAGTAGAGGAATGAAATACAACCCAAACTCAGTAAATGGTAGAATCACTGCAGACACCAGACAACAGAGACATACTAAACAAAAATTAAGTGGTCCAACCCCTATACATCTCAGGTCAATGCAACTACAAAGGTTCAAGTGCAACAAATGATACAAGCTACAGATAAGCAAAGACCATATGGTCAGTTCAACATGTGCAACTTAGTGAATTAGAGGCAACAAAAAAAATCAGGCAACAGGAGCATATGGTGGTGCAGACTACAAATCTTGCTTGATTACTTAATCTTTCCCTTCAATTTTTTTTTTCTGTTTATATTGTTACAGGCATATTCTTTTTTGAATTTATAACTTAAATTCATTTAAATGGGAAGATACAAATTTTCCTATTTAGTTTGAGTCTGCAATTTAAAACAGAGAGGAGCAAACAGTACTCAAATGCAAGTGCACAACTAGACCCAAGTCCAACAGACTCAAGAGAATGCAACAACATGTCAACAGAAATGACATGTCAACAGAAATTTACAAATAGCAATTGTTCTTATCAGTTAAAAAAAAAAAATCAGATAGATAGCATCTGTTCTTAACAGTTAAAAATCAAATTTTACAAATAGCAATTGTTCTTATCAGTTAAAAAAACAAATTCAGATAGATAGCATCTGTTCTTAACAATTAAAAATCAAATTTTACTAATAGCAATTGTTCTTATCAGTTAAAACAAATTCAGATAGTGTCTGTTCTTACCAGTTTAAAATTAAAATCAATGGCATCTGGCATTCAATTCAATCAAATTCAAATACTGTTCTTAACAGCATCTGTTCTTATCAATTTATAAATAAATTTAACAGCATCTGTTCTTAACAGTTTAAATTTAAAATTTAAATAGCATTTGTTCTTAACAGTTTTAAAAAAAATTAACAGCATCTGTTCTTAACAATTTATAAATAAATTTAACAGCATCTGTTCTCATCAGTTGAAAATTCAAGCAAATCGAGCAAGTGACAGCAAATAGCATCTGTTTTTTTTTATAAAAAAAAAACAAATTACACAGAGTATCTGTCCTCAACAGTTTAATATCGAATTATCAGAGCAAACGATAGTAAATAACCCCAACAACCATACATGCAAATTAACCGAGCAAATGGAAGCAAAATAACACCAAATCATAGCATGCAACCAAGCATTCAATTCAATCAAATTCAAATACTTGATTTAAAATCAATCGTGAGTAAAAAAACTCACCTTTCACCGAATCGAAATGGAGCGCACAAATTAGAACGAGGGCGCGAGCAGATTTGAGCGAATGAAGATGAAGCAACACAAATCGAACGAAAGCCCCAATTGTTGAAGGTCGGCCACTTTGATTCCTACACAAGCCCTAGCTTGTGCGAACGATAATTAAGGAACACGGCCGCCGTTTATTTTATTTTTTTTTTTTTAGATTAGGTTTCTAATGGGAAAAGGGGGAAAGGAGGTCGGGTATAAAATAGAAGAAGGAACGTGATTTAGGCATGGAGGAAGGCGTGAAAAACGGATCTGGTCCGTGGTAAGGTAGTGTATACTTTATTTTATATTTATATTTATTTTTATTTATCATTATTTTTTTTTATATATATCTTTTCTTATTTATTTTTATTTTGAATTAAATTTTGTTTTGTAAATTGTTTTCTTTAATAAACATAGAAACGTTTTGAAGTTCAACTATCAACATCTATTTATAAATTTACATAAATATAATTCGTAAATCCAAACTATTTTTCCTAGTCATTCTTTCAAATTTTAAAATATAAATTCATTGTTCAATTTCAACTCTAAAGTCAAATTCAATTTTAGTTCAACTTTAAATAGATTAAATTCTAAAATTAAATCTCCAACTTCATATTTTTATTGGAATTCAATTTAAAATTATCTCAAATATTTAAAATTAATTAAATATCTTCATTTTTAAATTGTTAAAAATTCAGGATCGTTACAATCTCCCCTACTTAAAAGAATTTCGTCCCGAAATTATAAGTTAGGAAAAACGTTTGCTAAAATCTCACCGATATTTATATCCTACACAATTTTACCAAGTTTCAAACTCATAAATAAATATAGGATTCATTCCATTTATTTCATTTCACTAGTTTTGTTCATCGATTTCAATAACCAAGACACAAAAGTCTTTTATCAAATTTTTGACTTACAAAACTCAGATTTTTAAACTTGAAATCTTTCATGCTAAATATTTGCATAATATATCTTATCCAAAGCTGTGGACTTTCAAGATATTCAAAAAGATCTTCTTCCTTAGTTCATTAAGTTAGAATTATGTAATTCTAATTTCATATTATTGATTTTCTGTTCAAAGTTTGAAAATACTTGATAACTCAAAGTTTAACAAGTCCATCGTCGTTCTCACAGACTTTAGGCATACGCTGGCCAGGCGCAAGACTAAAAATCTCCAAGTACTAAACATACTTGCTTCAACTCCCAGTGAAAATACTTTTTAAAAATCTTTTAAAAATGGATATGGAAAGTCCGTTCCCCCATGGATCACAGTTTACCCGACGGTTTCGCTACTATCTCAGTAGAATCGCTTGTAATCTCAGATTTCTCATCACTCCTGAATTTCGCCATGGTTATCGCCTTAGATCGCGGTCCACACGGCGGTTATGCTACTATCTCAGTAGAATCGCTTGTAGCCTTAGGCATCACGCCCCTCGAATTACGCTTCGGTTTCCAGATCGCAGTTTACTCGGCGGTTGCGCCACTATCTCAGTGGAATCGCTTGTAACTGTAGGCATCACGCCCCACGAATTACGCCAGCATCAATCACATAATCCCAAACACGATGATCCATCGTGGGGGATATCAAACCAGTCCCATTGGACATTCCACTAATGGAATTCTACGTAGCTACGATTTACAATGGACACTCCACCGAGTTCCAATCACTTTCACATATAATAAATGGAAGGTACATTTCCATATCCTCAGTTTTTTAGAAAACATATGTCATATACATATAGTACTTCATTTCACATTTCGTACTTATCATACCTATGTAAACTTACACAGGACTTTCATAATAATGACTTTCTAAACTGATGGTTTTTGATTATATTCACATATATAAGTTACGAAAACTCAATTCACATTCACAACAAATAGAGGATTCCAAATTTTCCATCACGTTTAAAATTTTCCTCTAAATCGATTTGAAAATTTAAGGTTATTTCAAACCTAATTCACATTCACAATCCAATTCATTATCGACTTCACATTCGATTTGGATTTCACGTTACATCGTCAATTCTCAACACATAATTGATGTCTATCGATATATAACCTCTAAGCTCGTACGTCTCAGAGAAGGGTGTTAAGCTAAAAGAATAAATTCTCCGCCACCACAGATATATATTTAATAGAGATCAAATGCTATGTCATCAATTCACAATGTTAGACATACAATCCCAATCGACTATCCAAAATTCAAAGCTGAACTTATATTGTTTTTGGTGTCAAAGTTAAACTCAATTTTAACTCAAGATTCAATCCTTTGAAAAATTTCCAAGTTGAACTAATTGTTCACATTTCTCAAAATAATATCTTTACAAGATATATAATTTTCACACTTAGCCATTTGAAACTAATTTCAAATATTCATTTCTCAATTTATCTTTAAAAGATAAAATTTCAAACCTTTCATTTCATATTGGAAAATATTCCCATACTTATTCAATAATAAGTAATTCACAAATTCATTCATTTTCAACACTTTGAAAATATTCAATATACTTGAATCAAAATTAAGTATATATTTCTTTCTTTAAGGAAATCATTCTTTTAAACACATTTATTTGAGTTAAAACAAATGTTGCGTAAAACATCATTACGACAACTCAAAATCACTAGTATAGGGATTCGGATTTAAGATAGATATATAAATCCCAATACTATAAACAACATTTCCTTTCGGAAACCATTTACTATAACAACAGTGTTATAGTCCACCATTTCCTTATTTCTCGAAATGCCTATTTCAACAATTGAATGTTGAAATCTATGCATTCGATAGTTAATGCATTTTAAAAACATCTTTAAAACTATTAACTTTTTCAACTTCAACTTAATTCAATAGTTTGAATTCAATAGTTTGAATTCTTCATACTTTTCACAATATCAGTTTTAAACCGATTTCAACTTTTCAATATTAAGTTTTCCACTTAATTTAATTCTCCGCACGTTTAAATTTAAATTCATCACTGAATTTATTAAACCTATAATGGATTATCGTGTTGACAACTTCAAATTTGAAATTTAAATTCTATTTGAACTTTGCATTTACTCTCTATTTCAAAAAATAGTCAACTAATTCTTTAGTAAATTATTCATCAATTTAGTTCCATTAAATTCATATTTCCACATTAACTATTTTAAGCAATAGTCTAAACTTGAAATATAAACTTCACATCAAAATTAGTTTGATTCCTACAGTTAAATCAACAATTAAATTTCATTTCATAATATCACTTCCCAAAATGCTATTCCATTAAAATATTTCCTCCGTACAAAATTTTACATAGCTTAATACTTTTAAAAGACTTACACAGAAGATTGTGGATTACAAAAGATAGCATTACAAAATATGTCGATTGGTTTAAGATTCAGAATAATTAAGGACTAATGACTTCTTGTCCCGTAGTATGCATCCTTGCCAAACTTTCATCTTCGGATGACACTATTTCATATTGTGTTAAAGGAGAATTAACACATTCAAAATCCACATGTCCCCATTCCTTACAATTATTGCAATAATATGAGATGTTTCCATCCTTATCTATCACCTTAGCACTTTTCGCTCTAGCTGGTCGGGCTATAGCTTGCTCTCCCCGTTGTCTTTCGGTGCAGTTTCTGGCTATATGTCCAGACTGACGACAATGGTAGCAGATTGTCAATCTATCGACGGGTAAATTGAGTACGCACTTTTTCTTTTTCACTTTAGGGCAATGGCTAAGAAAATGCCCCCTCTCCTGACATTTAAAACACACAATCTCCGGACGAGCAAATCGGTCATCCACATTCCTTATCTTTCTCCTCTCTCGGCACTTAAGGGCATAATGTCCCTTTTTATGACATCGATAGCAAATAACCTCATCATATGGACCAGGTGCTTGCCTTTCAGTGAATCTCCTTTCAATTTCCGCACGTCTCGCTCCTGCTTCTCTACGAGCAATTTCTCTTCGTTCACGGCGTGCTGCTTTTTGTGCTTCGGTTTTCACCATTATAATTAACAAGGTGTTTTCGAAGTTTCCTATCAATATTTGCATTTTTTTATTAGCAGAGGTTGGATTATTCAATCATTCTCTCTAAAACATATCTGTTTTATTCACTAATATATTCACTGTCCAAAATCATGAATATACTTTGTCAACCAATTTCATCATTTCTACAACTTATTTTCATTTTTAAAGGATTACCCACTGTCCAAAATCGTGGATATATCTCCTTTAATAAGCTATAACAATTTACTTATCAAATTCAATTGATTTTGAATTTATAAACAATCTTCATAAATTCCTTTTCTATTTATAAAACTTCAATTTATAAATCTTCTTATTGATTCAATTCAATTCAATTTATATAACTCAGTTATATACCAAAAGTCCATTTATAAGTTAAATACTTATAATTCATTTATTTACTAATTCGTTCTTCACAACGTTTGAAATCAATTTCAAAAGAATTCAGAGTCAAATTCTCAAGTTATAGTTCAATAATCCGTTTGATTATAACCAAATTAACATATCATTTTATTTCACAATTATTACTCGAAATATTCAAAATATTTGATTTAAACCAATTTAAACCAATTCACTAATTCACTAGTTCTCTTAACTCATATTTCATTTTCATAAATCTCAATAATTCGATAATGAGTTTCCGAACGATCGAAACTCAAATCTAATGAGACCTCACCGAATATAAACTATCGCACACTCACATTTAGAGAGGGGAATTTTCAAAATAATTCTAATTTTCAAAATACTTTTTGTTTTAAAGAAAACAACTTTAAACTTCTTTAAATTTGAAAAGCACTTTCTTTATAGTGGTTCTAGTAACTATTCATATTAAACATCATAAACTAAGCTTTGAGTAAACCAAAGCTCTGATACCACTTGTAATGACCCGCCGCTCTGACCGCCTCTAGTCGGTAATTAAACCAACTCGAAACGTTCAAAATGACAGATTGTTGATCAGTTTATAAAGTTTAAACAGAATCAGCCACAGAATCACAGAATAATCATAATATTATTCATAAATGAATTTTTCTTACATACATATATCAGAGTTTGTACAATGCATTAAATTTTTATACAGCGGAACAATTTATTTTCATTAAGTACAAGAAAATTTTCTGAAAACTGAAGTAAAGCTTTTAATCCCCCTCTCTCTAACTTCGCGGCCTGAAAATCTTCAAGCTGTAAAAATACTCGGTCTGACCCGAGCGTTAATTGCAAAACACAAAACACTCGAGTCAGGATTAATCTTAACTCAAGTAAATAAATTTGTAATGAACTGAATAAAATGGTAACAGAGATGACGAATCACATAACTCAATTTAAAATCTATTATGGATTTTTATATTAACAACTTCAAATTTTTATTCTCTGTCAATCCCGTGTGGCTGCAGTACACACGTATACTTTGCACACATGTGCACTGCCTCGCCAACACGTGTGCACAACCAACAAGAGCAAGTGTGCAAGTGCAAATCACAAAGACCACAAAGAAATGCTCAAGGCAAAACTAGTGCCAACTTGAACAAAAAACATGCAGCAAACAAACATGCAGTAAACAAACATGCAGCAGCAAACATGCAGCAGCAAACATGCCGCAGTGAACATGTCGCAGTGAACCCTGGAAAATTTCAGTGAAACAGGTAACACAAGTTACAAATAAACAAAGACCGTATGGTCAGTGCACAACAACAAAGAACACAAGTACAGGCAGCAGTGTACAACAAGTGCAAGACCAGACGCAAAAGTAACACATCAGAAGTGAATAAGAACTCCACTGTGAACATGAGGACTGGAACAGCTACAAAGGTTCAAGGCTGAGACAACCCAATGCACTCAGTTCATTTCATTTTTTTTTTCACATCTATTTTAAAATTTAAAAATAGTTATTCAAAACTGAGTTTAACCATAGAATTCAAACCATTGTGTAAATCAAATGTTTCAGGTTTTAGTTCTGTCAGGTTTAAACCTGAAACTTTCAATTTGAATTCAGAAATACAAAATTTTAATTTAAACTTAAATCCGGATTTGACTTTCATTTAAATCTAACCTTACACTAATTCAACTTTTGGATTATGGTTAGCTTGCAATTTTAATTTGCTTTTAAATTTTGTTTAAATTTAAAACTACAGCAGTTTACACAATCCTGTAAAGAAAAAAAAACTGCCCAACCCGAGACCAAGGCAAAAACGCTTCGGGTCAATAGTCCCCCTGCTTCGAATCTCATTCACAAAAACTCGAGTACGCCCCGAGGCCTAAAATGCCAACATCTCAATTTCACAAAACATGGAAACAACAGTGTAACAGGGTCATGCATTGGTCAAGACAGAGGCCATAGCATCACACAAGCTTGAAAATCAATCCCAACTGAGTACAGTAGAGGAATGAAATACAACCCAAACTCAGTAAATGGTAGAATCACTGCAGACACCAGACAACAGAGACATACTAAACAAAAATTAAGTGGTCCAACCCCTATACATCTCAGGTCAATGCAACTACAAAGGTTCAAGTGCAAAAAATGATACAAGCTACAGATAAGCAAAGACCATATGGTCAGTGCAACATGTGCAACTTAGTGAATTAGAGGCAACAAAAAAAATCAGGCAACAGGAGCATATGGTGGTGCAGACTACAAATCTTGCTTGATTACTTAATCTTTCCCTTCAATTTTTTTTTTCTGCTTATATTGTTACAGGCATATTCTTTTTTGAATTTATAACTTAAATTCATTTAAATGGGAAGATACAAATTTTCCTATTTAGTTTGAGTCTGCAATTTAAAACAGAGAGGAGCAAACAGTACTCAAATGCAAGTGCACAACTAGACCCAAGTCCAACAGACTCAAGAGAATGCAACAACATGTCAACAGAAATGACATGTCAATAGAAATTTACAAATAGCAATTGTTCTTATCAGTTAAAAAAAACAAATTCAGATAGATAGCATCTGTTCTCAACAGTTAAAAATCAAATTTTACAAATAGCAATTGTTCTTATCAGTTAAAAACACAAATTCAGATAGATAGCATCTGTTCTTAACAATTAAAAATCAAATTTTACTAATAGCAATTGTTCTTATCAGTTAAAACAAATTCAGATAGTGTCTGTTCTTACCAGTTTAAAATTAAAATCAATGGCATCTGGCATTCAATTCAATCAAATTCAAATACTGTTCTTAACAGCATCTGTTCTTATCAATTTATAAATAAATTTAACAGCATCTGTTCTTAACAGTTTAAATTTAAAATTTAAATAGCATTTGTTCTTAACAGTTTTAAAAAAAATTAACAGCATCTGTTCTTAACAATTTATAAATAAATTTAACAGCATCTGTTCTCATCAGTTGAAAATTCAAGCAAATCGAGCAAGTGACAGCAAATAGCATCTGTTTTTTTTATATAAAAAAAAAACAAATTACACAGAGTATCTGTCCTCAACAGTTTAATATCGAATTATCAGAGCAAACGATAGTAAATAACCCCAACAACCATACATGCAAATTAACCGAGCAAATGGAAGCAAAATAACACCAAATCATAGCATGCAACCAAGCATTCAATTCAATCAAATTCAAATACTTGATTTAAAATCAGTCGTGAGTAAAAAAACTCACCTTTCACCGAATCGAAATGGAGTGCACAAATTAGAACGAGGCCGCGAGCGGATTTGATGCCGAGCGAATGAAGATGAAGCAACACAAATCGAACGAAAGCCCCAATTGTTGAAGGTCGGCCACTTTGATTCCTACACAAGCCCTAGCTTGTGCGAACGATAATTAAGGAACACGGCCGCCATTTATTTTCTTTTTTTTTTTTAGATTAGGTTTCTAATGGGAAAAGGGGGAAAGGAGGTCGGGTATAAAATAGAAGAAGGAACGTGATTTAGGCATGGAGGAAGGCGTGAAAAACGGATCTGGTCCGTGGCAAGGTAGTGTATACTTTATTTTATATTTATATTTATTTTTATTTATCATTATTTTTTTTATTTTTATTTTTTTTATATCTTTTCTTATTTATTTTTATTTTGAATTAAATTTTGTTTTGTAAATTGTTTTCTTTAATAAACATAGAAACGTTTTGAAGTTCAACTATCAACATCTATTTATAAATTTACATAAATATAATTCGTAAATCCAAACTATTTTTCCTAGTCATTCTTTCAAATTTTAAAATATAAATTCAATGTTCAATTTCAACTCCAAAGTCAAATTCAATTTTAGTTCAACTTTAAATAGATTAAATTCTAAAATTAAATCTCCAACTTCATATTTTTATTGGAATTCAATTTAAAATTATCTCAAATATTTAAAATTAATTAAATATCTTCATTTTTAAATTGTTAAAAATTCAGGATCGTTACAATATCCTTCAAAGATATTTAATAACAAGAATTATAATGGTAAAGAATATAATATATGAGTAGTATATCTCATACTTTAATTAGCTAGAATATACTTCATCTAAACAAAAGTCAGACATGAATTTAGTTCACTTAACTATGGGTTTAAAAACTAAATCATTTAATATATACATTTGAATTAGCTACATAATATTTCATAAACTAAAACATCCTTCTAAGACCATTCATTTCAAAGTAAATTATTAACCAATAATTCAACTTCTGGCTCTAAATTCTAATTGATTCTACGCCACACTTTTTTTAAAAAAAAACTCTCATCATATATATATATATATATATATATATATATATATATATATATATATATATATACACATACATATGATTTTAAAAAAAACAAAAAGATTCAAACTCAATAGAAAAATGTCCTCCAACAAGTCAAACTCATCCATCAATATAACCTTCTCAACTTATAGCTCAGCTGCATCACCGCATCTTCCTACGCCAACACCAAAACACGAGCTTGTTTATAAATGGGAAAATTATCGAACTGGGTATACACCAGATTCCTAAAAGGCCAAACGTGTGCTATTTATTCTCCAGATACGAAGAAAAAGATCGATGAAATTCATCATTATCAACAGCAACAAATAGACCTTCAACGTGAATTGTATTTTGAACAAAAAGTAACGGCTAAACGCTTAAGATTTCTTGAGCAGATTGGTTTAAAATTTTGCAGCTCGAAGAAAAAGGATGTGAGTGAGCCCTTACCTCGACCAGTTAATTCGTTTGATCCATCTTCTTCATATCGTACATCAATTGATCTGATAAACCCTTGGGTATCACCACAAATACCTCAATATAGCCCAAATTCATGGGACAAGAACTATATGGCGAATGAGGGATATAAAACACCAAGGAAGAAGACTCCATCCTCCAAGAAATGATGGTTTTGTGATCAAAATAATGTTGTTGTATCATAATATTACTATATAATTTTAATTATTTCATTAAACAAAACATTTGCATTCAAAAAGTTAAGAAAAACCAAAAATGCAAAATTCAGTCGACTAAATAGTTCTGCACAGTCGACTGAATATATGACAGAAACTTTCAGCCAACAGTTCAGTTGAATGAAAATCTCTGTTCAGTCGACTGAATTTTAGCTAGAAAACTTTCGGCTTCCAGTTCAGTCGATTGAACAGAAAATTTCAGTCGACTGAACGCAGTTTACCAAGTTTTTCTTACCCTACTTAGCCATCTTTTTCATTTTTACTTTTATTTTTTTTTACCGCTTCCAAACTTCATCTTCTCCATTTCTCAGAAAACCCTAGCCCCCAATTTCTACTTTTTCTCAATTTCTTCCTCAAAGTTTCCACAATTATGCCTCCTAAATGTTCTAGAGCTTCAACTTCAACCTCCTCCGAGCCAATTGATGCCCAAATCGCTCAATGGCTTTACAATGGAGTTGCGGTCACTCGGTGGAACAAGATGAAGAAGTCAAAAATCTTCGAGATCTCATTTGTTGATTTCTAAGGTCTTCAAACCTACAATATTCAAGCTTTAACAGACCAGGCAAGTTTGATATCGCTTTTATATATTAATCGTAATGACCATGCCATCAACCATATTATGGTCAAATTATTCTATGCCAACCTCAACCTCGGACACCAAACTCCACGAAATCCGAATGATAGTGTTTGGAGTATGGTATGCGGGAAAATGGTATGGTTTTCACTTGATCGCATTGCTCATATTCTAGGATCCCCAAACGTTGGTAGAAAGCTTGAGGAAATAGATTTCAATCCTCGTATTCGTGACAATATAAATCATCAATTTTTAGAGGATGGGATCAATAACCAAGATATCAAATCCACCTCCTTAAGACCAAGAGCTAGGCTTCTACACAAAGCCCTTATGAGGACCATTACCCCACGCACCGGCTCCTATGAAATAGTGTACCCGAATAACTACCGGGCACTATATGCTATATTGGGAAATATTAAAGTAAATTGGGATCAATTGATACTTAATGAATTTCTTTCCTTCAACAGTGGAAAATGAGAACGATATATTTTGGCGAGTACATAATGTGACTTCTCCTAGACGTTGATACGTCACTACCAAACTCAGAAAATACGATGGTTCATCAAATCAACCATCGGACTATAAGCCTCATGCAACTACCGGTAAGGCCTCCTCGTATCATGTCTCTAGCCGAATGGGAAGCACGTCAACAAGAACCTCACCAACCTCAACCTCAAGCTCCATAACAAGAACCTCTTGATCAAGATGATAAAATCCATCTTGTTCAACCAGATTTTACTACAAATCAATCGTTGGGAATTCTATCAAGGAATCAACAAATACTTGATACTTGTCTCAAAAAGGTTGATCACAAATTTGATAGGGTAAAAGGGTTCTTCAACAAACTATGGGATACCATTTCATGCACCAGCACCACTTCTGCTTCTACCTCACGCGGCAAGCTCCTAGCTCCAACGTTCACGTGGACATCTTCCGAGGAGAATCCGAGCAGCAGCACTAGTGGTAACAGTGGTGGTCAAGGAGGAGGAGCTTTTAGACAACCAACCGGTGGCCCTGTTATTCATGAACCAGAAGGAGAACGTGAAGACTCTTATAATTGGGACAGGGATCCTTGATCATTTTAACGGTTTGATTTCCGGAACTCTTTATTAATTTTTGAACACTTCTGAAAAGGCTTGTATAAATAGCCTTCTTTTATTCATGATACTCTATGGTTTGTATGATTCACACTATGGTTATGCATGCATGTGGTTGCTTTGTTTGGCAATTATATACTTCTACAAATTATTACTTCCTTTTTGTCGATGACAAAGGGGGGGAAAAGTCTATGTCACTAACTTTGTTTCATAGGAAAGATAGTGCATATATTCAAGGGGAGGAAACATAATTACATCTCTACAAACATAGGTATTGCCATCAATCAAAAATGGGGAGAATGTTGATACGCTAT
Source organism: Allium cepa (assembly GCA_030765085.1). NCBI lineage: Eukaryota > Viridiplantae > Streptophyta > Magnoliopsida > Asparagales > Amaryllidaceae > Allium > Allium cepa. The sequence goes on along the minus strand of CM060935.1, from coordinate 898,419,776 downwards.
ATTTTGATCAATGACAATGTGCTTCAATAAAAAGGAAGAGATACGTGCAAAGCTAATGGAAGGACTATGAAGATCAAGGATATCATGAGTACTTATTATATATAGGTCTTAGTCTTAGTTTTATTGTTAAAATCTATCCTCAAGAAGCTTGCACAAACACAAGAATGCATTTCATAACTTAATATTTTAGTTAAGTGTTCACTGTGCAGAAACTACCAGTTCAGTCGACTGAACTGGAAATTTCAGTCGACTGAACCTGTTACAGAATTACAGTATGCACAGTTTCAGTCGACTGAAATTCCCTGTTCAGTCGACGGAATTCAAACCTGCGAATTTTTTATGAAAAGACACCTTCTTCTTCCCAGGAGTTGCAACCATTCTCCAATGGTAATGTATGCATCTCTTGCCTGGATCTTTTGCAAATAGATACACCTCTTCTACACCTATAAATACATGATTCTATCATTTGCAAATTACGAATTCTAATTGTTTTAATCTCTCTATTATCTTGATCATATTTTCAGATTTCTTAAGTTTTCAAAAGCAATCACAAACCACTTCAATTGATTGAATCTCTAATTTATCTTAAATACTCTTTTGATACATAGCAATTTATATTTCCTAAATCTTCATAAACACATTTCATATTCTTGAGGATAAGATTATAGGAAAGTTGTACTCAATTAGACTCATTAGTGTTATCAAGAACATAACAAGTCAGAAATACTCTTTGTATCTAGTTGAAGTCCTCTTCGGTAGTTGAGGCAAGAAATCTCGTTCGGTTGTTCGGGTAAGTTGTAAACCTATTCCTCCGAGTTAAGTGAGGGTTGTTGGTTAGTTGAATTCCTAAGAGGAGCTTAGGGACTGGACGTAGGACAAGAGGTCCGAACCAGTATAAAGTCTTGTGTCTACTTTACTTACTGCTTATTGGTATCTACCTAGTCATTCCACTATTCCATATTATACGATCCTACCGCATAACTTCTTTTAAAATGGACATGAAACCGAAATATGCCGCGTCCTAGCAGAAACAATTTAAGGCATGATTAAGTCAGGATTCCTACAAGAGTTCATTAAAGTAACTTAAAAGACGCCTTATTCAAGCTAAGAAGAAAGCAGTTTAGCAACTTCTAAAAGCAAACCCCTATCAAATTATGAAGTCCTTGAGCATTATTTCAACTATGAATTCTCTCTTTTCACATCTTTTTAACTCAATTTGTACCTTGATTTGTACTTAGATTTATATTAAAATTGGCCATGTACCGAATCAAAATTGACATTACAAGTAAAACAAAACCAGTCCATGACATTCAACATAACCTTGGAGCACAATAAATTTCTAGCTACTTAAAAACGATAGCTCATATGCCTGACATAAGATGACTATCAATATTTCAATCAATGCAACATAAAGGCTTATTTCTATGAGATATTGGATCACTACCAATCCTTCATTAGTTTAAGGGAAAGTTTATGTATACCAACTCTTTTTTCAGCAAATTATTTTAAAAGAAAGTTCTCAAACGTATTTTCATAGAAAGACTATTTTAATTACTCTGTAACCTGGGGAAGTTAAGTGTCTTTCTATTTCAAAAGTTAATTTATGCAATCTTTTTGAGACATTATATAGCATTAATAAATGCGCATAAAGGATTTCTTAATATGCAATCTCAATATTTCAAACTTCCTAAAACCAATGGTAAGGAGAAGCCTATTTATACCTTTTTAAGAAAAAAATTAAAGTCATCCAAAGTTTATTGACAAAAACTTAGATTAGAGAGTCCTATTCTCAACTAAAGGGCTATTGGTTTATGAATCATGACCTCCCAAACACCTATTTGAGATTCATGTCTCTATTATGAGAACAGCAAGAGAACTCTTGCAGAAGGCAGCATTGAGAAAAGATTCTTTTATTGGAAGGATGCATGTATCCAAACTCTTTTTCATAAGATAACCCCTTGATATACTAGGAGGGTTCAATTGCAAAAAAAAATTCTCTCAAAAGAGACTCCATTTTAATTGGATAAAAATTATTTTCATATACAAATATTTAAGCCCACAATGCTATTTCGCAGAACCTCCTTGAGGAACGGACATAAGCCTACGATGTTATTCCATAGCGCCTCTTAGATGGAGGGATAAAAGCCTACGACGATCTTCCGTAGCATCTACTAGAGGGAAGATCAAAAACCCAAACTTCCACATCACCTCTTGGGGGAAGGGTCAAGTTAAACACCTATCAACAATCTTCTAGAGGAAGGTCAACTCATTATACACTACATTCCTTTAAACCAAAGGTAACCCAAAAGAGGCACCAAATAAATAAATAAAGACAAAGATGTCCATAACTCAAAACAAAAGTCCAAACCCAAGAGAATAAAGGGTTAAAGAAGTAAATCTGTCCACCATTTAAGACAAAGTTGAAACCCAATAAAGGGATATGTACAAAAGCAAAAGGATAAAGATGTTCAAAGCTATAATCTGGAATAGACAAGCAATCCAAAATCACTATCAGAAAAGATAAACTATCCGCTAACAAACTTCAAAATATATTATGCTTGAAAAATGGCTTTGTCAAGGCCTGTTTTTCCATACCCTTTGAATCGACATAAATCACACATGTCCAACTCAAATTGCATGAAAAGACGGAACATGAAGGGTAATAAAGAAAAATAGAAAGAACAGAATTTCACACGAATGGAATAACATATAATATTGAACAATATCTTTAAATCGGAAAACTTTTAAAACACGTATATCAGAGTCTAGCCTAAATTCAGCTTGGACGGTTACAAACATCTCTCCTTACAATTACTGACAACATCAAGCTAAAACTAACAAACCACAACGGATAATTGAATATGTCCATACGTAAATGAATATCTCCAGCTCTCCTCTGGAAACTTCAACCGACTTCGACTAAACCTGAAACTACTCGGATCTGACCCGAGTATTGAAAATACCCGGATCAGGCTTGATAAACCAGTGTGAGAAAAACTCAATAATAAATGACAGTGACATATATCAGCCTTTTAACAAAATTCTTTGAAAAGAAAGAGCATCTCATAAGACCACGCCCACACATAAACACGGACAGGTTTTTACCTTATGATAACTTAAACACTTTTATATCTGTAACAAGCCGACTTTTTATACACTTTAAATCGACGATAAACCACACATGTCAGACTTAAACCATACAAAAGGGCAGATTGTTATTGGAGTGAATAAGAAAAGTAAAGAACGAAATAAAACAAAACAGAATCTCACAGCGGAATGACAAAATATGATAATCAAATAAAAGTTCATGAAGCTGTTTTACAAAACATTTGATTATACTTATACAACACATATCAGAGTTACACATACCAGAGAATGATAAATAATGCAGTAGAATAGTATGAATGCAGTGGAACAATAAAGTAAATAATAGTAATAGTACGATGTTCGTCTTTATCCTCCATAAATAAGGTCTTCAAACCCTGAAATTCTCAGACTGACCCGGGCGAATTGAAAAGACAAAACACTCGAGTCAGAACTAAAAGTTCTTATGTAAGTTAAATCAACGGTAAAATATGAGTGGAAATGCGTCGGAGATGTTTACGGGATTTGACATCTCTTATCCAGTGTCTAACGTGAGTGCTACTGCCGTAATTAAACTATTTACTATGTAGTAATATTTTGCTATTATAATAATGTCTATAGTAAAATAAACTTACTTTAAAATAGCATTAAGGGGTTACCCACATAGCCCTTACCATGTAATAGTCCCAGTTATCCATCCAGTATCATGGTTCCTCCTGATCGAGAAGCCACCAGAGGATACCACACGGGCTACGGGAGAAGACCAAACTCGTACAAGACGCGATAGGGTAGGTGACACGGTACACAAGGTAATGCCAGGGTAGATATACCAATTACTATCCGGACTGGTGGTGACGCATAGCGCGCAGCTACTGCCCACCTCAAGCCACACACCAAAAATTAAAAATCAAAAGTGCCCACCGGATCAATCTCAAAATCAGAATATAATGGAATGGTATCGAAGGAGTGTGTTCGATAAGAGGAGCTACCACACTGGCCCGGAATCGCTCATGTTTTAGCCACCTTATGCCAACTCACGGGAGTTGGGTCCACGTATATACCTCAAAGGAACATCGTCACCATCCTACTTCATTCTGGAATCTCCACCGCGTACACGGTTGTCAAAGTGGTTTTCGGAGTTGGCAGAGAGTATGACAACTTCTGATCCCGGTTTGCTTAACAACCAATCGTTATTATAACACCGCGGTCACTTCAAAATAGTTTATACTTTAAAAACCAAAATATCATTTCCTTTCAAAACCAAATCAATAGGATATCATTTTCATTTCAAATATATCCTTTTCAAAAATCATAACACTTTCAAAGTTATAACATTTCGAAATCAAACACTTGAATATAACACTTTCAAATTATAATACTTTGAAATGTAACTTCCACCACTTAAATGGTTTAAATATTAAAAAACTTTATAAAATAAACTAGCTTCTTCAATTTCACAAATCAATTCCAAGCAACTCGAATTTCTAAATTTTAAATTTAACCAAATCCCAAATCATAAATTTCAGTACAATCCAGTTTCCAAATAAACTATCCTAAGTTTTTATCGATTTCAAAACAAATTTGATCCACAGAATAAACCATTTCAAATTCAATATATTTCAAACTTTAAGTATTCAATAATTTCAAGGCTAAGTTTGGTAACTGCGATTCAATAATTCAATTTTCTATTATTTAGTTTGAAATATTTTACATGATAAATCCCTTACTAATTGATAAAGCTCAAATTCAAATAACTGAATATTTCCTTCAATTTATTTATACTTGAATATTCATTTAATTCACCTTAAACCAAAATCAAGGTATAAAAATCATACCCTTTAAAACTCCAAATTTAATAAATTTCACACCAAGCTAATATAAGTTTAATTCTTAAATAAATTTAATTTCAGGTAAATCCCAAATTTATCTTCCAACCTTAATTTGATTTAAATCCTTTTAAACTCTATATTAAAATGTATTTTAAATACTTGAGCATATTATCTTCAATAAAAATCAAACTTATTATTAAGCTTATTCTATATTAAAACAAATTATACACATAGCTCAAAATCAAGAATAAAATACATTTATACATTATCTAAGATCAATATTTATCTAATACCATATATTTCTTTTACAAAACCATAGAAATCAGTTCAAAAATATTTTATATATATAGACCATGGTGTCTGTATATAATTTTCTACCCTATGGTCAAGTGATACTGATATTTATCATTTCAATCCGCAATTTAAAATAAAATATGGTTATATATCATTTCAAACCGCAATTCCGAATGAAATAAAAATCCATAACAACTTGTAGTTTATAACAATACAAAATACAACATCCATTCATCCAATATCAATCATCAAACATTTATCACCATCATCATCCAATCAATCAATAACATCAATATAGAGCGGAAATTAAATAACAGGTATTTACCGGCAGTTCGTATTCAATAATGAATTATATAACAATTTAACTGGCAGTTTATATGGAATATTAAATTAAATAGCAATTTAACTGGCTGTTTATATGCAATAATAAATTAAATAGCAATTTAACTGGCAGTTTATATGCAAAAATAAATTAAATAACCATTTAATTCAATAAATTTAATTTAACTAGGATGATGATTAAAAATATGCCCAATAGTCATAAATAAATTTCTAAACACATCAGAAATTAATTTAACACACATAAGAAATTTTAGAAGTTGTGAGTGGGTTAAAACTCTCACCTTTTAAATTTAAGTTGAATTTAAATCCAATTTAAACCCAAAATTTGAACAGTCTCCAAATCCATTCAAACTAGCGTCAAAAAGTTCAGAATTCCAATACGAATCTAACGGAGAAAAACCGCACGTGAAAAGGACCTCGTATATGAAAGTTATGCGCATTAGAATAATTGGATTTAAAATCAAAAAAAATTAAACGATCCAATAGTTACCTGACACATCATCACTGAAACACAGAGCAAAGCCGTGCGTTCCAACACATAGACGAGATCTTTGACCGTCGCTAATGTCATCGTCCGACCACCGTATGTCAAGCCACATTTCCCATCGTCCTGCCTGCGTTTAGCCGCGCCAGCCTGCCTAGCTCCGATCGCCATCAACGCCGCCGACCGTCGCCATTAACTAGGGTTTCGAAACCCTAAATCAAGATTTCACGACGCCTCTATCCACTTCGCGACCTCTGACCACCACCGAACGACTCCGCGGACCGAAGTCACCAATACCCAGAAACCAGTTCCTCGATTGTTGCCCCAATTGAAAATGCCCAATTCAATGCTAAGGGTTCGTCGATTCAACCTTTGACCGAAATTTCTGACTGACTCGAGCATCATTTGCAGAAATAAACACCATACGCAGATTCGTGTTGTTGAGATTTATGAATTATATATTTTTTCGAAATTTTTTGAGGAGCTTGATTTTTTAGTTTGATTTTTGATTTGGATTGGAGTTTGGGAATTTGGGTTTGCCGTCATTGGAATGAGGAGGAGCAACAGAAGTTTTGTACGTATAGAAAAATGAATATAAGAAATAGGCTATGGTTTATAATGAGGTGTGTGTGTGTATATGCAAAGCTGAAATTAGAATGGACCGGATTGATTTGGATCGAAAGTTGAACGATAAATGGCCCGAAAGCCCGTTCTGATTCCGAAACGAAATTGGGACAACCCATATATCAAAATAGATTTTTTAAAATATTTTAAAGTCAATGGAACAGGTTTTAAGTCCAAATTTCATCGTATGAAGAAGTTATGCTAAAATCAAGTTATTTCAAGTTGATTTCAGTTTCATTGATTTCTTGGCGTTTCGAGCCCATACGATCAAAGGACAAGTCCGATCGTTACGAAACTTGAAATCCTATAATAATTCACCGTTACGGATCTGACGAAACTGGTTTCGTTGATAGCCGAGTCAGTGGACAAAATGACTATTTTATAGTTAATTAAATAAATTAATAAGTAATTAATTAAATCACTTTCTCAATTTCAATTCCATAATTAACAAATCTTATCATTTTTGATTTCTTAAACGATTACAATAATTTAAACAAACTTAGATGTCAATTCAAAGTTAATTGATTTACCCATTACCGTAATTAAATTTCAATTTTTATAGATTCATTAATTATCAATTAAAATTCCAATAAATCATTTATTTGATTTTAAATTCTGTATTCAATAAATTATTATCAAATGTATGAAATTTACAATTGGTTCATGATCCATTACATTAATATTCTCAGATTTCATCTAAATTCCTATTAACATAATAATTAAATATTAAATTTCATTTAATTACAATTTATCCATTTATTAAGTTTTAAATTAATAAACCTTTATTTCCATTCCTTTGATTCAACAAATTGTCCTATTATGAATAGCATTAACATTATTTACAAATATTACCTTAATTAACATTAACGTAATATTTTGTTTAGATTTATTGCAATTGATTCTAATTCAATCTCTATTTCTTTCAACATTTAATTACCAAAACCGTATTAAGCTAACAAATTTAATTATCAAAATTTACGGGTCGTTACACTCTCCCCCACTCAAAACTTTTCGTCCCCGAAAAGGAAAAAGAAGGAATTGAGTAGACAATATATCTTATTTATAGTGTTAACTTTATAAACAAATAAATTTACAAAATTAATTGACTTAAATAAAATATACCAATTTATAGCCATTAAATCTTTTTATACCTAAATTGATAAAATTTGGAAAACATTTTCGAAAATTTTCCATGTCCAAAATTTACGGAATAATTTGGCAGAGTCTCCTTTGCACGGAAAGGTTCGGGAGAAAATATAATATCAAATATAACAATATATATCATAATATCTCAAAATAATATATCCCAACAACGGGAAAAACAATATAATAACGCTATAAAACTGTATTCTGAGAACGTACCTACTTGTCGAGCAATTTACGCTTAATTATGAAACCAAAAGCAGTAGCAATTGCTTCCATAACCTGTATTTCACTTATATAATCCAAAAGAGTTAATAATTATATAAAATGAAATATTTAAGTTCTTTCAATCACTAACAAACAAAACAATGTTAAACAACAATAATCACTTGCAACCACAGCATACACTCATCATACAGAATCAACACAATTCAATCATACATCCATATCAAACAAAACAAACAGTTGTTCGGGTTTGAAAACTTTAAATTGTACAGAATGAAAAAAATAAAATACTAGGTATATCATTTACTCAATGGTCTTAGATAAAACTAAATAGATTATTCATTCATTCCAAACAAATTTAGAGTATCCTTGCACAAACATCCATAAACCAAACGAACAACAATTCCAAACAATAGATCAAGTTCATTCTTAATAATTTCATTTCGTAATATTTGTTGTTTGATTTCCCTTTCATTCATATAATGATTTATCTTTTTAATTTGCGTTTATTTCTTGCAAATTTTCATTTACATCCATTGATTCAATATTTATTTCACTTATTTGCACTTATTTTTACATAAATTCATTTTTATTTATTCATATCATATAAATTTTATTTTTATTGCATTACATCCATTCATTTCTCAATTTCATTTATTTACGGTATTCATCTTTCTGCTTATTTTTATTATAAATTAGCTCAACATTTACTTAAGTTTATTATCATTTCTTTACAACTTTTCTATTATATTTAATTAGTGGCCTTGCAGTCACACTTAAGTTTACAACAATTATAATGCTAAATTCTTATTTATAAAAGAAAATTCATTGAATACTTTCAGTACTTCAAGTTTTACTTGTAAAATTTCCCATCACATTTTCTTTAAAATTTTAACTTTTTATAGTTGGTAAGTTATATATATGTTAAAGAATGCAATTGAAAATTATATGAGTTTTCTCATTTCTTTTAACTAAATTAATGTTCAAAAATCCTATCCTTTGTTTTATAGGTTACAATTTCAACTTTCTCGAATTTCATTTATAACCTAGCATTCAATCTATTATTTTAATTAGAGGTTCCAATTATTAATTAGTTACATTCCATTTCTCTACAATAACTGAAACTATAAATTAACGGAAACTTAAGAACTAAATGTCGGGTTTAATTTCAAATCATTTAAAATAATAGATAGATGTATACACTCACAATCTAATATCCAACTATATTTAAAATAATTTGAAATTTACATTTGTTTATCAAATAAATCTGCAGTAAAACTACTATAGTGGCATTCCCACTTCGAAACTCGAAAATGAATGTGGATGATGCGTGCACTAATCGCCGGAATTATTTTCCAACGACAGAGAGGGGAGTATAAAACTTATTTCTTTCCAAAATTTCTTTACAACAATTCTTTCAAATTATATTGAAATATTTATATCAGGAAATACTTATAAACAACATTATTATAATCCAAAATCCTTTGAGTGCAATTTTCAAATCCCGGAACTCAAGTTCTAAATTTCCAATATTTCTTTATTTTATTAGCAAATTTTTATTTTACAACCAATATTTTTAAATTTCACTACCTAACAACCAATATATTAAAACCAAATATAACCTTTATAAATTTATTACTTTATATACAGAAAATATAATAGGCAAAATTATTTCATTCACCTATATTCAAAACAAATATTGTGTCGGTTTGTCCTATTAAGTGTTTAGAAATCCCTATTGATGTCATAGCATCCTATGCACCAACCAGAATTTATAAATACGAAAAGAAACAAATTAACACAATATCAAACCTTTTTATAACACTAACAAATACACTCTCTCATATATATACTCTCAGTGACTCATCATAGGGTATTACTAACCTATTAATAAAGAGTCAGACCCCACAAAGCTAAGGTTTATCGCTAAACCAAAGCTCTAATACTAGATGTAACAAACCGCCCTTTTTGTACACTTTAAATCGACGATAAACCACACATGTCAGACTTAAACCATACAGAAGGGCAGATTGTTATTGGGGTAAATAAGAAAAGCAGATAACAAAACAAAACAAAACAGAATCTCATAGTGGAATGACAAAATATAATAATCAAATAACAGTTCATGAAGCTGTTTTACAAAACATTTGATTATACTTATACAACACATATCATATTTACACATACCAGAGAATGATAAATAATGCAGCGGAACAACATGAATGCAATGGAACAATAAAGTAATTAATAGTAATAATACGATCTTCGTCTTCGTCCTTCAGAAATAAGGTCTTCAAAACCTGAAATCCTCAGACTAATCCGAGCGAATTGAAAAGACAAAACACTCGAGTCGGAACTAAAAGATCTTATGTAAGTTAAATCAACGGTAAAATATGAGTGGAACAGCATCAAAGATGTTTACGGGATTTGACATCTCCTATCCAGTGCCTAACATGAGTGCAGTAACTTGAGAGATGGTCGAGACTCACATCTCCTAAAGATCCGTTAAACTATTTAATATACAGTAATATTTCGCTATTATAATAATGTCTATAGTAAAATAAACTTACTTTAAAATAGCGTTAAGGGGTTACCCATTTAGCCCTTACCACGTAATAGTTCCAGTAGTCCATCCAATATCATGGTTCCTCCTGATCGAGAAGCCGCTAGAGGATACCACACGGGCTACGGGAGAAAACCAAACTCGTACAAGACGAGATAGGGTAGGTGACACGGCACACAAGGCAATGCCAGGGTAGATATACCAATTACTATCCGGACCGGTGGTGACGCATAGCGCGCAGCTACTGCCCACCTTGAGACACGTCCCTAAAATCAAAAATTAAAGTGGCCACCGGATCAATCTCAAAATCAGAATATAATGGAATGGTATCGAAGGAGTGTGTTCGATAAGAGGAGCTACCTCACTGGCCCTGAATCGCTCTTGTTTTAGCCACCTTATGCCAACTCACGGGAGTCGGGTCCACGTATATACCTTAAAGAAATGTCGTGACCATCCTACTTCATTTTGGAATATCCACCGCGTACACGGTTGTTACAGTGGTTTTCGGAGTTGGCAGAGAGTATGACAACTTTCGATCCCGGTCTCTTTAACAACCAATCGTTATTATAACACCGCAGTCATTTCAAAATAGTTTATACATTAAAAACCAAAATATCATTGCCTTTCGAAACCAAATCAATACGATATCATTTTCATTTCAAATATATCATTTTCAAAAATCATAACACTTTCAAATTTATTACATTTCGAAATCAAATGCTTGAATATAACACTTTCAAATTATAATACTTTGAAATGTCCCTTCCACCACTTAAATGGTTTAAATATTAAAATACTTTATAAAATAAACTGGCTTCTTCAATTTCACAAATCAATTCCAAACAACTCGAATTTCTAAATTTTAAATTTAACCAAATCCCAAATCATAAATTTTAATACGATCAAGTTTCCAAATAAACTATCCTAAGTTTTTATCGATTTCAAAACAGATTTGATCCACAAAATAAACCATTTCAAATTCAATATATTTCAAACTTCAAATATTCAATAATTTCAAGACTAAGTTTGGTAACTGTGATTCAACAATTCAATTTTCTATTATTTAGTTTGAAATATTTTACATAATAAATCCCTTACCAATTAATAAAGCTCAAATTCAAATACCTGAATATTTCCTTCAATTTATTTATACTTGAATATTCAGTTAATTTACCTTAAACCAAAATCAAGTTATAAAAATCATACCCTTTAAAACTCCAAATTTAATAAATTTCACATCAAGCTTATTTGAGTTTAATTCTTAAATAAATTTAATTTCAAGTAAATCCCAAATTTATCTTCCAACCATAATTTGATTTAATTCCTTTTAAACTCTATATTAAAATGTAATTTAAATACTTGACCATATTATCTTCAATAAAAATCAAACTTATTATTAAGCTTATTCTATATTAAAACAAATTATACACACAGCTCAAAATCAAGAATAAAATACATTTATACATTATCTAAAATCAAAATTTATCTAAAACCATATATTGCTTCTACAAAACCATAGAAATTAGTTCAAAAATATTATATATATATAGACCACGGTGTCTGTATATAATTTTCTATCCTATGGTCAAGTGATACAGATATTTATCATTTCAATTCGCAATTTAAAATAAAATATGGTTATATATCATTTCAAACTGCAATCCCGAATAAAATAAAAAACCCATAACAACTTGCAGTTTATAACGATATAAAATACAACATCCGTTCATGCAATATCAATCATCAAACATTTATCACCATCATCATCCAATTCAATCAATAACATCAATATAGAGCAGAAAATAAGTAACAGGTATTTACTGGCAGTTTATATTCAAAAATAAATTAAATAAAAATTTAACTGGCAGTTTATATGCAATATTAAATTAAATAGCAATTTAACTGGCAGTTTATATGCAATAATAAATTAAATAGCAATTTAACTGGTAGTTTATATGCAATAATATATTAAATAACCATTTAATTCAATAAATCTAATTTAACTGAGATGATGATTAAAAATATGCCACGCGGTCATAAATAAATTTCTAAACACATTAGAAATTAATTTAACACACATAAGAAATTTTAGAAGTTGTGAGTGGGTTAAAACACTCACCTTTTGAATTTAAATCCAATTTACACCCAAACTTTAAACAATATCCGAATCCATTCAAACTAGCGTCAAAAAGTCCGGAATTCCAATACGAACATAGCGGAGAAAACCGCACGTGAAATGGACCTCGTATATGAAAGTTATGCGCATTAGAACAATTGGATTTAAAATCAAACAAAATTAAACGATCCAATAGCTACCTGACACATCATCTTCCAGACGCAGAGCAAAGCCGTGTGTCGAACCCATAGACGAGATCTTTGACCGCTGCTAACGTCGCCCTCCGACCACTATACGTCAAGCCACCTTCACCATCGTCCTGCCCGCGTTGAGCCGCGCATGCCTGCCTAGCTCCTATCGCCATCAACGCCGCCGGCCGACGCCGTTAACTAGGATTTTGAAACCTTAAATCAATATTTCCCGACACCTCCATCCACTTCGCGATCTTCGACCACCACCAAACAACTCCAAGGGCCCAACTCACCAATACCCAGAAACCATTCCCTCGATTGTTGCCCTAATCAAAAACGCCCAATTCAATGCTAAGGGTTCGCCGATTCAACCTTTGACTGAAATTTCTGACTGGCTCGAGCATCGTTTGCAGTAACAGACACCACATGCAGATTCGTGTTGTTGAGATTTTCGAGATATATTTTTTCAAATTTTTTTTGAGGAGCTTGATTTTTCAGTTTGATTTTTGATTTGGATTGGAGTTTGGGAATTTGGGTTTGCCGCCATTGGAATGAGGAGGAGCAATAGAAGTTTTGTATGTATAGAAAAATGAATATAAGAAATAGGATGGGGTTTATAAGGAGGTATATATATATATATGCAAAGCTGAAATTAGAATGGACCAGATTGATTTAGATCGAAAGTTGAACGATAAATGACCCGAAAAGCCCATTCTGATTTCGGAACGAAATTGGGTCAACCCATATATCAAAATAGATGTTTAAAAATATTTTAGAGTCAATGGAATAGGTTTCAAGTCCAAATTCCATCGTATGAAGAAGTTATGCTAAAATCAAGTTATTTCAAATTGATTTCAGTTAATTTCAATTTCATTGATTTCAAGGCGTTTCGAGCCCGTACGATCAAACGACAAGCCCGATCGTTACAAAACTTGAAATCCTATAATAATTCACTGTTACGGTTCCGAAGAAACTAGTTTCGTCGAAATTCAAGTCAATGGCCAAAATGGCTATTTTCTAGTTAATTAAATAAATTAATAATTAATTAATTAAATCACTTTCTCAATTTCAATTCCATAATTAACAAATCTAATCATCTTTGATCTCTTAAATGATTACAATAATTTAAACAAACTTAGATATCAATTCAAAGTTAATTGATTTACCCATTACCGTAAATAAATTTCAAATTTTATAGATTCACTAATTATCAATTGAAATTCCAATGAATCATTTATTTGATTTTAAGTTCTGTATTCAATAAATTATTATCAAATGGATGAAATATACAATTGGTTCATGATCCATTACATTAATATTCTCAGATTTCATCTAAATTCCTATTACTGTAACAATTAAATATTAAATTTTTACAATTTATCCATTTATTAAGTTTTAAATTAATAAGTCTTTATTTCCATTCCTTTAATTCAACAAATTGTCCTGTTATAAATAACATTAACATTATTTACAAATATTACCTTAATTAACATTAGCGTAATATTTTATTTAGATTTATTGCAATTGATTCTAATTCAATTTCTATTTCTTTCAATATTTAATTACCAAAACCTATTAAGCTAACAAATTTAATTATCAAAATACGAGTCGTTACAATATCAAAACATTTGATATTATTTCTAATGACATATCTTTGAAAATATTTGCAAATAAACTTATTAATCTTGGCTAAAATTGTTACCATTATTAAATTCCAACATACTAGGCTCTACAAACAAGGCCGTAGGTTCTTATTGGAGAATGGATTTCCTCAAAAATGACTAGATGAAGGGACTACCTTCCGATGGGCATACCTCTAGATGGATGTCCCAAGGCATAGAACATCTGCCCTCTACCAACACAAGACCGGCCTACCTCTATAACAAGATAGTGTTAAATATGTCATCCCCTAGTCGTTACATACCTTTAACCGAGCATGCACTAGCATACAAACCACATTAATTTACATAACATCATAGTGGAAAGAAATACATCTAGAAGTGGATGATCATATCCAAATTGGGAATGACCCACTTAGCCTTGTTGTATCTAACCATGTTTCGGTCATTTCTGGTTGATGTGGCTTGAGGCAACGATTACCTTTTCATATAGCACATATCATATCTATGAATGCCACATTGTCGTTTCCGTTGACTATTAATTACCTTCTATAAAAATACAACGCTTAAGCTCATATGTCTCAAGGAGGGTGTTAAGCTAAGAGAAGTTGCCTTCTCCACCACCACAGATGTATGTATGTAAAAACCAATGTACGTAATCTTTAGAAATGCAATGTCAGACAAACGTCCATAAAAGTTGTCCAGGGACAGGACAAACCGAAGGCACTCTCCTACTACCACTACTACCACTAGTAATGAGTATTCCTTGCAATCCGAAAAATCTCCACAACGAGGAGAACACTACTATAAATACCTCTATATTGGGAGCTACCCAGAGCATGTCAACAAGCAGTTCTCACGCTATAAAGATCCACGGTCTTCAATAATCATCTTCACATTTCTTCACATTCTAACGTATGCATGGGTTCGAAGTGGTTTTTCGGGTCGGAATCACCCAAATCTGACCCTGGTTCCTTCAAAATTCAATTATCGATAAAAAGTGAATATAAGTATACAAGATTTATTAAGTCTCTTTTCACTTTGATTCTTCTCGGATGATTTCGAAATCTTTTTCTTTTGACTTAGAATAATTCTAAGTAATTCATCTATTGCTTGATATTTTAAATTTCCCCACTTAACTTTCGATCCAAATTCCTTAATTTTTAGGCTAGTCAAAAACAATGTTATTTAAGACTTCGTTTACGATAAACCCTAAAATCAACCTTAGCAAACATTTTTGAGTAAATAGAATCATAGAAATCATTCTAATTTTACTCAACATTGATTTCCGTATTCAACAAGTCCTACGGGCGGAATAACGGTGAAATCACCTTTTAAATTCCATGAATAGGACGAGTTCCACTTTGAATTTTAGTACCAAGTATAAGAAGATTATCTATATGCAATCCAAGTCGTAATTTGTTCATTTTGGAGATTGCTTAAATATTAATAATACCAATCTTCTTTTATTTTGGAAAATTTAGTAGAATCTTTTTAGAGCATCCGGGCTTTCCTTTCAATCTGTTCCACCCCTCGCCTAGAAAGAGAAAATAGAGGCCATGTAAGTTCAGGGCACTGGTTGCTCCATCCCTAACCTTAGTTAAACACCTTGTTTTATCTTCGGATATCTCACAAGCGGGATAAATGTACAAGTCGTTTCTGCATACTCAATTATCAACTTTATTTTTGAATTGATTATAAAGATTCCAAATTATCTTTTAAATACTTAGTTTTCCTTTGAAAAACATTCACAGTTGATGCTAAGAAAAATTGTCACGTTTAAACTTACATTCAAATGGTTATAGAATTCGCAGCATAAAAGTGCTGCGGAAAGTGCTATATAAGCTTATTTAATTTAAACAACTTTCAAACATTTGAAAATTCATATTTTCCACTTCAAATATCGTTTAAACCATTTAAATGGATTTATCAAATTTATCCCATATTTTTCCATAATTAAAAACGTTCATTTAAACAGATTTTCTGTTAATTACATTAGCGCGATTTTTCTAGAAATTGATTTGGACATAATTCAAAATCTACTAAACGAAAATTTGATTTTCTTTCTTCATTTAGAAGATATGGATATAATAGTCTGGAATTTCTTATCTCGAAGAATTCTGAGTTTTATTCCGCTCTACACATTCATTTGAACTTTTCGACGCGAAATCGCGAACTACCGTTGCGCGTTGCACCTAGTTTTAACTTATTTTTCAGTATTTAATATAATCTATTCAAATTGGATTTTATTACTTATAAAATCATTACAAATCATTTTAAATCAATATTTTCACTTTATAAAGTTTTTAAAATGTATTTTTACAATTACCATATTGTAATATTATTTTATTCCTATTATTTTAATATTAAATTTCAATTTCAATTCTAACTTTAAATTAAACTCAATTAAAACTTAGATTTCAAATCTAATTTCCATTTAAACTTCAATTCAACCTTAATCTCAACTTCAATTTCCAAAATCGATTTCAATTTCAATTTCACTATTCATCTCAATTTCAAATTCAATTTAACTATCCTTTTTATTCTCGTTTCACTTCAAATTTCAAATTTAAAATTCTCTTTTATTTTTACTTTAATTTTAATTCTAATGAAAATAGACTTCTTTTTCCAAAGTATCTCATATCACCAAAATATGGTCTTATTAACAAAGAGATCACTTAATCAAAATGAACATAACCAATATCCATATTTATCACTAACATAACATCCATTCAGTCAATCACATAACAAATGATTTCAAATCCAACATTCATTATTGATACCATAACGGGATATATTATCACAATTCAATTATCTAACCAACTATCCAATCGTCCATACTAAAAATCATTGGTATAAACATTCATATGTTATAAGGGTGTAAATGTTATTTTTTCAACATAGCCAAAATATAATTTCAAAAGCGATGAGGATTTCTCACCTTCATATCCACTCTGTCAAACTTTTTTGTGAGATACGCATCTCTCGTGCTATTCCCAAACGTCCCGGATTTTTTCTCTTTTCTTTCTTTTCTTTTTCTCCTCTCTTTTTTTCTTTTCTTTTTCCTTTCGTTTCTCTTTTTTTAATTCTAGTATGGCCGTGGGTTTGAATGGAGGGTATGGCCTATGGAGTAGGGGTCTAAGGAGAGGGGGTAGGCTCGATTAAGGCATGTATATGGGGGGTATGGGGAAGTTTTGCCTCAGGTAGGGGTCTAGGGCTCGGGTAGGTGGGTTTGAAGGCTCGCGTTGGTGTGTATGTAGGATGCATGAGTTATGGGGAGGGGTAGAGGCATGTAGGCTTGGGTATAGAGGTTTAGGTGGAGGGTATGGCCTAGTAGAGGTGAGTAAAGCTTGGTTTTGGTGATGTAGAGGCGTGATGATGTTTGGTGATGGTGGTGGAAGGAAATGAGGAAGTAGAGAAGGAGTTTAGGAATTTTGTAGAATGAAAGTGAAGTGAAAAATGAAGGGATTTTGAGGTTGTATTTATAAGTGGAGATTTTAGTGGTAAATGAAATAAATAGCCTTGCTTACTTTTGAACTTGATTAGCCTTGATTTGAGTTGCATTTAATATGTGGAATGATGGTTATGGAAGAATGTGTTAAGAGATGAAGAGGTGTCACTTTCTTATGGTTTGTAATTGGTTAAACATATAAATTTGCTCATTTTCTATGTATATGTATAGCATCTCATTAATGAGAAGAGATATAAGTAATGATGTTGTTCTAAAACGATTTAAAATAAAGTAGAATTAGTCAAATCATACTTTTTACTTTTTTATACATTTATTTTAGATTTCCCTTATATAAATATTTTGTCTTATATGATAAATGTAAAGTGTTTAAAAGTTTGTAAAGTTGTATTTATGCATATGTGTAGGTTATAAAATGTATCAAGTTGCAACAACTTGATGGCAACTTGTCTTGGTTGAAAACGGTGTTTTTGTCCACAAATTTTACAGTCAAAATTTGACATTTTTGTTAAGCTATATATGGAAGTAAACCAAACTTTAAAATAAACTTTTTACTTCTTTAAATAAGTTAAAACATGTCTCTTTATATTTAAAATCATATTTAATTAATATCAAAATCTCTAATTTACAGTGCGTGTAAACTGACAAAATGCGACAAATTTTGGTAATTTTTGTAAAACGATTATTAATATATTTTTAAATATCTTAATATACTTTTATTATCTTCATTAGATGTTTTAAATAAGGTTTAACTTATAAAATAAATATTTAAACCTATTTATTTAAGCGTTTATTTATTTTTTTAAAAATTTAACTTTTGTTGATTTGTTCAAAAATTCAAATTTATACTTTTTAATTATTAACTATAAGAAATAATTTCTGTATTATTGTTTATTATATATAACCGATTTATTTAAGTTTTAAATTCTTCTTAAATTTAAAATAAACAAATCTCATATTTTCAAAGTAGCGAAATTACGGGTCGTTACATTCACCCCTACTTAAAAGCATTTCGTCCTCGAAATAAAAGTTAGATAAAAGAATCTATCTCTACTCATATCCTCAAATATTTTGACTTATTTATAATGTTGATATAAAAAGAAGGTCGGTAATAACACCAAAACAAGTGATGCCAAACATATCGAGATTCCCCACACTAACCTGATTACTTATCACGTACTTAAGGTTATATATACATACATCAAGTCGGAATTCTATCCTAGCCATCCTAGTGCGTACTACACACTTAAGATAATATATCCAACAATCAAACAAGACTATGCATCCAAAAACAACCACACCGATAATATAAATGAATACATCCACATAACCCATCCCCTGACCCGAGCATGTACTATACCTGAGGTCTATATCGAAACATCAGTCCAACCCTTATATCTTAGTGTCTACTATTTAAGAAAACTACCTAATTACTATGTAGACAAACCCAAAACATCATACTGTATGTAATATTTGATTCGATCTATTATTCGAATCCACAACTTAATTTCCAAAGTAGCATCGATCCCTTGATTTTCTAGCGCGAACTTTGATCGGACTTTCTAATCGCTAACCCTTGCTTTCCTTGCATAGCTCTCAACTATGATAGAAAACTTGAGCACATAGCCATAAACTCTTATCAATGTTTGCCGTCTAGAATCGAGTATAAATCCTTTCTCGGACTGGTGTAAACTCCTCAAAGTTTTGTACCCAAATCTTATATCAATATTTTATGTGCCAAAATGATCTACGTTTGACTTGTGTACTTATTCACATTCATTTTTACCTAGTTTATTTCTTCCAAAATTTCTGTTAATCCAAATTTATTTCACAACCATTTACTTTTTACTAAATCCATCATTGCTTGAGCATACAAATATGACTTAACTTATATAACATACCTTTACTTCCAAAGAGTATATATACATATCCCCAACTTCAAATTGTCATTACTTCAATTAGGGGGTTTAAAAAATGTGGAATTCTACTATTATCTCAAATTAGTAAGCTATAAAACTTAATCCGTAGTTTTATTTACCTAAGGTCTTAATTTAGCAAATATTATTTATCTTATCCATATATTAATAAGACAACTTTACTAAGTGTACATCTTTTTCTTACTAATCTTATAGTTATCAACTTAACTTATTTACCTATCCATTTTCTAAATCAATTTCCTAACCTTAAATCCATCAAATATCTTATAGTCAAATGGTGAAACTTAATTCACATGGTATTTGTTAATTAAACATTTTCATCTAATAATTAACCTACTAATCATATGATTTAAAACTATCCACTTCTAATCTTACTTTATTTTGAATTACAACTGTTACCCTAAATATATCACTAATTCAAAGTTTTATTTTAGGATGATATTTCTTATATCTCTTATTCCTAAATTTCACTTTGATTCTAACTTAATCAAAGAGTCTAAATTTCAAATTATCTTATCTCCTTTATAAGTTATAGAACTTACCCTTTTATATTATATTTACCCAAAATCTCAATTTAGGATTATCTTTTTCTATCTTGTTGATAAGAATTTTTTCTAAGTGTGCATTTTCTTTTTACCATCTCCAATTATAATTTCTAGCTTCAATATTATCATCAAATATCTTATGGTTAAATTGTGAATTTTACTTCACAAGATATTTGTACTTAGCAATTATGAAGATCATTAAATCATTATTTCATAACAACCAAATGTCTAGGGGTATATCATCAAAATTATAAATTATAGCTTTCAACTAATTGATTCCATATGGAATATCTTATAATCAAATCGTACAATTTTAATCACAAGATATTCATACTTTAGTTTTATTAAGCCAAATTACAAACAATTCTTTATTTCTGACCAAAAATAATAATAATAATATCCTTTTTGATATTTAAAATATAAAACCAAGGTAAATTTATTTCATTTACCATCTTGTAAAACAAAACCATTTTTACAATATTAACAAATACGCGCTCGTATATATAATACTCTCATAACTCATTCTAGGGTGTTACTAACCCTATATCTCTAATGAGTTACACATCCTAGGATATTACTAATCCTATTTCTGATGAGACTTTACCCATAACAAAGCCAAGGTTCTCACTTAACCTTCAGCTCTGATACCAAATGTCAAGGCTCGTTTTTCCATACCCTTTGAATCGACAATAAGCCACACATGTCCAACTCAAATTGCATGAAAAGATGGAACATGAAGGGTAATAAAAGAATCTCATGCGAATGATATAACATATAGTATTAACTAATATCCTTATAGTGGAAAATTTTTAAAATACATATATTAGAGTCTAACCTAAATTCAGCTTGGAAAGTTATAAACATTTGTCCTTGCAATTGTTGACAACATCAAGCTAAAACTAACAAACCACGGCAGATAATAGAATATGACCATACGTAGATGAATATCTACAACTCTCCTCTAGAAACTTCAACCATCTTTGACTAAACTTAAAACTATTTGGATCTGACCCGAGTATTGAAAATACTCAGATCAGGCTTGATAAATCAGCATCAGAAAAACTCAATAATAGATGACAGTGTCATATATCAACCTTTTAACAAAATCCTTTGAAAAGAAAGAGTATCTCATAAGACCACGTCCACACATAAACACGAACGGGTTTTTACCTTATGATAACTTAAACACTTTTATATCAAAACATTTGATATTATTTCTAATGACATATCTTTGAAAACATTTGCAAATAAACTTATTAATCTTAGCCGAAATTGTTACCATTATTAAATTACAACATACTAGGCTCTACAAACAAAACTGTAGGTTCTTATTGGAGAATGGATTTCCATACAAATGACCAAGTGAAGGGACTACTTTTCGATGGGCACACCTCTAGATGGATGTCCTGAGACACAGAACATCTTCTCTCTACCAACATAAGACCAGTCTACCTCTATAACTAGATAGTGCCGAATATGTCATCCCCGGTCGTTACCGACCTTTAACCGAGCGCGCTCTAGGATAAAAACCATATTAATTTAAATAACGTCATAGCAGGAAGAAATATATCTAGAAGGGGATGATCATAACCTAATAGGGGATGACCCACATAGCCTTGCTGCATCTAATCCTATTTCGGTCATTTTCGATTAATGAGGCTTGAAGCAACGATTACCTTTTCACATAGCACATATCATATCTCTAAATGCCACATTGCCATTTCCGTTGACTACTAATTGCCTTCCACAAAAATACAACCCTTAAGCTCATATGTCTCAAGGAGGGTGTTAAGCCAAGAGAAGTTTCCTTTTCTACCGCCATAGATGTACGTTTGTAAAAACCAATGTACGTAATCTTTAGAAATGCAATGTCAGACAAACGTCCATACAAGTTTTCCTGGAACAAGACAAACCAAAGGCACTCACCTACTACCACTAATAGCGAGTAGTCCTTGCAATCCGAAAATTTTCCACAACGAGGAGACCACTACTGTAAATAAATTTCCACAACAAGCAGTCCTCATGCTATGAAGATCCATGATCTTCAATAATCATCACCTTCAACATTTCTTCACATTCGAACGTATACATTGGTTTGAAGTGGTTTTTCTGATAGGAATCACTCGATCCAACCCTGGTTCCTTCGAAATCCAATTATTGATAAAAAGTGAATATGAGTATGATTTATTAAGTCTCTTTTCACTTTGATTCTTTTCAGATGATTTTGAAATATCTTTCTTCTGACTTAGAATAATTCTACGTAATTCATTCTTTTGCTTAATATTTCAAATTTCCCTACTTGACTTTCAATCCACAATCCTTAACTTTTAGGCGGGTAAAAAACAATGTTATTTAAGACTTCGTTTACGATAAACCCTAAAATCAACCTTAGCAAACATTTTTGAGTAAATAGGATCATAGTAATCATTCTAATTTAACTCAACATTAATTGCCATATTCAACAAGTTCTATGGGCGGAATAACGGTGAAATCGCCTTTTAAATTCCATGCATAGGACGAGTTCCCTCTTTGGATTTTAATACCAAGTATAAGAAGAATATTTCTATGCAATTAAAGTCGTAATTTGTTCATTTGGGAGATTGCTTAAATTTTGGTAATACCAATCTTCTTTATTTGGGAAAATTTAATAGAATCTTTTTAGAGCATCTAGGCTTTCCTTTCGATCTATTCCACCCCTCACCTAAAAAGATAAAATAGAGGCCAGATAATTTCAGGGCATTGGTTGCTCCATCCATAACCTTAGTTCTTGTTTTATCTTCGTAGATCTCACAATCGGGACAAATGTACTAGTCGTTTCTGTATACTCAGTTATCAACTCTATTTTCGAATTGATTATAAAGATTCCAAATTGTCTTTTAAATACTTAGTTTTCCTTTAAAAACATTCACAATTGATCCTAGGAAAATTATCACGTTTAAACTTGCATTCAAATGGTTATAGAATTCGCAGCATACAAGTGCTGCGGAAAGTGCTATATAAGCCTAGTTGATTTAAACAACTTTTAAACATTTGAAAATTCAGATTTTCCACTTCAAATATCTTTTAAACCATTTAAATGGATTTATCAAATTTACCCCATATTTTTTCATAATTAAAAAAGTTTATTTAAACATATTTCCTGTTACGGTCACTTAACTGCACTAGCGCGATTTTTTTGGAAAATTAATTTGGACATAATTCGAAATCTACTCAATGAAATTTTGATTTTCTTTCTTCATTTAGAAGATATGGATATAATAGTCTAGTATTTTCTTATCTCGAACAATTCCGAGCTATATTCCACTCTACGCATTCATTTGAACTTTTCGGCACGAAATCGTGAACTACCATTGCGCGATGCACCTAGTTTTAATTTAATTTCAATATTTGAAATAATCTATTCAAATTGGATTTTATCACTTATAAAATCATTATAAATCATTTTAAATCAATATTTTCATTTTACAAAGCTTTTAAAATATATTTTCACTATTACCATATTATAATATTATTTTGTTCCTATTATTTTATTATTATATTTTAAATTCCAGTTTCAATTTAGTTTCAATTCAATTTCAATTCCAACTTTAAATTAAAATCAATTAAAACTTAGATTTCAAATCTAATATCCATTTAAACTTCAATTCAACATTAATCTCAACTTTAATTTCCAAAATTGATTTTAATTTCAATTTCACTGTTCATCTCAATTTCAATTTAACTTTCTGTTTTAATCCCGTTTCACTTCAAGTTTCAAATTCTTTTTTATTTTTACTTTAATTTCAATTATAATTGAAAAGAGACTTATTTTTCCAAAGTATTTGATATCACCAAAATATGGTCTTATTAACAAAGGGATCACTTAATCAAAATGAACATTATATCCACATTTATTACTAACATAACATCCATTCAACCAATCACATAACAAATGATTTCAAATTCAACATTCACTATTAATACTATAATGGGATATATTATCACAATTCTATTATCTAACCAACTATCTAATCATCCATATTAACAATCAATTGGTATAAATATTCATACGTCATAAGGGTATAAATGTGATTGTTTTAGCATAACCAAAACGTAACTTCAGAAGTGGTGAGGATTTCTCACCTTCATATCCACTCCGTCAAACTATTTTGTGAGATACGCGTCTCTCGTGCTATTCCCAAACGTCTCGGATTTTTTTTGCTTTCTTTATTTTCCTTTTCTTCTCTCCTTTTTTCTTTTCTTTTTCTTCCTTTTCTCTTTTTTTATTTTGGTGTACCCATGGGTTTGAATGGAGGGTACAGCCTAGGGGTAGGGGTGTAAAGGCTTGGATAGGTGAGTAGGTGTGCTTTTGAGAGGGGGTAGGCACGGCTAAGGCTTGTATACGGTGGATATGGGGAAGTTTGGCCTCGAGTTAGGGGTCTATGACTTGGTTAGGTAGGTTTGAAGGCTCGGGTTGGTGTGTATGTGGGATGCGTGGGTTTTGGGGAGGGGTAGAGGCGTGTAAACTTGGGTAGAGAGGATTATGCCGAGGGTATCATCTAGTAAAGGTGAGTAAAGCTTGGTTTTGGTGATGTATAGGTGTGGTGATGCCTGTTGATGGTGGTGGAAGAAAATGAAGAAGTAGAGAAGGAGTTTAGGAATTTTTTAGAATGAAAGTGAAGTGAAAAATGAAGGGATTTAAGGTTGTATTCATAAGTGGAGATTTTAGTGGTAAATGACATAAATAACCTTGTTTACTTTTGGACTTGATTATCCTTGATTTGAGTTGCATTTAATGTGTGGAATGATGGTTATGGAAGAGTGTGTTAAGCGATGAAGAGGTGTCACTTTCTTATGGTTTGTAATTGTTTAAACATATAAATTTCTCCTTTTCTATGTATATGCATAGCATCTCATTAATGAGACGAGATATAAATAATGATGTTGTTTTAAAAAGATTTAAAATAAAATATAATTAGTCAAATCATACTTTTTACTTTTTTATACATTTATTTTAAACTTTTCTAATATAAATATTTTGTCTTCTATGCTAAATGTAAAGTATTTAAAAGTTTGTAAAGTTGTATTTATGAACATGTGTATGAAAGAAAATGTATCAAGTTTCAATAACTTGATGACAACTTGTTTTGGTCGAAAATGGTGTTTCTGTCGATAAATTTTACAATCAAAATTTGACGTTTTTGTTAAGCATTATATTGAAGTAAACCGAACTTTAAAATAAACTTTTTACTTCTTTAAATAAATTAAAACACGTCTCTTTATATATTAAAATCATATTTAATTAATATCAAAATCTCTAATTTTACAGTGTATGTAAAAATGATAAAATGCGACAAATTTTGATTATTTTTGTAAAACGATTATTAACATATTTTTAAATATCTAAATATACTTTTATTATCCTCATTAGATGTTTTAAATAAGATTTAACTTATCAAATAAATATTTAAACCTATTTATGTAAACGTTTATTTATTTTTAACAAAACTTAACTTTTGTTGATTTGTTCTAAAATTCAAATTTATACCTTTTAATTATTAACTATAAGAATAAATAATTTCTCTATTATTATTTATTATATATAACCTATTTATTTAAGTTTAAAATTCTTTTTAAGTTTAAAATAAATAAAATCTCTCATTTTCGAAGTAGAGAAATTACGGGTCGTTACAGGCTTTCCACATCAAAAAATTAAGAAACTTGCATCCTAGATGGAGACACAAGACAAGAGAACGGGTAAGGAAATCTATGACATGGTATTGAAAACAAAGATCTATACTAAAGCTAAAGAGGTCGAATAGATAACAAATTTTTACCATAAAGATTAAAGCGACTTCTTTCGAGAAATATATTGAGTAGGCCACTCCTGAATCTTTAGAAAATAAGGTGACCATTAGGAAAGAAGAGTTTTTATACTATATATCTACATATACATAACAACGATACTAATAGCTTATAGGCCTAAGAATCTTTTGCATAAACCTACTAAGTTTATCATTACTAGATAGATCTCTGATTTAGTATTTATATTGAATGAGTTTTAAAATAGTCAATTTGTCAGATGGGATCTTGACAATATTTTGATTGAATTCTTGATTTCGTGAACTTTCAGTTTCCTTATTTTTTTCAGAAAGATTTCATATCTGATTTCATAAATTCTAAATTTCTATGTTGGCTATTATAATGATTTATGAGTATGATATTCTTAGTTTCCTTATTAAATTCATAATGATTTTTTATTGAATTTCTGGTTTTGTGAATTTTAGGTTTCTTCGTTAACTTCTGTAGTGATTTGTGGATTTCATATACCTTTTTCCGCCGTTGAATGTTCATGATGATTTCTTATTGATCTCCTATCTTTATGAATTTTTGACTTCTTTAAATTTCCATGGTGATCAGTAAACTTATTATTAAGTTTATGGCTTTGAACTAAAACTAGGTAAATTTTAAAATAGTTTATTGTATATATAAGGTCTTAGCAAGTTTCCGATTACATTCCTGAATTCATGGATTTTCGATTTCTTTTCATGACGATCTTCTAATTTAATGAATTCAACAGTTCCGTATTAATTTTGTTGATGATTTATGGATTCAATATTCCTAGCTTCCTCATTGGATTTTGATGATCTCGTGTTGTTTTTCCGATGGTGATTTATGGATTTCATATTCCTGATTTTCTCATTGGATTTTTGATGATATCTCATTCGATTTTTGATTTGATGAATTCTAAATTTCCTTGTTGATTTTTATGATGATTTGTGAATTTCGCATTCTTTATTTTCTTATTAGATTTTATGATGATCTGCTATTGAACTTTTGGTCTTGTGAATTCTAAATGTCTTTACTGATTTTCATGATGATTTGTGGATTTCACTTTCATGGTTCCCTATATGGATTTTTGTGATCGTTTCTTATTGAACTTCTGGTTTATGAATTTTTGATCTCTTTATCGAATTTTCGTGATGATTTGTGAACTTCCAATTGAATTTCTGAATTTGAATTCTATACAAGTCTTTCTCAGCATCAGATGGAATTCTATTAGAGAATGGGTTAAAAGGAAAAAAAAGCTTCTGAATCTTTATATTAACAAATAGCATCAGTACCAAACTACTTACTAACTTTTCATTGAATTTACAAGCCAATAGTGCAAGGATGAAAATAATATTATATCAAAGGGACGAGATAAGGCCACCAAAAAGCATGAAATTAGTACCTTCAGGTTGAAGGAAACTTAACCCAAGAATGGGATATCAAGAGTACATGGTAGATCTTTTCCAAAGGTTACTTTACTTAAGCCGATGCGAGCTAATTGGGTGATATTGTTCCACATCCCAAATATTAGTAAAAAGGGGTTTGATCATGTATTGTTCATAATGCTTTATCTAAAAATATTATCAAATAACATCTTAAACTTTGACCTCATAAGTTTAAAATTACTCATTAAGGTACCACAATAAGGTTATGATCCTAATAGAAGTTATTTGCTATTTTGTTGGAGATAAAGAAAGAAGCTCCTTGGAGTTTTTGTCTTAAAGAACAAAGGCTTCTTTCATACCGGGGGGCTAAATGTTATCCGCAAAATATTCTCTAGAATGAAAGTATGAAAGAAGAAGCAAAAGCATTGATAAAGATTAGAAAGCACCAAGGTGGTCTATTTAAACATTAGATAGAGCTTTCGATAAGAACTTGAAAGCACCAGCAGCATATTTCGAAGAGGTCAAGAGGTCTTTCAATAGAGTAAGCAGAGATCTTTCAACAAGGTTAAAGGCAACTTTCCAAAGTCAATAAGTAGCATACTTTCTACACATGCAATAAACCATTCAGAACATTCTTCATCTACATACATCAGAAGAGCATTTGGCAAAAGCAACGCTTTCAAAATCACATCTTAGCCTTTCGAATTGGTTAAAGCCACCCTCTTCTATGAAGGAAAGGCTAAACATCCACCAATACCAAAGGGTGAGGTTCCGCACTAGCGAAGGGAGACACTTTACAGCAAAGCTTATAAAGTGTTTTGACTCATTCGAAACACAAAGAGAATATGTTTTGACAGCATAGAATGACAACAACCATGCCAACTTGCATGACACATTAACACCCGAGTAAAGAGCACATTTTATACACCTTTTGATGAAGTCGAAATGCGTCAGGCAGAACCTTTCGATGGGGTTAGGAGTGATCAAGCGACATACCTTCCAATGAAGTCGAAAGGAATAAAACAAGATAAAAGGAAGACCAACCTAGAGCGATAGTGGAAGACTAACCATAACCCATTCGACCAAGTCGAAAGCTGAGATTCAGGAAACGCTCAGGAAAGCAAGAAGGCTGACCTTTCAACCGTGTCGAAAGACACCAAACCACACCTATAAATAAGACCCTAGGGTTCAGTTTTAATTGCCATTTATTTCGCTTCTCAGTGGTATCCTAAAAAAATTTGTGAATCCTAATTACAAAATCAAATTGGAGATTTTGTTAGTTTGTACATTCTAATTCAATAAAGTGAAGATATAATAATTTTGAATTATGCAACTGTTAGAGATTACCATTGCTTACGATTCTGATCCTCTGATATCGATTTAGGCCGAAAAGTTGCCCTTCGACAAAGTCGAAACCCCTAACAAACACATTTCCTTAGAGTTTAACTCAAATTATAAGATCATAGGCGCCCACCCTTTCGAGCAATTTGAAACCCATCCAGATCAACTATTTCCAGAAACCATAAATTCTCCAAGTTAAGCCACCTTGTCTACTTCGGAAGGTGGTTCCGACAGAGTCCTAATCCAACCAATTCGAAAGGATGTTCTGAAAGGAGGTTTTGAAAGCATCACCCATACTCCAAGTTTCAATTTAAGGTATTGACAAGTTTTCTTGTAAACAATACACTCAACTCATTTTAGGTTATCGCTTACCCTATATCTAATGAGCCGTACCAAACCAAACCCAAGGTGTTCGCTCAACCTTGAACTCTGATACCAAATGTAATAATCTGACTTGTCGACTGTAACATTCTCGAACTTTAACCAAGTTTAATTTGGCAATTAATTTAATTTTGGAGTTTAATTCTGAAATTATTTGTGAATCAACTAGAAAATTTCTAGAATAAATAAATATTTTAGATTTTTAAATAGAATTTTGTATTTGAAATATAAAGATAAAACTTAATTGAATTTTAAGTTGGAAATTCTAGAAAAATAAAATATATTGTAAATAGAATTTTGGGTATATTTGAATTCTCCAAATTTAAATAAGATATATAGTTATATAAATGAATTATAATTGGAAATTTGATTTTGAAATTTAAGTAATTTATCGAAAATGAATATTATTGATTTGAAAATACTAAAATGAATATCTTGAAAACAAGATAAGTATACATACTTTCTTTTAAAAACAATCACTTATTAATAAAATTAGTTTTAAAATCATTTTCTTAAGGATATGTAAATAGTTATGAAAGTAAATGTATACAGATTAAATATTTTTGAACAATGAAAAGGTTTGTATGCAAAAATACATAACATGAAAACATATATGTGTAAAGTTAAATTGAAATCTTATATATATAAACATAAGTACTAAAACAAAAAGGGGTTTAAAATACAAATAGCAAATTATAAAATGAAAAGGGTTTAAAACATAGTTTATTAAATAAGGGCTGAAACATAAATTTATTTGAATTTTGACAAGTGTAAACCTCTTATGATGTAATCTAACACTTGTAAGCCATGCAATATGCAAGATTAACAAGTTGCAAAACAAAATATTTTAAAAAAATTATAGAAAGGAAGATCTGGCTATTCATTTTCAGATCAAAGTTAAACCTTTCTCTTCATCTTCATTTTCTCAAATTGCTTTCCTTCATTTAAAAATCTGAAACCTGGAATGATAAACCAATTAAAATTCTATACGTATTCAAAACAAAACAAATCTGAAGCCCAAGAATCAACTTGCAAACCACTGAAAACCATCAAGTATTCAGATTCAAGCAGCAATTTAAAATCAATGAAGCCTGGAAAAATCAAGCTTTCAGGCCTAAAGATCTGTTCAAAGTTATTTCCAGATCAGGCAACAACTTTGTGCATCTTAAATCAGAAAATAAGAAAATTTGGAGCAACTTCAAGCTTCAATCTGAATTAACTAAGCAAATTTCCAGCTTTTGAAACATTTCAGTTTCAATGGAAATCTAAGCAATTCAAGGTTTTAGTAAACAAGCTTTCCAAACAATTCAGTTTTCAACATTCTCAAATTCATCTTTGCTTCTCTGCTTCATACTTCTAGGTGAGCAAAACTTCACCTTCCTTGTTTTGAAATGTCTGTGAGTAAACTCACTCTCTAAACTCAAGATTTGTTGAATATATGTTTGCATGTGATTATCGGGGTAGTTATAAATCAAACTTAAGGATCGAGGCATCAAAATTATAGTGGGATTAAATTCAGACAGCAAGCTCAACAACAAATAGTTCAAGAGCAAAAGGGAAAAAAAATCATTTCCAGATTTCTGCTCTATCTCTGCTTTTACAATGTGATCAAACCTTTTAACACTTATATATACTTGAATTTGCTTGTATGTTTGTGAATGTGCATGGATGAATGTGTGAATACTTGTTCCTATTGGCTTGTGCATGTCTGTATAAACAGACATATTATCATTCTGTTCATATATAAGTTCCAGTCCCTTTAAACTAAATTTTAACTACCCATACAACCAAAATTAGACTTTGATCTCTAAATAGAAAATGTCTGTAACATTTTAGATTAAATTTTAAAAATAGTGCTAAGTAAAGATATTTAGTGACACTCTGGAAAATGATAAATAACTGTAGAAAAGAAAATTTGGTCCAAAATTTTATATATGGATTTCAAGCTTCGATTATATGAGTGAATTTGTGTTGAAAAATAATGAATTTTGGTATAAATATCTCGATTTTTAATAATGGGATTGATGAGAAATATTGAGTTGAACGGATATGACATTTCTGTCAAATTACGATGATCGGCGAGATTTTGTTCTTCGAGTTTTGGTCTGAGGGTGGATTAAGTACCATTGACCATCAGAAAAATGTTTGTTGATTTTATAATTCATTGTGGATAATGGAGAAGAACAATTTAGGGTTCAAACCCAATGTTTTGTTAAGGTCGAAAATCATGTCAATGGCACCTCATAGTCGCATCGAGTTGGATGGGACCGGGAGGATTAGAAGCATGGACTTATGGTGCTGCTTAGGACGTGACGGCGTGGTCACCAGTGGTCGGGATTGGCAATGCGTGGAGATTTTCTGATGATGGGTTTAAGTCCAGAAATGGATCGAGTAGCCTAATTTCAAATCCCAATGAAATCATCGGAGATGGGTGTTTGGGTTGATCGGCGAGATCGGTGATGACTTATTGGAGGTAGCATGGTTGATCGGAGTGGCTCCGATGATCCGTGCATGTGCACATGTATCATCTGTGTTTGGTGTGTATTTGTTGATTAGGAAGATGAAGGTGGCTCGGTGGAAAACTCGAAGTATTTTGGGAGGGAGCTCGAAGACGAGTGATGTTGGAAAAGAAACGAAATTGAGCTCGGGTAAATGAATTTATGGCTCGGGTTTTGGGTTGATTAGTTGTCCAGGATTTAAATTTTAATTAAGTTCATATGTTTAAGCTTTAAATTTAAAAGAAAATGGTGACCAGATGGTTTTAGGGGAAGCTTGAACAAGTTTTTAAGTTAATAATATAATAAAAGTAAATGACTTTAACTAAGTTTTAGTAAAGAATTAAATCAAGTTGTAAACCTCTTCTGATTCATTCTTGAAGAATAATAAATGTTTTAATTTAGTTTTGGGATTAGGATTAAATTAAATTATTTTTAAAGTTAATTAAGTTTAAGCTTGCTTGAGAAATTAATTTAAAAGAGGATGATGTTTAAAATCTGTAGTTTGATTTTTAAAGTCTTAAATTAATTTATGGATTAGGATCTATTTTTGTTTCAAAGATTTAAGATTTAAAGATTAAATGTTTTTTAAAAGTTAATTGATGAACAATTACCTTGTGTAATAATAAAAATTAAGTTAATTACTTTGTAAATTGATTTAATAGCAAATTACTTAGTGTAATTAAATTAAAGCTGTTTTACTTTGTGAAATTTATTTGAGGCTAATGAATTATTTTAATTTAAGGGTAATAAATCACTTAAAGATAATTACTTAAATTTAAAATAATTGATCAATAATTAATTTAAGAATCATTAATCCATACAATTGACTATTTAAGGTAATTAATTACTTCAAGATAATTGCAAAATGAAAGTAATTAAGGTAAATTAATGAAAATGATTAAAGGATAATCAATTTTTGAAATTAATTGATAATTAATTAAGGATCAATTTGTAATTAACTTAAGGTTAATTAATTTTTTTGTAATTAATTAAGGATAATCAATTTAATGGTAATTAAAGATAATTAATTAAATGGTAAATTAAATAATTAAAGGTTAATTATTTAATAATTAAAGGTTGATTAATTATAATTAAATGTTAATTAATTTATTTTTAATGGTTAATTTATAAATGATTAAAGAATAATTAATCAAAATGATTTGTAATTTATTAATGTTAATTAACCAGGATTAGTAATTCATAAGTAATTAATCTGATTTGAATTAATCATACAATTAACTGATCTTACTTATGAATGTTTGGATTCTATTGGATGATTGAATTGTTTGATATCCCTGATATGTGATGCTCTGTTTTGATTTGAGTTGTGTTTAATGTAATTTATTATCTATGATATATATATTTGTGATCTGTGAATGAAAGATAAGCGTTATAGTTATACCGCTTATCAAATATATTGCTGTATTTGAATATGTACTGATTGATGATGTTACACTTCTATTGTGTAAAACCCCTGGACCACACTTATACGCACACAAATATGGATTGCACGTGGAAATGGGTTAAGTCACAGATTTTTGAAATAGTTTTAAAATATTTTCTGAATCCAAATGGTTTTGGAAATGGATTGGGATTAAAATAAAAAGCTTTTGAAAAGGAATTTCAAAAATAAAAGTTATTTTTGAATAACTTGATTTAGTTTTGAATTTTGATTTAAATTTGAATTTAAAAAAAAATTGAAATTAAATCCTATTTATGATTTAAAAAGGGTATACAAGTTTATATGGGTTTTAAATCATTTTTTTTAAAGCATTGTTTTGGGAATTTAAATTTAACCCAAAGATTTTAACTTGTATAATTGGAATCGGATTTTTTCGAAATAAAAACTAATTATTTCAAGAAAAAAGTAATGAGCTTTCATACAAGAAATGAATTTCCAATTTGTGTTAAAAGGATTTCAAGTCTAAAATGAAAATGGTTTTCCAAGTTATGAATAAATCTTTGGAAACGGTTTGAAAGCTATAAGTTAAATCCTTGATTTAAAGATTTAAAGAGTTAATCCAATTGAAATAGAAATTGTTTTGAAATCTACGAATAGAACTTTGTGAAACTAGGTGAACTTTCTGAAACAAATCTTTTTGTTAAAAGATTTGAAATGGTAATTTGTTTAACCATTTGAAGAAAGGTTTTGGGTTTTTTTTTAAAAGTTGTGACTTAACTGAAATCCCATATCCATATGTTTTTAAAATATTGCGCTCATTATTCGGTTTAGCCGGGAGTGGCCCTTGTGTCATATAACCCATTCTGAATAATGATACGACGTTATGGATTGCATTTAAAGACCGGTGGTGAAGACCGGGTATCTTCGACAACGATGGGATAACCTATCGATTGTCGCTGGACCTAGTAGCTATGGTATAGAGATTTCCTAAGTGATGGAAGTCCGATCGGAATTGTGGATCCCGGATTGCAAGGGCTTCTTCCTTTATTGGACGAAGTGCCTTCGGTTCTGTTCGAACCCGAAACAGACTTGTATGGTTGTATGTCTAACACTACACTTTGAGATATAAAACTGATCTCTATCAAATACATTTCTGTTTGGTGGCGGGGAATTTATTCTCTTAGCTTAACACCCTTCTCTGAGACGTACGAGCTCAGAGGTTATGTAGTTGATAGTTATCAGTGATATACTCCCAATTTGGTAGTGTGGCATGCTGAGTGCTGCTGTGTACCATTTGTTGATCAAAGCATGGCTTTTATATAAAGTGTAGCTTTGTGACGAGACTGCGTCAGGACCTCACACCTCGGAAATGGTCGAAATAGGAAAGATACGGCAAGGTTATGAGGGTCGCTCCCTTTAGGGTGTGTCATTCCCTTTTGGAAAAGGGTGGTATCATGGTATGGAGCGCATATACTTAACCCATGTGGTCACTGCAAATCTATTCCTTTGTGATTGCTTAGTGATTGAGAGGCGCCTCAAATAAAGGTCCCAAAGGACCGGGGGATGGCATGCTCATGTAGTAGTTACCTAGTTACAAAGGTAACCCGGCCTTATGTTGGCAGAGAGCTGGTTAAGCTCTCGGGACATCCCTTCAGAGGCATACCCATGTGGCATAGGAAGTTCCTTAGCCTGACCATTTGTTAAAAATCCAATCATCCAATACGTGCCTTGTACGGTTTTAGATGTAGAACCTGCCATTTAACATGGCAGCTACAGTAGGCATAGTATCATGGTACCTATGCTGGCTAAGATTAATATTATACTTTCGAAATGATTTCACACTATGCACTTGTAATAATACCAAAAAAAATCTCGTATTAAGCATATTTGACTATCATAAGGGAAAATCTCCCCCAAGTGTGCGATTGCATTGTGTGTGTGCCGGGAGGCCTTATGGTAGTTTCATTTTCCAAAAAGCGTTACGGATTTGTTTTAAAATCCTTTGCTGTTTGTTTTAAAGATAAACTGTTTTGTTTGCTCATACCAGTCCCATGACTGACCTGGAGTTTTTCGTACCCTTCCTAAACTCTGGGTGTCCACAATTTTCCCACACGGGCAGTCTAGAGTTGGGTTTTTCAGATAATCAGGTTTAATGGATTATCTGGAGCAGTCTTTGGACGACTGGCCTTGCTTAGCTTAGTGCATCGTTATTGGGAATTCGAGCTATTTCTGGATTGGTGCCTTGGAGATGGAGATTACCGATACTGGAGTTCTCTCTTGAAGACCATATTGGAGACATTGTTTCGCTACTGGTGTTATCTTTTCTTTCCGCTGCTATTGCCTTGTATTATATCTCTGATGTATATTGATATTCATTGTATCATCATTGTATCTGAATATTGTATCAAATATATTATTCATTTCTTCCCCTGTGTTGTACTTAATGTGTTATAAGCTCCGACGAACCAAATTCGACGTTTGGATCTGCGGCATTTGAATTCAAGTGTCGTATTCGGTGCTGATTTTCGAAGGTCGAGTCAGGGTCGTTTCATTTGGTATCAGAGATGAAGGTTGAAACTTTAGCTCAAGAGTATAACGCATTAGGTAACTCATTAGAGATAGGGTGAGGTATACCCTAGAATGAGTATATTCCTAAGATATCCGTTCGAATGCTTCAGTAAATTCTCTTATTATCCACTAATAGTAAGTATGAATGCAAGAAGAGGACGAGATAGGGGACAGGGGAGTACCACTACAAATGGTCAATACCCTGCAACAGTGGAAATAACTTTCTCTATCAATCTCCTTTGATTTGATTCCAAATTCTTTTGATGGCTTCGTGACAGCTCAAGAAAGAAGTTTCGGTGTGATGGTGGACCTACGAATCGTTGTAGAAAATTCTTACTTTGTATCTTCATCCGTTTCTTATCATCTTTTCGTTTTAAACTTTAATGAATTTGAAATTTGAAATTGAAAATTTTAAACAAATTGGAAATTTTAAATTGAGTTAAATTGGTTAATAGAATATGAAGCTAAATTTGAATTGTATCGATAAAACGATATCAGTTAAAACCAAATTTGAAATTCTATTGTAATTTCTTGTGTAGATCGAAGTCTGAAGAGGGACAAGTTGATGTATACTTTGGAATATTTCAACTTGAGTTTGGAATTCATACCTAGTGTTTGAGAATTGTGGTACATTAAATCCATTTGTCTATTCTTCTGGGTCCAGATATATTCTACGAATGGTAAGTTATCCTTCAGACTAACCAGTGCCTTACTTATTTCGCAGATCTGGTGACCCGAGTATTTCGTGAAGTATTGAATAAGTTAGTTCTCATAATTATTGTAGATATTCTGATTTGGTGGGCCAAATACAGAATAGATAATCGGCTTGATTGATGAGTCGATTCTCTATCTTTGTGTATCCATCTATTCTCTGTTGTCTCCCTGGAAAATTTCAGGGACGAAATTTTCTTAAGGGGGGAAATCTGTAACATTCCCGAATTAACCAAGTTTAATTGGCAATTAATTTAATTTTGGAGTTTGATTCTGAAATTATTTGTGAATCATTTAGAAAATTTCCAGAATAAATAAATATTTTAGATTTTTAAATAGAACTTTGGATTTTAAATATAAATATAAAACTTAATTGAATTTTAAGCTGGAAATTCTAGAAAAATAAAATATATTGTAAATAAAATTTTGGGTATATTTGAATTCTCCAAATTTAAATAAGATATATAGTTATATAAATGAATTATAATTGGAAATTTGATTTTGAAATTTAATTAATTTATTGACAATGAATATTATTGATTTGAAAATACTAAAATGAATATCTTGAAAACAAGACAAGTATACATACTTTCTTTTAAAAAAATCACTTATTAATGAAATTATTTTTGAAATCATTTTCTTAAGGATATGTAAATAGTTATGAAAGTAAATGCATATAAATTAAATATTTTTGAATAATGAAAAGGTTTGTATGCAAAAATACATAACATGAAAACATATATGTGTAAAGTTAAATTGAAATCTTATATATAAACATAAGTACTAAAACAAAAAGGGGTTTAAAATACAAATAGCAAATTATAAAATGACAAGGGTTTAAAACATAGTTTATTAAACAAGGGCTGAAACATAAATTTATTTGAATTTTGACAAGTGTAAACCTATTATGATGTAATCTAACACTTGTAAGCCATGCAATATGCAAGATTAACAAGTGGCAAAACAAAATATTTTAAAAAAAATAAAGAAAGGAAGATCTGGCTATTCATTTTCAGATCAAAGTTAAACCTTTCTCTTCATCTTCATTTTCTCAAATTGCTTTCCTTCATTTCAAAATCTGAAAATTGAAAATGATAAACCAATTCAAATTCTTCATGTATTCAAAACAAAATAAATCTGAAGCCTGAGAATCAACTTACAAACCACTGAAAACCATCAAGTATTCATATTCAAGCAGCAATTTAAAATCAATAAAGCCTGGAAAAATCAAGCTTTCAGGCCTAAAGATCTTTTCAAAGTTATTTCCAGATCAGGCAACAACTTTGTGCATCTTAAATCAAAAAACAAAAAAAATTCGAGCAACTTCAAGCTTCAATCCGAATTAACTAAGCAAGTTTCCAGCTTTTCAAACATTTCAGTTTCAATGGAAATCTAAGCAATTCAAGGTTCCAGTAAACAAGCTTTCCAAACAATTCAGTTTTCAACCTTCTCAAATTCATCTTTGCTTCTCTGCTTCATACTTCCATGTGAGCAAAACGTCACCTTCCTTGTTTTGAAATGTTTGTGAGTAAACTCACTCTCTAAACTCAAGATTTGTTGAATATATGTTTGCATGTGATTATCAGGGTAGTTATAAGTCAAACTTAAGGATCGGGGCATCAAAATTAATGTGGGATCAGATTCAGACAGCAAGCTCAACAACAAATAGTTCAAGAGCAAAAGGGAAAAAATCATTTCCAGATTTCTGCTCTATCTCTGCTTTTACAATGTGAGCAAACCTTTTAACACTTATATATACTTGAAGTTGCTTGTATGTTTGTGAATGTGCATGCATGAATGTGTGAATACGTGTTTCTATTGGCTTGTGCATGTCTGTATCAACAGACATATTATCATTCTGTTCATATATAAGTTCCAGTCGCTTTAAACTAAATTTTAACTGCCCATACAACCAAAATTAGACTTTGATATCTAAATAGAAAATGTCTGTAACATTATAGATTAAATTTTAAAAATAGTGTTATGTAAAGATATTTAGTAATACTCTGGAAAATGATAAATAATAGTAGAAAAGAAAATTTGGTCCAAAATTTTATATATGGATTTCAAGCTTCGATTATATGAGTGAATTCGTGTTGAAAAACAATGAATTTTGGTACAAATATCTCGATTTTTAATAATGGGATTGATGAGAAATATTGAGTTGAACGGAGATGACATTTCTGTCAAATTACGATGATCGACGAGATTTTGTCCTTCGAGTTTTGTTCTGAGGGTGGATTAAGTATCATTGACCATAAGAAAAATGTTTGTTGATTTTATAATTCATTGTTGATAATGGACAAGAACGATTTAGGCTTCAAACCCAGTGTTTTTTTAAGGTCGAAAATCATGTCAATGGTGCCTCGTCGTCGCATCGAGTTGGATGGGACCGGGAGGATTAGAAGCGTGGACTTATGGTGCTGGTTAGGACGTGACGGCGTGGTCACCAGTGGTCGGGATTGGCGATGCATGGAGATTTTCTGACGATGGGTTTAAGTCCAGAAATGGATCGAGTAGCCTAATTTCAAATCCCGATGAAATCTTCGGAGCTGGGTGTTTGGGTTGATCTGCGAGATCGATGATGACTTGTTGGAGGTAGCATGGTTGATCGGAGTGGCTCCGATGATCGACGCATGTGCACAGGTATCATCTGTGTCTGGTGTGTATTTGTTGATTGAGGAAGATGAAGGTGGCTCGGTGGCAAACTCGAAGTATTTTGGGAGGGAGCTCGAAGATGAGCGATGTTGGAAAAGAAACGAAATTGAGCTCGGGTAAATGAATTTATGCTTCGGGTTTTGGGTTGATTAGTTGTCTAGGATTTAAATTTTAATTAAGTTCACATGTTTAAGCTTTAAATTTAAAAGAAAATGGTGACCAGATGGTTTTAGGGGAAGCTTGAACAAGTTTTTAAGTTAATAATATAATAAAAGTAAATGACTTTAACTAAGTTTTAGTAAAGAATTAAACAAGTTGTAAACCTCTTCTGATTCATTCTTGAAGAATAATAAATGTTTTAATTTAGTTTTGGGATTAGGATTAAAGTAAATTATTTTTAAAGTTAATTAAATTTAAGCTTGATTAAGAAATTAATTCAAAAGAGGATGATGTTTAAAATTTGTTGTTTGATTTTTGAAGTCTTAAATTAATTTACAGATTAATATCTATTTTTGTTTCAAAGATTTAGGATTTAAAGATTAAATGTTTTTATAAGTTAATTGATGAACAATTACCTTGTGGAATAAAAAAAATTAAGTTAATTACTTTGTAAATTGATTTAAAAGCAAATTACTTAGTGTAATTGAATTAAAGCTGTTTTACTTTGTGAAATTTATTTGAGGCTAATGAATTATTGTAATTTAAGGGTAATAAATCACTTAAAGATAATTACTTAAATTTAAAATAATTGATTAATAATTAATTTAAGGATGATTAATCCATGCGATTGACTAATTAAGGTAATTAATTACTTAAAGATAATTACTAAATGAAAGTAATTAAGGTAAATTAATGAAAATTACTAAAGGATAATAAATTTTTGAAATTAATTGATAATTAATTAAGGATTAATCAGTTTTGTAATTAACTTAACGTTAAATAAATTTTTTGTAATTAATTAAGGATAATCAATTTAATGGTAATTAAAGATAATTAATTAAATGGTAAATTAAATAATTAAAGGTTAATTATTTAATAATTAAAGGTCGATTAATTATAAGTAAAGGTTAATTAATTTATTTTTAATGGTCAATTTATAAATGATTAAAGAATAATTAATCCAAATGATTTGTAATTTATTAATGTTAATTAACCAGGATTAGTAATTCATAAGTAATTAATCTGATTTGAATTAATCAGATAATTAACTGATCTTACTTATGAATGTTTGGATTCTATTGGATAATTGAATTGTTTGATATCCCTGATATGTGATGCTCTGTTTTGATTTGAGCTGTGTTTAATGTAATTTATTATCTGCGATATATATCTGTGATCTGTGAATGAAAGATAAGCGTTATAGTTTATACCGCTTATCAAATATATTGCTGTATTTGAATACGTAATGATTGATGATGTTACACTTCTATTGTGTAAAACCCTTGGACCACACTTATACACACAAATATGGATTGCACGTGGAAATGGGTTATAAGTCACAGATTTTTTAAATAGTTTCAAAATATTTTTTGAATCCAAATGGTTTTGGAAGTGGATTGGTATTAAAATAAAAATCTTTTGAAAAGAAATTTCAAAAATAAAAGTTATTTTTGAATAACTTGATTTAGTTTTGAATTTAGATTTAAATTTGAATTCAAAGAAAAAATGAAATTAAATCCTATTTACGATTTAAAAACGGTATACAAGTTTATATGGGTTTTAAATCATTTTTTTAAAGCATTGTTTTGGGAATTTGAATTTAACCCAAAGATTTTAACTTGTATAATTGGAATCGGATTTTTCCGAAATAAAAACTAATTGTTTCAAAAAAAATTAATAATAAGCTTTCATATAAGAAATGAATTTCCAATTTGTGTTAAAAGGATTTCAAGTCTAAAATGAAAATGGTATTCCAAGTTATGAATAAATCTTTGGAAACGGTTTGAAAGCTATAAGTTAAATCCTTGATTTAAAGATTTAAAGATTTAAAGAGTTAGTCCAATTGAAATAGAAATTGTTTTGAAATCTATGAATAGATCTTTGTGAAACTAGGTGAACTTTGTGAAACGAATCTTTTTGTTAAAAGATTTGAAATGGTGATTTGTTTAACCATTTGAAGAAAGGTTTTGGGTTTTTTTTTAAAAGTTGTGACTTAACTTAAATCCCATATTCATATGTTTTTAAAATATTGCGCTCATTATTCGTTTTAGGCGGGAGAGGACCTTGTGTCATATAACCCATTTCGAATAATGATACGACGTTATGGATTGCATTTGAAGACCGGTGGTGAAGACCGGGTGTCTTCGAGAACGATGGGATAACCTATCGATTGTCTCTACACCGAGTAGCTACGGTATAGAGATTTCCTAAGTGATGGAAGTCCGATCGGAATTGTGGATGCCCGGATTGCAAGGGCTTCTTCCTTGAAGAAGTGCCTTCGGTTCTGTTCGAACCCGGAGTAGACTTGTATGGTTGTATGTCTAACACTACACTTTGAGATATAAAACTGAGCTCTATCAAATACATTTTTGTTTGGTGGCGGAGAATTTATTCTCTTAGCTTAACACCATTCTTTGAGACGTACGAGCTCAGAGGTTATGTAGTTGATAGTTATCAGTGATATACTCCCAATTTGGTAATGTGGCATGCTGAGTGCTGTTGTGTATCATTTGTTGATCAAAGCATGGCTTTTGTGTAAAGCATAGCTTTGTGGACGAGACTGCATCAGGATCTCACACCCTGGAAATGGTCGAAACAGGAAAGATGCGGTAAGGTTATGAGGGTCGCTCCCTTTAGGGTATCCCTTCTGGAAAAGGGTGGTATCATGGTATGGAGCCCAGATACTTAGCCCATGTGGTCGGTGCAAATCTGTTCCTTTGGGATTGCTTTGTGGTTGAGAGGCACCTCGGATAAAGGTCCCAAAGGACCGGGGGATGGCATGCTCGTGTAATAGTTACCTAGTTACAGAGGTAACCCGGCCTTGTGTTGGCAGAGAGATGGTTAAGCTCTCGGGACGTCCCTCCAGAGGCGTACCCATGTGGCATAGGAAGTTCCTTAGCCTGACCATTTTTTGGAAATCCAATCATCCAATACGTGCCTTGTACGGTTTTAGTTGTAGAACCTGCCATTTAACATGGCAGCTATAGTAGGCATAGTATCATGGTACCTATGCTGGCTAAGATTAATATTATACTTTCGAAATGTTTTCACACTATGCACTAGTAATAATACCAAAAAAAATCTCGTATTAAGCATATTTGACTATCCTAAGGGGAAATCTCCCCTAAGTATGCGATTGCATTATGTGTGTGCTGGGAGGCCTTATGGTTGTTTCATTTTTCAAAAGGCATTATGGATCTATTTTAAATTCCTTTGCTGTTTGTTTTCAAGATAAATTGTTTTGTTTGCTCATACCAGTCCCATGACTGACCTGGAGTTTATCGTTCCCTTCCTAAACTCTAGGTGCCCATAATTTTCCCACACGGGCAGTCTAGAGTTGGGTTTTTTAGATAATCAGGTTTAGTAGATTATCTGGAGCTAGTTCAGTCTTTGGACGACTGACCTTGCTTAGCTTAGTGCATCGTTATTGGGAATTCGAGCTATTTCTGGATTGGTGCCTTAGAGATGGATATTACCGATACTGGAGTTCTCTCTTGAAGACCATATTGGAGATATTGTTCCGCTGCTGGTGTTATCTTTTCTTTCCGCTGCTATTGTCTTGTATCATCTCTCTGATGTATATTGATATTCATTGTATCATCATTGTATCTGAATATTGTATCAAATGTTGTATATCAAATGTATTATTCATTTCTTCCGCCGTGTTGTACTTAATGTGTTATAAGCTCCGGCGAACCAGATTCGATGTTTGGATCTGCGGCATTCGAATACGAGTGTCGTATTCGGTGTCGATTTTCGAAGGTCGAGTTAGGGTTATTTCATCGACCCTCAAATATCAACATTGATACATCGATGGTATTCATGTGCCGAACATCCAAGTGCTGGAAAGACAGAAAGTTAAGGTAAAAAACAAGAAAGGAAGAACACAACATCAAAATCTCACGGTGGAACGGTAATATATAATATCAGAAGAATAGTACAAAGGGTTTCTCTAAGTATAGGAATTTCAGAGTTACAAAACATAAGTACTATCATCAGCCTAGACAGTTATAACTGTTTGTCCTTTCATTATTGATATATGTTCATAGCTAATACAGAACAATAGAAATAGATATATAACTGAAGCCTCTAGCATGTCTTCTAAACTCTGAAGCTTCCAAGTTAAAGCCTGTCATACTCAGCCTATTCAAAAGAGTAAGCGAGGAATTAGAAAACAAAAATCAAGCATCAGACATAAGTCCCGTGTGAGAAAACTCAAGATATACGCAACATGTAATATAACTATAGAGACCGTATGGATTTTTGTAACAGTTTTCCCCTTGAAAGAAACTAATAGTTAATTAGGTTTGATACAGTGATATGATAGATAATATATAGGATGTAGAATATAAATCATATCAAATAACTATGATGCTTACATTGGTCACACCATAATATATTTAGGTTACAATCAAAACCGCTAAGTTACGTACGCACAATGGATTTTCCACGGAGATCCCTTCGGCCAAGCCGAAATTTAGTCTCCATGCACAAGGAACAGAAAACACCTTTTGAGCATCGTATATCTCTAGATAAAATATACCATAAGGTAAAAATAAAGACCCAAGCCTGAACATAAACATGAACCATGTGGTACCGAATATCATCAAACCCAGTACTAACATCGATAAGTATTCTCTAGAAATGGAGTTGATAATATCTCGTCGTGGGTCAGGCAAACCCTAGATTGTGCATCCTACTCTATCTTTGGCCATTTCCAATGTCGAGATTTCATTCGGCATCATTCACATGAGTCTTCATTGCTTGAACAGAACACAAATTCCCAATGGATTCTTATATCTCGAATAGATTGCAAATCGCTATATGGATTCGAGCATTTCAAATAGATCTCGAACTGCATGTGGATTCCCTTTCTCAACCACTTCCATAGCATAGAACTCATATACTAGTTTTAAAGTGCCATTCGATAAGTAAAACACTTACCAATCCTAGACTCTTAAAAACACCATAGAAGATTCAAAGGTAGCAAAGCTTTACCATGGATCTCCCTCTAACCTTAGATGAGTCGTCTAAGGGTTCATCGTGGTTCATTGTTATGCTTGCACATTAGACTACTCTTCTTCGAAACCTTCACGGGACCACCTATCACTAGTCTTATACATGTACCGAATGCTCGTGTGGGAAAGTGAACTCCTGGGTCTGGAACCTAAGGGGTTGAGAAATCCTTTCTTTCTCGTCAACTCCAGGAGGTGCAGACACATCTGCATGGATTACAGGTGACGGTTACAAGAATGGCGGGGAAGTGAACATTACTTGACG
Source organism: Allium cepa (assembly GCA_030765085.1). Taxonomy (NCBI): domain Eukaryota; kingdom Viridiplantae; phylum Streptophyta; class Magnoliopsida; order Asparagales; family Amaryllidaceae; genus Allium; species Allium cepa. The sequence continues at coordinate 898,375,117 of CM060935.1, read as the reverse complement.
ACATTTAGGGATGAATGTAGACCCATCAGGTAGAGCTAATGTAACATCCCGCCTTTTCGCACACTTTAAACGACACACGCGCCGATTCAAAGCATACGCAAGGGAGGAGTGTTATGGGGTAAATAAGAAAAATAGAGAAGAAATAAAACGAAAATAGAATCTCACAGCGGAAGGATAAAATATAATAACAAGTATACAGTTCATAAACAGTTTACAAAAGCTTGATTTTTCTTATACAATGAATATCAGAGTTACACATACCAAATACAACAATGCAGCGGAATAGAAAGAGTGTGTAGTGCAATACTATATATAAAATAATACTGAATCTTCGTCTTCGTCCTCCAAAGCTAAAACCTGCTATCCTGAAACGCTCGGACTGACCCGAGCGAATTTGAAAAGACAAAAACACTCGAGTCGGACTAGAATATCTTATGTGAGTTAAATAAACAGAAATAAATATGAGTACAGTAACTCAAGAGATGCTCGGGATTTACATCTCCTAAGGATCCGTTAAACTATTTACTATGTAGTATATTGCGTTATTATAATAGTGTCTATTTATAAAATAAACTTACTTTTTAATAGCGTTAAGGGGTTACCCATATAGCCCTTAACACGTAATAGTCCCAGTAGTCCATCCAATATCATAGTCCCTCCTGATCGGGAAGCCACTAGAGGATACCACACGGGCTACGGGAGAAAACCAAACTCGTACAAGGCGCGATAGGGTAGGTGACACGGCACAACTAGGCAATGCCAGGGTAGATATACCAATTACGCTTCCGGGCCGATGGTAACGCGAAGCCGCAGCAACCGCCCACCTCGAAACAACTCCCCAAATCAAAAAAATAGAAGTGGCCACTGAATCAATCCAAAGTCATAGTATAATATCGAAGAGGAGTGTCCGATCAGAGGAATGACCTCATTAACCCGTCGATCGCTCCTGTTTTAGCCACCTTATGCCAACTCACGGGAGTCGGGTCCACGTATTTACCTTACAGGAATCGTCGCCACCAACCTACTTCATTCTGGAATCTCCACCGCGTACACGGTTAGTCAAAGTGGTTTTCGGTATCGACAGAGAGTATGTCCATATCCGATCCCGGTCTCTTTGCCAATCCATCGTTATTATAACACCGCGGTTCTTTAAAGCAGTTTATACTTTTAAAACCAGAATATAATCCATTTCAAAACCATAATATTACGATATCATTCCAAAACCCAAAACCATATTTTACCACTTATCCCAAATATAATTCCTTTCCAATAATAAAAAGGCTTTAACTTCATAATATCTGAAAATCGAATATTTTCAAAGCATAATATTTTTGGAAATCCATAATTTCAAACCATAACTTTTAAAACTCAAATGGTTTGGATATTCAACGGTATGCGAATTAAAAAGCTTAACTTTACTGTCACTTTGTAAAGAAATAAGTTATATGGCTTTATGGAAATATTTCTTTATCTAAAGTTAAAACCATAATTTAGATATCACTCTTAAGTTCCAAAACCATTTCAACTTCCATATATATATATCCATTGGAGTATTAATATTCAAAAACTAAAATTGGAATATATTCTTTCAACAAATTAAATGTTTTATTATTTAGTTTGAATATTCACATAAATCCTTAAACAACTCCAATTTCTAGTAATAAAACATATGTATTTTTCGATTCCAATTATATTAGAATATTTTTCCAATTCAAATTCATATTAGAATATTCATTTCAATTTTTTCTTGGGAAAAATCCAATTATAAATATCATATCTTAAATTTCCAAACTTAACATTTAAACATATGATATAAATTTATCCAACTCCATTTTCTAAATTTTCTTCCATTTTACTAAGGGAATTTATACACCTTTTTATTTCAAAATTTCCAACTTTTCATGTACATAAATACGGAAGAAAAATATTTATACAGTATAAAATTTAAGATTATTATAAACCGTATTCCATCCAAACCATAGAAATCACATTAAAATAGTTATATATAGACCGCGGTGCCTGTATATAATTTTCTATCCTATGGTCAAGTGATACGGATATTTATCATTTCAATCCGCAATTTAAAAATAAAACTTTGCGGTTTTATCATTTCAAACCACAATCCCGAAAAATGAAATATGCATGATAAATTTGCAATTTTAATGATATGCAATAAACATTCATTCATCAACAACATCCATCATCCAATCGCAACCATCAACCAATTTCAATCAATAACAGTATATATCTATGAACATATACAACAGGTAATAACTGTCAGTTTTTTCCCAAATTAAATTTATCAACTATTTATCTAACAGTTTACTCAATAATAATTTACATAACTGTTAACTAGCAGTTCTTATGCAAACAATAATTTCTAACAGCCAATTAATATGCAATCAATCAATTTAAATTAACAGCTAAATTCAAAAAATGCAATTCAACAGATATGGATGAAATAACATGCCCAAAAGCTCATAAATAAATTTCTATTCATTTCTAAAATTTATTTAACAAACATAAAAGCTTCTAGTAATTGTGAGTGGGTTAAAACACTCACCTTTTGAATTTAAATCGAATTCAAACCCGATTTAAACCCAAAAATTCGCCCGTCTCAGAATTCGTCCAAACTAGCGTCATCGAGTCCGGAATTAAATTACGATCCTAACAAAAAAATCGCGCGTAAATCGGATATCGTATGCAAAAGTTATAGCGAAAATTGCGAGTTGAAAAATCAAAATTAAATTAAACAAAATGGTACACATTTACACTTGCCAACATTGAACGCACGCACATAATTCCATCTTCCCAGAACGCGCGCAGGCCCACGCAACAGCCGCCACCCATAATTTATCAACCCTAATCGAAAATTCCCGCCAATCCAACCGTTGAAACTCGAAACAAACCACATAGATGCGATCCCCTCGGTTCCCTCTCCAAAACCCAGAAACCGTTTTCCGATCCGACGAAGTTTTGCGCGACGATGATGAACGATTTTGGGGCTGTTTGAATTTATTCTGGATGAATGACAGCTCCAATTGAAAAACGAATTTCACCAGCAATTTACGCGTATCGAATACTTCAACATATATTTTTTCTGGAATTTTCTGAAATTTTTGAGTTTTGACTTTTGATTTTGAACTGTGGATGGATCTGGAATTGGATCTGAGATGTATACATTTGGGGAAGAGAAAGGAGTGCAGAAATGAACGTACAGCAAATGAAAAAGAAAGGAGCTAGGGTTTATAGATGTATATTTATAGATAGGCTAGAGGTAGGGTAGCTAGACTGGATACGCGAACGTGCGTGACAAACCATGGTCCAAAAAGTCCGCTATGCCTCCGGAGTCGGATTTGTTAAAACTATATATCCAAGTAGGTGTTTTAAAATATCCTGAACGCAATGGAAAAAGTTTCGCGACCAAATTCGATCGTATGAAGAAGTTATGCTAAAAAAAACAAAGATTTCACATTGATTTCAAAATGCGTAAATTTCAAGGCGTTTCGAGTCCGTACGATCAAACGACAAGTCCGATCGCTACGAAACTTGAAACATTATTATAATTCACCGTTACGGATCCGATGAAACTGGTTTCGTCGAAATCCGAGTCCGTGCCTAAAATGGCTATTTTCATATTAATTAAATAAATAGGCAAATAAATTAATTAAATTCAATCTTTAAAATTTTTGACTTTAAAATTGAAAATTTGATCATTTTTATAATTTCACTTTAGTTACAACAAATTAAACGAACCCAGATATCAATGTCAAGTAAATAAATTTATAAATTTCAGTGTTTGAATTCAATTACGGTAAATTCAGATATTGTAAATTCCAAGAATTTACTTAAATTTAACTTTGACTATGACCTTATAGTTTACTGCGTATTATTACGTCAATTAATATAACTTTACGTTTATTTCAAATCTACCAATTATAACCAAATAAAACCTTTCAATTGTTTTTCATGAATAGGTATTTCAATGAATTAGTTAGTATTCGACTAGCATAATATTTAATTCTAACCACTGCAATAATTAAGCTTTATTTTAAATTGGATTTAGATGGAAGGATTTGTTTGCCTTTTCTTAACTACTATATTCAAAAATTCTGCCTTTCTTTGTATTGCTACTATTTCCATTTATATTGAAATTGTAAAACATATATAAAAAATTAGAATCTCAAATAAGCTCTTATTACTCACAATTACTATATTAATTTGGATTGCACAACATCTTATTCATCACTTGCTTAAACCTAAATTCCTATTTCATTCATAAATGCTAAAATAAATCAATTATTACATAATTTCTTTTATTAATATTCATGCTATTCGTGCTACTCATGTTAAATTCAATTCCTTTGTTCCATTCAACATCAGCAATTATCTATTAAATGTCCCAAAATTTCTATTAAATAAATCTAATGAATCTTTATTATAAATTAGATGAATTTAATATTGCATTCAAACTATTGCGTTAAAATTTCCGTTTCACCTTAAAGTAACTAAATTTGCCCATTATAATACTTATTTCAATTCAAAAAAAAAAAACATTTTATTAACATCAAAAATTTAGCATTTCATCTTACCATTTATTTACGTATCCTTTTATTGCACTGATTGAAATAAATTCACTTATTAAATTTTTAAGTTCGTTACCTATCCATCTTGATTTTAATTCCATCTATAAATCAAATTCAGTTAGCCTTAACGTTACTACACTAAATCTACAATCAGTTTCAATTTATATAGAATTATATCTTAATACTTACCATTTATTTATAAATTAGGTTACCTTCCAATAAATCTGATTCCTAAGCATTTGATTGGATTGCCATCTTTACTATGTCTATTATTAATTAGCTTCAAATTCTACAATTTCACTTCTTAAATCCACCTTTTGCTATATTATAAGTAAAATTTACATTGGTTACATAAATGTATCATTTATTTACATTTATTACAAACTTATTTCCAGTTCCAACTAACAATCTAAATAAATGAATAGGCAACCTACCATAAACACTACCGTTACCTTTTTGTCACATACAAAATCCTTTATTACAAAAATCAATTTCTGCATATATTTTCATACTACAAATTCAATTTACTTATGTTCAAATTATAACCAAACCTGACCTTTAAATTATTTTGTATAAAATTGGGATTTCATTAAGTTTCTTAATTATTACCCTTAATTGGCATTTATCATCTTGTATTCTCGTTATCACTTCATAGATATGATTCCCAATTCCTTATTATTGACTTAAAATGTCATTACTTACATTGCATTAAACGTTGTTACTTAAATCTCTACCCAATAGTAATTAATACTCTAAATTAATATGCTTACTCCTTTCGTTATTTATTCATTATCACAAGAAACGTTTAATCATTTGTAATTTCAAATTACCTACATTGATTGTATATATTTTCCATTATTATCATTTATTAGAATTCTATTCAACTTTCCATCTTATGCATGTAGTTAACCTTTCTACTGATTTTTCCTTCAAAATTTTCAGTTATTTCTTATTTAATCGTTATAAATTAAATGCATTGGTAACGAACAATAGTTGTTACCATTATACAATTTATACATTTGTAATTTATTCTCTACAACAATTATTACCTATCAATATTATTTCGCCCATAAATACAAACTTGCAATTTTTCTTATTATCATATTCCATTTACTGTTAACAATGTTTATTACATTATACTAGTTTAATAATTTCCTCAAATTTCTCATATTCAACTCATATACTGGTAAAATTCTTTTCACTACTTAAAATCATTTGAATTTACTTCGAATTACTATAAGTAGGTTTTTAATTTATTTTTCTTCTAAATTTAATTACAACTTAATTTAACCAAATTAAATCCATGAAATCTACGAGTCGCTACACTCTCCCCCACTCAAAACTTTTCGTCCCCGAAAAGGAAAAGGAAGGGAGAAAGAAGAATAAAACAGTATATCCAGTTTCAAATATTAACTTATAACAATAATTTACTAAATTAATTTCCTTTAATGAATTACACTTGTTTTATAATCATTATGTCTTTTAATACTTAAATTATTAAAGTTGGAAAAATATCTTTAACAAAATTCTAAGTCCAAAATTTACGAAAATTTTTGGCAGAGTCTCCTTTGTACGGAGGGACTCTGGAGAAAATATAATATCCCAGATATACAAATATATTACATATATCCAAAATAAAATATCCCACACGGGAAAATATATAAATAGCGCTTTAATCGTAATCCGAAAACGTACCTATTTGTCGGGCAAAACGCTTATTATTTTGGAACCAAAAGCAGTAGCAGTTGCTTCCAACCCCTGTATTCACTTATATAATCTAAAAGGTTAAATATTTATTTTACAGTGAAATGTTTGGGTAGATTCAATCATTTATATCCAATCAAATGCAACAACCATAAATTTTAACAAACAGCACATGCCACCAACAGACAATCATTCAATCAAACAACAATTAGTTGTTAGGTTCAAATTCCGAAATTATACGAAATGTAAAATAACTATCAAGTGCATCCTTTACTCAACAGTCTTAGATGGAACAAAGATAGATTATTTCTCCATCCCACAACTTCAAAATTCCTTACCCAACAACCATACATCAACCAAACAATTCAAATCAACACCAAAATAGCTTATTATACATTTATTTCATACTTCAGTGGTTTGATTTTCTTCCCTTCCTTTATGAGGGATTTCTTTGTTCTTACAAGTTTTATTTTCCAATTATCACCAAATTCATTATATTTGTATTTCCTTTTTATTACTTAAGTTTCCTTTTTATCACTTAAGTTTATAAAATAAATTCTCATTAATAACAACAAATATTTTGAATATCTTCATTTCCTTACTCTTCACTTGTAAGATTTCCCTTAAATTCTAAATCTGCTAACATTCATTCTTATAAGTGGAAGCTTTTATTTATCTATTAGCTATGGATTTCAGTCATTTCAATTCTTCCTACTTTCTATTATATTAGAATAGGGGAGGCTTAAGACATACTTAAACTAATAATCCCACAATTAATTCTTATTTAGAATTTCATTTTATATACTTAGGTTCATATCATCTATTAATAATTCTTAACTCTTTTTCAGTAACATTTCAATTATAACCTAAGTTTATACCATTAAATTCTTATTATAACAGTAATCTATTGAATACTTCATTTTTCCTAAATTCCTACTTGTAAAATATTCAATTCCAGTTTCTCGTTTAACACTTCAACTTTTATAATTGGGTAAGTTATTTATGTTAAGGAAATTGCAATTGAACTTATACAAGTTAAACCTCCATTCTTTTAATTCATTGATTATTCACTAAGTCTTTACCAATATTCATAAGTTAAAATATTTATCTTCCTTTATCCTTAGCATTAATTCTCTTATTTCAATTAGGGGTTTCAATTCATTTATTACCTAACTTTTATTTCACTAAAATTTTCAATTAGTTAGCGGAAAATTTTAGAATTAAATACCAAGTTGAATTTCCATTTATTTCAAAATAATAGATAAATAAGTTCTTACTACTCAATATCTCTAATTATAGTTAGAACAATAAAAGAAAATTTTAGAAAGTTCTAAAATAAATCTGTAGTAGAATTTACTACAGTGGCCTTTCCCCTTCGAAACTCGAAAATGAAAGTCGATGATGCGGCCGTCATCACCGAATTTATTTTCCAGCGACAGAGAGGAAAGTACAGAATTTAATTCTTTTCCAAATCTTCTTTAAAACAATTCTTCCAATTTATACGAAATATTTATATAAGAAAATACTTATAAACCAAATCAATAAATTTCACAAATTCTTTGAAAGCAAATTTTCAAAAATCCCGGACTTAAGTTCTAAATCTCCAAATTTGGTTTATTATAATTTCACTTAGCTTCAGTTATTATAAATATTTTTATTGCCTAACATCCAATCTATAGCAACCAAATATATATATATCTTTATAAAACTATTTTTATATATAGAAATATAATAGGCAAAATTTTTTCATTCACCTATATTAAAAACAAATATTATGTCGGTCTGTCCTATTAAGTGTTTAGAAATCCCTATTGATGACATAGCGTCCCATGCATCAACCAGAATTTATAAATACAAAGCGGAACAGATTAACACAATATTAAAATCTTTTTATTAATACTAACAAGTACGCTCTCTCTTATATATACACTCAGCGACTCCCATAGGATATTTCTACCCTATTAACAAAGAGTCAAACCCCACAAAGCCAAGGTTTATCGCTAAACCAAAGCTCTGATACCAACTGTAACATCCCGCCTTTTCGCACACTTTAAACGACACACGCGCCGATTCAAAGCATACGCAAGGGAGGAGTGTTATGGGGTAAATAAGAAAAATAGAGAAGAAATAAAACGAAAATAGAATCTCACAGCGGAAGGATAAAATATAATAACAAGTATACAGTTCATAAACAGTTTACAAAAGCTTGATTTTTCTTATACAATGAATATCAGAGTTACACATACCAAATACAACAATGCAGCGGAATAGAAAGAGTGTGTAGTGCAATACTATATATAAAATAATACTGAATCTTCGTCTTCGTCCTCCAAAGCTAAAACCTGCTATCCTGAAACGCTCGGACTGACCCGAGCGAATTTGAAAAGACAAAAACACTCGAGTCAGACTAGAATATCTTATGTGAGTTAAATAAACAGAAATAAATATGAGTACAGTAACTCAAGAGATGCTCGGGATTTACATCTCCTAAGGATCCGTTAAACTATTTACTATGTAGTATATTGCGTTATTATAATAGTGTCTATTTATAAAATAAACTTACTTTTTAATAGCGTTAAGGGGTTACCCATATAGCCCTTAACACGTAATAGTCCCAGTAGTCCATCCAATATCATAGTCCCTCCTGATCGGGAAGCCACTAGAGGATACCACACGGGTTACGGGAGAAAACCAAACTCGTACAAGGCGCGATAGGGTAGGTGACACGGCACAACTAGGCAATGCCAGGGTAGATATACCAATTACGCTTCCGGGCCGATGGTAACGCGAAGCCGCAGCAACCGCCCACCTCGAAACAACTCCCCAAATCAAAAAAATAGAAGTGGCCACTGAATCAATCCAAAGTCATAGTATAATATCGAAGAGGAGTGTCCGATCAGAGGAATGACCTCATTAACCCGTCGATCGCTCCTGTTTTAGCCACCTTATGCCAACTCACGGGAGTCGGGTCCACGTATTTACCTTACAGGAATCGTCGCCACCAACCTACTTCATTCTGGAATCTCCACCGCGTACACGGTTAGTCAAAGTGGTTTTCGGTATCGACAGAGAGTATGTCCATATCCGATCCCGGTCTCTTTGCCAATCCATCGTTATTATAACACCGCGGTTCTTTAAAGCAGTTTATACTTTTAAAACCAGAATATAATCCATTTCAAAACCATAATATTACGATATCATTCCAAAACCCAAAACCATATTTTACCACTTATCCCAAATATAATTCCTTTCCAATAATAAAAAGGCTTTAACTTCATAATATCTGAAAATCGAATATTTTCAAAGCATAATATTTTTGGAAATCCATAATTTCAAACCATAACTTTTAAAACTCAAATGGTTTGGATATTCAACGGTATGCGAATTAAAAAGCTTAACTTTACTGTCACTTTGTAAAGAAATAAGTTATATGGCTTTATGGAAATATTTCTTTATCTAAAGTTAAAACCATAATTTAGATATCACTCTTAAGTTCCAAAACCATTTCAACTTCCATATATATATATCCATTGGAGTATTAATATTCAAAAACTAAAATTGGAATATATTCTTTCAACAAATTAAATGTTTTATTATTTAGTTTGAATATTCACATAAATCCTTAAACAACTCCAATTTCTAGTAATAAAACATATGTATTTTTCGATTCCAATTATATTAGAATATTTTTCCAATTCAAATTCATATTAGAATATTCATTTCAATTTTTTCTTGGGAAAAATCCAATTATAAATATCATATCTTAAATTTCCAAACTTAACATTTAAACATATGATATAAATTTATCCAACTCCATTTTCTAAATTTTCTTCCATTTTACTAAGGGAATTTATACACCTTTTTATTTCAAAATTTCCAACTTTTCATGTACATAAATACGGAAGAAAAATATTTATACAGTATAAAATTTAAGATTATTATAAACCGTATTCCATCCAAACCATAGAAATCACATTAAAATAGTTATATATAGACCGCGGTGCCTGTATATAATTTTCTATCCTATGGTCAAGTGATACGGATATTTATCATTTCAATCCGCAATTTAAAAATAAAACTTTGCGGTTTTATCATTTCAAACCACAATCCCGAAAAATGAAATATGCATGATAAATTTGCAATTTTAATGATATGCAATAAACATTCATTCATCAACAACATCCATCATCCAATCGCAACCATCAACCAATTTCAATCAATAACAGTATATATCTATGAACATATACAACAGGTAATAACTGTCAGTTTTTTCCCAAATTAAATTTATCAACTATTTATCTAACAGTTTACTCAATAATAATTTACATAACTGTTAACTAGCAGTTCTTATGCAAACAATAATTTCTAACAGCCAATTAATATGCAATCAATCAATTTAAATTAACAGCTAAATTCAAAAAATGCAATTCAACAGATATGGATGAAATAACATGCCCAAAAGCTCATAAATAAATTTCTATTCATTTCTAAAATTTATTTAACAAACATAAAAGCTTCTAGTAATTGTGAGTGGGTTAAAACACTCACCTTTTGAATTTAAATCGAATTCAAACCCGATTTAAACCCAAAAATTCGCCCGTCTCAGAATTCGTCCAAACCAGCGTCATCGAGTCCGGAATTAAATTACGATCCTAACAAAAAAAATCGCGCGTAAATCGGATATCGTATGCAAAAGTTATAGCGAAAATTGCGAGTTGAAAAATCAAAATTAAATTAAACAAAATGGTACACATTTACACTTGCCAACATTGAACGCACGCACATAATTCCATCTTCCCAGAACGCGCGCAGGCCCACGCAACAGCCGCCACCCATAATTTATCAACCCTAATCGAAAATTCCCGCCAATCCAACCGTTGAAACTCGAAACAAACCACATAGATGCGATCCCCTCGGTTCCCTCTCCAAAACCCAGAAACCGTTTTCCGATCCGACGAAGTTTTGCGCGACGATGATGAACGATTTTGGGGCTGTTTGAATTTATTCTGGATGAATGACAGCTCCAATTGAAAAACGAATTTCACCAGCAATTTACGCGTATCGAATACTTCAACATATATTTTTTCTGGAATTTTCTGAAATTTTTGAGTTTTGACTTTTGATTTTGAACTGTGGATGGATCTGGAATTGGATCTGAGATGTATACATTTGGGGAAGAGAAAGGAGTGCAGAAATGAACGTACAGCAAATGAAAAAGAAAGGAGCTAGGGTTTATAGATGTATATTTATAGATAGGCTAGAGGTAGGGTAGCTAGACTGGATACGCGAACGTGCGTGACAAACCATGGTCCAAAAAGTCCGCTATGCCTCCGGAGTCGGATTTGTTAAAACTATATATCCAAGTAGGTGTTTTAAAATATTCTGAACGCAATGGAAAAAGTTTCGCGACCAAATTCGATCGTATGAAGAAGTTATGCTAAAAAAAACAAAGATTTCACATTGATTTCAAAATGCGTAAATTTCAAGGCGTTTCGAGTCCGTACGATCAAACGACAAGTCCGATCGCTACGAAACTTGAAACATTATTATAATTCACCGTTACGGATCCGATGAAACTGGTTTCGTCGAAATCCGAGTCCGTGCCTAAAATGGCTATTTTCATATTAATTAAATAAATAGGCAAATAAATTAATTAAATTCAATCTTTAAAATTTTTGACTTTAAAATTGAAAATTTGATCATTTTTATAATTTCACTTTAGTTACAACAAATTAAACGAACCCAGATATCAATGTCAAGTAAATAAATTTATAAATTTCAGTGTTTGAATTCAATTACGGTAAATTCAGATATTGTAAATTCCAAGAATTTACTTAAATTTAACTTTGACTATGACCTTATAGTTTACTGCGTATTATTACGTCAATTAATATAACTTTACGTTTATTTCAAATCTACCAATTATAACCAAATAAAACCTTTCAATTGTTTTTCATGAATAGGTATTTCAATGAATTAGTTAGTATTCGACTAGCATAATATTTAATTCTAACCACTGCAATAATTAAGCTTTATTTTAAATTGGATTTAGATGGAAGGATTTGTTTGCCTTTTCTTAACTACTATATTCAAAAATTCTGCCTTTCTTTGTATTGCTACTATTTCCATTTATATTGAAATTGTAAAACATATATAAAAAATTAGAATCTCAAATAAGCTCTTATTACTCACAATTACTATATTAATTTGGATTGCACAACATCTTATTCATCACTTGCTTAAACCTAAATTCCTATTTCATTCATAAATGCTAAAATAAATCAATTATTACATAATTTCTTTTATTAATATTCATGCTATTCATGCTATTCGTGCTACTCATGTTAAATTCAATTCCTTTGTTCCATTCAACATCAGCAATTATCTATTAAATGTCCCAAAATTTCTATTAAATAAATCTAATGAATCTTTATTATAAATTAGATGAATTTAATATTGCATTCAAACTATTGCGTTAAAATTTCCGTTTCACCTTAAAGTAACTAAATTTGCCCATTATAATACTTATTTCAATTCAAAAAAAAAAAAACATTTTATTAACATCAAAAATTTAGCATTTCATCTTACCATTTATTTACGTATCCTTTTATTGCACTGATT